>JAQPZY010001287.1:530000-1170000 GCA_029931535.1 Margaritifera margaritifera | reverse complement strand
AATTGAAACCAAAATTTGGTTTTAAGCTTTATTTTAGGAAGACCTAGGTCAGGTTAGATATTCATAGTTTTCTGTTAAATTTTACAGAGTTATGGACCCTGTTTAACTTGAAACTTTGCCGTTTGGATCATATTGGTGCGGCATCCATTTTGTATAGACAATTTTGTTTAAATACTTTCATTCAGAACAAATGTGAACAATTGCATTAGCAGATAGTGAAGTATATTATCATGTTAACAGTGTAAAAACAAATTGCATTAATTTTTTGAAGGTCATGTAACATATATTAAAGCATTTTTTTAATATGAGGCAGTGTTCTCTGGAACCTGTGTCACTTATCCCCATGATCTTTTAATAAAAGGTTGGGATGTTGTGATCCTGCCCATCTGTGCATGCATATGTGTAATGCAGTGCAACTCCTCCTTCATCATTTAAATTAGAGATTTCAGTCTTTGGGATTTGGGGCTGGTCTGTAGATGTGTACAGTGGTTTCATCATTTCAATTTATACCTTCGGAAAGATTTTCAGGAATGGAAACACTTTGCCTATATGTATAATTTGTGGGGTGGGGGTGGGGGTTAGAGATAACTGAGAAAAGTATGGGGACAATACTGCTTTGCTGCTGACTGCTAGGTCTAGATTCAGAATTATTATTATTCGAATAAACTCCGTTTTCAGTGACCCAGACTGTGATAACCCTATCCCCATATTGGCTGAATTGGGCCATGTGAATGAATTACATGATGATAATTCATCAGATGAAAGCAGTGATGAAGGTGATGAGAACTCTCAAAGTAGGAAAAGAAAAAGGGTATGTATAAAGGGTTAGATTAATGTAAGGTTGTTTCTAAAAGTCTTATGTAAATCATTACAAAATTGTGCAGGTTTTGAACAGAGGTTTTAAAGGAAGAGATAAACAGTATGCACACAGGGTTGCATTATTTAAAAACTATCTCATGAAACATGGGTATTTTAATTTTAAGTATGTAGGATTTCCTGAATAAGTCTTAACTTCTATCAGACTTGGTATTTAGATTTTTAACAACTTATGGACTTAAGATAAAGTGAAAATGCACCTTATCAATCAGGTTACCCTGAAGGGAGATAGCTATGAGAGACACGTTTTTGACTTGTATCTCAAAAAGATAGGTCCTGCAAACTGTTTAGTCCTGGATGTACAGATGCCCAACAGTGGCTTGTCATACTGTACAGATACCCGGCAGTGGCTTGTCAGACTGTACAGATACTCAACAGTGGCTTGTCAGAGTGTACAGATACCAAACTTGACTTGTCAAACTGTACAATTACCCAACAGTGGCTTATCAGACTGTACATGTATGCAACAGTGGCTTGTCAAACTGTACAGATACCCAACAGTGGCTTGTCAGACTGTACAAATATGCAACAGTGGCTTGTCAAACTGTACAGATATGCAACAGTGGCTTGTCAAACTGTACAGATACCAACAGAGGCTTATCAGACTGTACAAATATACAACAGTGGCTTGTCAGATTGTACAGATATGCAACAGTGGCATATCAGACTGTACAGATGTCCAACAGTGGCTTATCAGACTTTACAGATATCCAACAGTGGCTTGTCAGTTTGTACAGATATCCAACAGTGGCTTGTCAGACTGTACAGATACCCAGCAGTGGCTAATCAGACTATACAGATATCTAACAGTGGCTTGTCAAACTGTACAAATATGCAACAATGACTTATCAGACTGTACAGATACCCAACATTGGCTTGTCAGACTGTACAGATACCCAACAGTGGCTTGTCAGAGTGTAAAGATACCAAACTGTGACTTATCAAACTGTACATGTACCCCACAGTGGCTTATCAGACTGTACAGGTATGCAACAGTGGCTTGTCAAGCTGTACAGATACCCAACAGTGGCTTGTCAGACTCTACAAATATCAAACAGTGGCTTATCAGACTGTACAGATACCCAGCAGTGACTTGTCAGACTGTACAGATACCCAACAGTGACTTATCAGACAGTACATATGCCACAGCAATGGCTTGTCAGACTGTACAGATACCCAACAGTGGCTTATCAGACTGTACAGATACCCAGCAGTGGCTTCTACGACTTTACAGATACCCGATGGGTGTCAGAGTGGTCTAAGGCACTCGCCTTTACAGATCACTCACATCATACCTCTGTCCACTTGGGTTCGAGTCTTGGCTCCGGCAAAGTGGGTACGTGAGAAAGCTTGCCAATTGCTTCCTGTGGGTAGGTGTTTCTTCCTGGGGGTTTTCCCTGGTTCTTCTTCCACCAGATATACTGGCTGCCATGTATAGCCTATCATGTGCTGAAAAATGGTGTTAAACCCACAAAACACAAATACAGATACCCAACTGTGGTTTTTCAGACTGCACAGATACCCAACAGTGCCTTATCAGACTGTACAGATACCTAACAGTGCCTTATCAGACTGTACAGATACCCAACAGTGCCTTATCAGACTGTACAGATACCCAACAGTGCCTTATCAGACTGTACAGATACCCAACAGTGCCTTATCAGACTGTACAGATACCCAACAGTGCCTTATCAGACTGTACAGATACCTAACAATGCCTTATCAGACTGTACAGATACCCAACAGTGCCTTATCAGACTGTACAGATACCCAACAGTGCCTTATCAGACTGCACAGATACCCAACAGTGCCTTATCAGACTGCACAGATACCCAACAGTGCCTTATCAGACTGCACAGATACCCAACAGTGCCTTATCAGACTGTACAGATACCCAACAGTGCCTTATCAGACTGTACAGATACCCAACAGTGCCTTATCAGACTGTACAGATACCTAACAGTGCCTTATCAGACTGTACAGATACCCAACAGTGCCTTATCAGACTGTACAGATACCCAACAGTGCCTTATCAGACTGTACAGATACCCAACAGTGCCTTATCAGACTGTACAGATACCTAACAGTGCCTTATCAGACTGTACAGATACCCAACAGTGCCTTATCAGACTGTACAGATACCCAACAGTGCCTTATCAGACTGCACAGATACCCAACAGTGCCTTATCAGACTGCACAGATACCCAACAGTGCCTTATCAGACTGCACAGATACCCAACAGTGCCTTATCAGACTGCACAGATACCCAACAGTGCCTTATCAGACTGTACAGATACCCAACAGTGCCTTATCAGACTGTACAGATACCTAACAGTGCCTTATCAGACTGTACAGATACCCAACAGTGCCTTATCAACAGTCATTTAAATTATTCATTATTCATTTTTATTTGGCTTATTTTTAGGAATGCTTACTTTTGAAGTAGGCATGTATTAGAGGAGTTGATCCTTGATTAGCAAAGGGTTTCTGGTTGATCTTAATTTACTTATGTACAACACAAGCAGCTCACAGAGTTTTTAGAATGTATGCTTTACATTTAAGAATACATGTAGAATATGCCTTTTCTTCATTGATACACAATTTTACAATCAAGTTTTGGTCACTCCACCATGATTCAGCCTTTCTGGCAGTTTCTAGAAAATTTGTCAACCGATTGATAAATCATTAACTACCTTGAACACGTGATTTTTTATATGTCAACCATAAGGCAGAACAGATTATGTTATGTCTGTCCATCTGTCTGTTACCAGTTTTGTTTCTGCACAGTAACTTGAATTGTCCACCATCTTCAGTTACCAAACTCTGTGGGTGACATGCACTTGGGGTAAGGAAGAACCCTATTGATTTCAGTGTCCAAAGGGCAAGGTCACTGACTGAAGGAATGAAAATGGTTTCCACACAAAAATATTTGTTCTACATCATGTACCTATACCAAACTTTGTGGATGGCTTGCAATTAGGCTTAGGAAGAAGCCTCTCAATTTAGGGTCAAAAGGTCAAAGGCCATGGTCACTGTGACAGGAAGGGGAAAAAAATGGTTTCTGCACAGTAACATTAGTTCTACATAACAAACCTGAACCAAACTTTGTGGATGGCTTACACCTGGGGTAAGGAAATTGATTTTGGATGTCAAAGGTCAGGTCACAGTGACTGAAAAAAGAAAGGTGGTTGTTGCACACAAATTTCAGTTATCTACATAGAGGATTATTAAACATGGGACGGGCATATAATGTGCCGTTCTCTTTACTCTTGTTTAATATATTCACAGATGATATTTTTCTGATATATAACTGATTCAATAATTTAGCAGATGAAAATCCTTTGTCTCAGATGTCATCATTGCTATTTTTGATCTGTCATTGTACACTGCTTGTTTCTTCTTCATTTTTATCAGACTGGTCCCTCCAAAAAGAATCAGGAGCCAATATATTACAACTAGTAACTAGTCAAGTTACTAATATAGCAATGGATTAAAAGTAGCATATTTCATGAATCGCTATTTTCACCAGTTGTCTTAATTTTGCAAATTACAGTCACAATACCAGCTCAACAGTAATAAAATTACATGATGACATAAATATAACTACCTTGCCCTATAAGAAGTAAAAGCCACCCAGTGCTCATGCCAAGGGAAACAACTTAGTAAAACTGATTCACTGGTCTTCAAAGATGTATATAAACCTGACAGCCAATTACCTGTACGGTATTCATGACACCTGATGAATGTGTAGGGATCAAATGCAGTTAGCTGTGTGCAAACTTTTGCCAGAGAATGAGGGAAGACTTTCAACTCACTTTGAAGTCATTCCTGAGTGCACTAGCAAATGTTTACACACAGCTGTGTATGATTGTTATTCTTACGCGATCAGTGGGTTTCAGGATGTGTAATGGTCATGATTCACCCTCCTGTATGTCATAAGAGGCAACTAATAGATGCAGCCTTTTTGCCCTGGGATGTGTCCCATGATGATGTTCCAGCTGAGAAGATCTTGGACTTTTTAAAAATGTGTGGTTTATATAAAAAAAATTACTTTGTATTTTAATGACTATATCCTTTTTTGCCTTTATCTTTGTTTTGTGTGCCTTTTAGGGATACTTAAACATATGTGGCACTATATAGCTTGGGTTGTGCGGATGTGCCATTAAACCCAATACATACATAAAGTGTACACACACACTCCATAATATGAGTCTTCCAGCACTGTCGACATAAGAGTTAGGTCACTAACGTTTGAATTATCCCCTCTTCAGGGCTATTAGCCCTGTGTGACTTGACCTTGTGACCTTGCAGTAAACTTGCTGTGGAGAATGTGAACTTGGCAAGGGTATTCTTGCCTTTTTTCAGTTATCACATATTCCTGCGCCTGTGGTAACCTACTTTTAGCCAAAATAACAATGACACATCCATCTAATTGTACAGTCATCTGCAACTTGTGTGAGACTGACCCAGACTCTGCATAAGTAAAACAAAAAATTGTTACTCAGGCAGCATGCAAATTTCCTGTTTTTTATACCGTTTATGTCACAAAAATGCATGTGTTGAACAGCCAAAACCAGCCTGATCATGTAAGAATACTTGTAACTTCATTTTGCTTCAGTTAAAATTGATTGTATTTTTATCTTTCTAAATTACAAATTCTTCCTGGTTTTGAAACTTGCAAAGTGAAGAGATTGCCCATCCAAGGTCTATGGTTCCTTCCATGTTGTCTGGAATACTCCATCTCAGTGATAACAACACACCAACATCCGAGTCTTGGAGAGCATTTCATATGAACTGGAAAAAGTAAAATAAAATATAGCAAGTTTGAAAGTTAATCACATTTTCAGAAAGAGGAGAAAAGTTCTAGCAAGAGAGCCAAGTTGTCAGATCCAGAAGCATGGAGATCCGAGTGCCAGCAACTCCTGGATAGAGTGTTCCAGTGGGAAGATTCTGAGCCTTTCCGGGAACCTGTTGATGCCCACCAATATCCTGTGAGTTCAATAAAATTTCCAGGTTTGAGATTACCCAAATCATAATCCTTGTTTATTGTTGGAGAAATTTTTTGAATATTTGAGCACCCAGAAATGCAGCATATAGACTTTAAATTTTGACCCCTGTCACTATTATGGCATTTAACTTGATGATATAAGTAATTGTACATAAAAAAAAAAATAGGTTGTAATTTTCAATCAGTCAAGAATACTGTGTAAAATATGAAAATTTTTATGTAATGTTGTCAAAAATTGTGATTTCTTCCATCATTTTTACAATTCCTAGACAGAAGAGACCATTAGGTAGGACATGGATATCTTTTCCCTCAGCAGTCTAAAGAGATGTTCCTTAAGAAAAGGCAAAATAGTGCTTCCAATTCCAAAGTAGACCATGGTTTTGCTTTTTCTCCTACATGTGACAAATAAATCACACAGATGGATGATCCTTACATTTCTTGTCACATTCTCCTTATCTTTGAATGATTGTCTAGAGTCAGTTGATGGTTTGTTGATATAATAATATGGTCAGAAGCACTTTTAGGATGTCCTAGTGTTCATCACATTGTCCATGTTTGCATGTAAGCTAGTCACTTATGTGGTAAAATGCAGCAAGAATAATTACTTTTCTCTTTTTTGAGTGAATGGCTGAGAAAAGTAATCACTGCAGGACATAGGCACTTGAACAAGGAATTTCCTGTCTAAGAGTTATTTTATTTGTCTTGTATGTGGCAGACTGACAGAAGACAAATAATGTAACTCCACAACTTAAATTTCTTTCCCAAAGAGCCAACACCAACATATAATCATTCAGACCTGGAAGTTCTTTAAATATGGATGTGAGGGTGTATATATCTATTGTTTTCAGGCATACTATGAGGTAATCGACAATCCCATGGATCTTCGTACAGTGAGAGACAAACTGGCCAAAAATGAGTATGCTGACCCACAAGATACAGTAAAGGATGTGCGGCTTATTTTTCATAATTCCAAAATCTACAATACCAATAAAAGATCAAGGGTAAGCTATTAGTCTCATTTTCTTTTACAAAGTATATAATTTTAAATGAATAGCATACATATTTGCATTAAAATTCTTACTTTTACATTTTAAATAGACAAAAAATACATATTACAAGAATTTACAAGTACAATATGCTTTTGGTGCATGTATTCGATGAGTTAGTTCATGAAAGATGGGTTAAAGATAAATATAATCATGGCTTTAGTCCATCAAAAATATTTTACTTTTCATGCATGTCAGAGCTCTTTTAGGATTTGGGAAATGCAAGTCCAAGGCTACACTTCCCAATAAACTGAGAGTCCAATGTGAAGAAAACTAGATCAAATTTTGAAAACTGAAATCCAGGATCAGAAACTGAAAGTCCTTGAGGCAAGGACTCTCACTACAGAAAGCACTGCATGTGTGCTTAATATCAGAATTTGGTAAGAACATGTCTGATATTATTTGGATCCATCAGTGGCTAAAGTAGGTCTTAAAGTGACCTTGGTGTGGATGAATGACCTTACATCATGTAGGGACAAGAATCAAGGGCCTACAGAAGAATTGGCCAACTTTGTGACAGTTCATGTACATATTGAAACATCTGTTTATCATGTAGCATTGTATTATCCATATACCATGCATCCTTATGTTTTCATGCTTACTTTACATATAAAGTTTTAACTTTTTGTTGAGCCTGCATTTATAAAATGATGTGGCATAGGTACTTCTTTTCCTTCCATGATGGTGATGGCATCATCATCATCATTGTTATGGTTCTGTGTTAAAGTTGCATGCTAAAGCTTTTGAAAGTCCTCTACATGAGGAAACATGAATCACAGGCAAGACTCCCCACTTTTAGCTCTACTGGTCATAGACCAGAAGAGCTTATGGGATGGTTTGTTGTCCGTCATCCGTCCATTAACACAAGTTTGTTATCGCTACTCGTCCTAAACTACTTAGAGGATTGCCATGAAACTTTACACACACACTCATTTCATGGTCTAGTTGGTCCTAAATGAAAATGGTGCCGCATGACATCCAATATGGCCACCACAATGGCCATCTTAAAAATCTTGTTATCACTACTGCTGTGGAATGGATGGTCATATTAACATTGGGTTTCACTAAAAGACTTCTTATGATGTCTAGTTGGTCCTAAATGAAAATGTTGCTGATCTGATGGCCAATATGACCGCCACAGTGGCCATTTGAAAATCTTATCTCTACTCCTCCTGAACAAAAGGTAATATTGCCATTGGGGTTTCACTAAAAGACTTCTTATGATGTCTAGTTGGTCCTAAATGAAAATGGTGCTGATCTGATGGTCAATATGACCGCCACAGTGGCCATCTTGAAAATCTTATCGCTACTCCTTCTGAACAAAAAGTAATATTGCCATAGGGTTTTCACCAGAAGACTTCTTATGATGTTTACTTGGTCATAAATGAAAATGGTACTGATCTGATGTCAAATATGGCCACCACAGTGGCCATCTTGAAAACTTTGTTATCGCTACTCCTCCTGGATGAAAAGTAATATTGCCATAGGGTTTTCACCAGAAGACTTCATATGATCTCTGTTTACTCATAAATGAAAATGGTGCCGATCTGATGTCCAATATGGCCACCACAGTGGCCATTTTGAAAACTTTGTTATCGCTACTCCTCCTGGATAAAAAGTAATATTGCCATAGGGTTTTCACCAGAAGACTTCATATAAAGTCTAGTTGGTTCTGAATAAAAATGGTGCCTGTCTGATGTCCAACATCTTGAAAATATTGTTATCACTACTCCTCCTGAATGGATGGTCATATCAACATGGGATTTTTACTAAACAGCTTCTTATGCTGTCTAGTTGGTCCTAAATGCAAATGGTGCCATTCAGACATTCAATATGCTTGCCACAGTGGCTATCTTGAAAATCTTGTTATCACTGTTTCTCCTGAATGAATGGTCATATTAGCATGGGGTTTACACTGAAAGACTTATTATGATGTCTAGTTGGTTGTAAATGGAAGTGGTGCTGATCTGACTTGTAATATAGCAGAGGCCATCTTGAAAATCTTTTCACTGCTTCTCCTAGATGGCTGGTCATATCAACATTGTGCTTGCACCAAAAGACTTCATGTGATATCTAGTTGGTACTAAATAGAAATGGTGCCAATCTGATATCGAATATGGCCACCATGTCTCCCATCTTGAAAATCTTGTTATTGTTACTCCTTCAAAATGGAAAGTCATATCAACATGGGGTTTCCACCAGAAGACTTCTTATGATGCCTTGTTGGTCCTAAGTGGTGACAAGCTGACATCCAATATGTCCACCACAGCAGCTAATTTGAAAATGTTGTTATTGCTGAAGAATATCAGAGATGGTTTCAACACTCCATAGTTAAAAGGGAGAAATGGTCTTATATTGAATTCTTGGAAATTCTTTTCAGTCAATAGAGTGTCAGTCCCTTCGAGGGACTCTTGTTTAGAACCCTTGTTTCCCTTTGGGTCAGTTTGATTTAACAGGAGCAAATAAAGTTCACATTATGTCCCTTTGAGTTTTTTTGTCATGTGCTGGTGCCTTAAAAAGTTTCTAATACAGCACTCCCTGAATATAAGGCCCTTCATTATAACATGGTTACTTTCATGAGGTGGATATGGTCATTGATCTCATTTCATATTTCAGTACCAAAATTATATGTATCATGTATTTGATTACAAGGCAGTCTCACTATGAGGCAGTATACTCTGTGGCTTCCCGTGGACAGTGTTATAATGAGTACTGTGTCTCATAACTGCTTCAGGATTGGAGGAAGATGTCGATAAAAACTGTTTGTTACTAGAAGCTTCATTTTCTTGTTTTCAGATTTATGCAATGACGTTACGTCTGTCAGCTATGTTAGAAGACCAGCTTAAAGAGGTCATTAGTAATTGGAAAACAGCATGTAGGAATGCCAAGAAACACTCCCAGTTTACCAATAGGTATAAGACACAGTATGTTATACATCTATACAAAGAAAATAGTTGAGGATAAAATTCATGAGCAGTCATATAATTGGTACCTTTTTTTTGTTGAAAGATGGGAGAATATTAACTTGGACTTGTCAGCCCATCCTTCTGGATATGAAAACTTGTTACTGTTCTACCAATCAAATTTTTGTAGAGAGAGAGAGAATGAATCATGCAAACACTGAATAGATACATGTCGCTTTCGAACCTACATATTGAAAAACTACATTGCATATTGATCACAATTGTAGAAATAAGTTAAGACAATGTACTGTGATGGGCAACATGAAATTAGAGCACAGCTGTAAGCCATATATATGACAAATTTGTATCTGACAACTTTTTATGATATTGAATTATGGACATACAGTATAGAATGTAGTGTACTTATGTAAAACTTCTTTTTTTGCCACATGTATTTACAGGAAAGACCATTGCTATACCACAATCATATAAAACATATTTGAAGATTTTATACAATGTTAGTTAAATGTTACATGTTAAGGCAACTTTTGTTATTCTGTCAGAGTCTACTTTTAATTGCCATGAAACTTTTGAGCACATTCTCAGTGGTATGAGTTCATAACAGATCATTCCAACTTTTTTAGAAGAGGGGGGGTGTAAGTTAGTGAATTTATTTATATACCTTGACATTAAGAATTAAACCTCATGTCCATCACAGATTTCATTCCACACGAAGCAAATCTGCCTCAAACCCTGGTCCCAGCTCTAAACTCAACAGAAGTTCATGGGAGCCAGGACCCTCAACTTCTGCAGGTCCAAGGGGAAGTAACTCTGCAAAACTCACTAATGGTAATGCCCACAGCTCCAGTGAAGAGACAGAGGTGGAGAATAATGAAGGTGATGATGATGATGATGATGATGGTGATGATGACGATGATGATGATGAAACTGAGATAGATGAAAACTATGCATACCTTGAATCACAAAAACATAATCCTCCAAGAGGTAAGTATTTCGAAATTTTTCAAGATCATAATGACTATTTTAAATTTTCTTTTCAAAAGCAACTATTTCACTTAATGGTAAGGGCAAGAAAATTGTAATATTCATACCATTTTAAAGAATATCTTGTGCAAATTTGCTTAGGATCGCACAACAACAAAGAAATTTAAAGCTTTTATCATATCTAGGTATGTAGCACTATTTCATTTGAGTGAACAAAATCTTTCATATGTGCAATGACATATTGAGTGATTACTGAAGTTTTCATTTGAGTGACTATTTCAGGTTTTCCATTAGCTTAACAAATTCGATTTATCTGTTGATGCCTGCTCATCTAGGACCTGTGAAAGTGGGAATTTTCGTTCTGAAGGGCTTATTTCAGACATTTGAATCTTGCTTTGATCAGTTTTTATTTTTTGCAGTTATATCAGATATGACCATCTTTTTTTACTTAAACACACAGCATTTTCTGTGTTTTTTTAATCACTTTGGTGGTTACCATATATACTCACTTACTAGTCAAGTCCAGCTGCAAACTGCACAGACCCAGATCTGCCATCGCATAATGCGCCAGTAGATCTGGGTCTCTGCAGTTTGTTAGGAGGAATCAGTAGAACAAACAACATAGATCCTGATCTGCCAGCTCATTATGTGACAGCAGATCAGGGACTATGTTGTTTGCAGTTGGACTCGACATATAAGGGAGTATATATGGTCTGTACATTGGACATTTTCAGTTTGCTTGCACTAAAGTATTTAGAAGGGAAATAGTATATTCTCAGGCTAATGATAAACAAGTACTCTTTGAAAGACTTTATTAATATTACACTTTAGTATCTGCTGGCATAGACTTTCTACCATAGGATGACAAAATGAACCCACGTTAGTGTAATTTTCAAAAACATAGATTAAATTTTTAAGTTCCATCTTTGTCTTAGAAAATGCAAAATAACTCGTTCTTCTTGGTACCTCTAAGGGTATTCACTCAGCCAGTTTTGAGTAACGTTTTTTGTGGAGCGTTTATTTAGCTTACAGGGAGAGAGAGACATCACTTTTCTGACAGCAATGCTGGCAATGGCAGCATCAATGTTAAGTATTAGTTATAAAGTTTTTGAAAGTTATATAAATTGATAAAATATTACTCTGTACAAAAAGTTTGTAGCAGAATAAGCTCGGATTCTTGTCTCACTTGTGTTAGCAAGTTGCATACAAAACAGCATCAGCAGCAGCAGGGCTGGACAAATCCATTTGCCTAATGCTCAGGACAAGTGCAAATTCAGTTCGAACAGGCTCAAATTTGCAAGGTGCTTACTTTCGGGCAAGTCCCAAAACTTGAGAAAGAAAGAGATATTTCATAATGCATTATGTTCTGCCAGTTAGAATCTCACCAAAGTAGATATATCAGTACCTTTATTTATTGTATATATGTACCACATGCTTCTGTTACATAAATGCCTGCAGTTTCATTCACCTATCAATCCTTTATTTCATGATACACTGACTTAGTCTCTCACTTCCATCATGTAGTTATTTTCAAGGTCAGTCTCACATTTTCTCATGCAGACATGATAATGGAAAGACCTACTGTCTGAAGCTGGTTTTGACAAATAGGGTGTGTGTGTGTGTATATATAAACTTTTAATCAGTTGCATTGTGATCATAATATTGTAAGCATATGGGATTTGCCGAACTTTAAGTCCTAACCTAGCCTCCATAACAGAAATAAGACTACCGTTACGCCAGAGCTTTGGGTCATCATGAACATGATGTAATTGGCAGATGTGCATACCTGTAGTTTTTTATTTCAAAAATTTGAATCCGTTTTCTTCTGCCCATTTCTGAACTCAGTTGATGCTTTGTGGAGGAGAGCAAATGTTTAGGGCTTATTTTCGACCATATACTAACTTTTCTTCTACATATTAGATACCTCGTGGATGAATGGCAAAAATCCCTGGATTTAATACGAGTCGTGGCAAACGCAAATTGGGGAGCAGCTTGGAAGGTCTTGCTCCATTTTTACAGGCCATTAGTAAGATCGAAACTTGACTATGGCTCAGTTGTGTATGGGTCAGCTTGTAAATGTTACCTGCAGATGCTTGATCCAATACACAATCAGGGACTTAAACTCTGGGTGCATTTAGAACTTTCCCTTGAGAAATCCTATCTGTTGAAGCCAGTGAACCATCACTTTATCTCAGACAAATGAAAATTGGCTATTCAGTATGCTACCAAACTATCTTCTAATACATCTAACCTCTCATGATTTAATGTTTAGGCCCAAATACCAAAACTTGTCCATTCAGAAACCAAACTTCGTTTCACCTTTTGGCATATGAATTCGTCCTCACTTAGAAACAGCAAACATCAATCAAATGTTGCAAAATTCTGTTTCTCCGTCAAATACATTACCTGATCATATTACATTAGGGATAGCTTTCTCTGCTACCACCAAAAAAATCCAGCCCTCCTGGAAAGACCAAAAACATCTTTATGTCTATATATTATATATAGACAAAGGGAAGCAACTCTTACAGGTTAACTCCCCTTTCTACCTGCTATGTGGCTTCCATTATACCCTGATGTAACGAGTTTTCACTTTCGCTTTAATGCTGCGAAGATGTCCTCCATAGAATCCAGTTAATCTTATGCTTAAATATAACCATCCACATTTTATTTTCAGTGGTATAGTAAGTCAAAATGTTGTTTTATATGGTGCATACAACATTTTTGTAAAAATCAGGTGAATCTATTCATATTTTGACATTATCGTACCATTCGTTTTCATCACAATTGCCTTTGAACAGCAACATACATTTTAACTGGTGGAATTTCCTGGGCACAGTTTTTAGGCATTTACTCTAATTATAACTCGTTTTCAATAACATAGTTTGCATTTATTTCAAATTCTGTATATATATTTGTTGTGTGCACTTGTTTGTCTGTTCTCTTCTTCATTACAGAGATGACAACATGGTGTGCTAAATGCCAGCGGTTCAAAGCCATGGAGGACGTCAACGAAACATGCCTGCTCTTTTCCAAATGCTCGTCATCACACACCTGTAACGAGTGTGTTGCATGGACAGAGAATGCATGGTGTAATGTTCTTAAGAAATGGCTCAAGGGCTGCAAAAAGAGCTCGATCAATTTCTTCTCAGCATGAAGTGCTGAGTTTATGCTTTACGTCCAAATCGCTCACAAGTCTCATGGGGGATGTTGAAATGCCCCTCCCACCCCCCACCCCGAAGATACAAAAGACAGCGCCTGATCATAATGCAGTTGGAATTTGAGCCTATTCCAAACAGGAGTTGGAATCATGCATGCTCTCTCTTATCAATAAGGCTTTGTTGTCGAGATTATTGATGACAGCACAGGAAGAATTTTATCAGAATCCCATTGGTGATGAGCCTTTAACTCTGCCCACAAGGGATGAAAATCAAATGTCACCCCGCCTACAGGGTGTGAGGGTGCAGAGTCATACCTATGTCCACCCATGAGGCATGAATGTGAATGTTCTTACAGGACATGAAGGTGTATTATTTGACTCGTACAGACGGACTGACCGACCAGCCGAGCTGCACTTTGACTTAGATGGATGGATGGCCGTACTGCCCGACCATCATGGCATTTATTATCCACCTTTGCTGTTCCAGCTGTCAACCAACCAGTCCAGCCGTATGAACGTGCAATATATAACTACAGTGGTCACGAGTCGATTATCTCGGACTGGCGAGCTGGCTGACTATCCACATATTCCGACAGCTATGGTATCTTATGCCAAACATACTGCACAACCGACAGACCAGCCAGGCCGAGCATTACTATGCCTCTTCACAGCGAACAGGCTTTATTTATAGAGCCATTTTGCTGAGCATAACCGGCAGTGTCGAACCAGCATTCTATAATACCACCACTATTAACAGCATTTCCTATGAGCAAAATGATGCATACCAACGATACGGCATCATCATTGCCATATGGAATGCTCTATCCATGGACCCAAGGTGTACAAGAGGAGGACAGTCCCCAGGTATATGAAGGGGATAAAATGGAAATGCCTGAATCATCCGATCCGACAATGAAACAGATGGAATTCAGCTTTAAGGCAACAGTAGAAGAAATATATCATATCCTGTCTCCATCCGAATGTCCACCTCCACCTATAGTCATTCCTACCTACAAGGTCAAAGCTTCTGTGGATGTAGAAAATGATGACGACAGTCTGTCATTCAGAATATTACCTCAGTCATCAAAAGTTGCAGAAATCACCCGGCATATTTCAGAGAAAATTTGCGACCCCAGTAATGCAAAAGCCTTCTTTTCCATGAGTCAGTTGCCAGTTAGCTTCTTGTTTCACTGGTATAAGTCGCACTCTGACGCATACTGTTCAGAAATACCTAATGTTGACAAGGATATTTCCACTTTTGGCATGACTGCCCCACTTTGTTATAATGTGGATCGTCAAGTCTTCAATGCCACCTCCAAGTTAGTGAGGAACGTTATATCAGCTTCCTCACTACTTGACTTAGTCATCTTGGCGACACTTCGCCTCACAGAGAAGGCTAGAAGCAATCACACCTGGGATTCAGTGAGCCATATTGCCAAGGTCGTGAATAGGGCTTGCCACCACACCATGGCTAACGCCCTGATGGCCTCCTGCAACATAGACATAGTCAGATGATATGCACTCTACTTCTCTAAAACCACACCATGCGGCAGTCTTGCACATCCTCTAATTCGGCTCTCCCCATCTGTTCAGGGATAGAATTGAGGAGGTCAGAAAACAGGTGGCACAAGAGTTGCCCCAACATCTGCCAGCGCAAGCTCCCAAATCCGGTCGTCCTGCTCAGGGATCATTCCAGAGAAGGGATAATCGTCAGCAGGGATACAATAGAGGCAGTTCCCAAAGACGACAGAATAGCCATGGCTAGGTGAATTAAAGGAGATCATACACCCCTACTTCTCGCCATCAGGCAGGGGAGGGAAATAGAAAAAACGTTTCTCCTCATCCAAGCCTCCTGTCAGTGATTTACAATTTCCCCCGCCTGCTGGCGAACCACCCATTGGCGCCAGACTCCCTCTTTTTTGTCAGGCTTGAATCAACCTCTTTCCACAAAACGATTGGGTGATCCAAGTCGTGTTGGTTTGCCTCAGAATCTCTTTTATCAAGCCTCCTCCACTTTTGACATCCCCCTTCATTATGGAAACCCCAAGTGGTCCCATGAAGGCAGACATACTACAGAAGGAAATACATCTTTTACTCATAAAGTAGGCAATTGAGATTGTATGAAAGCTTTACACTCAGGGATTCTACTTCAGACTGTTTCTGGTGACGAAGTCCTAAGGCAAATTGAGACCTGTGATTGACCTCAGCATGCTCAACCATTTCATTTCGGTCCACGAAATTCAAGATGGAGACGGCAAAGTCTATCCATCTTTCACTGAGACACGATGACTATGCGATCAGCCTAGACCTGTCCGACATGTATTTTCACATTCCAATCCATACAATGTTGTGCAAATATCTTCGCTTCACCTATCAGGGCAAAGTGTATCAATTCTGTCCTCTTTCTTTCGGCCTCAACCAAAGTTCTTGGTCCTTCATGAAAACTGTAAACTGCATAATCTGAAGGTTCCGGACAAACTCCTCCACTTTAAATTGCGTAATCTAAAGGTTCAGGACAAACTCCTCCACATTGACAGTGGTGTACCTGGACAGCATCTTCAAAAACATTGGGTAAGTTAGGTTTTTGGTCCAAGATATGAACAACCTTCTTGCCCTCATTCGCAGTCTAGGGTGGATAATAAACTTTGAGAAGTACGACCTTATCCCCTCTCAACATTTTATCCATCTTATTAAGGAGCATTTCACACACCTCAACATCTTGTACGTCTCCCTCCCAAACACATCAAAAATTATCGTTCATGCATCGGAGAGGATTTCAAACAAAATGATTATCTCTGCGCGGGAGTTTCTTCACGTCTTTAGCCTATTCCGTGCAGGGGCAGATTTGTTACCCCTTGAGTGCCTTTACATGCACCCATTACAAATGGCCCTTCTAGCACAATGGCAACCTTTCTGGGCCATCCAGATCAGAACATTATGATCTCGACCAACATCAGAAACTTCTTACTCCAATTGCAAGACAGGAAGTGGCTCACAGCGGGAATACCCCTAAAAAACCCACAACAGGAAATAATGATTTGTACAGATGCCAGTCTGTATGGTTGGGGAACACACTTGCTACCTGACTTTAAAACGATCAGTGGCAAGTTGATGCATCAAGAGATGGCTCTTCATATCAACGTCCTGGAAATTAAAGCCATTCTCAATGCCTCAAACTTGTGGTAGAATGCATGTGTGGACATACAGTCCTGATATTGTCTGACAATTCGGTAGTGGTCACGTATCTCCTTAAACAGGGAGGGACAAAATCCCTGACCTTTGCATCATGGCATGGGATTACATTCGGTGATGCACCCAATACCAGATAAATATCCAGGTCCGCAACATACCAGGAAAGCTCAATGTTTTAGCCAACTTACTGTAAAGGAAAGGACAACTGCTTCATACAGAGTGGTCTCTCCATCCTTCCGCATTCGATCAAGTCTGTGCCTTATGGGGCCGCCTGATGATAGATCTTTTTGCGACAGGGTGGAACAACAAATTTGCCACTTTCATCTCCCTTTTCAGGACCCAGAAGCATGGGCCATCAATTCTCCTATCGGTCAGCTGGGAGGGAATGTGGGCCTACACCTTTCCTCCATCAGTCCTGATATCAAAAGTAGTTCATGAAGTGAGGGACACAAACTGCCAGATAGTTCTGATTGCTCCTCTATGATGAGATAAATCCTGGATCAATGATCTAATCACCCTAGCTATAGACGTACCCAGGAAAGTCATAGCAACCACCACTCTGATCAAGCAGCCCAGGTCGCCACTGTTCCACCCTTGTCCAGAAATACTCCTTCTTCACACCTGGCTCTTGTCAGATATGCCTTGAGTGACAAGGGGTTTGGAACTTCAGTTGTGGAGAGGATTGCAACAGCTAGAAGGCCCTCCACTCTGAAGGTATACAAAGGGAAATGGCTGGTTTTAATGACTGGTGTAACATCAGTAACATCACACCACTCCACCTCCATTCCTCAGCTGGCAAACTTCTTTCTCTTTCTCTTTAAAGGCAAGAAGTTAGTCCCCATCACCATAAAGAGATACCAGTCCATAATCTCGGACATGTTCCAACATCATGCACGAAACAATATTGGACACAACAAGGACCTTTCTGACTTTCTGTCCAATTTCAATTTATCCAGACCATGCCCACTCACATTATTCTCCATCTGAAATCTCTCCTGGGTGTTGACATGACTTAACTCATCCAAGTTCACGCCGCTGTCATCCACATCCATCAATCAGCTATCATATAAGACTTGCTTTTTGATTGTGCTTGCCTCAGCATGCAGTCAGTGAGCTACATGCCCTCTCCATGGACCCGAACTACACGCAGTTCCATCCGAACAGATCAGTTGTCTTAATGATACAACTTGGTTTTATTGTGAAAAACAGGTTACTGTCACTAGGCAACCAAAAATAACTATTCATCCTCCTCAATCGATATGCTCTCGGATATCATCTGAAGCGATCATAGAGCATCCACAATGGCCAAACCAGGCTTTTTCTGCCACTCAAGTCCGGAAAGCAAGACACAACACCACAAGCACTAACTGCTTGGTTAAAGGGAGTTATGAAATCCACGTACACTGACCTCTCTCAGGAAGAGGTATGCCTCGTGAAAATCTCGGCTTTCAAAATATGAGCAATTTCCATGAGCCTGGCTTTTGAACATAATGTTTCAATTCAAGATATAGTGGAGTCAGTTGGATTGCACACCCAGACCATTTTCTCCAGCTTCTATCTGCGGGACATGGCCTCACAGAGAAGAGAATTTAACCTCATGTCAATGGTAGCTGCACAGACAGTAATCACTGCCCGTTCATGACAGCACAACCTCGGAACCAGGCTATTTTGGCCACTTTCACTGGATTCACCTGGGAAAAACCTTAAGGGTGAGACCATAATCAAGTGCAGAATCCTGTTGTGCTAAACTAACATTAGGAGAATTTCATCAGTTAGTAGAGCAATCATGCTCCTACTGTGTGACACAGGTAGAGGTAGGATGCTCAGCATTTCTTCCTTGTCTTACCTGTCCTTCTAATGTAATGTGATCAGGTAATGTATTTGATGAACAAAGCAAATGTGTTAGTAAATTATGTTTCTCTGATAAAATACTTACCTGAGCACATTACAAATAAACCCTCCCATCCTTCCCCGCAATGCGAGCATCCTTTAAGGTTTTGCTGCATTAAGAACTGGTTACATCAGGGTATAATGGTAGCCACCTAGTGGGTAGAAAGGGGAGTTACCATGAGCTGCTTCCCATTGTCTATATACTATATAGACAGAAAGACAGTTTTTGTCTTTCCAGGAGGGCTGGATTGGGTGGTAGCAGAGAATGTTATCCCTAATGTAATGTGATCAGGTAAGTAGTATTGGAGAAACATAATTTACTAAAAAATTTGCTATTCCCAAATTACCACCGTGGTTATCAAAACCTCCCAAAATAATATTTGACCTTTGCAAATTCAAAAAGTCCTCAACAGATCCTCTCCTTTTCCAGACTAAATTCAATGAGATCAGAGCCTCCTATCATAGCCATATGTCCTTGTATACAGAAGGTTCGAAAGATTGAGACAAAGTTGGAGCTGCCATTGCAACACCCCATTGCACCATCTTGAGCCGGTTACCGTATAAAGGCTCAATTTTTACTGCGGAAATTACAGCCATTCTCAAAGCTCTGAACTATGTTGAAACTGCTCAAAAAACAAATGTCATCATTTTTTGAAATTCCCTTTCCACATTGAAAGCGTTGCAGAATGTTAACTCTTACAACCCATTATTATCACAGATATTACAGAAAAATGATGTTCTCATACAATCTGGGAAAAGTATTCTGAACTGTTGGCTGCCCAGTCACATGGGCATAAAGGGTAATGAAAGGGCAGATAAAACAGCCAAAGTTGCCCTGCAGTCATCCATTTCCGATTTAAAATATTGTATAGATCGGCATGTTCATCATACTTGGCAAAATATGTGGAATGAAAGCTCAACAAACTAACTTAAGAATATCAAACCCACTTTTGGAGAGTGGCATCCGTCATATAGGACAAATCAGAGAGATGAGGTGGTATTGTGCCGATCGCATATCAGACACATATACCTTACTTGTGCATACCTCCTGAAGGGTGAACATTGACCGAAGTGTGTACCCTGCCAGTGCCCACTGACTGTGGAGCACATTCTTGTCTAGTGTGTTGATTTCCAGCCTGTGAGACAGAAGTATTTCAACATAAACTGCTTGAAGAAACTGTATGAGGACGTACCACCCGAAACATTCTTGGACTTTTTAAGGGAATGCTGTTTGTGCTACAAATTTTAGTACTGTTTTAAGGATTTTACATGTGTTACCTTTATCTTTTGTTTTATATACATTTTACAGAATTTTAACATTTTTTAAGTTTTATATTTTGTCTTGTACTTCATGTTTACATTTATTTGGAAGGGTTTATCTTCCTGGGGTTTTTGTGTGATTCATTTGTAAATTTTTTGAACATTTATACAATTTGTCAAGTTCAGAGCATTGTCATCATAGTGCTGTTTTTGAGCAAACTCAAATTCACCAACTGCAATTTCATTTTTCCAGTCAGCTTGCCCCTGGGCAATTTGACTTTTATACAATTTGTCCAGCCCTGAACAGTGCCATCATAGTGCCGTTCACACTATTTCTTTCTGTGTCTTGTCACTTTGTCCAGAACTTTCACTCTCATTTGAGATTAACATTGTCACCAGTTAAGTCTCTCAAATCATATTTGAGAGAAGCCATGGTGGCTTAATGGTTAGCGTGCCAGACTGGCAACCAGAAGGTTGTAGGTTCAAATCATGCTAAGGCCAGGTCCGCCACTGTTTTGTGTCCCTTGACAAGGCACTTTACTCCAACTGCCTCAGCACAAAATAACATTTCATGTGTTAATGTGCTGTTAAACAAAAAAAAAACTGTCACATTTAGAATCCAATGAAATAGCTGGTTTAAAATTAACATGAGGTATTCATTTGGTTATTTGTTCTGCAAAATGTGAACATGTGTCAAAAGGCCAAATTACTTTTTGACTGTTATATATGGAGGTGGTTTAATTATGGCCATATTGACTGAAAATGCTAACAGTGCCAAAATTATACACTGCCAGTTGTACATTAATGTATACATGTATAAAGGACTCACCAAACCTTCAGCCAGAGTAGTGCCAAAAGAAAACACTGCTAAATGTACAATAATGTATACACATATATAGAGCTCATCAAACTTTCTGCCAGAGTAGTGCCAATATTAAACACTGCCAAATGTAGATTAATGTATATATTTATATGGAGCTCACCAAACTTTAGCCAGAAGAGTGCCAATATTAAATACTGCCAAATGTACAATAGTGTATAAATTTGTTTTATAACTCACCAAACTTTCAACCAGAGTAGTGCCAAAATTAAATGCTGCCAAATGTAGATTAATGTACATATTTATATAGAGCTCACCAAACTTAAGCCAGAATAGTGAAAAAATTAAACTGCCAATTGTACAATAATGTATACATGTATATAGAGCTCACCAAACTTTCCACGTGAATAGTGCCAATATTAAACACTACCAAATGTACAGAATTATGTACATTTACATAGACATGGATCGAACTCACCAAACTTTCAGCCAGAGTAGTGCCAATATTAAACACTGGCAATTGTACATTAATGTGTTCATTTATACAGAGCTCACCAAATTTTCAGCCAAACGAGTGCCAAAATTTAACACTTTTAATATGTCCAATGGAGAAAAGCACCAAAATTTGGCACCACATTGCGAGACGGTACACAGTAGTAAAGTAACCAACATCATTTCTCAATTTTTCAGCGAAAAGAGCTATTCAAAGGGCAGTACACAGTAGTAACGTAACTAACATCATTTCTCAATTTTTCAGCTAAAAGAGCTATTCGGAGGGCAGTATTATTTAGTCATGATAACATTGATGGTGATGACTCGGAGGTTGATGTAGACCAGGATGATGAGAATGATAAGGATTATAAAGTGAGGTCAAGCCAAGTTTCTCCAAAGAAAAAATCACCAAAGAAAAAAGCGCCAGGTAAAGATAACTTAGAGAGATCACATTATGAACTGCATTGTACCCCAGTGATTTATGGTCATTTTTATGATCCCAAGATGGGGAGATTTAGCATTGGGGTTTTTCATTTGAAGGTGTGTTGTTTAAAATTTGTATACACCCCTATAAGGTGGAGCATATTGTGTTATGATGTCTGCTGTCTGTACATCCATCCATCTGTCTCTTCCCTGTTTTGTTTCAGCACAATAACTTGAGTTCTCCACCGTCTACTGTTACCAAACTATGAACGATTTGGACAAAGAATGCCTATCAATTCGGTCTCGAAGAGTAAAAGGTCATGGTCACAGGGACTGAAAGCAGGAAAACTGTTTCCAGACAATAACTTGACTTGTATATCAGATACCTTTACCAAACCTTGTAAATGACTTGCATTTGAGATAGGTCAATAGGGGTCAATAGATCAAAGGTCACAGAGATTGAAAGAAGAAAAATTAATTATTTCTGCAAAGTAACTTGACATGGAAGTCATATAATGTACTGTTTACAGTGTTCTTGATATAGCACTTGCATCTTATCTCAGTAACTCCTTACACAATTCACTTCATATGATATTGTTACGACTCTATGGTCTAGAAAAATGTAACAGAAAGAAAGTGAAACCAACAAATCAAGTAAAAATCAAAAAGCAATTTATTTCTAGATAATTAAGATGAAAAATCAAAAAAGACACTTACAGTAATGTGTATTAAAATCCAAATAATCCTATAAGAATTAGTGTTCTAATCACAAGTCCTAAATATAGAATGTTCCGAATTCACGGCTCTATCCTTGAATGTTATGATGTGCCAATGGTCTTCAAAGTCCTGATGTACTAGTAGTCTTTAATGTGCTGATGTCAAAATGAAGTACTCCAAAATATCTCTGAATAAGTTCAGATAAATTCCAAAATCATCAATTAAAAATCCAAAATCCAAAAGTTTATGAGCACTGTTACAATCCAATGAATATTTAAAATAATTCTTCTCTCAGAATTTTGAATTACTTTTCACAACTGTAATAGCTCTTTACAAGACTCATAGTAATGTCGAAACTGAAAAACTGTCACTAAACATGGTATATATAAAGATTGGTCACATGACAGAATATTCTAGAATAATAAATGTACGTGTGACCATTGACAGGTAACTCCTAAGGTATTTCCAGTTTTATCTGTAAACAAACTCAACCTTGACCTCAAATTTGGTAAACATTTTGTTTATCACAACTATCCTTTAGCTCAAATCTGAAGTAAACAACCTAATTCAAGGACACTAGTTAAACATGTTTTTTTTCTGATAAACAACATTAAGATTTAAGCAAATATTAAAGTCAAGAAACATTTATAATTTCCTAAAATATCGATAATATTATATAAACATCATACATAACACCTCCCCTCATAAGGAAAAAGAAAGATTTATGCAATAAAGCTTTCTTTTGAATATACATCTAACACTAGAATAACCAAAATGACATAAGAAAATGTTTTATGATACTAAACTTAATTACATCAAGCAATATAACGTTTCTATGCACGTGAGAGTGCATCTGCAATCACATTGTCTTTTCCACTGATGTGTTTGATTTCAGTGTTATATTCCTGCAATATTAAACTCCATCTCAACAATCTCCGATTTTTATCTTTCATTTTGTTGATGAAAGTAAGGGGATTGTGATCATTGTACACAATAATTGGAGAAAGAGCTGAGGTATCATACACTTCAAAATGCTGTAAAGCTAATATCAAAGCCAAACTATCCTTCTCAATTGTGGAATAATTTTTCTGGTGCTTGTTTAGTTTTTTACAAAATAACACACAGGTGATCCACACCACTTTTGTCTTCCTGAATCAATACTCCACCAACCCCTACATCACTTGCATCAACAGATAGTTTAAATGATTGGCTGAAATTTGGTGCAGAAAGAACTGGTGCATTCTTAAGCATGGCCTTTAACTTGTCCAAAGATTCCTGACACTTGTCAGACCAATGAAATTTGGTTTTCTTACTCAATAAACTTGTTAAAGGTTCAACAATTTTGGAAAAATTAGAACAAAATTTCTGATAATATCCAGCCATACCTAGAAATCGCATCAGTTGCTTTTTTACAAATTGGTACTTGAAATTCAGAGATAGCTTTGACCTTAGCTTCTATAGGTTTAACTTGACCTTGTCACACAATATGTCCTAAAAATGTGACACAAGCATGGCAAAACTCACTTTTACTCAAATTAATTGTCAGATTCGCATCGCTGAGTCGATCGAAGAATTTTTGAATGGTTTCCAAATGATCTTCCCAGGTGTTGTTGTAGATAATGACGTCATCGATATAAGCATCACAATTATCAAGACCAGATGTTATCATGTTCATCAGACATTGAAACGTTGCAGGCGAATTTTTCATTCCAAACGCATGACTTTATATTGATAAAGTCCATCTGGAGTTACAAATGCTGAAATTTCTTTTGCCCTTTCCGTCAATGGAATTTGCCAGAATCATTTTAAAAGGTCAAACTTGGTGACATATTTCATATTTCCAATTTTATCAATGCAATCGTCCATTCTTGGGATTGGAAATGAATCAGTTTTGGTGACAGTGTTGACTTTTCTATAGTCAGTACACATACGGAATGTATTATCTCACTTGGGAACAAGAATACATGGTGAACTCCAGTTACTTTTACTTGGTTCTATGAAATCATTCTCCAGTAAATACTGAATTTCTTTCTTCAAATAGTTCTGTTTGAGAGGATTCATCCTATAAGGATGCTGTTTCACAGGCGCAGAATCTACAATGTCAGCGTCATGATAAATTTTACTTGTTCATGTTGGAACATCAGGAAACAAGTGCTCATAGTCACGTAATAGCTGTTTTAGTTCATTTCTTTCCTGTTGTTGTAGATGTGAAAGTTTCTGGTCTAGATTGTTCAATATTTCTGAATTCCGAAGATTGGTCATACCAGAGTCACTATAATCTGATTGTATTCCATCGTTGATATCTTCACTGTGTGGGACAGGTACAACTAAATTAACTGAATAATTAGCTGGGCTATCTCTGTCAAAATATTCCTTTAACATATTTATATGACAAAGTTGTTTCTGTTTCCGTCTCCCAGGAGTGTTAATGATATAATTTAAGTCATTTACTTTCTTTTCAATGGTACAAGGACCATAAAATTTAGCCTGAAGAGGATTCTGAGTTATGGGCAAGAGAGCAAGAACTTTGTCACCAGGTTTAAAACTCCTTTCCTGTGTATTTCTGTCATACCTTAATTTCATTTTTGACTGGTTAGTGTGAAGATTAGTTCTTGCTACTTCACAGGCCTTTGACAACTTGTATTTGAAATCAGAGACATAATCAAGAAGATTAATCTTTAAATCTTCGTTTGAAAGAAGTTTCTCTTTCAATAATTTCAATGGTCCACGGACAGTATGACCAAAAACTAATTCAAAGGGACTAAAACCCAACGATTCTTGAACTGATTCCCTAACAGCAAACAACAACAAATGAACACCCTCATCCCAATCCTTTTCTGTATCAAAGCAATATGATCGAATCATATTTTTCAAAGTTTGATGAAATATTTCCAAAGCACCTTGACTTTCAGGGTGATAGGCAGAAGATTTAAACTGTTGGATGCCTAATTCATGCATAACTTGTTGGAAAATTCCAGACATAAAATTTGACCCTTGATCCGACTGGACAGATTTGGGAAGGCCAACAAGTGTAAAAAACTTCACCAAAGCTTTCACAATAGTTTTAGTTTTTATATTTAGAGGAATTGCCTCTGGAAATCTTGTGATGTACACATGATGGTCAACAAGTATTGGTTGCCTGACTTGGTTTTAGGTAAAGGACCAACACAGTCTACCATTATTCTACTAAATGGTTCATTAAATGCAGGAATAGGTTGCAAATGAGGTATAGGAATCTTCTGATTGGGTTTTCCTACCATTTGACAAGTGTGACAAGATCTGCAGTATTTAGAAACATCACTTTTGAGTTTCGGACAATAAAAATGACTCAAGATCTTGTGATAAGTCTTACGGACTCCTGACCAGCCGAAGGAGTTTCATGGGCTAGATTAAGAATTTTCTGTCGATATGACTTAGGAACAACGATTTGATAGCTCACTGACCACTCGTCACCAGCAGGTACCTCAGGTGGTCTCCATTTCCTCATAAGGACCCCATTTTTCACAAAGTAACACACTGGAACTTGTGTGGCTTCAGTTTCACTAATAGCCCTCTGAAACAAACAAGATATCTCGGAATCTTGCTCCTGTTCAACGACAAGGGATTGTCGTTTGTCACCCTGATTAAAACAAAGAGAATGAGTTGCCAAAAGAGGATCACTGTGATCAATGCCGTTTGATTGATCAATACCTGAGGAAAAAGTGACTTCATCAAAAGACTGACCAATACATGTGTCAGCTAAAGGAATAATATCCTGATCAACATCACTCTCAAGAGCTCTTTTTACCAAAGCTCTAGTAACTGCACAAGCAGGGTACAAATCAGGGATTTCAATTTTGACAGGATCAACTTTCTGATCCAAACAAGGCTTGTCAGTTACAAGTGGATTAACCACAACCTTATCTCCAGCTAGGTCATTGCCAAGTAATAAATGAACACCGTCTATGGGTAAAGAAGTCACTGCCCCAACAGTCACAGGTCTGGAAACTAAGTCTGATACCAAATTGACACAATGAAGAGGAACATACACAAAACTGCACTCTACTCCCTGAACAAGAACACTTTCACTAGAGGAAGACTCCTCAGACAAAGGCAAAGTACCTGATAATAAAAGACTCTGAGAAGCTCCAGTGTCCCTTAATATTTTAATTGGGATAGGCTTGGTAGAATCACCAATAAGTGATATAGAATTTTCTGACATGAATGGTTCATAAGCTTCTAAAATAGAATCAGAATGGGGTTTGTTTGACCCAACAAATGTATTGCTTTCAATACAAGACCGTGACCTTGACCTCTTTGAAATAAGAGCATTTGGAAAAGCTCTGTCTTTACTCTGTTGCTTATTTTTCAACTTGAAGCAATCAGAAATAACGTGCCCTTTCATTTTACGATAAGTGCACGTAGGAAGAGATAAGGATTTCTGATCAGTCTTATCAGATGTTTGATTCCTAACAGTTGTGCAGTTGTGAAATTTGGAAGTACTCGTATGAGACTGAAATGGTTTTTTACCAGAAAACTGCTGAGAGGACGACTTATTGCCAAATGAAATTTTGTGAGTCAAGGAATAATCATCAGCCATACGAGCAGCATTTTCCAAAGTTTCCACATTCTGCTCGTCAAGATAGGTTTTAACATCACTATGGATGCACCTCTTGAACTCTTCAATTAATACGAGCTGTCTGAGGTTATCATAATCCAGAGATGCTGCCAGGCCGCGGGATCACGGGTTTCTTTCAGAAGTGATAGATAGTCACGCAACTTTTAAAAGTCAATGGGGGAAAGATCGCGCAAGTTATCTTGCTTCCCGCGATTTCTCGAACCCAATGAGCGACTTTTTTATATTTTGTATTTTAATTAGGTTGATCAGATCATCTTTTTTGACTTTTCTCCATGATCTCAATTAATCCTATATCTATGGAGAATATTGTTTGAATACAAGCACCTTTATGATGGAGATCTGTTGGAGTATTGCAGAAACTATGGAGGTATTCCGATTGAATTGTTTCCTGGTGCTGTGTAGTAAATTGATCCATTGATCGAAATGTCTAAAGCGCGACAGTAGTGTGTTATGTTGAAACAAAATATAACAGATTTCTTTAGGAAACTCAGCGAGATAGAAAGATCTGTTAAGGACGAAACTAGGGAGGATGAAATATCTGACGGTTTGTTGCCAACTGAACATAGCGCAGAAAGCTGTGATACAGAAATAACCGGCATGATGTTGTTTACTACGCTACGGTTTAGGCCATGCAGAAATTCTGATACATCGACAGAAATATCCAAGGAACAACATGCCTGAATTGTGGAAAATTGTGTTTTGGATACCTGAAAACCAGTTCCCGAAAATATTCAGACTGGTTATAATTGCAGCAGTTCTTGCCTTTACGAAAAACTGATTGTGAAAGGTGATTCAGTTCTCAAAGCAAAATTCACACTACTCATCGAAATAGGGTAACCACAGACCTTTAAAACTCTATCACTGTAGTAAGAAAATGTCAGAATATCTGAGAACAAAACAAAATAAAATCCTATAAAGATATATAATTCGGATTAAGTATTTTTTTCCCCATTTTTTCTCTCTAAGATATTCTGACATTTTCCTACTACAGTGATAGAGTTTCAAAGGTCATTGGGCTAACATCTGAAACAATAAATAAACTGATGACTATACAGATGTGTGTGGTCCAGTAAATTATTTTCAGTTTGCAAAGCCATATTTGAAGGGCAGTGATAAGAAACAAAGAAGAATATTTACCAGCTGAGCAACAATTAGGTATGCAGCTACCTTACACATTTATTGTCAAAGAAGTGATACAAAATCATTAAATGCTTGTTTTAAATTAGGTGTTTCTACACCTTATAATAATGTTGTCACCCATCTTCTACCATTCAGCTTAGTTTTCCCTTGCCCCCCTCCCCCGATGATCCCCCCCTCTGAGGGTAGGTGTGGGGGACCTCCCCCTCTTAAGAAAATTTCTGGCAGCATCTCTGATAATCTTGATCAACTTTCCTGGCTGAGCACCACCTATCAAATAGTTGTTCTTTTTCCCTTGCAAATTCGACATGAGTTTGTCCAGTTTCTTTTCTACAATTCCTAAACCTGTGTCTATATGCCTCTGGTACCAACTCATAAGCTTTCAAGATGTACTCCTTAACCACATCATAACCAGTGCTTTGTTGTACTGACAGTGAAGTGTAGACGAGTTTTGCCAATAAGTACACTTTGTAATAACAAAGTCCAATGTTCTCTGGGCCATTTCAAGTTTTCAGCAATTTTCTCGAAATGAAGAAAGTATTTATCTACTTCTTTTTCCTGAGAAGGGGGTACTAACCTAATATATCTAGTAACATCAAAACAAACTTGTGTTTAAAGGAGTGGAGTGTGTTCTGTTTGCCAGTTCTAATTCTCTTAATTTAAATTGCATTTCCCTTTCTTCTCTTTCTCTCTCTCTCTGCATCTCCCTCTCCTCTTTCTCTCTCTCCATTTCTGATCCGATTATAATAAGACTTATCATATATGCTTATATCAGCAAGATTTTGGACATGTTTGATAATGAGCAAGACCCATGCATATTAATGAGGTCATATTGAATCTGACTGGCTGACCTTGTTACCACTCTGGAGCCTATATTTGTTATCCAATTTTTATCAAACTTGGAATATTTGCTTATGCCATTAAGATCTCAGCTGAGTTCAGTAATGAGCAGCATCCATGCACATTAATGAGATGATCTTTCATCAGATTGGTTGAGCTTGTGAATGCACTGGAATTCATATTTCTGAACTGATTTTGATCAAACTTGAAATGTGGGCTTGCATCATCAAGATCTTGGATGGATTCGATAATGAGTGAGAGTCATGCATATTACTGAGGCAATCTTGTATCTGATTGTTGAGTTTGTTACCACTCTGGAAGCCATATTTTTGTATGATTTTGATAAAACTTCAAATTTAGGCTTATGTGATCAAGATCTCGCATGAGTTTGATAATGCACACGATCCATGCATATTAATGAATTGACATTGTATGAGATTGGCTGAGCTTTCTACAACTCTAAAGACTGTATTTGTGACCCAGTATTGATCAGACTTGGTAAATAGGTTTATATCAAGATATAAAATGGTTTTTTTTTTTTTTTATGGACAAGATCTACTCGTATGAATAAGATGACCTTGCATATGATTAGATAAGCTTCTTACTACTTGAGAGACTATACTTCTGACCTGATTGTAATCAAACTTGGTAAATAGACAATATTCTCAGGATGTTGGATGATTTTATTATGAGTGAGATCTATTCATATTTATGATATAATCTTGCATCTAATTGGCTGGGGTTTTTTTTTTTCATTCTTGACACTGTAATATTGACAGGATTTTGATTAAACTTGGTAAATCAGTCTATGTCTAAAAGATCTTGCTTGAGTGTGTTTATAAGTGAAATTCATGCATATTAATGATGTGACTTTGCATCTGATTCTGGCAACTATATTTCTGATCGGATTTTGATCAGACTTGTTAAATAGTATTATATTATCGAGATGTGGGATGAGTTTGCTTATGAGCAAGATCTGTGCAAAAGTTGTGTAAACAGGTGAGTGATATCGGGCCCACTTGGACCTTTTTTTCTTTTTCCTTCACTTATATTTCCACAGCCAGTTCCTTTCATTATATATATATATATATATATATATATATATATATATATATATATATATATATATATATATATATATATATATATATATAAAGAATACAAATCATATGGCAAATAACAGTCCTTCTGAGTGCACTGGATCCAGCAGAGATCACATGTCACATGTGTCAGGGATTGATTAAGATAAGTACAACAAACTGACAATGAACAGTGCAAAAATAATTTTTCACCAGCCTAAGCTCTTTAAACTTTCATTGAGTTTTTGTCAAAGGCAAACTCAAAACAGACAAGACAAACAATAAACACAGAAGAAAGCGTTGAAAGTACAAAAGTTTATATGACTTTGTATAATAAAGTATTGTTTGGTCGCCATTTTTATTATCTGAGTCGAAACCAATTAGGCACGATGTCAAACATCTACAAACAATACTTCCATTAGACAGTCATGTAAACTTTTGTCATTTCTTTTGTGTTTCTTGTTTGTCTTGTCTCTGTTTTGTTATTGCCTTTGATCAAGACTCACTGAGAGTTGAAAGTGCATAGGCTAGTTAAAAACTAGTTTTGCACTGTTTGTTGTACATATATATATATATATATATATATATATATATATATATATATATATATATATATATATAGATGTATATATATATATATATATATATATATATATATATATATATATATATATATATATATATATATATATACAGTGAAATCATAATATTGTGATTTCACTAATTCAGTTTTTATTACAGATTTGTGTCTTTTTGATCCAGTTATACATATGAAATTGTTATGATAATGCATATCGTTTAATGACATTATATTGATGATGTATTTGTTTATAAATATACAAATGTCATCCATTTCTTTGAAAATATTTTGTGTCTGAAGAAGCATATGGTAAATGTGAAACTAGTCGCAGAAATTTATCGGCGTTTGTCTCACTTATTTTTAATTTTATATATATATATATATATATATATATATATATATATATATATATATCAGGACTGAGCACATTTTTTTATCCACTTGTCTTTGAGAAAATTCACTTGTCCCACCTACTTTTTCACTTGTCCCAAAATTTTAATCACTTGTCAGGATTTGATGAGATGTATGCACTTTAATCCATAGAAAGAACAAACGAAATAATGTACAACGTCTTTATTTCTTACAAGAATTTAATTTTTCAAAAACATTTATATTACACATTTTCTTACATCAGAGGTTTTCAGTTTTCCATTGTCCAGGTATCTTATATGCACTATTTCTTGCCCCGATACAGTAGCATCAATACTTCCATCAGCAAGAATGAAAAGGAATTTACTGGAATTCAGACTTTCCCTAACGTCTTTTCCTAGGACTTGATCAATTTGTAGAACGAAGTCTCTTGCCCTGAATCTGCTCTTATAATTAGCACCAAGTTCAACACCATTCTTCTCCTGGAGTGCACACAGCAATTTTCCACATCAAAAAATGATTTTCCATAATGGACTAGGCTGTAGGTTGTGTTAAAGAGAGCTCTCATTTTTTTTCATTTCAGTCTCATTTAGTTTTGAAAGGGCCTTTCCTAATGGAGTGTCAGCAAATCTAACTTCAGGGATTTTCTGCACATGCTGGCTAGTGTCATGCATATACTGTGTTGCACAGGCCCTGTGAAGTCCAGAACTGTCATGAGACTCGATTGGTTAAATCCTGAATTTGTCAGTTCCATTGACAAATACACTGGTTTAATTTCCAACCTGTGCTAGTTTTGAATATTGTTTGCAATAAATGCAAAACATTTTTCCTTCTGAGTCAGTGAATTCAAGCCAAGGATAACTATCAAACCAATGCAGCTGAAAATTTCTCAGTCTCTTAGTAGTGTCATATTTGACATTTTTTGTTGCCACAGAGTCTGGCTTATGTCTCTTTGGAGAAATAGTTACCTCACACTCAGTGGCAGTCTTATGTTTTACTCCTCCACTTTCACATGAATTTTCCTTCTCCAAATCTTCCTTATTAATATTAACTTCCTTGCAAAAATAATGTAGTAAACTCACTTTTTCCACAGAGTAAATATCACCTTGTTTGACAACTACTTCTAAAGTGATCATAACATACATTTTATCCTTTAAATATGAACAGAGACAGTTCCTTAATTAGCATAATTGTTTCGCTTCAAATGCATCGGACATTAAAATTAATCCTCTGTATAATCAATGAAAATTTAAAGAATCATCACTGCCATTTAATCAGTTCATAAAGGGAACCAACACTAATGTTGGTAAAGTGCCTTTCATTAATTTAATTGGATTAACTTAATGGATTAAAAGGGGAATTGTTCATAAGGATCTGGTTTGAGTAAACACAGAATAACAAAGCCATTTAAAACACTGCTAATTAATCATAACGGCTTTGTTTTGTTTCACGTGTTTTGATTGGCCCATACTTTGGTCACTTAGCCCAATATGCAGTCAAGCAGTAATAGAACGTGCACATGTCATGCAAAAGTTATCAATGACCAAAGGCAAGTGTGATACAGGATATATATAAATACATGGAGAGGGGTAGAATCAAGCATTCAGTATGCCTGGAGTGCTTGTATGGCCAGATAAAGGTAGATAGAGTGATTACAGCTTGAAAATAAGCACTTGCCTGACTTTTATTAAAATAGGAAAAAAGCACTTGTCCCGGACTAGCAACTTGGAAAATTTTACTTGCCCGACTTTGAAAATGAATAGTCCGGGATGTTGGGCTATGGTATTTGATCAGCCCTGTATATGTATATATATTCTCTTAACAACGCCAAACCAAACATTCATTTGTTCAGTATTTGCAATCACACCTTCTTCTGTGATTAATGTCTATTTAGAATAGCACTATTGAACTACATATATTATATGTAAAAGGAGATCATGTATTTTTTTATTACTTAAAGAGTTATATACATTTGATAAATTTACTAATTAAAGACCATTAACAAGATACTGGTACCTAATAAGTTCCTTATTAAGCAGGCCTTCATTGTTGTAAATCAGATATATACTAGTTTCAGGTCAACTTTGCAAGTTCTGTTTTATCTGTTTATCAGAAGTCTCTACAGTTTTGTAAATTTCCTTCAAATTCCAATTCAGTCTTGTACAGTTGAGATCTACTTCTTGTTAAACTTGGTGAGGTTGTCTTACATGGGTATGAATGGTATTCAGCTAGGCTGGGCAAGGCCAGTCTCATCAGTTATATTGGAGATGAATGTAACTAGTGTACTTCTTGAAGTCTGCCATCCAGTAAGGTTGCAAAATATACATCTTTTATTTGTCAGCACATTGTGTCAATCACACTACCACTTTAAACTTTGAGGTCCAGCACACATGGTCTTGTAGTAAAACACATGGTCTTTTAGTAGTACACATGGTCTTTTATATTACACATGGTCTTTTAGTAGTACACATGGTCTTTTAGTAGTACACATGGTCTTTTAGTATTACACATGGTCTTTTACACATGGTCGTTTAGTAGTACACTGGTAGTGATTCTCTTTAGTGCTAGTGGCAGTAGATAGGCTGCTGTAAATAAACATAAATTTTAAGGACAATTTGCTTAGATATACCTACATCAATGGCTAACACATTGGACTCGGTGATACCCTTATCAATATCTAGCCAGATAATAGTGACTTGGGCAGGAAATGACACCCGAGTTAGCATTGTTTTCTTTGTTGTGTATTGTAAATCAACTGGTAGTCACAATGAACTGCTCTGGTAACAGAGATAGGTTGCATTACATAACAGTTGGGATGAGAGATTTATTATTTTTGCATGTAGGTAGAAGAAAGGGAAGTCCCCAGGCCATCCAGTGGTAGAATTTTGGATGTCATGGAGAAGTTGGGCATGTAATATGCCGAGATGTCTGTTAACGGAAACCCTGTTATATTATTCCAAACTTTGCTTTCTTTCAATACTGTGCTGTCCCCTGGGTTTTGTCCCTGTTTGGAGCCATAGAGTCAAGAATTCAATACATATTTTGAATATGACATTACATATCACCTTATACTACCTCAGCCAATGGATTATACCATGGGGGGGGGCCATTAAGGCAGAAAGTATACTTCTTTTTGTTTTATTATTTTCTTGCATCCATATTACACCCTACATGTATTTGGAATACATAACAACATCATATACTTCCCTTACCTCCTATGGCATTCCTGCCCATGGGTTAAGTCTCTGGTTGATGCCATAGGGTCATGGTGTTATGCCCTTTGATATATTGACAGCTCATCTTGGGGGCCTATCATGTGTTTCTTTCCCTTGGGTCATGACTCTGGATGGGGCCAAGGGGTATGCTCTTTGATATATTGACAGTTCATCTCAGGGAGGGGGGGGGGGGTCATATTGTTGTTTTTTTCCTTGAAACATAGATCTTGTTATTTGTATCTATTTTGCATTTAATTTGATTCAGTAAGAAGTTTAATCAAAGACTTAACTGCATCATTTTTAATTACCCCAAGAAAAGGTTGTTCTAGGTCAGAGACAGTAATGTTAGGAAATGAACTCTGCTACCTCTCTGATCCACTCCTCCCAGAAAGTTGAACAATTTTGTTTTTCCCGTCTATAAAACTAATATACAAAGGGAAGAACTCCTCAAAATTACATCCCCTTTCAGCCACTAGTCTAGTTGCCTTCACCTATACCAGATGTTATCCAGTTCACGCTTTTGCTGCACTGCTATTAAAATCGCACCACAGTAAAACAAAATCATTAAATCTAAGGTTACTGCAAAATATTGGTAACTTTATTTTAGAATTGTCATTGATAATTGTGCATCTGTTTCACAATTTGTGGACTTTTTCTCTGATCTTATAGTCCAACATTGATACTCATTGTTAATACATTTTACTTGCAAACACTGGTTGAATTACTGATGCTTGTGTTTAATAACGAGTGCAGTTATTAATATAGATGGTACTTTGGGGTTCTTATTTTCCATTATTTTGTTGTTTCAGATATAAAATTGCAACCAAATGTTCCAAATGAAAAAAGTTTAAGGTCAACAAGGACACTTGTGAGATGTGCCTTGCCTGTACAAAATTTTCGTTGACTTCACCTTGCAGTGCTTTCTCAACATGGTCAGAAGAAATGCTGTCCACAGTCTTGCAGAAAAGTTTAAAGGGCAGAGAGAGACAGGTTAAATCCAAGTCCACAGACAGTGACATCTTAAGTCTCTCCGCACTAAAGCATTGTCCAGAGCCAGCATAGTAGGGGATGCCAAGATGGCTCCTCCCACTCTCAAAATTCTTGAACCCTGCTGTCAGGGACCATTACATCCAGGAAACTTGAAGCATAAGATCGGTGAGCATCTGAGATGTCCATGCTGCACCCACTCCAGGTTCTGCTCATGTCACAGATGAGGAAACTTTGTACAGGAGACAACAACACAGTTCGGAGAGTTTCTGTCCCTCTGTTCATCTCTCCTATACATAGAGTTGATGGGAGATTATCCCCCCACTTTTTTGCAGCCAATGCTGTATACCATCTGACAGTCCAGTCGTATATAGAATTTTATGGGGACCCATATAATTGATCCATTCATTTTGCTATCTAGCCATCCATCCAGCTGACCATCATCCTAGCATTCCAGCCACCCATCCAGCCATCTCTTCTGGCAACACCAACTATGTCAGTTGCCTGGCCACCAGTCCAGCCTGCAGGACCGATGTTGATGGCATGTCCTATGGATAAGTATCAGATTAAAACCAGGAATGATGACACTTCTTCTTCCAGTCTTCTGGGAAAGAGGTTCACAGATTTGAAAGCTGTCTGATGAGGAAAACCACCACAGTTGGTGCAGGAAAACCTTAATCAGTTGGCTTACTCACATCCTCGAAACAATTGGACAGAGTTTAGTCTTAAAGTTGCTGTTGACGAGAGTTATCATATTTTGTCACCATCTGAGTGCCCACCATTGCTATCTGTGAACCAGGCCTACAAGGTCAAGGCCTCTGTAAATGTTGAGGATGAGGATGAACACCTCTCCTTCTGTCTACAGCAGGCAGCAAAGATTAAAGAAATCTCTGACCATCTGTTGGGCAAAATCAGATACCCAGTGAATTCGTACAACCAGTTGCCAGCGTCCTCCTGTTGCTGGTGCCACAAACATTTGGACATATACAATGTGGATGTTCTGATCTTAGATAAGAACATTGCAGCTGTGAACAATGACAACCCCCCCCCCCCCCAGTTATACAAGGTTTGATCACCATGTTTTTCAAATGACTTCCAAACTTGTGCAGAACATGGTGGCCATTTCATCAGTGCTTGACTTGGCATCCTTAGCCACAAAATCAGGCAATGAGCTTGTGTTTGAGTCAACTGGCTTCATGTAATCTTGATTTAGTGAGATGAGATGACTTTCTCTGCTTGTCGTCACTTATGCTGCATCACTCACTGGCTTTGCACTCATTGCCCTTTAGTTTGCCACTGCATCAAAGATGTGCAGAAGCATTCAGCACAAGAACTGTCTCTCCAGCTCTCCTTTTCCCCTCCAATTTTTTTGTCCAAATCAACCTCAGCCTCTTTCGTTTTCCCCTTACATGTCTAGTCAATCCCAAGAAGGCAGTAATTTTACAGGAGACCTGCTCTTTACTCTCCAAGGAAGCAGTCAAAAGAGTTTACAGACTATACTCTCTGGGGTTTTATTCCAGGCTTTTTCTGGTGCCAAAAGCCAATGGAAAGCTCAGACCAGTGATAGATTTCAGTTGGCTCAACAAATACATAGCTGTGCCAAAATTCAGACTGGAGACAGCATGGTTGGTAAGGATTTCCATCAAAAGGGATAAGTTTGTGGATGGTAAGGGATTCCAGCAAAAGGGATGAGTTTGTGATCAGTCTCAAACTGACCTAAGCATACTTCCATATTCCTATCCACCCAGCTTCATGCAAGTTCTTTTGATTTGTGTTTCAAAGAATAGTGTATTATTTTTGTGCACTCACATTTAGTCTCAACCTCAGCCCATTGGTGTTTACCAAGACCATTGACTGCATTGTCATCCTGTTCAGATCAGCCTTGTGAACAGTGACTTCAGCATTCCTAGACAACATCCAATAAAACATATGGTAAGTTTAATTTTATTGCAGGACATGAATGGCCTTCTCTCCCTTTTCTCCAGCTGGGCTTTCAATTGAACTGAGAGAAGTCAGATCTAACCCCTCCCCCACCCCATCCCAGTACTTCATCCATCTGGTTTTGGAATTTGTTGTCCTTTTTAACCTCATTCATTTCCCACCCATCTGTATTGCATGGATTATTAAGGTCTCAGTTGATGTCCAAGAGGGAGTTGATTTCTGCAAGAGGTTTTGCAGCTCATCGGTTTGCTCAATGCGGCAGTGGACTCGATTGTTCTTGGCCACCTCTTCATGCATCCTCTGCAGACTGCCCTGCTGGCTCAGTGGCACCCATTTTCCAGCCATATAGATCAGTCAGTTACAATCACAACCAAGATAAACAGTTCCTGCATCAGTGGTGAGATAAACAATGGCTTATGGCAGTAATTCCTCTGGATAAACCCCAGCCAGAGATTATGGTCTGTATGGATGACTCTTCATACAGTTATGGAGCCCACCTGTTGCCCTTCTTCACCATGGCCAGTGGCAGCTGGGGGATGGAGAAGATAGTCTTTCACACTAACTTTATGGAAATGAAGGATATAATATATGCCTGATAGCTGATTCGTTATCAACAAGGGGCCAGACTATTCATACTGAGTGGTCCAAATTTGAGCACTTTGGGGGCATCCAATGATAGATCTCCTTGCAACAAGGTGGAACCACAAACTGTCCAGCTTTGTTTCTCCAGCCCCAGACCTAGAGGCCTGGGCTGTGGATGCTGTCAGTCACTTGGGACAGATTTGGGGGCTACACCTTCCCTCCAACTGTTCTGTTACTGAGAATAATCCTGAAATTAAGAGGTGAGACCTGCAGAGTGGTTCTGATAGCCCTTAGATGGGACAAATTATGGGTGAATGATCTTCTTAATCTAGCAGCAGGAAAATCCTGACAACACCTAACCTGCTAAAGTAAACATGGTCACAGGTTTTCTATAACTGCCTGGACAGGCTTATCCTATACACTTGGCTCTTGTCAGGAGAGCCTAGTGCAGAAAAAGAATTTGGCACTTGGATTGTGGAGAGGATGTCACAATCTAGAAGGCCCTCCATTTTAAAGGCATATGAGGGAATGTGGACTGTTTTCAGGGACTGGTGATATGGCAACAGCATTGTCCCCTTGCAGACCTCAATCTCTCAACATGCTGACTTTTTCTCCAGAGGAGAAGTTAGCCACTGTTACTGTCAAAAGCTACCACTTCTTGATTTCTGACACATTCAGACATCTTGGTAGATGGGATATTGGCTATGACAGTGACCTGTCTGACTTGCTGGCCAATTTTGACCTGAATTGGCTCCTGTCACTTACCTTGTTCCACAAATGGAACCTTTAATGGGTCTCTGACATTGCTCAACTCAAGCAAGTTCAAGCCCCAGGTTGGAACTTCGTTGAAGCTACTATCTTACAAAACATGCTTTTGATAGTCCAATCTTTGTCATACACAGTGTGCGAGTTGCATGCCCTTTTGATGAACATGAACTTTCTCCAGTTCAGATAGTTGTGTGGTCCTTATGATGCAACCAGGTTTTATGGCCAAGAACAGGTTACCATCTGCAGGCAATAAGAAAGTGGTCATTCACTCACTCTCCTCAGTCGATATGTCAAGCGATGCAGTGATGCAGGACCCGGTCTGTGCTCTCAAGCACTTATTGAAACACATGGAAAACAGTCTTGAGCTCCAACAACACCTATTCCTTCTGGTAAAGTCCAGGAAAACATGACATAACTCCTCAAGCCTTGATGTTTTGGCTTAAGTGGGTGACATGCTCAGAGTAGTCTGAAGTTTTAAAAGACCATATGTGCAATATGAGAATTTCAGCTCATGAGATTGAAGCTGTTGGCTGACATGCACAGTCAACCTACTCAAGTTTCTCTCCAAGATCTAACATCACAGAGAAGGAATTTCTATCGGGTGGGTCCAGTGGCTGCAGCCCAGACAACTACCAGACCCTGTTAACAACAGGACAGTCTCCTCACATGCATAGATTCATAGCTTTTACTGGAAATGTTCTTTTAAGAAAAATTGTTTGTCATTGCCATTGTGTTGATATCATGTCATGTGACTATCAGTTGTATTGCCTTCACATTAAGGGTGTTTGTCATTGCCATTGTATTGATATCATGTCATGTGACTATCAGTTGTATTGCCTTCACATTAAGGGTGCAGTTTATTCCTCACGTAAAGTTCGGAACAGTCTTTACTCTACCTGCAGACTCTGCAGTCATGTTTACAAAGGATTAGCTAAAGGTCTGTAGTGTTTATGTCTGGTTTGTGATATTGTCATTCATAGCAGTGTTGAAACACATTTTGACATAAAATCATGTTCACTCACAGCAATGCATTTATATAGTAAAATCAATCCATGCACGATGATTTTGTTCGTAAATGACAGGTGGTTGCTCATAACCGATGTTACTCAAATCAGGTATTACTGTATATAGATGGGAAAGATGAACATTTTTCATCTTTCCGGTAGAGAGCTGGATTCAAGAGGTAGTCAAGCTTATTTCCAACATTATGTAATCTAGTAAGAGTTCTCAGAGAAACATAATTTACTATAAAATACTATCTGATAAGATGGTCTGGTGTGATTGTTTTGCCTTTCATGAAAATTGTGCAGTATATACCATATATACTCGCATATAATCCAGGTCCAAATGCAAACAACATAAACCCTGATCTGCCATCACATGATGCGCTGGCAGATCAGGGTCTGTGTTGTTTGTTCTACTGAGTGGTCCTTACAAACTGCATAGACCCGGATCTGCTGGCGAATTATGCGGTGGCAGATCTGGGTCTATGCAGTTTGCAGTTGGTATAAGCTTATATGCAAGTATATACGGTACATTTCTTTTTCCTTAGGCATAAACTGGAACATTAGGTCACAGTGACCTACTTTTCTTTCTTAGACAACCCTGCCTAATAGCATCCTATTATACCAGACAGTTTTTTTTATCTCTCCTTATGAATTTTCTTATTTTGCCTCGAATTACCAGCCCTTTGCTTAAACAAACAGTTCTGTCCCATGACTATTAGAGTAGTTGTATTGAACTTGAAATTCCTTCTTTAACTGTCAAATACATTTGAATGGAAATGTACATGGAAAATACTTTGCAACAATTGTGTTTTTTTTTTTTTCCAGCAAAATCAAAGAGTAATAAAAAGTCAATTGCCAAGAAATCTAAACTGCAGGAATCATCCCATACCAGGTCATCAGAAACACCACATAGATCTTACAGTACAAGGGCAGCAACTGGGACAATAAAAAGACGACGCTACAATCTGGAGGGATTTTTTACTGATGACCATGTAGAGGATGAATATGACTCTAGTAATGGCAATGATTCATCTAAAAACTGTGACTCAGACAATGACACAAATTCGTCTACATCATCATCATCATCTTCATCTAGTTCCAACTCATCAGACTCAGAATCAGATTCAAATACCTGTGATAGAACTTTGTCTCAAAAATCTTCTCAAGGAATTCGCAGATCTCTGCGGGCAGCAGCAATGGAATCTTCTACTAGTGTACGATCCACAAGACACTCCACAAAAAGCGACTATGCAAAATCAGCTACCTCATCTTCACAGGATAGTGGTGTAAGGACTAGGTTTCAGGGTCGTAGGACGGTTAAATATGAAGAAGACAGTGATGATGATAGCAGAAATAATTCTGATTCAGACTATTCAAGGAAAAATAGTTTTAGTGTGAGTAGTCGAGGACGGGTGCGAAAGATGACGGCACGAGCTCGTGCCAACCTTCTCAGGGATTAATGATTCATTGCAGATTCACTCCATATTCATTTCAGGTTCATGCTCCACAAAATGATTTCTTCCTTTATTCTCACTCATAACATTATGATGTATAATATATGTTATTATTCTGTCAAACAGCTTGCATGTTAAATTCATAACCCAGTTTGAAATAGTGCAGTCATGTCACAGAAACTTTCCAACCTGATTTGTGCTTGTCTCTGAGATTCATTTGTTGTGGGTGAATTTATGAATTTAATTTTTTTTTAAACTTGACACAGAGTCTGATCTGATCATTGTCAGAGGGCATGTATTTTATCACAAATAGATGCAAACACAGGCATTTATAAAAGTGGTCAGAAATAACATTTTCAAAAGGGAATTAAAACTTTGCAAAGAATAGTTTTTTTAAGAATTTATTTGATATGTTTATCAATAATTTTGTACTTTTTCATGTCTTAACATTTCCTGTTATTCATCCTTGCTTGTGGCAATGAGATGTACATGTTTTATTTTCACTATGGCAGCTTGTTCATACTCTTTTATGCATGAGAAGTACACTGGAACCCATTTTAACCCCATAAGCCTCAGATACACATCTGGTATCACTGTCTGATTTACTCAGATATACATCTGGTATCTCTGCCTGATTTACTCAGATACACATCTGGTATCACTGCCTAATTTATTCAGATACACATCTAGTATCACTGCCTGATTTACTCAGATACACATCTAGTATCACTGCATGATTGCCACTTCCAGATTTTCTCCGATACCCTGTTGGTATGATTTTGTTACCACCATTGATACAAGTTTTGCTGGTGCCTGGTGTTAAATTGGCATTGTTGTACAAGTATTTACAGCTTACTCAACTGAAGAAATTGCCACAAATTGACAAATTTATGCTGATTTAGGTCTGACATCAGGAAATGAATGTTTCTTCAGACATATATGTATGTAAAATGGTTGCATGTCACTGTATCTGATCTTGTAGGGATAGAAAATATAGCCAAGATGTAGGTCTTAGGAACTTGAATGGATGTTCAATTGAGGAATAAAATATAACTAATAAATACCAAGACTAATATTGTGCAAGTTTACAGATTATGTATAGATTCTATGTAATGACTGATACATTGAAGAAAAAAAATTTCATTTGAGATATTTTGTACAAATTAGTGAAAGTAAACAGAAGAAAAAGGTACAGAGACCTGTGTATTCCCTTTTCTGTTTTTAGAAGCTATGAAGAACCATGTATCATGTGCTCAGTTTAAACATGAACAAATTAGTAGGTTTTAGGCCCAAACTTATAAACATTCAAAATCTGGGGACAATCATTACTACTCTTTTTGATCACTAAAAATAACAAACATTTCAGAGACCAGAGTTTTTATCTCTTAATTTATCAGTTGACTGTGATCATAATACGGTCACTTGGCCACCTCCAAAGTTTGAGTAGATCAAATATTGTTCCTTTTTCTGACAACTTTTGCCAAGGTAATTGTTTGTTTTACAATGATAACCATTACTTGGTGCATAGTGCAATTATTCTTCTATAATGATTGATATCTTTCTTGCAGAGCTGCAGTAACTTAGTTGGCAGAGTATCAGTCTCATAATCTATGGGTCGTGGGTTCGATACTCAGCCAGGCCAGCCTAGGTCAGCTGCTTTGGTGTGTCCTTTGGAATGGCAGTTAGCTCCCATTTCATCTGCATTATGTAGCCAATTATGTGTTAAAAGTGCCGTTAAAACAACAAAAACAAAACGATATCTTTGTTCCAAGTTTTAGTTAAATTTCATCTACAAGTGCAACTGGTATGTCCTTGCAACCGTCCTGGAGTTTACCTGTTCTCTTAACATCCATGCCATTTATTTATAGTCCTTTTATTTTTCTTCAATTCACAGGCTATATGCCTTATTATATAAAAACAAATTGTACTGCGAAAAGTAGTTACCGATCATTTTTTAACAATTTGTGATAAATTGCAAATCTGGAATTTGCTTAGATTTTGAAGTGGGGTATTCCCATGCAGTGATCTTATTAAAATTGTCAATATACCGTATTTTCCGGCCTATAGGTCGATACTTTTTTACCTGGAAGTCTGGACTTTGTCCTATACTCCGAATCGACTTATATATGAATTATGTAATTGAAATTGCTTTACTGTATTTAATATAATTTTTTGTACGTGAAAAAATAAATACAAAAAATAATGTGTAAAAAAATCATTTTCATTTTGGGGAAGAGATCGTGTGCGAAAAAATATAGGACCCGATATTGAGAAGGATTCCAAAATATTTACATGATCGTCAGTATTAAATTCACGTGCATTAGGCATAATTGCACTAAAGCAGCATGCAGTAGTAATATATGTTTAAATTTGCTTAAATATATGTGTATTAGAAAAGACGAGTTAGAAAACGAATAACCCTAACACGGACATGGGTATTCCATCGTATATTTTTCTTCTTGCACCTAGTGATCAAAATAAAATATGCCCTGATGAGAGAGAGAGAGATAGAGAGATTTCAGTCCTTCTTCATGCTATTTTGCTTAATGTACCTTACTGACCCTGTTTAGCTGAAGCTTTTGTCAAAACAGTAATAAAATAGTCAATGGAAATTTTTTTAAATACGTACCATACTCCTTCCGTTTCAAAGATATATAATTTATATTTCAGTATTCACAATATTTATATCCATATAGACTCCATTTAGTTTAAATCCAAAGATGACCATTTAGCATGCTGTGTTGTTTTAATTGCAAGTACAATGACCTCTATATTCCCACGAGATAAGATTATGCTTTATCAGTAAGTGCATGTACACTTCCTGCAGTTAGGTGGCATCTTGATTTGATCTTTGCTCATGAATTCAAAGCTCTGACACTTCTGACTGCAAGAACAAAAGATGTCACTGCTTGAAAAAATTACAAGAACAAGCACCTGGCATTACAGGTCATTGCACAGTATTGCATACATTAACATGCTTTACATGATCAATTACAATACCCTATGGGTAGCCTCATTTCCCTATTGGTAGTCTCACTAATTTGATCACATCTATTGCTGGTGTCAACTGGAATGACCTGGCCAAAGCTGTAGGCATATTTAAATAGCATATAAATAACACTGCAAAGCCATGTGGTTGTTCTGTAAATGGATATCATAATTAAAACAAGAATTAACTCTTTATTCAGAGGTATTAATTGATAATGGAATATAGTAATGCCCCTGTACATGAGTAAGATCACAATCATCAGGTAACTCAACAATACATATTACAATCACCCAGTAATCTCTCTCTCTCTCTCTCTCTCTCTCTCTCTCTCTCTCTCTCTCTCTCTCTCTCTCTCTCTCTCTCTCTCTCTCTCTCTCTCTCTCCAAAAGCTACAAGTAAAAACTGCTCTGAATGCATATGTTCTTACACACTGACATAGCATTGTTTCATCTCTCTCTCTCTCTCTCACACACACACTCGCACACAAACACATACATACACGCATTCACTAAAAATAAGTCTTAATCGAGTTCTTTTTTTTTTAATTGTACATATAATTTGATAATGAGGTTACTGTTGTTGTGAGAATACAAGTTGTACTTAACTTTTTGACGAGGGATTCATATCATTACATACAATGTACCAATAAATAATACCTATAAATAATACATGTACAGACCATCTTAATCATTTTCCCAATTAATCTGGAATAGCATAGTGATACCATTAATATTCATGAAACTGGAAGTTACTAGTGAAAAAGACGAAGTCAATGTGTTGATCTTGCTTCGTCTTATGCTCCACATCGACTTATATATGGGTGAAGATTTGAAAATTGACGAATTAGCTAATTTGACTTATACTCCACATTGACTTATAGGCCGGCAAATACGGTAACATAAAGCACCTGCTAACGCTGTAAATAAGCAATGCAAATATGAGTTTTTCATATGCATTATGTATTAACTCTACAAAAAAATGTCTCTATTGAGATATCCGTAGTATAAAATTCATTGTTTTTTAAAATTGTATATATGTATATAATAACATAGATTGGAATTGTATTGAAAGAGGAATTTACCATCATTCTTTGCAAATATATCCTAATACAGCATCGACCAGTCAACTGTGTCATTGGATTACTCTACTTAATTTACTAATTTTTTTTATATATGGAATCCGCATTAAAACCACTCGAAGTTCTCCACAGCTCTGTATCATATACAGAATTTAGTATGGTAGACGATTGTAGACTAAAATAAGAACATTAAATATTTCTTTTTTAGATTAGAATTTTTTTTATAATATGGAAAATCTGTTTCAGATATTAGATAACTTGTAATATCAGGAAATCAGTTTGTTTTACCATGAAATGAGCTGATTTATTACTGCATGCACTAGAAAATGATTTCCCAATATGAGGTGTTGTATACTATATAAAACTAGTATAGTCTTGTCACCTACTGTAAGTAAGGGTAATTTTGAGTCTTTACCTTTGTCTGCCATCCTTGAGGACCAAACCTCTTATTCCTTTATAATTCAGGTACAGTTTCATTAAATGTTTCCATCATGAGGAGTTTAATGTTAAATATGATCTTTATTGGTTGTTTTTATATTCCTATAAATTCTCTATTTCATGTGATATTTTTCTCGGCCACCAGTTTCACACATTTTGCTACATAGACAAAAAATATGTTGCAAAAACACTGCCCCAACTAATTAGCTTAGTTAAACTGAAGAAGAAGAAAAAAAGATATATAGATAGACTTTGTTGTTTTATGGCACAGCGACACAAGAAGTTTATATTGTGCTGAGGCTAGTAAATTGCCTTACCCTTGAACACACCACAGCAGCCAACCTGGCCTGTATGATTCAAACCTGCAGCATTCTGGTCACGTTTCTGGCACACTAACTACTGAGCCAGTGCTGCTGTAGATAGATATGCAGAAAATAGATGGAAATAACAACATAAAATTGTAACGTTCCTAATTTGAGCCATTCCAAGCATAAAGGTCTTCATGAATGGGAATACCAATTATTATTTTTATTTAATTCATAGCTAACAAAGTAGATAGAGGATATCTACATTCTTAGAGCAGATATTAGGAAATATTTCATGAGTGATGTGGCTTTGCCACTCATGACAATATAAAATGTTTCCACTTCACAAGTAAAATATTTCCTGATGTCTACTCAAAAAATGTAGGTTTTTGTTTTATTATATATTTTTAAAAGCAAATACCTTCAATTTGCATGGATTTGTTTTTCCATTCTGTGTCAATTCAATTAATGTCTGCATTACTACATCGATAAAAAGAAGTTCCGAAATTTTACAATAATTTTAAGACAGACTTTTTACAAATTTAGATTATACGTATAATACTTCAAATTGTGTATTTTGTCATATTAATGACTGTTTTCATGCGAAAATTAAGAGATTTTTATTTTCATTATCACATTTCTTGCATGGATTGATACAGTGAACATTGCTGGGGTGGGAGTACTATAGCAACATGACAGAACGCTCCAACAGATTTCAGAGCGTACCAACATTAAACAACAGATTTGAATGATTGTGAGTTATCTGGTAAGGATTTTGGCTACTATTTTGGTTTATTTTTGCATTCAGACGTGAATTTTGTGTGTTGGCAGGTTTGCAGTCTATTTCAGTAACAGACACTGCACCCAAATTTCGATAGTCACTTAATTTTGGTTTGCAATTGACACTAACCAGTGCCTGATTTCTCCATCATTTTTAGACATGATTATGATTGTGATGACAGTTAAAATCACTACATAAACAATTTTATTACTATATGTAATCAAGAATTTTTCTTAAAAATGTGTACCATTTGTCATTGAGTATAAGAGGTATATGATACTGTATGGGTGACACAGAATATCAAATAGCAACAGGTCATGTAAGTTGAGTCACTGTCAGTTTGCATGATTCATGTGGAAAACTAATTATACAAAAGTTAATATTTGAAGCCTGCTTTTTTGTTATTTGGGGTTCATTTTTATGCATTCTTAACAGTGCCTTTCATTGATTACATAAATGTATACTAGAGGGTCAACAGTCTTTTCACATTTTAAGATCTATTCATCCTGATTGGGAGAGAGAGAGGAAAGGTGGATAGAGAGAAGGAAAAGGAGAAGAAAATTAAATTAGTCTTAATATGGAAATACAGGTCTGAAGAACATACATAAGGGCATATATACTTCCTAAATGGAAAAAGATAGTAGTTCCAAAAGTGATATCACCACTGTGGTGATCAAAGTGGTATTGCCACTGTGGCGATATAGTTTTTCTGCCACTGATATATTTCATTATCTCATGAAAAAATATATAATAAATGCTAATAGCATGATTTGTAACATCAATTTTATTCTCTAGCATTTTTTGCTCAAGTTTCATTTAGTCAACATTTTTTTTAATGAAAATTACAATAATATCATTACATTTGATCTCTTCATCTAGGCTATTATGTCATCTTCTTGATACAGCCTTTATGCTTGAGGTGGCTCATTTTTGTCGAGCTTACATTTGTGGGAAGCGAGTCATATCAGTCACTTTTCTGACAGCAGCATCATCATCATCATCCTCAACAGTTCATTAGTTCACCTGGCACATAAGGCCAAGTGAGCTTATGGTATAGCCATGCGTCCATTGTGCATCATCCATCGTAAATCATGTGTTGTGCATCCATCTCTCAACAGCTTGTTACCACTCGTGTCCATATTTCTGATCCAATTTCAGTCAAACTTGGAATATGGGTTTATATCTTCAGAATCTCAGAAGAGTTGGATAATGAGCGAGATCTATGGATATTAATGAGGTGATCTTGCATCTGATTGATTAACCTTGTTCATACTCTTGACCCCATATATGTGATCAGATTTTGATCAAAATTGGAACATATGCTTATATCATTAAGGTCTCTAATGAGTTTAATAATGAGTGAGATCCATGCATACTAATCAGGTGATCAAGAATCTGATTGGCTGAGCTTGTTATGCCTCTGGAAGCCATAATTCTGATCTGGTTTTGAACAAACTTGAAATATGGGCTTATATCATCAAGATTTTGCATTGATTTGATAAAGAGCAAGATCAACTCATATTAATAAGGTGATCTTACATTTGATTAGGTGACCTTGTTACCAATCAGGAGGCCGTAATTCTGATCTGATTTTGATCAGACTTGCAATATGTGCTTATATCATAAAGATCTTGTACAAGTTCAATAATGGGCAAGATGCATGTATATTAATGTGTTGATCTTGCATCTAATTGGCTGAACTTGTTGCTACTCTGGAAACCAAATTTCTTATCCCTTCTTGATCAAGCTTGAAATATGGGCTTGTATCGTCAAGATCTTGAATAAGTTCAATAATGAGCGACATCCACACATATTAATTATGCAATCTTGGATCTGATTGGCCTAACTTGTTACCACTCTGAAAGTTATATTGGTGATACAATTTTTATCAAACTTGGAAGATATACTTATATCATAAAAATCTTGGACTGTCAGTAATGAGCAAGATCCATGTATATTTATGAGGTGAGCTTGCATATGATTGGCTGAGCTTATTACCACTCAGGAAGTCATAATTCTGATTCGATTTTGATCAAAATTGGTATATAGATATATCATAAAGATCTTGGGCAGTTTCAAAAGTATGGTGAGATCCATGCATATTTATGAGGTGAGCGGTGAGCTGGCATATGATTGGCTGACCTTGTTACCACTCCTGAAGCCATATTGATCTTTTGGGTTTATTATCAATTTGATCTGGATGACTTCAATTGTGAGAGAGAGAAGGTGCATATTAATTATATCTTTCTCTTTGGAAAGGATTTTTATCAGGATATAGTAGAAAAGGTAAAATCAACATAATAGTAAGTTTCGGAGATGGTTTACCTAGCGTGTTCTTACAATACCAATTAATTTAGCCTGCTTAGTAAAATAGTCAACTGTTAAGTTATGTAAGCAGATTAGCGATATCAGGTCTGCATGGACCTCTTGTTAAGGTTTTAGTTAAAGTTTTTCATTTGCATATATTTCCTAAACCCCTTGATAGATTCTCATCATACTCGGAATGAATCATTATGAAGCTAAGCCAATTTATTCTACAACATGCTTGCTTGCCCCTTTTACCTTGGGGTCATGGTCAGAGTCACAGAAATTTTGCATTAAGGTTTGGATTAACATTCATTCATTTGCCTATATTTCCTAAACCACTTGATAGATTCTCATAATGTTTGGCTTTAATTATTATGAAGCTAAAACAATTCATTCTATGACATACTCATTTGCCTTTATGACCTTGGGGTCAAGGTCAAAATCATTGAAGATTTACATTAGGTTTTTGGTTAAAGTTTTTTATTTGCTTACATTTCCTAAACCAATGAAGAATGAATAAATATGAAGCTAAGAAAATTCATTTTGTGTCATGCATGCTTGCCCCTTAGACCTTGGAGTCAAGATCAGTCATAACAAATTTATATTGAGCTTTGGGTTAAATTCACTTCTTTCCTTTATATTTCCTAAAGCCCTTGATGGATTTTGTTCATACATCAGATGAATTATTACGAAACTTAGACAATCATTTTGCAACATGTTCCCTGTCCCCTTTTGACTTTGGAGTCTAGGTCATGTGTTTTCACTAAAGCTTTGATTGTGGGCTTGACAAGCAGGCACAGGCCTTCTTGTATTTATGAAACTGTCTTCATGAGGGTGATTTTTTCTTTCTTCCCCAAAATAATTTTAATGTCTTTGATGCCATAAATATCACGATACTGTCATAAAAAGATGATTGCTAGATGGATAGATAATGCTTAAAAACAAAAAGACAAGTAGAATAGGTCATAAGGATACATGTAATAACAGCAATGGATTAAATAGTAACCAATCCAACCTGGGGACTTGTGTTGCTATATGATTGCTGCAAGAAGATCAACAGGATGATATTTGGCATTGAAAGTGATGACTAATTAACTACATGACTGAAAAATGAAGTCTCTGTGCCACTGAAACTTTCCTATTCATTGATGATTATAGCACATAGAATGTTAATGTAGTATGAAAATAATAATGCATTGGTAAAAACCAATAAATATACAAGGAATGGGGATTAGTAATTGAGAAAAGCATGGGTAAGATGCTACCTTCCAAAAGACTTGCATTGGAAGATTGACTCTTTTTGTTCATCTGCGAAGGAAATATTTGTGACACTTTAGCAAGGTGTTCAGATAATATCTTTTAATTAAATTAGTGCTTGACCTTTTTCATTTTTTAAAGTGCAACATCATTCAGAAAATCATCTTTTCTGATGTTAAAAAGTTCAATATCTAATGTTGAGCTATATAGACTTCCTAGCAGGTATCATTTATGATTGATTATAATAACATCATAATCCAAACACCCAAAACCTTCTGGGCCCAGATTATTATGAAAAGATTAGAAACCTACAAATTTATGCTAAGAATATGTGTATTTGCATTGATATACAGTATTAACACCATTTAACCCTGGGAGCCAAAATTTCCTGTATTTGAAAATTTATTTTCGGATTTCCTCTAATGCTTCAAAAGTAGATTTTTATTTCCCTTCATAGTAGAACAAAACAATTATGCAGTCTATACATGGCAAAATACCTGGGATTTGGGTTTTTTGGTTCATATTCTGCATTTATCTTGTCTAGTAAATCAAGACCTCTGTGAAATATATTAAGGTTGATTTTTTGCATTTCCTGTTTTTTGGCATATATAAACCAGAGTTCATTTGTCTTTTTTCCTCTTTTATCATGTACCAAATTCATAAGAAAGATTCAAATTAATCATTTTATACAACAATCTGTACAAGAAGATTACTTGAAATACTTTTAGAAGAAAACTTGTTTTCTATGCAGTTCATAGGTTGAGATATCCACTTAAACTTTCTATTTCTATGCATTTTTTAATATCTACTTGCCAAACTGGGTACCATGGCAACCAGTGCTGATTATTGATAATCTGCCTTGACAGAAATAAAATCATCATGGTCACTTGGTATACAGTTTTGCATTATGTTTCTGCTGTACTTTCCTTTTATTTTGATATCAATTTGTTTTTTCTTATATCCATACACTAATTACAGACTGTGCAATTGCATAGATTAAGAATGTTTTCCATTTGTATGTGACCTTTTTCTCTAGATAGATGTTTAATTTCTATTTGTTTGCTTTTTTCTCTCAAGTTTGTGTTTGCATAGTTTACTTCATCTAGATAAATGAGAAATCAGTCATCATGAAACAAAACTCAAACTTATTTCCCTTTCTGTTAGCATGGTTATAAGGAATGTATCATTCAGACTTTTTTAAAATGTACTTTCTATATTGTATGTCATATATTCAATATTATTTGTAAGTTTAATCTATATAAAACTCTATTTATCCATTTTAAATGCTTACTACTGGGATAAACTCTCATCATTCAAAATACTGAAGAATTTCTGAGGAAATACCGTTTATATTCGCTTATAAGTCAAGTCCAACTGCAAACAACATAGATCCTGATCTGTTGTCATATAATGCGCCGCCAGATCAGGGACTGCATGTATGTTGTTTGTTCTAACTGATTACTCCTAACAAACTGCAGAGACCCAGATCTGCCAGTGTATTATGCAACAACAGATCTGGGTCTGTGCAGTTTGCAGTTGGACTCAACTTATAAGTGAGTATATATATGGTAGGTCTTTTTCAAGCAACTTTCTGAGGAAATATGTATTTTTCAAGCAATGTTAGTGAGGTAATTTGGATGTAAAGTGTAGATTTCTTGCCAGGGAAAGGGTTAATGCATGTCCAGCCCAATGTATAATAAACAGAAGAATTAGGTCATCCAAGAGTCGTTCAAACCTACACTGGTCCTATTCCTGCTTAAACCATTCTATCCATGTTTTGGGAGCCATGGTTGCTCATTTGATGGAGCATCAGACTCATAATCTAAGGGTCCCAGGTTTGATACCCTCCCATGCCAGCCTGGGTCAGCTGCCTCTGTGTCATCTAACCATGTTTTAGAAAATGGGTCACAGTGTATCTCCTATTTTCTTGTCAGACATGAATAATTTATTAAGAAGAATTGTTCATGATGGAAAAGATACAAAAGCTGCTAACAATACTCCTTGCTTTTTGGAAGATTTATGACAATCATGAAAAAAAAATGAGTATTTTTTTTTATATTCTTTTCCTCTCATGGAGTAAAATATTTAGAACTTAGGGAAATATTGAAACAGTGCTGGACTTAACACTTCGAAGCATTCTGTTTTCAGTTATCTGACATCATATCTGAAGTACTTCATATTCCATTAAAACCATTGATAAATTTACTAATATTATTTTGCCCCTTCTAGGTCCATCTGTAATTTTCACTGTTGTATATGATGGAGTAATTATATTTTCTCCATGTATATGTGAACAGCATAGGAAAATGTATCTCAGCAGGATAAATAGAAGCAATCATTTGCAATGCTTTGGGATAGGGAAATCCTATCCAAGAATCAGCACTGGTAGGCTAGCTTCATTCAGGGCTGCAAATAAGTTCAGACCCAAATTATCGCTTTTCTGTCTGCGACATTGGAGGCATTGCCCTCAGTAACATTAAGGTCTGGAGTTAAAGTATTTGAAAGTCATATTTTATCCTTGACATAAGTCAAAGTAATCAAGTGAAAGTTTGGTGTAATATTACTACTTATATATGTCTAAAGTTTATAGCTGTCACACAAGGCTTTTCTGTTTCAACTGCATTAACAGATGTTTGTTTTGGTGTTTGACGGCACACCAACACAAGTTATCTTGTGCTGAAGCAATTGGAGTAAAATACCTTGCCCAAGGACACACCGCAGTAGCTGACCCAAGCTGACATGATGGTAGGATTTAAACCAGCACCCTTTCATTAGTGAGACCAGCATGCTAGCCACTGAGTCACCATGGGGCTCCTACCGCCATAAGTCATCTCTTACAACATGCAGGAAGGTCTATTCTACATCCCCTATCCCGCATAGGGTTGCATTAGCAGAGAGCTGCATCCGTATAATGTTCTTCACTGCCCAGACACTGCATTTCTTGGTTCACTTGTTTTTCTCTCATTTATAGCAAGGCAGATTTGGTTGATAAAAAATGTGGCCATGAGAATACAAAATAATTTTCAGAATTCTTTTAGTCAAAAGACAATGCAAGCTTTTCCTTACAAGAAAACAATGAAAAAATCTTAATGACCTCATCTGTTTTGTTGGTTGGTTGGTTGGTTGTTTTTTAACGGCACTTTCAGCACTTTATTGGTTATACCATGCTGAGGAAATGGGAGCTAAGTGCATCTTCTGTGGAAGATAAGTGTTCTCCACATGGCTTTCTGGCAATGGCAGATTGTGTCACACATACATAAAAATGAGAGAAAACACAACATCAGACAAGTATTTTAGAATGGTATGTGGCAACCTCTGGTATGTTCAGGATTTGGGGAAGTGGGTGGGCCTCCCAGCAGTCCCAGATGTAACCGAATGTCAATTATACAGAACTCAACACAGACTCAAAATTCACAAATTTTGGTATTAAATCATTTTGTTCACAATAAGGGTACAACTGCCAGTATATCATTATGAGCTTTATATATTTTACCTCTGTATATTTGCATAATGTCAATGATATCAAAAGACACGTAGCATGGCTTCTTATTAAGGTGTCTGGAGTTGAACTATGCACTAAGAGTTTCACAAAACACTGGAAATCATTTATAGTTCACTGCAAGTTATTTTTATTTTTTTAACATATGTCTTTGGACTTATTTGTCAATATATTAATTTTCAGAGGAAAGGTATTAGACCACATAATGTTTTAATACAATCACCCTGCATGAATACTCTGAAGAGATTTAAATTTGCATTTGAGCCTCCCAACAAATTTTTGTTATGCAAGATTAAACTTACAAAATTAAGTGATTTACAAGAAACAGACTTGGCGGCTAAAATATGAAATTGTCTACTCTGAATTCATTTATTTTAGTTGGTATCAGTTTATAGTATAAGGAAAAGATACATTTTCTTCGGTCCTTAGATTCATGGAATAAGGAAGGTGTCATTGTTTTCACAGAAGGAACATTGTTCATTGCATCTTTAAATTTGTGGTTTGTTTCAACCACAAAATCCACACACATTTTTACCCAACATAAAATTACAGATTTGCAGTATTTCTTTGATTGATGTGTTAAAGATCACGATAAGATTAAAATAAATTTTCCTGTAAATTATGTCTTTTTATATTCACTTCCACATTGATTTTTTTTTAGGAGAATCAATTATGACAAATTTTTGTACAGCGTATCATGTTAGTGAATTCAAAGTTAATCAATTGAAAGCACAAAATAATGTGATAATTAAGAGTATGCAGGCTTTCAGAGAAGTTTTTTTGTTTGCTCTGAATTAGCTTGATACAGTGCTGATAAGGATGAATTTACCATAATACCATATATACTCACTTATAAATTCAATCCAGTTACAAACTGCATAGACCCAGATCTGCCATAGCATAATGCACTGGCAGATTAGGGTATATACAGTTTGTTTGGACTAATCAGTAAAACAAACAACATAGACCATGATCTGCCGTGCATTATGCGATGGCAAATCAGGTTTATGTTGTTTGCAGTTGGCAATTTATAAGCAAGTAAAGACGGTATGTACTATTTGGCAATTAATCATTGCATTGGTATAAATATTGTATCATAAATTTACCACTTTGTGTTCATGTTTGTATATTAGAAATTACAGGATTTATTGTGAAGCATCTTTTGAAAACCAACGCAAAAATAAATGTTTCTAACTCGTGTTAAATCTTGTCTCCATTGATTTAAAGTTTCCTCTGTTCCAAGGACTCTCTCTTTCTCTCTTGATTGCTAAATAGGTGGAAGTAAATCACTAGTATGTAGTAGACTTGGAATATCTTTAATTCTTCTTGCAGAACCACGTTGCTTCTCCAAAGTATGTCACTGTGATCAACATTTGTGTGTCACTATATTTCACTGTCATCTACATTACTGCAAGTGTGGCCAGTACATCTTGCTTGATTTTTAGGTCAACTAGTCTTAGACCAGAAGATCTTATAGAATTACCTGTTATTCATTTTCTGTCTGTCTGTTAACACAATTTTGTTATCGCTACTCCTAAACTACTTGGAGGATTGCATGAAACTTTCCACACATATTCATCCCAAGTTATACTTGGTCCTAAATTTAAATTGTACCAATCAGACATCCATTTCAAAACCTTGTTATCATGACTCCAAAACGGAGATGGTCATATCAACACGGGGTTTTCACTTAAAGATTTATTATGGTGTCTAGTTGGTCCTAAATGAAAATGGTGCCAACCTGACCTCCAATATGGCTGCCATGGCAGTAAACTTGAAAATATTGTTTTTGCTACTCCTGGATGGATGGTCATATCAACATAGGGTTTTCATCACTAGACTTCTAATGATGTCTAGTTTGTCATTAATAAAAATGGTGCCAATCTGATATCAAATATGGCTTGCAAGGCAGCCATCTTGAAAATATTATCACTACTCCTCAATAGAAAGTCATACTGACATGAGGTTTTCTCCTGAAGACTTCTTATGATGGCTAGTTGGTCCTAATTGAAACTGATGCCAATCTGACATCCAATATTGCCACCATGGAAGCCATCTTGAAATCTTGTTATCACTACTCTATGATAGACATATCTACATGGGGTTTTCACCAAAAATTAGTTTGTCCTAAATGAAAATGGTCTAAATCTGACATCCAATATGGCCACCATGGCAGCCATCTTGAAAATCTTGTTTATCACTACACCTCCTAGATGAAGGACATATCTGCATGGGATTTTCACCAAAAATGGTATCAAGTTGGTCCAAAATGAAAATGGTCTCAATCTGAAATCCAATATGGCCACCATTTCAGCCATTTTGAAAATCTTCTCACTGCTCCTCCTAGACGGAAAGTCATATTGACATGGAGTTTTCACAAGAAGATTTCTTATGATGTCTAGTTCATCCTAAATGAAAATGATGCCAGTCTAACATTCACTATAGCCACCATGTCAGCAATCTTGAAATCTTGTTATTGCTACTCTACCGGAATGGATGGCTATATTGACATGAGGTTTTCAACAAAAGACTTCTTAGATATCTAGTTGTTTCTAATTGAAAATAGTGCCAATCTTAACATCCAATATGTCTACCACAATGGCCATCTTGAAAATCTTATTATTACTCCTCCTAAATGGATGATCATATTCACATGTGGTTTTCACCAAAAGACTTCTAATGATCTCTAGTTGGTCCTAAATGAAAATGGTGCTGATTACATCTACATGACCTACATGTCATGCTTCACTGCCTTTGGTTAAATTTTGCATTTTAAAAGTTGAGATGTAAACATAAAAGATTGCAAAACATTCTTTGGTTAGAAAAGGGGTCAAGATTACTTTGGTCTGAATTTATTTTCTGCATGATAAAGTTTACAATGGAGACTTGTAAAACTAGAGGTAACCATTGATTACATTCTGGTTATCTTTCAACTGGCCAAGATTTTATTTCTCAGAGGGATCACCATATTCGTGCCAATTTGTTGCCTTAACTAATGGAACAAACTATTCTTTTTCTATGTAGAGACCATCAGATTTTCAGAACTGAGACCTATCAGTTCTGTTTATCATTGCCATTGTTTTGACTCTACAGGTACATGCATGAAAAGGGGACTGTCTCTCTTACTGGAAAAGATAACTCAATTGGAAATGTCATGAATCTAACACAACTCGATCTATGTGAACACTTATTCCAATGACAGTAAATGTACACAAACAAAAAGAAAAACAAACACCAGAACAGCAACCAGAATTCTTCATTTGTAAAAGAAAACACCAAAACATTATTGTGTAATTGTTCTTTATTTGCAAGCAAAGATATAACACAACCTAGTTCACCATGTCCACTTATGACTCAGATTGATGACTGAACCTGCCAGGTAGATCAGAACACAATAGAGATATTAATTTTCTGGACAAGATATTTAACGAAAATTTTAATTTTTATTTGCGCACCATTTATTTGGACAGAGAAAAATATTAATTTTTTAAATGTACATATATTTGGATTATTGATCCTAAATTTTCACATATAATTATTGATCACAAGTTTTTACATATAATTTTACTGCTGTTATGTATGATGTTTATATAATATTATAAATATTTTAGGAAATTATAAATGTTTCTTCACTTTAATATTTGCTTAAATCTTAATGTTATCAGGAAAAACATGTTTAACTAGTGTCCTTGAATTAGGTTGTTTTGATCAATATGTTTTCTCAATTTGAAGGTCAAGGTTGATTTTTGTTTACAAGTAAAAATTCCATTAAGATGACTCGTATTCTAGAACATTCTGTCATGTGACCAATCTTTATATATGCCATGTTTGGTGGACATTTATTCAGTTTTGACATTACCATCAGTCTTGTAAAGAGCTATTACAGTTGTGAAAATTCATTCCAAATTCTAAGAGAGGAATTATTTTAAATATTCATTGGATTATAACAGTGCTCATAAACTTTTGGATTTTGGATTTTTAATTGATGATTTTGGAATTTATGTGAACTTATTCAAAGATTTTGGAATACTTCATTTTGACATCAGCAGATCAAGATTACTAGTACATCAGGACTTTGGAGACCATTAGCACATCATAACATTCAAGGACACAGCCGTGAATTCGGAACATTCTATATTTAGGACTTGTGATTAGAACAATCATTCTTATTGGATTATTAGGATTTCAAAACACATTACTGTAAGTGACTTTTTGATTTTTCATTTTAATTATCTAGTAATAAATTGCTTGTTGATTTTTACTTGATTTGTTGGTTTCACTTTCTTTCTGTTACATTTTTCTTAGACCATAGAGTCGTAACACTGCAAAGAATGCTTTGCGAAAATGATGTAGTGCACCAGAGACACTGAACTAGTGGCTGTTTATCTGAGCGGCACTGATTGCTACAAATACTTTGATTAATTGTTGCTGTTGGCTGATACATGAAGTCACTACTAAAAGCTTGAAGTATTCCAAATGCTCATGACGTTGGATGGTGAGATTGTTATTTCCACCTGTTTCCAGTACTTTTCTTTTAACAGGTATATCAGTATCATGGATACTTTGATTTCTATATTAGACAATTGTACTTTGCAAAAAGGATGAACATGTGAGGTTTTAATGAGGTATTCCCAACAAAAATCTCTACAGGGACAGATTGTATTTCTACAAAATCTCTCTATCAGATTTTATTTTCATTTACTTTAAACATAACTTTTAACTGGACCACAAGGTAAGTCATATAGGTCATTTAGAATGTCTTATTTAGCATCATGTAAGTTGGGCAGTGCATATTAAAACATTCCACCAACTGAGTTGAGCTTGCCTAAAATCTTTCATATTTATTTTACTTGGCTATGATGATGCTATGCTGACTTTCTATTGATGTCTATTGCTGATGTTGATGCTGACTTGGCTATGCTATGTCTCACATTTTTTCTCCTTTAAAAGTGAGACAAAAATGTGACCTTTTATTTCCCTACCCATACCCACTTCTCCTCACCGGAGGACTCTATCCAGGATCCAAAACCTTCGTTGTCATCTATTCATCCTAGTGAAATATAATGCCAAATATGATCATCTTCCCCCCACAATCGGTGTAGATGGAGTTCATGTTACTTATGAAAATGTAACCTTAGATCCCGACCCCATTTTATCTTGGCATCTGTATCCAGAATCCAAAACCTTTGCTGTCATCTATTCGTCCCAGTAAAACATCATATCAAACATGGTAGTCCTCCATCAGTTATGTAGAGGGAGTTCAGGTTACAAGGACCTGAATGACGGGCAGATAGTTCCATGGACCTATGTACATATGCTGCAGACAGGCAGACATACATGACCAATCACAATATATCTACAAAGATGTGGACATAATGAAAAAACAAAGTCTATGAGCTTCTTAAAATTTACTCTGATGAAAAAAAGATTTTTTTGGTTTTTAGATAAAATGACAGCTTGAATTTGTTGTGGCTTGTCTATCATTCTCAGTCTCCCAACATGTATGAATTTATCCATCTATCTCCCTGCCAAAGAAGAAATAGACTATGCCTCTGAATCAGCAATTTTTATCATGTTTGTATTGTTGTCCCATGTACATAGCAGCAAACACTGCTACAAGCAACTGAGAAAATTCAAGTTTGTTCATTTTAAAAGAGATACTAGCCACTCGAACTAATTTACTTGGATGCTTTGAATTCAAGCTACAATGGTTCCACTGCATACATATACAACTGTAGAAAACAAAAGGCCGATTTGCTTGTTAAAATGAAAATAGCTGATGCACATTATATCCACTTTGCCTTCTGGCATCTCTCTAAGTGTTTACATTATTCTGCAAGTGTGGAATTTAAAGATTTACTCAAAGCTTATGCCCCAATTGTTTGATATACATCAGATACTGTCAACTCTGGATAAGCCTTTATGTTCATTTTTAAATAAGGGGTATTTGTGTGTGCTTATTAGGGCCCTGCTTGGTGAAGTTGGCAAAGCCCCCTAATCATGTCCGTCCATCAGTCCTTCAAACCATCTGTCTATCAGCAGTTTGGTTTCCATAAGACAACTTGACTGGGAATTACTGGATTTTAACCAAATATCGTATGCAGATATATATTGATGAGATCTCAGAAGAGTGAAATTCCAACCTTCCATGCCATTATTTAGAGGAATTTTGGCCCCAGATTGCCTGACATCCAAACTTTTGTTTCACAGCTCGACTTTAACAAGGATTGTTAGATTTTAACCAAATTTGGCATGCAGCTTTATATTGATGAGGTCTTTAATTAGTGCAATTTGCAGCATTCCATGACATCTTTTATCAGAGTTTTGCCCCTGATTGCCGAATATCCTGACTACAGTTTCTGGATTATGACTTCCAATTTTGCTTGGTTTTCAGCCATCACTTATAGGAGTTATGCCGCCTGATTGCCAATCTTTCTGACTTAGGTTTTTGCAGCATTACTTTACCAGGGAATGTTAGATTTCAATTAAATTTGGAATGCTGTTTATATTGATAAGTCCTATATTGTAAGGATTTTATATATTTTACCTTTATATTTTTTATATACATTGTATAGAATTGTAACATCTTCACATTTTATCTAAATTCATCTTGTTTATGTTTATATTTTTGGGAAGGGTTTATCTCCCTAAAGTTTGTGTACAATTCTTAATTTTTAACATTTGTAGAACTTTATTTTTAATTGGCACCATATACACATTATTGTGCTGATGTGCTGTTAAATGCTAATATTATATTGACAAGACCATACATACATACATACATACATACATACATACATACATACATACATACATACATACATACATACATACATACATACATACATACATACATACATACATACATACATACATACATACATACATACTTTATATGGATGAATGAGTTCGATTTCCAGAGTTCTTACAAGAGTTAGGCCCACTGATTGTCCATCGTCTTGACTTTCGTTTCTGCAGCATAACTTTACCAAGGTTTGTTGATTTCAACTAAATTTGGCATGCAACTTTTATATTGACGAGACCTTGAATATGTTTGATTTCAAGCTTTGCTCAACATCATTTACAAAAGTTTTCCCCCCTGATTGTCCATCCTCCTAACTTCTGCAACTTTACTTGACCAAGGATAGTTGGATTTCAACAAAATTTGGCATGAAGCTTTTTATTGATGAGACTTTGAATTATCGATAGTTTGATTTTCAGTATTCTTCAATATCTTTCACAGGAGTTATAGTCCCTGATTGACTGTCCTCCTAACTTAGGGTTCCACAGCATGACTTGACTAAGGAATGTCGGATTTCAACTAAATTTAGCATATACCTTTTTATTGATGAGACCTTGAATGAGTTGGATTTTCAGCTTTCTACATTATCATTTAAAGGAGTTATGATCCGAAATTCCCTTTGTCCTAACTTTAGTTTCTCAACACAAGTTCCTTAGTTAAAAGGGCTCTCCTGCATGTTGTTAGAGGTGACTAATGGGGGCAGGAGCCATGTTGGCTCAATGGTTGAAAATCTTGTTATTGCTAATCATCCTGAATGGATGGTCACATGGACATGGAGTTACCCAAAAGACAAAAAGAACATTTTTTAAAATCTCATAACAGCTACTTCTCCTAAATGGATGGACATACCAACATTTAAAAACAAGATAAAGGTATAGCTATTCCAATATTACAATTATGCTGATCCAACCTCCAAAATCGCTACCTACATGGTTATCCTGAAAATCTTTATATGATTACTTTTCTTGAATGGACGGTCTTATTGACATGGGGCTTTCACTAAAACACTATGATAGCAATATGTAGCTGGTACGGAATGAAAATGCTGATAATCTAACCTGCAACATGACACCATGAATGATGGCATCAAAATGGGATTTTCTTCCACTTTTTTCAATATTTCATTGGTTTGTAATGAAAATGGTGTAGATCTGACCACCAAAATATCTGCACTTTTATGAAGGAGTTTTGAAAACCAGACTTAATTGACCTTGAAGTAAATTAAAAGATCATTGCTTGCTTCTTTTGTTCTGCGCTGAGCTTATGAACACAATGATTTGTACATATACAAGTGAATGTTTAACAGGCTTTGAATTTAGTCGCATTCCAATGAGCAAATTGATAGTCAGCACTCTGACATTGATTTTAAGGTCAAAGGTATTGACTCATGTGTTTAGTGGTACTGACTTGTAAACATGATAATACAAACAAATATAAATGCTTAACAGGCTTTGAATTTAGTCACATTCCAATGAGCAAGTTGATAGTCAGCACTCTGACATTGATTTTAAGGTCAGGTATTGACTCATGTGTTTAGTTGTACTGACTTGTAAACATTATAATACAAACAAGTATGAATGCTCAACAGGCTTTGAATTTAGTCGCATTCCAATGAGCAAGTTGATAGTCAGCACTCTGACATTGATTTTAAGGTCAAAGGTATTGACTCGTGTGTTTAGTTGTACTGACTTGTAAACATGATAATACAAACAAGTATGAATTCTTTTTTAAAAAACAAATTTCAGTTTGTGGATATATGTGATGAATATCTTGATTGATGCAACTTAAATAACTGTTTTGCTTTCAAACAACTATTTAATTATATCAATTTAACCAAACTAGCACTTGGGTATATCTTGACATTGTCTGAGACAAGTTGAATGATTTTCTGTCCACGATATCATGTTCAAGGTCAATGGCCATTATAAATAATTCTGTTCTGCACTTACAAGAATATTGTGAACATGTAAATCAGATATGTAAGAAAATATTTTGTCTTGTATTTGAATGCATTGTAAGACAGAATCTTCTGAATGCAACCTGTCTTGCAGATTTTAGCTCTACTGGTCATAGACTAGAAAAGCTTATATGTCTGGCATCCATTAGCATAAGTTTGTTATCACCACTCTGCCAAAACTACTGTGAGGATTGCTACCAAACTTTACATTCCTTTTAAGGTCTTGTTAGTCCTAAATGAAAATGGTACCCTTCGGATATTCAATATGGCCATAACTGCAGCCATTTTGACAGTCTTATCGCAACTGATCATAAAAGGATGGTCATATAATAATAATAATAATAATAATAATGACTTTATTTAAAGAGGGTGACACAATTAGTTGCATGGAACTAATCCTCCTTGTGGCCCTCTGTTACATGCATATTTACATACAGAGTACATGTACATAGTTGCATAATAATAATAATAATAATAATAATAATAATAATAATAAAGCATTGATAAAAAGCTACATGTATATATGGACATAATAAACAGAAAGTTTTGTAAGAACATGATTCAACTAGGTACATTGTGTATATACAGTACAAAAATTGTGAGACAACAAAATGGAAGGTTTGAGAATTTATACTGTAAGTTGTAATGTATTTGTCAAATCAAACAGGTTCCACTTTTCATCCATTGAATTAGATGATAATTAAATGCATTTATATTTGTACTTTCTCTAATTTCCTTTGGGATTCGATTCCAAATTAGTGACCCCGAATATTTAAAACTTTTCTTAAAGAGTTCTTTATTTGGTTTAGGAATGCAGAGGTGGTTAGCTGAAATTGATCTTAAATTGGGAGTGTTGCCTTGTTTTCCAGCATGAAATAGTTCTTTGCGATATTATGGGGCCATATTGTTTGAAACTTTGTGCATAAGTCTAGCCTTTCTCAAAAATATTCGTTCACTTACTGTTAACATTTTAATATTATTCATTGCATTTGGGATGTTTTCAGCATTATCTAGGATGAGTTTGCAAGCTCTTTTTTTGCAAACGGAATTATTTGCAAATATTCTTGTCAGAAGTGTTTCCCCAGATAACATTACAGTAGTCTAGGTATGGTTGTATATAGCTTTTGTAATATATTAACCTGTGTTTAGTTGATAGATATGGCCTTATCTTGCTCAATAACCAGAGACATGAATTGACTTTATGACATACGACTTGAATATGTTCATTCCATTGCAAATTGTTGTCAACCATCACCCCAAGGATTTTGTCATGGGTTACCATTTGTAGACCAATTTCATTCAACTTGAGATTCAAATTGTTATTTTCCAATTTTGCTCTTTTTTGTTGGGTAGTAATCATTAATACTTTAGTCTTGTCCGTGTTTACTTTCATGCCATTTTCCTTACACCAGGAATCAATTCTAAGTAAGGCTGTCTGAAGGGAGACCTCTAGGTCTGATTTTAGCTGTTTGAAATCTGATAGAGTGGTGTCATCTGCATATAAGTCGGTAGATGAAATACAGTTGCCTATTTTCAGTGGTAGATCATTTATGAAAATGAGAAAGAGGAGTGGGCCCAGGATTGATCCTTGTGGTACTCCACATGTAATTGGTTCTTCTTTAGAAAAACTGCTATTTATTTTGACACTGTTTTCTCATTGTTAGATATGATCTAAACCAATCAATTGTTGAATTGTCACATTGATAAATGTTTAATTTATTGATAAGAATATCATGATCAACAAGGTCAAAAGCTTTTCTAAGATCAGCTAGTATGGATCCAACTAATTTTCCTTGATCCAAGGCAGTAATCCATCTATCTATCATGGAGACCAAGGCTGTCTCACAGGAGTGGTTTTCTCGGAACCCTGATTGGTTTTGATGAATTAAATTATAGTTTGATAGGTACATCAAAAGATTGTCATGGACATGCTTTTCAAGTAGTTTGGACAGAGTTGGTAATATAGATATGGGTCTGTAGTTATTGACATCTTCTTTGCTGCCAGACTTGTGAATGGGGGTAACTTTTGCCAATTTCCATGTCCGGGGAAACACTAAGGTGGATATGCTTAGATTACATATGTAAGCTATGCTATCAAATATTATGTTTGCAGCAGTCCTCAGGAGACGTGGTCCAATATTATCTAGGCCTGTTGATTTCATTGTTGCAGTAGTTTGCAAAAATTTTCAAACTTTTTCATTTGGTATCGCAGAGATAAAAAAGTTTGTGTCAGGTGGAATTTTTTCTGAACAGAAATTTCTTAGTTCATGATGATTTGAGTTTACAATGGGTTCCTTAATTCTGGAAGCTATGCTGACAAAAAATTCATTGAATGTATTTGCTATTTCAACATCGTCATCAATAATCCGGCCTTTCTGGCTAAGTTGTTGGATTTTGGATGACCTTGTGGACCGTTTACCTGCACCTAGTTTGTTAAAAACTTTCCACATAGAATTCGTATTGCAATTATCTTCTAAAGCTGACTGATAGTAATTCTTCTTTGCCCCATTGATCATTTTGGTTACTTTATTTCTCCATGTTTTGTAATGTGCTTGTTGACGTACAGATTTGAAATAATCACGAGTTTTCATGGCGTCTAGAATGTCAGCAGTTAACCAATCAGGTTGGAAGTCCAGTTTTACTCTGTGTTTTTATCGGTACATGTTTATCTACCACTTGCGTAAAAAGTTGAGTCCATACATCAAGAGCATCATCCACATCATCAAACATAGATACTATACTCCAAGGAACATTACTGAGATCTTCCAGAAATTTGTCTTCATCATAATGCTTAAATGATCTATATGTTATGGTTTTATGAGTTTTGGATTTTACACCTGTTTTTAAGCCAGATTTTCTGGTTAGAAAAATAGGGAAGTGATCACTAAGACCTATCCTAGGAATATGTATTTTTGTGACATTTTCTTCCATATTTGTATAGATATTATCTAATAGAGTTTTTGAGTGATCAGTTTCTCGTGTTGGTTGGTCCACTAGTTGGGTTAGACCAAACGTTTCCGTGAAATTCAACCAATTTCTTTTAATCTGATTATTCATAAGATCCCTGTTGAAGTCCCTAATATGTATATTTCGTTTAGGTCATCAATCACTTTATCTAGTTGCTTTTCAAAATGCTCATTCCATCCGACCTTCACAGAAGGGGACCTATAGACAAAGCCCACTAGGAATGGCTTTGTATTTGATTGATTTACCTGGATCCATATTGCTTCAATTTCATCTGATTCTAGATCATTTCTCCTTTCAACTGATAGACCATTTCTTACATAAACAACAACACCTCCACCCCCTGAACCTCTATCACGTCTGATTGGTGTACCATAACCATCAATCAACAACAAGTCATTTGAATGATTGTCATTTAACTTTGTTTCTGTTAAACCCAGAATATGGATATTATTGACCTTAGATGATAATAATAAATTCAGTTGGTCTAACTTGTTATTCAGACCTTCTATATTTATATGCCCAATGTGTAGACCTTTTCCATTAATTCCTAGATCTAATATGTCCTTAAAGTAAATATTACTAGGAGGGTCAGACAAGGAGTTTAGTTCCACCCTGACATTTGTAACATTTCTTGAAGCATGCATGTAGTCTTTTTTAGAACATTCACAAACACATAATGTACTTACACATTCAAAACATCCATCACAGTTGTCAGTTTGAGAGTTAAAATGTTTAACTGAGGTCCCAAAGGAAACAACATGGGCATCATCACCCAGTAGAGTTCCAAAGGTTTGTCTTGAAGCAGTAGAGAAATTATGTCTCATAAACAGGGCACTATCTTCATAGCCATAAGCCTAGCACCTGTTGCTAGGGTGAAACATTTCACAGTGTTTGGCCTTATGTCCATATTCCAAACAGTCATGACATTGAATTTTCACAGTATGTCTGCATGCATCAAAGCCATGCCCAGGTTCATAGCAATTATAGCACCTCCCTAGCTTGTCTGGTTTGTTGAAAGTGTTATCTTGGTCCCTGTCATATCTTTGATTAATGTATTTGCCTTTGAGTATTGGAACATGTTCATTTATTGCATGCAGAAAGTGTGAAAGTCCCTTTTTGTTTAAATGGGTTCTGTCCTTAGCCAAAAGGTGTTCCAGCACCAAGCCAGACTTTGTAACAAATGCATTTTCAATGTCAATCATTTTGTGGTCCCATTCAGTGCATAGGTGTCCTATTAAGGCATTCAAGTTTCGAACATCGTTGTCAATTCTTGGAGAAACTGTGCAAATGAATACCTTACAAGCTGGGTTGTCCAAGTAGATGTTATTCAGAATGTGGTAAAAATTGTCTTCAATTTGTTCAATCTCAATGTTGTTGTTAACATCATTTCCTCCAACACTGATGATAATGTTATAAAATTGAGAAAGGTCTGTTTCTCTGATCAAATCAAGCATATGACCAGTTCCCACCCCAGATAACGATTTGACTTTGACCCAAGGTTTAAGACCTCTTTCACTGACATATTTAATGATTGAGTCACCAATTAGCAATGTTTGTTTTATGGGAATTTTCCTGATGTTTTGGGTGGCTTGATTTTCTTTTATGAGAAGAATCCCTGGTATTGGAAGAGCAAAGAGTTTCACTGCTAATATTGGAATAGTGATGCTCACCATTCACAACATTTTTGTGACCTGAACTTATCTCTGCAGAATCAGTTGTAAGATTTCCCTTGACAGAATGCTTTGAGAGTGAAGATGAGTTTTTATTTGCTGTGGTAGACTTAACAGCTTTCAACGCAGTTTCATTTTTGACAAATTTGCCCATATTACTGTTAATCTTTGGAGTCTCTGGTATATTGATTGACTTAAGTATGTCATCAACAGCTATGAATTTTTGTTCATTGGTTTTTATTTCCTTGGTGATATTATTCCTGCACTTTTCAGCTTCTTCTTTTACTACACTTACAATTTCAGTTTTCAAGTTTCTAATGTCTTCTATTATTGACAAAAGAATTTCAGGATCAATAGCAGCAGAACCATATTTTATTTCAGTTATTTCTGACAGCAGATTATCTTTGTCTTTATTCAAATCAACATGGGGTTTTCACTGAAAGACTTCTTATCAAGTCTAGTTACTCCTAAATGAGAATGGTGCCAATATGACATGTGGTCATCTTGAAAATATTTGTATCTTTACTTCTTCTGGTAATATTGACATGGGGTTTTACTAAAAGACGTTTTATAATGTCTAGTTGGTCCAAAATGAAAATAGGGCCAATCAGACATGAAATGTGGTTGCCTTAGCCCCCATTTTGAAGATATTGATATCGATAAATCTTCCTGAATGGATGTTCATATCAACATGAGGATTTCACCAAAAAACTTATGATGTCTAGTAGTTATTAGTGTGCATCTTTTTAGATACATAGTCAATTCCTTGTTTTGGTTGGGCAGAGCCTGATGTAAATTCTGACATCCAGAGAGGCCTCATCAGGAAGCCTTCCATAAAGTGGATAGCTTCCTGACCAAACTCATCTGTATTGTCTGATATCTAGTTGGTTCTAAATGAAAATGGTGCTGATCTTACAATATGTGTGCCACAGTGGTCATTTTGATATATTGTTATTGCTGAAGAATATGAGAGATGATTTCAACACTTGGCAGTTAAAAAGAAGAAAGTGTCCCATCTTGGATTCCTAGAAATTCTTTTCGGCCAGTAGAACATCAATCCCTTGTTTATGGTTTACTGTGAAATTTGGTACATCTTGTAGTCCTGATCTAAAGGTGTGCATATTGACAAATCTTTGTGCTCTCAAATTTTTGTAAGTGTTATTGACCTTTTTGAATTACAGCTGGATGCAATGATGACAGAATATTGTGATCACAAGCTCGTGCAGTTTTTAGCCCTGCTGGACATAAACAACAAAAGCGTATGAGATGACTTTCTTCCATTGTCCGATGTCCATTATCTGTTGTATGTTAGCAGACGTTTGTTATCGCTACTCCAAACTACTAGGAAGATTCCACAAACCTTATAAACACATTCCTCTCCAGTTCCAGTTGGTCCTAAAATTAATGGTGGCCCTCGGACATCCAATATGGCTGCTACAACAGCCATCTTGAAAATCTCATCACTAATACTCTTGAATGGATGGTCATATTGACATGGTGTTTTACTAACAGACTTCATATGATGTCTAGTTGGTCCTAAATGAAAATAGTGCACCTCAGACATCCCTTGAAAGTCATGTTATCACCCTTCCTTTCGAATGGATGTTCATATCGACATATGGATTTCAATAAAAGACTTCTTATGATGTCAAGTTGGTCCTGAATGAAAATGGCGCCTCATGGACAGCCAGTACAGTCGCCATGGCAATCAGCTTGAAAATACAGTTATCATTGTGTCTCCTAAATGGATAGTAGAGGTGACATGGGCTTTTCACTAAAAGACTTATTGCGATGTCTAGTTCATCCTAAATTAAAAAGTGCGACCCGACATCCTTTATGGTCACTTTGGTAGCCATTTTGAAATTTTGTATAGCTACTTCTGAATGGATATTCATAGTGACATGGAGTTTTCACTAAACGATGTCTTGTTATATCTAGTTGATCTTAATGAAAATGGTACAAATCAAAACCTCCAATATGGCCACCAAGGTAGCTATCTTGAAGGTCTCTTAATGGTTAATTCTCCTCAATAGTTGAAAGATTTCTTATGATATCTAGTTGGTCCTGAATGAAAATGGTGCTTATCAGACCTCCAGTTTAATGGCAGGTGGCCACCTTTTAAATCTTGTTATCGCTACTTTTATCGCATAATATCTAACGGAAAATGGTGTCAATCAGACCTCCAATATAGCTGCCATGGTAGCCATCTATAAAATCTTGTTACAGTTGATTCTTCTGAACAGATGGTCATATAGACATGGGGTATTCACTAAAAGACTTCTTATTATATGAAGTTGGTCCTCAGTGAAAATGGTGTCAATGAGACCTCCACTATGGTGGCCATGGTAGCTGTCTTGAAACTCTTGTGATAACTGCTTCTTCTGAACAGATGGTCATATAGGCATGGAGTTTTCACTAAAAGACTTCTTGTCCTATAGTTGGTCCTAACTAAAAATAGTGCTGATCAGATTTCCAACATTGATGGCCATGGTGGTCATCTTTAAAATCTTGTTATCATTTGTCCTCTTTAAGGGATGGTTATATTGATGTGGTTTTCACTAAAAGACTTATCACTATATGTAGTTGGTCCTAAATAAAAATTATGCGAATGTGACCTCCCAAAATTTGACAAATCTTGTAACAGGTACTTCTCTAGAATGAATGGCCTAAGTGTCATTTTTAAAAACTACTTTTTTCTTGCAATATATCGATGTTCCTGTATTAAACTGATGCTGACATCCTGACAATCTTTTTATGGCTACTTCTCCTAAACAGATGGTCATATAGGCATGGGGTTTTCACTAAAACACTGTTATAGCAATATGTAGCTGGCTCTGAATAAAAATGGTGTTGATATGACCCCCAACATGGCACCATAGTGGCCATCTTGAAAATCTTTTCATCACTACTCCTTTTTGCATAAATGTTGGCAATGACATGGGTTTTCAGTAAAACACTTCTTGCAATATGTAATTGATTTTGAATGAAAATGGTGCAAATCTGACAACCAACATATATGCACTTGTGAAGGAATTTTGAAAACCAGAACTAATTAACCATGGGTCAAGGTCATTGTTTGCATTTTTGCACTTCGTTGAGCATATGAACACAGTGATTTGTACATAACAAGTGAATTTTGACCAGACTTTGTACATGTATTTAGTTGCATTCCAATGAAGAAGTTTATAGTCAGCACTCTGACATTTTAAGGTCAAAAAAGGTCTTGACTCAGGTTTTTAGCTGTACTGGCTTGTGATAACACAAACAAGTATAAATGAATTTTTATCAAACCCAGTTCATGGAATGATGCCACTGAAAAACTTTTTTTTTAAAGATTAACTATAGATTTAACCAAATTTAGTACATGGATATATCTTGACATTGTCTGAGACAAGTTCAACAGTTTTCTATCAATGAAATTCATGGTCAAAGGCCATATACAAGAATTTTGTACCACATTTACAGGTATCTTGTAAATATGTCAACTCAGACATGTAAGAAAAATGTTCGTTACCAAATTTGCTGACATATGCATGAGAGGACAAGGAACATCCCACCAATGAGACCAAAGTTCTAAGTCACCGTGAGCAATTGTTTAATTTTTAGTTGGGTGATCAGTGGTTACAGTTTTGGGATCTGAAAGTTCTATCTAATACTGCTGTGGATGAATTGTAATCAGACATAGTAAAGAAGTTTGGCATGGGATATGAAACATCGCTATTGCTGTGGAGGTTAAAGGTCACTGTCAAACAAGTGCTAAGCTGGTTAAAGTTTAGAAAAATAATGTGTTCATAGGTTGGTTTTAGACTTAAACCAGATTTACCAGTCTACATGGAGCATCCATGAGGATAAGATTCAAGGGTCCAAGGTCAAGGTCACTGCGTGAATTGTTGTTTAACTTTTTGGGGTAGATTGCTTTGAGCTTTATAAAATGTTATATATTCTGTTTTCTTACATGGATTGTTATCACATTTTTAATAGAGAACATAAAACAGCTCTGTTAATAGGGTGTTTAAAAGTTCAGAGGTCAAGGTCACATGGTTGTTTGATATGTTTTACTAAGGCTGCAACGCTGTCATTGTGGGCGAGACAATACATTTAAAACTTTTTCAAGACTTTTGACTGTAGTGGGGACAAATTTGTTTTAAAAATACATACCATATCTAGTTTACTCTTAAATGACCCAAATAATTGTATGTATGTTACTAAAGGTCTTGACACAGTTCATTGTTACTGTGCAGAAAGTTTTTGAAGGCGATATTAAATACCTAGTATTCAACTTACCAGATGTGTCCTTAAGGCCTCAAACCCTGCATAGAACAGCAGAAATTGTTGTTATAAATAACACACCAAGATTTGTAGAACAGTTGTTCATCAAGCATTTGCAACCAGGTAATTGTGGTGGACTTTCTATTCACTATTTGCAATCAACGCTGAGGTTAGAATGTATGTTTTTGTAATTTTCTCAGACATTATGGCTGGTAGAGTCACAAATTTGTACTTGGTATTGTTCTGTGGAGTACTATACCATTCAGTGAAATTAGACCACTGTGACCTGTATTGCATGGTCCAGTGATTTATGTTAACCTTTCCACATTTTCTCAGGCACTATTGCCAAGATGGAGTTACATAACTTGCTATGAAATTGCATCATAAGCAGTATCACAGCCATCAGTTCAAACTAGGTCACTGTGACATTTCATGCTTCAGTGATTTTGTGCTTACCTTTGTGTTGATATTCAGGTCATTTTCTCAGATACTAATGTTCATATAGTCACATAAGTTGGTAATTATTGGTGTCATGTGGAGTGCTACACCTTTCATTGAAAATTAGGTCACTGTCATCTCAATTTCATGGTCCAGTGATTTGTGTAAACTTTTACGTTCAGCTTTTTTCTCATGCACTATCACCTATGGAGTCACATAACTTGGTGTGTAACTGGGTCATGAGTACTACAGCTGTCAGTAAAAAACTAAGTCACGGTGACTTGTATTTCATGATTTTTGCAATCCAGCAACACTGTTAATGGTATTTTTCACATTGTTTTTAATCTGACAGAAAAGTATGCATGGCAAAGTTTATTCAGGACAACTGCTGCCAGCATAAGAGAACAGAGTCCATAACCCACATCAAATAAATGAAAAATATAAATAAATATCTATATTAGTATTCCTTTTTCCTGGCCCATATTTATATTGTCTAGTGACACTGCACATGTGGAATTATAATATTCACTTTTTTAATTTAATATTCATATTTGTTCAACCTTTGACTTTCAAATCATCATGGTGTTTCCTCTAAGTGCAGTCCATGTTAGAAGTTCCATGAAACTCAGCTGCAGGAAACTTGAAATGGCATTTAAACTTTTAACTGAAAATCCATTTTTAAAAAATGTAGGTTAAATTTAGTATCTGACTAAAGTTGACCATAATGACGTCTAAAATATTCATCCTCAAATTTGAGATATTTTTATTTTATTTTTAATTGGACAGATTGCAAAGTGATTCCAGCTTATGGATTGATCATGTCTGTGTGAAGACAATCTGTCCATACATCTGTCTGACTGGTGTCAAGACCGAGGTTAGGGTTTGGATTTAGGTAGTGTTCTCAGACACTATTGCCTACTGAATCACATGACTTGGTAGGCAAATGTTTTCATGTGGAGTATTACTGACATCAGTGAAAACTACATCACTGTAACCTATATTTAATGGTTTGCAATCTGGCCTTACTGCCATTGGTAGTATACTTGTTTTGTATTTCTTCGTTTGCAGCTATAAATTTGCCAATAACATTTATAATGTTTTGAATTCTTCTGAAAAGAGTCTTGTTTGTGATGTTAGAAAATTGGAGAAATTCCTCTTCTTAATTTTCTTTCTAAGAATAATAAAACTCCCAGGTGTACAATGCCAAAAAATAATGACTTATTTTTATCCTTTCTACTATCTTTTAATCTGAAAAAATTTCACTTTTGGTATTAACAGAAGCATGAAAAGCAAAATAATGCAAAATCTAAATTTGAGAATTCTTTAAATCATGGGGAAACTGGTCCAGATATTATAAATATAGATCACTGTAATCTATGCTACATCTTTTTGGGGCTTTAAATGCTTGATATACTTATCTTAAATGTTTGGGTTCTTATGGAGTGAAAATTCACTAAAATTTCCCCTCTGAAATGGGGCTACCCTTGCAAACTGGACAAATCATTGTGTCCCAATAAGGCCATTCTAATACAAATCAAACTTCCCATATACCATTTATACTTGCTTATAATTCAGGTCCAACTGAAAACAACATAGACCCTGATCTGCCATTGCATAATGTGCTGGCAGATCAGGGTCTATGATGTTTATTCTACTGATTACTCCTAACAAACTGCTGAGGCCCAGATCTGCCAGAGCATTATGCAACGGCAGATCTGGGTCTATGCAGTTTATGGTTGGACCCAACTTATAAGTGAGTATATATGGTACTGGTCAGATCTATAAAACAGCCAACATTTTTGGTCCCAACAGTACCCGGTATAGGGAAGTTTAATTTTCATAATAAACATCAACACTATAATAAAACTAATCATCTGGAAATATGAAGAAAAAATTGAATAGTACAAATATTAATTCTTTTCTATGTTGTTTTATTATGTATGAAAATGTCATGATAAAAAATATAAAAATATTTTTCCATGCTGTCTTTTTGAAAGTAATAAAAGAGCAAATATCAAGCGTAACTTTTGTTTATACTATCAAGTCAAGGCTGCATACCTGGGTTAGGTGAAGTATGTTTGAATCTTTATTGTATTTGTATACGTTATTCATGGGCCATGATTAAATTATCTGTATCTATGTATGCCTGCAATGACCAATTGTAAATAGGACAACACCATATATAAGAGAACATCAATACCTGAGTTAGTTGAAGAAGATTAATTACTTTTTGGCTTCCAACACAATACCAACAAAATGTACAGATACCCTTACTGCAAGTAAAAGAGCTTAGAGGCCTTTATGTTTTATGAATTGCCCCAGGCTTCCCATTTAAAACTTAAATGGGAATTGTACTGTATCCCACTTACATGCTGGTGTTTACAGTGAATAGTAGTTTTCAGCCAATGATATGTAAAATGAGCATTTCATATTAATAATGGTTTTAACATTTTCAAGGGCCTCCAGAATAAGAAACTGGAATTTAAATCTACATGATCTTATTTTAATATAGGATTTTAGCCCAACACATTTGCATTTAGCTCACGATCAAATAGAATTTTTTGGCTGCACCATGTGTGTGTGTATACATATTGTATTTCTCTACTGGACAACATCATATATGTACCCAGTGATGCATGACATCATGCTGCACATTTAATATTTTTTCTTCATTATTTCCTGTTTTTGTGTGTGAAAGTGTATGTGAGTGTATCTGATGCTACCAGTTTTATAATGCATAGTTATATAATCTCTCTGAAAGCTTTTGTCAAGATAAAATTTAACAATGGATACCCATATTAAAATGTTGTCCAGGAATTTAAGGTTTCACACAGTTCCAGTTTCAAAAGAAGATATATTTTCTATTGGGTCAAGCAAAAGAATGCATCATTTATTTATTTACAAGAGATGGATAGTACAGTTAAGGTAGATAAGTACACATAAAATGGGATGCTGAATCTGGTTATAAATGTATTTTAACCATAAATCTAGCAATAATGCTGGTGTTGCTATCCTGCTTAGAAATAATTTTTAATTTTGTATTCACAGAGACAGATATGATTGCTATGGCAGATACATTCTCTTATATGTACTAGTTAATTGGACAAATTTACACTACAGGGTCATAACAATGGTAATGCTGATTTTTTAGAAATAAAGAGGATATGTGTATACATATGTATGTATGTATGTATGTGATATACATATATATATATATATATATATATATATATATATATATATATATATATATATATATATATATATATATATATATATGTCTGTGTGTGTGTAGATGCAGCACTCTCAGTATAAGACCCTTCATTATAACACAGTTCAGGTTATATGGTAGGTATGGTCATGGGTCCATTTGATTAAGTGGTAATTAAATTATATATATCATGCACTTTATTATATGGTAGCCTCAGTAAAAGGTGGTATTATCTATGGCATCAATGCACAGCATTATAATGAGGGAGTACTGTACACACACACACACACACATATATATATATATAACTTTGGCAGAATTGTCTAAGCAAATTATATGTATATCAGCTATGTATGTATTTATAGTCATTCAAATAACTTTGTTTTTCAATCTCCATGGAAATATAACTGAAACATGGAGTTTTCAATGGTAAATACAAATGGTGTGCTAAAAATGATTCAACAATTCTGCACCTCAACTGAATTTTGTGTTAAGGTTCATCAATGGTCTCATAGAAGAAATTTAAGTTCAATGAGATTTAAATGGAGCTTCTTGTAAAATAAGACCACTGAAACATCATGGCAAAAATTGAATGGAATTTCAATGGTAGCTAAATGCCATTTTTTTGGAAAGAATGTAGTTTTAATGTTGCTCAGAAAAATGGTACTCAGAAATTTGCAGTCAGAAAAATGGGATATCAATGGATTTTTGCATTTTAATGGTATTTCAATGCACTTTAAATGGTAAAACAATGGAAAATTACCATTTCTTTTTACTATGGGTAGCAAAGAACTTAAAAGAATTTGACATCTTACCCTTGGTATATATAGAATTAAATATCACACGGGTATCTTTGTAAATAAAGCATTAAATGATTTAGCACCAGAATATATCAAATGTTTAGTAAAACTTACATCAATAAGTTGCCAGCAGAGGTTAAGGACATGCTCATGAGAAAAACTGGTTTTGCCAAGGTGAAATTCTGAACTCTTTAAATATCATTCAGCTACTATAGTTTTCAAATATGGAATGCCATTCACTACACATTTGTAAGTTTCAAGTTAAATTTTATGAAATTTCTGATGACAACTTATTTAACTAGTGATCAGCAATTCAAACCCTGACTTTCTCAAACTGTTGCTATTGATTCATCAACTAACTCACTGTAATAATAATAATAATAATAATAATATTAATAATGACTTTATTTAGAGAAGGTATGTTACGACTAGGGGTAATATAACAAGAGAAAAGACTCAAACAAGCTTTCAAGATTTAAAACACAAATATTTAATATACTAAAATATAACAATATTTCAACAAACAATCAAAGTGAAAGAATTAAAAATAAACTTTCAGTATAGAATATCCTTAAAAGTCCTAAATTGTTCTAATGTTCACAAATCCGGAAGTTAATCCAAATATTCTGAATTAAAAATATTCTGAATGAAAACACCACTGTGCTGATGTACTAACAAGAATCAGTTATATCCAAGTGTTATTAATTCCAAGTAATCCTTGTGAATATAAAATATTACACAAGTTCTAGAGATGTTTCCGATAATTCCAACAGAGCTGTATAATTCTTAAATATCAGTAGTTAATCCCAACAAGTACTGTCTGGAAAGTATTTCTGAAGTAGCATATCACACACAAAATGAACCAATCTCATTTATGACCTCTCAGGCTGTATGAACTATGAACAATGACGAACGCTGTGATCACATCTATTATATAGCTTTCTTTACTGCGTCATTGAAACAAACAAAACCCATTTCTTATTCCATCTCAAATCAACATCTTACTATTACGATCTTACTATCTAACTTCTGGTCAACAAAATAAATCATTCTTGGATTGCGAAATCCAGGTCAGGTCAAGTGCAAACCTCACGCGCTGAATTATGTGACATGACTAATGCTTCAAACGATAATATTGATTTTCCCAGGACCAATGTACTGGGTCATATTGAAATTACCGTATATGTGCACTCTGCAAAATGACACCTATTAAACTATTATACAGAGGACATAAACTAATAAAACTATACCATTATTTAAAAGAAATGATACATAATTCCTTAACAAGGTAACTCAATTAGTTACAGAACTAATCTACCTTGAAACATTCTGTTATGTACAATATATATAGTATATACAGCACAACGTGATACATTTGGCTTGACACAAAAAAATTGAGTTATTCTGAAAATCAAAGTTTCAAGCCCAGAACATATGTACAAGCATCAATAAACACATAAACATATATAAAATATCATACTGTATTTAAAAATTCATCTGTGAAAAGGATGTATAAACAGAGAAATGCAGGAGGTATTTATATTATGTTTGATTGTCTTAAGATTTTATCCATTTGAGATATTGATTATGAAAAGAATAAATGCTGGGAGCCTGCCTTACGTCACTGGGAATGTTGTTCCATACCAGTGAACCAGTATATTGAAAGCTCTTTTTAAACAATTCCTTCTCTGGCCTTGGTATAATGTAATTTTTACTTCTAAAACTTTGGAGTACCATCAGCATCTCTTTGGTGAAAGATATTGCTTAGGTAGAATGGAATGGATTTTCTGGACACTTTATACATACAATTTGTCTTTCTAAGAAATATTCTTTTTTGTATTGGTACAATTTTTAAATAATTCATTGCATCCTGGAAATTGTCTATACATTGATCTAGAATTAAATGGCATGCCCTCTTTTGGAGTATTAAAAGTTTTGTTCTGTTTGAATTAGAGGTATTACCCAAAATTGCATTACAATAGCCCAGATCTGGCTGAATATAATTTTATAAAAGATGACCCTATACCGTAAAGGAATGAATGTTCTGATTTTCCTAAGTAACCAAAGATAGGAATTAACCTTTTTCAAATGTGTTTAATGTGACTAGACCAGGTTAGATTGTTATCTACAAATACACCAAGAATTTTATCATGAGAGGTCATATTAAGGTTCACAGTGTCCAACAGAACTTAGAGTTTGATGCTATCTAGCCTTGCTTGTTGTTTTTGTTTTGTTGTAACTAGTTGGCTTTTGTTTTTTCTGTATTTATAATCTGAATGATACTGTTTTCCTTGCACCATACTTCAAGTCTGTTAAGAGCATCTTGTAAATTATTTTTGAGCAGAGTTTTGGTTTTACCTCACTCGGACAGTGTAGTGTCATCTGCATAAATGTCAGCAGAAGAAATTGAATTTCCTATCTTAAGAGGTAAGTCATTAATAAATAGAATGAATAACAGAGGTTTGAGAATAGAGCCCTGTGGTACTCCACATTTAATATTTTTACTTTCAGAAAGTTGACCCTTTAAAGATACTTTTTGCACTCTATCAGTTATAAAAGAATTAAACCAGTTGAGGGAGTTTTCATTACATTGATATATTTTCAGTTTTTCAAGCAAAATTTCATGGTCTACAAGATCAAAAGCTTTATGAAAATCAACCATAATAGTGCCAACCATTTCTCCTTTATCCAATGCTTCCAGCCATTTATCAATCATAGATATAAGTGCAGTTTCACAAAAGTGATTCTGTCAAAAGCCAGACTGATTATCATGAATAAGATCATAAGTATTCAAATAGTTTATAAAAGAATCATGTACATGTTTTTCTAGAAATTTGGAAAGACAAGGAAGGATAGAAATGGATCTATAGTTATTTACATCATCTTTTGTTCCAGCTTTATGCAATGTTGTTACCTTGGCAGTTTTCCACGTCTGTGGAAATTTATTAGACCTAATACTTTTATTGTAAATAAAAGCTATATTCTCTACTATAGCAGGTGCAGCTGCCTTGGTCCAATCATATCAAGTTCTGCGGCTTTACAATCATCCATTTTTTGAATATATTTCAACACAAATTCAGGACTCATTTCAGGAATAAATTTTTATATATTTTTAGGGATTTTTTTAAGCAAAACTTTCTAAGTTCCAGATGATCAGAACAAATTTTAGGTTTTTTAAGTTTTTCAGCAATTTGAGATATCACTTGAATTATCAGTATAAATGCCCTCATGATTGACGGGTACAATTTCAGTTTTACTCTTACATTTCGCTGCACAAAACTCTGTAAAAACTCTCCAGATAGCTTTTAGGTTATTTCTATTTTCATCCAGCACTTTTCTGTAGTGTACTCTTTTGGCTTGACTTAAAATTTTATTAACTTTATTCCTCCAAATTTTATATTCAGCTTGATTTCCTACAGTTTTTAGATGGTCTCTTTGCTTTATTCCTTCTAAAATTTCTGGGGAGATCCAACCTGGCTGGTGGTCTTTCTTTATCCTGTTCATTTTTAAAGGGGCATATTTGTTTAATGTTTCCATGAAAAGATCCATCCAAGTACCTAAAATATCATCAATATCTTCACAGATTTGGACTGTGTTCGATGGAATCTGTTTCAGATCTTTCAGGAATTTAACATGTCATGTTTTGATTTTTATTGTTTCAATTAGATGATAGTACGTTTATTAGTTTTTAAATGTATGTGCCTATTCATGTTTTTTTTTTTTTTTTTTTTTTTTTTAAATCGTAGATTTTCCTTTCACTACGTATTTAAGTTGTTAACGCGGTAATACCACGAACCGACCTACTGTAGATCAAGAGAAGTTGAGTTGAATGTATAATCTTAAGTGACAGCAATGTTTAACGACCCTGGGTTGTAGAATTATAGTGATTTAATTCGGCAGAAAATAACCGATAACTGCGTTCTGAATAGCCGCCATAGCTTCCCGGAGTTCAGACCACCCCATCTCTTCAGGCACCTGCTCATCCAAAAACACTACTTGAGTCTCTTTATAAGCTATCAAATAAACCCGTACACATTTTGCTTCGCATCAATAACTGGCAATCAAACTATACTACTTGATGGGTTTTATATGAGCTTAACACTGTGTTGGCAAGCATAATTGAGCGACAATAATAAGTTATCCATAACATATCTTATCCGTGACAAGTTCGGGAGCAACCAAACAGTGTGTACATGAAACCATGGTTACTTAGAACAGGAGCCCTGGACTGCTTACATTTGGTATCCTTCCACCGATTGGGTTTCAAATATTGTATATTATATTATTCATAAAGTAAAAATAAAGCTCGTGTACATTTAATGCAACATATTTATGTAATAAACAGTCGTTTAGTCTGAATTTTACTCCACAAATTTAGAGAAATAATGGTCCAAATAATCTCTTACAACAAATAGTTCCCTTCACCTTGCGTAAGGCGAACACCTGTGCCGCCTGTGATTTGTCTCACTTCACATGCAATGGCAGGTGGTCTAGACCGAACAGCAAACCATTGACTTTTGTAAAGTGGAAAATTAAATACATTTTATTCACATTGGGTTGAGAAAGTAAGCAAGGATGGCGGACGTTGAAACGGAGGGAGGGCCAGGTGACAAGGAAGCAAACAAGCCTCCGAGTCCCAAACCGGATACTGAACAGGGCGAAGTTGCCCCTCCACTGGTGTCAATTAGTAAACGTAAGTTGGAGTGCAAGATTTGTCCTGTTCATATTATCTTTAAGCTTTTACATTGGATTTTGGTCATAAAGTTTGAGAAAGGTGCATATTTTAATTTAATTGTAGTTGATTTTTTTCCCTCCGTTTAATGAAAAATAAAAATGACTAGTAGACAAGTCAATAACATCTTTTTGGGGGTCTGAAGTTTAAACATTGGAATTAAAAAGAATGTATCAGTAGATGTATATAAGAACCAAATTTACAGCACAGGAACCTGTATTGTTGCTTACAATTTACCTATAAATAATGAATGTACGTATATTATTTATGTGTAAAATGATACGAGCCCCTGTGATTTACAGCCAGAGACATATATAACACAGAGATTGGCAACTCTTCCACTGTCTTTATACTATCTGGTGGCACCCTTTTCATATGCAAATGAGGAGGCTGACATGGTGAGTGTCCAGGTAACGGGCCATTTATGCTTGCGCTGTGGCTAACGAATCAGGGATGTAAACTACTGGTAACTGTATGTGCAGTAGTAAACAGGTGATGGCACTTTAGTTGGTTGTTTTAAGAGTGACAATTTTGACAGTTTTGACAGTAATGAGTTTTTAAAAGTCAAACATCTGTGATGCCGTTTCAACAATAATGTAAAGCCAGTTGATAACGATTTTTGAATATACATTGCGGCGCTGTTCCACACATTTGCATCAGATATTCGTTTATCATCATACAGAAAATGAGGTTTTTGCTCATGTTTAGACCGTAAATACTGTCCTTAAACCTTGAATATGGCCCTTAAAATTAAAATTAGCTTTCCTAAAGCTGGTGTAATCAGCAGAAAATGTATTTAGCTTTTAAATGATACCAACTGAATGAAGAAATGCATAAATGGAGCAACTGATACATATTTGGATGTTGTAATGGAAAAGCCGTTCAAGTTATTTCAAAGACAGAATTGTATGCTTGTGTTTAAACCTTGGATATGATCCTTAAAATAAAAATTAACTTTCCACAAACTTGAGCAATTAGCAGAAAATTTATTTAGCTTTTAAATGATACCAAATATGACTTGACTCATTAAGGCTGAGAGCTTATTGTCATTTTCACTTAAGATAGAGGTAGAAGACAATGTTTTATTGTTGTTTCCAATGGAATTCAAGCATGTTCGATTCAGAGGGATTTTCATATCGACAGTTGCTTAGATATGTAAGAGAATGCTCAAATGGGTGAAAATTGGAGTTCAGTTTTTTTGGATTTTTTTTTGTTTATTGGACCCATGATTTTTGCCTGCTTGCCCATTTTAACCCGAAATTCCAAAGTTACCCAATTGTTCCAAAGGTTCATCTGTCCGAGTGAAGGTTGGTCAGGTCTGCTTTACATCTATATCCAGACCAAAACTCCAGTCCAGAAACTACAGATTTTTTGAGGAAAGACAATCAGGTCTCAAAATTGTTTTTTTTTTTCTTCAGATGTATTTTTTAATATGCATAGAATGTCTTCATTACTTGGCATCCAAGTAAAGCCAGATTCTAGTTCTTTTCTCTAAAACCACCTGCTTGGGTCTACCAATAACAGTGATGATGTCACGAGCCCTGTAAGAAGGGTACTGCCTCATGATGCAAAATTGCATCTTTTGGGTTAATTGAATGGAAGATGAAGAAATGCATAAAATAGAGAAACTGGTAAATATCTGAAAGTTGTGACGGAAAAGCAAGTCAGGTTATTTCAAAGACAGAATTTTATGCTTGTGTTTAAACCTTGGATATGGTCCTTAAAATTAAAATTAACTTTCCTAAAGTTTGTGCACTCTGAAGAATATGTATTTAGCTTTTAAATGATACCAAATATGATTTGATATAATTCAAGATGAAGAGATGCATAAAAAATAGGCAATGGAGATATTACCCACCAACTTGACCATTGATGTCACACCTGCCTCTTGGACTAATTACTCAGATACTAAAATCCTTTTCTCACAAAATTTAAAAGGAAAGACACCAATGATACTTCCATTTTTATTTTCGTGTTAAATATCGATATATCAAGAGATATCACAGAATAATAAGATCAAACTAAATTTCGAGATGTAATATGATGACGCATGTTCTTGTGGTAGACTCGCAATATAGCTGCTCAGTAGTGCTCTCGCTTAATTGCACAGTGCCATGTGATGTTACCAAAATCTTTTGATAACAAAAGATCCTGCGGGGAGTTTCAAATCTCTATGTTATATATGTCTCTGTTCACAGCATTGAAAAATATAAATTTGCAAAGGATATGTTTTTTCTTTTTCCTATGTTTCTTTCTTGGTTTTAAAACTTCTAACTTAATTATGCCTCATAGAACAGGGAGCCACTGGCTCCGTATTCCCACCATTGGAACAACCTGGTTTGATAGAATCACTGGAATGGAGGGAATCACAGGAACGGATTTGGAATTCTTCATATGTGCAAAATGTTTGTAGTCAGTATTCATTTTTGTATTAGACTGTATAATCATAGATCTGAGTATTTATAAGGAAATAAATTTAGGGTACTGTTTGATATTATTTATTATTATCCTCAGAGGACAAATGTTTTAATTATAATTTCTGACCATATTATTATATCACTATAAAATGGAGTCTTTTCTTGTTGAGTAAAGTCCTTACTTTTAAAAAAATATGTCAATTAAGTTTCTATGTTTACAAAAATATGTATTATTATTTTTGTATGATCCTTTATTAAGTTGTATTCAAAATCAATTTAGTTTTTTTAAAATTGATTTTTTGTCAGCAGGTGTGTTTTAAGCATGATAAATATAAATTTTTTTCTCTGTTTATAATGTTTGCTTTTTTAATTGAATTCAAAGTCTTTAGTGTTTAGATCCATGATTATACAGTCTAGTAAAAAATTATTATTGAGTACCAACATCACACACATGTTCCAGATTGGCTACTGTGGTGATGTGTGTCCTGGTTGAGCTTCCTCTGTCCTTTCCAGGGAGCCACGGTGGCTCAGTGCTTAACATGCCGGACTCACGACCAAAAGGGTTCAGGTTCAAATCCTACCATTGGACCATCCTAGGTCAGTTACCATGGTGTGTCCTTGGGCAAGGCACTTTACTCCAATTGCCTTGGCACTAAATAACCTATGTGTTGCTGTGCCATAAAGCACCAAAGCAAACCAAAATCAAACTCCTTTCCCATCCCATGTTCGATGTTAGGACAGTGTCCTAGTCAAAGTTTCCTCAGACCTTTCCCATCCCATGTTACATATTTGGACAGTATAACTGTCCAAATATCTAACACATGTGGATAGGTTACAGGAAAATTGGACTAAGTGTGTGGGCAAGCCACTTTACTTGCCTTGTCATGATATAACGAGCAAAATGTTGCTGTACTGTAGAACAGTGTGTGTGTGTATATACACACACAATATATGTGCTTCTGAGAGAGATTATGCAACCCTGCTACACGATTGCTTAAATGCATACAACAAATAATGGTCCACAACTCCTTTAAAGATGATTTTTACCTCAGCATCATGACTGTTTAATTCAACTTTATCAGATGCAGTCTAAAGTTGCTTGTATTTGGTTAAAAAAAATGTTTTGAGTAAAATTTAAAAAAATTAAGGATATTTATGTTTGGTATTTTTATGTCAGCATTAGCAAAGTATTTGAAAACCACATTTCTATTACTTTTTTAGCATTAACTATTGAAATTATATTATGTTTACTGTCCAGTTATTGTAACTTTATTAAAACCTTATATTTGTGTGAGAAGACATTTTTTGTTTGTCCAAATTGTTATTTCATAAACTTAAGATTTGTTGCCTATTAAATTACAGTTTGAAAGCTTAGCATCAGTTATTGAATTACTAGAATGTGTTCTAAATCAGTTGGGACAGAATGAAGTATATTAAACTATGTCAGGTGTGTTCCAAAATCAGTTGGGACAGAATGAAGTATATTAAACTATGTCAGGTGTGTTCCAAAATCAGTTGGGACAGAATGAAGTATATTAAACTATGTCAGGTGTGTTCCAAAATCAGTTGGGACAGAATGAAGTATATTAAACTATGTCAGGTGTGTTCCAAAATCAGTTGGGACAGAATGAAGTATATTAAACTATGTCAGGTGTGTTCCAAAATCAGTTGGGACAGAATGAAGTATATTAAACTATGTCAGGTGTGTTCCAAAATCAGTTGGAACAGTATGAAGCATACTTTTCATATTTTATTTTAACATAAAGAGTTTATATGTTTTATAATGAGATTCTTGAAGACATATAAAGTGAAAAAAATACACACTTGAAAAATGTTTTTAAAAAAATCAATAGACTGCTATTTTGACCATTACAATTTCTTTATTGATTTGGCAACTATCCATCAATTTGAAGTCCTTGCCAAAGAGTTTTATAATGAATTGCAGTTTTAAAAAAACTTGGGTTTAGGTTAGTGTAGAAAGATGTGGCAACATAATAAAGCATTCTTTTAACAGCATCAATATTTTCCACATACATTTAGTTTATTGATTAATTGATGGCACATCAGTATGTGAACGACTATTTGATGCCAAGGCAATGAAAGTATAGTGCCTTACCCAAAGTCTCAGGTATGATTCGATACCTGAGGCTTTTCATCTTTCCATCCATCCATCTGTTATTCACCTCCTAAACTGCTGAATGGAAATTTTCACAATTCTCAAATTCTCAAAACTGTTAAGTCTAATTTACTACTCCATATGGTAACAATTTACAAATTGCAAGAGGGGTGTTAGTTTTTACTTCATGCACCCACCCACCCCTCAATCTTGTAGCCCCAGGCAAGGGTCAAAAGGTCATATTTCACTTAAAGTGACAGTTTCAGATATTTATTTTGCAAAACTTTATTTATGATGCTGTCATAGGAGGAAAGACACACAGTAATTGTAATGTGTAGTTGTGCACTACTCCTCTGTTATGGTCTGGGTTACGAGAGGTGGGGTACTATTTCAAATTAGGCAGTATATGAAAAACATGGGGATGCATCTCCACTTCTTTTTCTGCAATTGCTCAGAAGGGTGTGGATTTGAATCTGCAAAGACAAGGCTAGGTCACCCACCACAGTGATATAATCTTTCATACGTTGATGTGCTGCTATAACACAACCAATCAATCAACTTTCTTTTATTGCAGGGTAGAAGTAGAGTTAAATGATAAAAGAGAAATAGAAACTAAAAGTTTGAGCATCTTCATCTAGTTTGCAAATCTTCAGTCAAGTTCATATTTGGTTTATTTATCACTTTTAAAGTCTCTTTACAAAAATCCAGTTGCTACAAGAAGTACAAAAGTTGGGATTTTCTCAAAATCTCTAAAATCCCAAGAGTGTAGACTAAAGTTATTACTAATGCCAAAGCCCAAAGATTTCATATTAGTGTTAGATAGTACTTAGTAGTCACACTGATAAATGGTCAGTGTGTATTTGAATCCATGATGAGAAGGTCTGTCAATGTTGACCACTTTGGTGGTTATACCATATGGCAACAGATCAAATATGTATGGACCTTGTTCAAATATACTTGAAGATAGGTCTTATTACAAGATCACCTGTGTATAGCCTAGACGCGTTTTGTATCAATACCTGTTGATACATTTGAATGGTGGCAGGTAAATATCTTGTACATACAGATTGCTGGTTAATTGGACAATCTTGTCTCACCTGAGTAATAACCATGAGGACACACTCAAAAACCTTCTTAGCATTTAATTTATGTTTCAAATTTTGACTGTCTGCATACAAGTCTAAGATAGAGGAACAGCAGGTATGGTAATGTAGTAAATTTTTGTACCAATCTTTGATAATTGAAGTATTTCCCTGTCCTTACAGAATTGTCGAAAGAGTTTCAAAGGATTTTGAATGAATGAATAGATTTGTATTTATGTGTAGACAATGCAAAATGAAAAAGGTTATACATCTAAGTCTTCAGTTTGCATAAATTACCACTTTAGGATTTTTTTTAATGTCATTTAGATACAATGAATAGATCACTTCAACATTCTCCCCACCCTTCTGCGGCTACTATCCAGTCACACGAAGTCAGATGATGTATAGTTTGACAGTGAAAGGGCATGGTTTAAGTGAATCCCATTGAGTGAATGAGTGAAAATGAAAAAATTAATAACTAAATGTTTCACAGAAAGAAAAAGTTTTATGAGTAAATAAACTGACAAAGAAAAAAGAGACAGGCACAAAGATGTACACTTTTGAAGAGACAAGCACAAAGATGTACACTTTTGAAGAGACAAGCACAAAGATGTACACTTTTGAAGAGACAGGCACAAAGATGTACTCTTTTGAAGAGACAAGCACAAAGATGTACTCTTTTGAAGAGACAGGCATGTACTCTTTTGAAGAGACAGGCACAGAGATGTACTCTTTTGAAGAGACAACCACAAAGATGTACACTTTTGATAAGACAGGCACAAAGATGTACACTGTACTCTTTTGAAGAGACAGACACAAAGATGTACACTTTTGAAGAGAAATGATATGTTTAACATGAAGTTTTGTGATCAAAATAATTCTTCATCATCATCACGTTCAATTTTTAAAAAATGCTTTCAGTTACGTTGTTTTAATTAACCTAGGTAAGTGATTTTTTTTTTTTATCTCATATCATTGATAGAAAAAAAAACATTTGAACTTTGACCATTCATCTGTTGAATGAGATGACTCCTTGTAAAGAAAAGTTGCAAAGAATGCTGTGTTCATTATTTCAACAATGAAAAAAAGACCATACTGCCTGTCAAGCATTAATACAAGAAACACAGTGAAGTGACGATAAACTGCACCAGAATAGTAATCTTCACAGAGCACAATGAATGTTATATTAATCCCTATAAAGAAATAAAAAATACAAAATGTAATCAATTTGTCAAGAAGTTTTATGACTATTCCTGACTACCTCCTGAAAAATGTATCATTTTTTGCGAGCAATTATCTTTAGGTGTGAAAAGCAATTATCTTTAGGTGTGAAAAGCAATTATCTTTAGGTGTGAAAAGCAATTATCTTTAGGTGTGAAAAGCAATTCTCATTTACAAACAAAAGAACAAATAGATGTAGGAGCAGTATGAGTAAGCATAAGAATGAATGAATAATTGAATGAATGAATCAACAATTAATAAATGAATGTACAAGAAAAGAGACGCACCAGAGAATTACAAGATATATGAATGTGCAAACAAATCAGAATAAACAAGAAGATAAAGAAATGAGTGCAAGATTATAAGATCAGACAGAAAATTTAATAGTTTTCATTCAATAAGTGACACATGAAAATCTAATGTTTTGCATGTGGATATTTTAACTATTATGAAACTAGGAAGTTAAATACAGTTGTTAGGTGTAAATTACAAGAATGACAGATGTTACTTATTAATTAGAGTTTAGAATTTTCATTAGATTGAGCAATAAAGCAAATATCTTCATACATGACCACCCTCCAGTGCACACAGTAAACTTTCAACATAGTTGACAAGCCACCAATCTCCTAATAGAAGACTTGAGGTAATAAAGCAAGTCTTCATTTTATTTGATCTGCCACATCTTATGTTTATTATATCCTTTTGTCTATGTTTTTGTGCACATTCATATAATCAGAGCATCAAAATTAAAAACAAAAATTTGACAACTCTCAGGTGTCATAATAATCACTATCTTGATTAAAGATGCATTCAGTAAATGAAACTTGCTAATCTGTGATAAATAAAAAATCCACATATTTTTTTTACATGAAACAAATTCATCACTATATTAAATGGCTTATATGGATTAGCTGATAGGTTTCACCCCTCGAGTAAAAACTCAAAAATTTTCACATGATTTATCATTATTTTAAGGACTCTGTGCATGCATGTGCATAGACACTGAAAAAGGTCTGTTAGTTCACTGAGACTTTACAGCCTTTGAGTATGAACTTGTAGCATGTTTTGAATAAGTAGCAAACAAAAGATACAATGTATTTGATTCAGCATATTTTCCATACATTAATTAAAATAATGAAGTAATGTTCTCCACTTGCTGGTAGATGTTTGGTATAGTAATGTATATAAGCTACAGGATTGGATTGATTTTGAATAACAATAATATTGTCAATTTTTTAAAAAATATTTAAGATGAGGAACAAAATGCAGACTTTGATCTTTATAAAAACCAACTATACACTTTAAAAAAGTAAAGGCCCTTAAAAACTTGTATGGTCAGTCACAAATATTGACTAACACAACTTTTATGAATCTCATGAGTTAAAAGAACAAAAAGACAAACTGACAAAAGATATCTTTAAAAACATGGGCACTTAGGAATGGGGATAGTAAACTTGAATTGAATTATAGAAATGGTTTCCCCTTACTGTTTTTTGTAAATTTTACTCAGTTAAAGTAACTCTGTGGTTTCTAATACATCACAAGTAAAGTCACTGTATTTAATCCCCTGGTAGTGACCATTATAAGACATTCACACACAACAAACATCAAAGAGCCATGTTTTGAAATTACTAGCAAATACCTATATGTATCTAGAAAGACTATATACATATATCTGCATTTAGATGGAAATTTCAACCTGGCATTTTGACCTATTTTCAGTGCCATTGCCATCTAGAGATCATCACTGGGGGATTAAGTTTGATTAATATTTCGTTGTGATGCATAGATGCTGTAGACTTACTTTAACTGAATACAAAGAATAGTAAGGGAGAAAAAACTACAGTTCAGTTGAGTTGAGTTTACTATCCTGTCCCCAAATGCCTTTGTTTAAAGAGAGGAAGATATTTAATTTTGGTGAATGTAATTACATAATAGATCTAAAACTGTGACAAAAAACTGTGTGTGCTCCAAAAGTTTAGACATGTCTGCTATAATGTAAGTGTGCGACTACATTTTGTACCTCGCTAGATCTGCTTTAAATAGAGCATTATTGCTAAAGTTATAGAATACTGATAAAGTCAAAGTAAGACCCAGCTTGTGTTTACATTATGATTCAGTTGGATTCAGCAAGCACTTTTAAAAAAGGAAAATGTTGTCACTTTAAAAATTAGTTGTTCTTAGTATATTTCAAAACCAGAATTATTACCAATCAGGCCTTTTTCATTAAGTTTCATTGATTTTTCTTACAGCTGATGAAAAGAAGAAAGCAGGAACCAAAAGCCAGGCCCCACCTGCCAAGGTAATGTTTCCTTGTTTCTAACTAACTGATAAAGAAACCTACACCTCAAATAAATGATTAAGATAAAAATTCAGAATATTAATTTTTCTTTCATCCCGTTTCATCCCAACTGGTACACACAGTCTGTCTCATTAATCTAACTTCTGTTCATTCAATTTTCTCATCAAGTCTAACCCATCAATGGGAATAATTTATATTATTGTTGTGAAAAGAAAAATGTATTCTATTTATTCAAACATAAGTTTCAACATATTTGAAGACAACACCTTGCATCAGATTTATGACAATGGAATAGATGTTTGTTTTCTTTTTGATGGTATTTGCAATTCCATAAACTTTGTTTAAATTTCAGATTTTTACTTGCCCATTCAGCTTATTACTTTCCCTGTTTTAGTCATAAGTATCTAAAGTGAATGGCAAAACAAGTCCTTTCAAGATGATGATGTTCATTTCGTCTCAGAAAAGAGCATCCCACATAAAAAAACAGTGCTTATTTAATGCAAAATCTAGACGTTCAATGCCAGAGATAGGAAGTTACCTCTTTCCTGATGGGCAGTCTTTATTGGGATATTTGCTTTCCTATATGAAAATTCACTTGCCCCAGGCAATGGGCAATGGAAATTTTGAAGGCCTGATATTTAAATTTTATTTCACACTTATGAACTTTTAATAGTGAGTATATTTCACATCTCATCGTTTCCACTGGTAGAGATTTCTAGCCTTTATGCAATCCATCTGTTAATGAAGTTGTAGAAAACCTTTTGAAATATCTCAGTATCTTTAAGTTTGATTCTGTATTGGAGTGAAATATTCACACTCGGCATATCAACTCATTTCAAATGTCAACACCAGGGGGGTAAGCTAATGCCAGAAGAAACCAGCAGTATTATGATAAAATTAGAAAATGTTGGAGGTAAAAAATTCAACACACAATCAAGGTAAAGAAATTATCATTAATGCTGGTAGTTACGAAATTTGCACTATTCATCCTCAAGAATTTGTAGATATTTATCTGTTTATCAAAGATGTAATTATGAATCTGCTTGGAAATAAAGTACACACATTTTGTCCTCTCATGAAGGCTTTGAATTTACCTTATGATTTTTCAGGGCCCGGCCAAGAAGAATGTGGTGCTCACAGGCGAGGCCATGAAAGAGATGCAAAAACAGACCAAACAGTTGCGTGATGAGCGAAGAATGGCCGTAAGTTTTTACACACTTATTTCTTTTGTTCCATTAGAGAGACTGCACCACATATTACATGTACCACACATTTGTTACTTGTTCCTTACTTTGTGCATTATTTTTTGAATGATCAGGAGGAAAAATCAGAATTAAATGTAAGATACATTTTGTCACTGCAGCTGACAGAAAATATAATACACAGAATCAATTCATAAGTACCAATTGTGTGGTAACTAGTGCATTAACTGGTGTAGATCCTCTGTGGTATAGTCATTTGCAAAAAATGTGTGCACACACAGATCCTTAACTTGCTCCATGGGGATTTTACAGGTCAGTAGTAAAGAAATCTCTTTCTTGCATCAGATTTTATGCTCAATTTCCCATGGATATTCCATGATATTTAACTAAAAGTATAACATTTGGGATATTTGAATTTTTTTGCATGGAAAATCATATATTTCTCAGTAAAATTTGCATTAGAGGTATAGGGTGCTTGTGATTTCTTCCCCCTAATAATGAAATATCCATCTAATTTTGCTCTTTAGGACTTGCCTGTAGACATATTTCAATTTTCAAGTAGAAAAAAGGTAGCAAGTTAGAAGTTGGTTTTGTTGTTGAGACCACATTATTGGGAAGTATGACATCGCAGTCACATTTTTGCTGCCGGCATTGTCATCATCGTTTGTTAAGGTTTTGGTTGAAGTTTTTCATTTGCCTATATTTCCTAAACCTATTGATAGATTCTCATCATACTTGGCATGAGTCATTATGAAGCTGAGGCAATTCATTTTAGAACACATTTGCCCTTGTGATCCTAGAGGTAAGGTCACAGTCAGAGAAAATTTGTGTTAAGGTTTTGGTTAACGTTTTTTTCATTTGCTTGGCGTGAATCATGAAGCTCAGATAATTCATTCTGTGACATGCTTGCTTGCCCCTTTGAGGTCAAGGTTACATTCTTAGAATATTTGTGTTAAGGTTTTGGTTAAGAATTTTTCATATGCTTGTATTTTTAAAACTCCTTTTGGGATTTTCTTAATACTTTGGTTGAATCATGTAGCTAAGACATTTCTTTTTGCTACATGCTCTCTCAACATTTTGACATTGGGGCAAGGTCACATTTGATCTTAGGCTTGATATTCAGGCTCTGGTCTTCTTACTAAATAAAGTGATTTATTGATGACCTTAAAGTCAAGGTCACAGTCATAGAATATTTGCATGAAAGTTTTGGTTGCATTTTTTTTCATTTGCTTATTTTCCTAAACCCTTGATGGATTTTCTTCATACTTGGGGTGAATAATTATGAAGTTAAGACAGTACATTCTGCAACACGTTTTCCCCTTTGACCATGGGATCACAGTCATAGAAAATATGTGTTAAGGTTTTGGTTGAAGTTTTTATTAGCCCATCATAAGGTGGAGCCTATCATTTTATGACATCCATCTTTTTGCCTATTCATCTATTGCCTATTTGGTTTCTGGTCAATAACTGAAGTTCTCCACCATTACCAAACTTTGTAAATGCTTGCATTTGGGCTAAAGAAGAAGCCTATTGAGTTAATTATTGAAAGGTGAAAGGTCAAGGTCATTGTGACTGGAGAAAACTAATGGTTTCCACACAATACCATTAGTTCCATATTACAGACCTGGACCAATCTTTTATGAAAGACTTGCATTTAAGACAAGGAAGAAGCCTACAAGTTTGGGTTGAAAAGGTCAAAGATCAAGGTCACTGCAGTGCTTCTGATTATTTTTTGTGCCAGCAAGCCAACTGACCAATCAGCTTGAAGAATTAGGGGCCAACTTTCAGAACCATGGACCAGGTAGTAAATTTAGGTTTTTTTAAGGTCAGACACAAAACAAACATATTTGTGACCAAGACTAGGAAAATCCGCAATGTAATTTCATTAGTGCAATATTTTAAGATCTTTTGGCCAAACTGGTAAATTGTTAGAAATAGAGGAAGTTGCTTGAAGTACTGAGCGATTTTATTAAAATAGTGATTGATTCTGAAACTTAATGAGTGGAAGGGGAGGATTCCATGCTGCACTTGGAGGGGCCCTGATCATAAAAACCTGCACCAAATGAAAGAATAATGCTGGAATAGCATGTGTGCACTATCTGATGCTCTGATTCTGATTGAAAGAAAAAAGAATGGTTTCTGCACAAAAACTTTAGATCTACATGACAGACATGGAACAAACTTTGGGAATGGCTTGCATTTATGATAGGGAAGAAGCTTATCAAAATATTTGAGTTAAAAGGGCAAAGGTCAAGGTCATTGCAACTCAAGAATAATATTTCTGCACAGTAACATTAGTTTTACCTCACAAATCTGGACCGGACTTTGTGGATCACTTGCACTTTGGTCAAGGAAGAAGCATATTGATTTTGGGGTGTAAAGGTCAAAGATCAAGGTCGCTGTGAAATTGGTTTCTGCCCAACAATTTCAATTCTTGACCATGTACTTTCACCAATGTTTGTGTGGATGGCTTACACTTTGGGTGAGAAAGAATTGATTTTGGTGTCAAAATGCTGATGGTTAAGGTCAACGTGACTAAAAGAAGAAAAATGGTTTTGGCACAATAACTTTAGTTTTAGATCTTGTACCTTAACCAAAGTTTGTGAAGAGCTCTATTGATTTTGGGATAAAAGTCTCAAAGATCAAAGTCGTTATGACTCATAGAAAAAATGTTTTTTTTCACAATAATTTTTTTTCAAGAGTAAGTTCCTTGATCAAACTTTGTGGATGGTTTGCACTTAGGTTAGAAAAGAAACTTAGAGATTTTGGAGTCTAAAGGCAAGAGGTCAAAGCTAGGGTCTATCATAGGATGCGAGATTGTAGGATTCATGCTGATTTCTACAAAATCTTGGCAAAAAATCAACTGAATGGGTGAAAATTGTGCATAATAATTTCAAGCCTTACCTTTATTTTTTTAATTCAATCTCTCCTATATTCAGAAAATTGCTCCCTTTTTTCAATTGGAGGAGGGAATTTAACCTTTAAATTTTCTAGAATAGACCCAGAAAGTTATGGTGAGGTTAATAAGAAAATAATAGTTTCTGCACAGCAAGTTTGGTTAAAACTGCATACATAGCTGCAGTGGATCAGTGGTTAGTGTGGTGGACTTGTGCCTAAAAGGGAGTGGGTTCAAATTGTACCATCAGATCAGCCTGGGTCTGCTACTGTGGTGTGTCCTTGGGCAAGGAATTTTACTCAGTTTGGATCGGCACTAAATAACCTAGAACACCAAACCAAACCAATCAAGGCCACATACCTTGACCATTGAGACCCATTGATCAGTAATCTTCAGAGCCAACCATACCATACTAATGCGTACATATAAGATTTATTAAATATGGGGCAGGTGAATAATGTAACATTCTTGGTACTCTTTTGTTTCCTTATAACCCCTTGTTGGATTTTGTTAATACTTTACTTTAGATGAATCATTATAAAGCTGAGAAAATTCACTCTGTAACATGCTTGTTTAACCTTTTGACCTTGGGGTCAAGGTCACATTTTACAACAATTCTTGGATCATGGGCTCGACATGCAGGATCAAGCCTTCTTGTTAAATATGGTTGTAGCTAAACTTGTCATTCAAATTTACAGCTTTGTATAAATAAGATTTCACATTATTTCATTTTGACCCATAATATAGTTTGGTTTTGGGAGTAGAGTTTTTGAATAGGATCATGTTGGCAAACCATGAGACTAACAAGTTTAACATGATGTATGTATTTGGAAGCATTTAAACAATCAATAAAAGTTCTGACATCTGAATCACATGTTGGATTTATAATTGTCATTCACTAAAAGTCTTTGAAGTTTCAGTCACATAAAGCTCTTGTAGCAAAATTTATTTTATAGAAACCATAAATCAAGAAAACTAAATTACTTGATGCAAATTTTATCTTCAGCACACTAACAAAGATAAATTCAATTTACAAGATAAAATAGGCTTTTTGTAAGGCATTGCAACCGTGTATTTGTACTGCCTACATTATACCATCGGCTCTTTGTAGTAGGAAACTAGTCTACAATTTTGTCTAACCTATTTTTATGTCTTACCATATCCATAAAAAAGCAGGTAAACCTTCTGACTTTTTGCATTCACAGTTCTTTTTAGGATTTAGTATCCATAATTTAAATACCAAGTGATAGGCAGTTAGTAAATTTACTCTAATCACATGGTAGTTCAGAAGGTTCGGTCAACATCAACTTGGACAGGTATGGTAATTAATCAAGTTACCCCCTGGGAGTAGAATGACCTTGTCTGACATGCTCTTAACCAATAAATACTATTGTTAAAGATCTTGGTATATAGTGCAGTAGGATATTGGTAATTTATCAAAGCTTTTACTTACTTCACCTCATTATGTTTTGAATTGGTCTTAGAAAAGCTAGGATTTGTTGCTAACCTTGAGTTTTTAATGATTCGTTAAAAAGAAATTGTGCATATGTCCTGTAACTAAATAAGACCTTTCACGTTAGGTTTTAAACATACAATGAAATCTTTATACCTTTCTTTAGAAGACACTCAGTAGAACATATGTTTGTCCCTAAGGGACATGTGTCCTTTAAACAGAGGTGACATTTGTTAGTCAGGTGTAAGAAATGGGTTAACATGTATACTATTAGTCTTTATGAGCAGGTGTCTTTTATATTGGTGTCCACTAAGGCAGGTTTCTCAGTATTCTTTGTCCACAATAGCCTATAAACCTGCTGACTAAAATGCAAGTTAGAAAAGAGTCTGTTATTATGTTATCAAGGGGTGGTTTGTTATCAGTCACTTCAAACAGTTCAAACTTCACCTGATAAGTAAAAATTGAGAAGAACAAGTGTCAACCCAAACTACTAAATAAGGGCCCTTAATGTTAAACTTTTGAAGTATGGGTCATTTCAAGCATCCTTGATTTCTTTCTCTGTCCTATTGATAACCCTATGTGATTTTAAATGCCTTTTAGATTAATTAAGTTGTTTGTATAAGAAGACAATCTTTATGTAATTAGAAATTATTGATATTCTCTCAGTGCAGATTGGTTGGGTGTCACCATACATATTTGCTTATAGCAGGCAGTCTTCTGATGTCTTTCATGTAATACTTCAAACAGTATAGACTCATTTACCTGATGGAAATTACAAATACCCTCAGTATAACATGGGTTTATGAAAATCATGAAATGGTACAGGGATTTGTTTTAAGGGGTTCTCAGGGTCAGAAAAAGACACACATTCCAAAGTAAAATATTTCAGAACCATACAGAATTCCAATTTTCAGTATTTTACTCCCAATTGATCAAAGTTTTTCCAAAGTGATGTGCCCAGGCCCTCACCACCAGTCACCTAAGAAACATCTGTGATGCACCAAATTATAAGTGAGGCCATGTTGTATATATATATATATATATATATATATATATATATATATATATATATATATATATATATATATATATATATATATATATATATATATATATATATATATATGTTAGGAGACTATGACATAATGAGGTATGATGGATATAAAGGTACCAAAAATAGGGTTGTTGATGATATTGAGTCACATTATAATTGGTTCTCATCAGCAGTGAACTATAATTAAGTTAAATACATGTACTGGGTAAATTATGTAGCAACTACAGAACTAAATTTAGCCTTAGCATTAAATGAAAATATGATCATACCTGCATTATGGGTCCTGAGGGTCTTTTATAAAGATGAACCACTCAAAATTGTGTATAGTCATCTATTTACCAGATTAACAAATATGATTTTAAGTGACCTCTATTAATCTACTGCAGTGGTCCCCAATGCAGTGCCCGTGGGCGACATTGCGCCTGGCAAGGTTTTTTGTGTGCCCGCGAAAGAGGTTATAATGAATAATAATAATAATAATAATGGGTCAAGTTAATTGATTGGTGCCCACCACTCTCTCATAAACTCACAAATGTGCCCGTAGGCACAAAAAGGTTGGTGACCCCTGATTTACTGTATACCACAACATTTAGCATCATTTAATTTTAGCAAATTTGTATTTTGGCAATGTAAAGCTTTATCAAATTATTGATGGGCAAAAAATACATTCATTTGATGTATTGATTTACAGCACTCCAAGTTGTGTTTAAAATGTTTGCGTTTGTGACTAGAAATTCAAAATTAATACGTGATTGTTGTCAAACGGTTGCCCTCTGGCAACTTTGAGAATAATAATGTGGCAACTAGAAAAAGACATCAACACTATAATTACAAGTATATATAAACCTGCAGTATTTACTGAAATGTATAAACATGTTCACAGTGTACAGTAACCAAAATGATGCTGTTTAATTGAACCAATTCTAAAGTTAACCTCCCCCTCCCATTAACATGTAAGTCTTCCATATGTAAGCCATTGATAATGTGCAGGTTGTACCTTGATTACCTTGCAATTGTTTCATTTGCTATATGTCTTTTAACTCTTTTTATGATAGGATTCTGTTTGTAAGACATATCTTTGTTGAATATATCTTACAATTCAGGTAAAACATCCTTAGAATCATCATGATATTGTTTCCCTCTGCTACTTATATGTACGTGATGAAAAATTGATAATGCTACCGGATGTACTGCCTAGATATGTGCATCAGCTTCCATCTGATGTACCTCATGCATGCTCATTTATGGTTACAGATTTTGTAAACATTTACAGACAGTAACTAAACAAAGCCATTTACACATGTAAACATTTACAGGCAGTAACTAAACAAAGCCATTTACACATGTAAACATTACAGCCTTAAGTATATACCATGCCTTATGCTCCTAAAGTTGGCACATGCAATCCAATTCACAGCATAATCCTTTTCAATCTATAATTTTACTATGATGTCATCACTGGGATTCAACCAATCAAAAACCACTGTGACTTATTGGAGTAGGTAACTAACTTGGTTTTTATCCATTTCAGACCATTGACTTTAATAGCAGGGGTAGAAAAATCCATTGCCTGGGAGCCTGGGGCAACTGAAAGTATTTTTAAAAAATGATCATGTTAAAAATTATTATGGAATTTATATAATTTCTAGCAACAGATGTGATCCTTAAATTGTTCCTCTGGGTACCTACAGAAGGGTGCCCAAATTATCTCCATATGATTTTGTATTTGAGTGCTGTTTGATTGCTGTCAGTAAGAGGTCACACTAATTCATGTGTGTCAGCTACTCATTATCTGATTAAGTAAACACAGTCCAGTCCCTCAGGGTGAAAACTTAAAGAAACAAGGCTCATGAATTTTCATCTTTTGCCAACACACCTACATGGTAGTGGTATCTTTCATCTTTGGCTTGACACACTTAATGCCTATGATCTAGTATTTCTTTTCCTGATTAGTCTGTTGAAGAAATGGGAACTCACTGTAGAGCATGTGACATTTGCTCCTGTTGGCTAACTATAGCTAAAGAAATATGGCAAGTTTAAATAATCAAACCAATCACAAATGTTGTTGCATATTATATTGGCTTGTTGGGTCATGGATAAACAAAAGTCCCATTTGGATTGTTCACAGTTCCTGACAGTTCAGACACAGGATTATTAATAGCATTCAGTTAACTATAAACTGACCTATATTGCTGCAAACTCAAATAAACATAAAATATGGATAAGTTTGTGGTCAGGGTCAGCCAACTTGTAGAAAACTGATGGACAACTAGTCAGTGTCATTAAAGAAGGAAATTGTTAGATTATCTTTTATTTGCTGATCTTAAATAGATTAAACAAGTTTGTAAGCATGTATGACACTTTTCCATTAGCAGTACTGATGGTGAGTTACAAGTATTGTGTGCAATTAGAACTAACTATATATATGATAAAAGTTGTTGAATAATTTTGATTATGGCAATCTTGGGGCAACTGTAGTAATTTACCGGGCAACCAGAAAAATCTGCTGGGCAACTGGATTTTCAAAACTGGTTGCCCAGGGACAAATGTGGATTTTCAAAATTTTCCTACCCCTGAATAGTGAACAAAATAATTTGAGTCTGCCATTTTTGTTTAAAACTAAATATTGTTAAGAACATGTTGAAGTCTATTCCAAAGATTTTCCAAGATTATTTTGAGAAATTCTATGATAATGGTATTTGAGAATTTTAAAGCAAGATGGAGGGTCAGACCCAAGTAAACTAAATATTTTAACCTACTGGATTTGGGGTTCTAGTCCAGTGTAGCCCATATGTTAAAATTATGGATTGTGATACTGTCAGTTCATTAATTTGCCGTCTTTACATGTGAATAGTCTGGTTCACAGCCTGCAGAGCAAGTGACCAGTCAGTAATAATGGCCCGTGCAGTGTACCTCAGCTAATGGTACAGATCTGGAAAATGCAAACATGGAAACAAATACTGAAAATTTAGTTGGCAGTTAAATTTACAATCAGTCAAATTACCATAAACATAGATATACCACCAAGGCTCTATTAAAGGGAAAATCCGAGCTAAGTATAATATGCACTCAGTTTAAACAGTTCATTTTATTTGCTTTATCTGTAAAATATGAGCCCTTAAACTTTAGGAGAAATCAATGTTTAATTTCTTAATTATACAGGTACAAGAGGTTCATGTTGTTGTAAAGGGGACTGTATTTGCATTGTTTGATTCTTGCATTTGATGTTTAAACTTTTTAAGCAACTACTGTATAGACTTACATACAAGTCGAGTCCAGCTGCAAATAACATAGATCCTGATCTACCATTGCATAATGTGCCATCAGATCAAGGTTTATGTTGTTTGTTCTACTGATTACTTCTAACGAACTGCATAGACCCAGATCTGCCATCGCATTATGCAATGGCAGATCTGGGTCTATGCAGTTTGCAGTTGGATTTGACTTTTCTGTGAGTATATTTGGTAATTTTGGATGTGTTATGATTTACAGTTGGTTCATCAAAAATATTGATAAAGAAATGAAGTTGATGATGTCATCACTTCTCACGAGTTATTGTAAAATTCTGTGTGAGGGGGGAGACCGGCAAGAATTATGATACTTGTAGCAATATCTAATTTTAATACACAGAGATGAAAAATATCAAAATATGCATACAGTACCTCATTACAGACTAATTAAAAAAACGTTTTTTATATTGTTTTTTTTTTTTTCTCGACTGAAACATAAGCATGTTGTGCAGTGGAAATTATGGATTTTTATGTCATTGATACAGTCTGTTGAATGATTGGCAGGAAATGTTCAGAGTATAAATCTCTACACAGTTGATATTGATATAAGCTTTGAGCAAGGTCGTGACAAACAAAAGTCAATATTTAAAGATATCAGTCTAAAGTCTGATTTTGTTTGTTTGGCAACTACATATGGGCTAGTATTGTACTGCAGCTATTAATAGCAGATTTTATATCATGAATCGTGTATCATTACCCATACATGCTCATTAGAACACAACATACTACAAAAATTGGAAAGTGATTTTTACATTTTAGTGCATGATAACTTGCAGAATTGTTCAGAATTATAAAATAACTTAGGTTTTCCTAAAGTTTGATTTTGCATACTAGAATATTGTTGTATCAAGCAAATCAATAGAGAAATTATAATACACAAAGTCTTGTTTCACAGGCATGAATCATGTATCACATATCATTATCCATACGGGAGCCACTGTGGCTCAGTGGTTAGTTGCGGGTTTGAGTCCTACCGTAGGACCAGTCTGTGGTGTGTCCCAGGGCAAGGTACTTTACTTCAGTTGCCTCGGCTCTAAATAACCTTCATGTGTTGCTGTGCCATAGGACACCAAACCAAACCAAAAATTATCCATACATGTTTATTAGGATAACACCAACAAAAATGGGAAAAATGTTATTTTTACATTTTAGTGTATGGTAAGTTACATAATTTTTCAAAATTATAAATTAGCCAACTAAAGGTGTTTTCAAAGTCATAAATTATATTTTACATACAAGAAACATTTTGAATCAAGCAAATCAGTTGTGAAATTAACATTACACACACTCTTGTTTCATAGATGTGATTTCTGTATTGTAAATCTATTTTACAAGACACCTTGAATGGGAAAATTTATTGGTGATTCTATAAACTTGTGTACCCAACAGTTGGATTAATCAGATGTTTTCAAAAAGGCACACATATGCAGGTCTATTATAGGACTGAAAATGTTGGATTGAAATTCTCTCCTCCATTTGAAGAAAAAGGGCGACTTTTCTGAATATAGAAGGGATTTAATACAGAAATAAAGACAGGAAATACATGTGATGAACTGTGTTTTAAAGACATTTTGGCTTCTGTAATACTTGGAGTTACCAAATTTTTAATGCAGTCAGTTTTTTCCTTTCATATATACAGGGATGATGGCACATGGTGATTTCAAGGGAGGTGTAAAATGAAAATATATGACATCGTGTAAAAGTTTGTCTATATTTCAATAGAAAATATAATTCAAGAGATATTGCACTTATTTGGATGTCAACATTATTCAATCAATATTATATACATTTATTATCCATAAATAGTGCTTTCATTGATTTTGTAGGACCTTAGAACATATTTGATGTTTAATCCATAGCACAGCAGACAGCCTTTTGTGCTAATATAACTCCAGTATTGGGGATTTAAAGTGTACTTTTTATGGCAAGCACAAGTACATTATTACTTGTATGTCTCCAGAAAGGTTTCATAGCAGAGACTCAGAAAAGATAAAATGAAAACACCTAACAAGAACAGACTTTTTTGTCTTTTATTTGTTTAAAATGAAGGACCACTGTATTATAGTTAATGTACATGGGAGCAGGGAACTCATTTATGATCACATACTGTAACCTTGTAACTTAATAAATCTACTTTTAAGCATCAAGTTATACCAGAGAGTTGTCAGCACTTTAATATTGTGTATTAATTGTTTGCAACTTAAAATATACACCTTGATAAGTAGTGTCTGGAAAGAATTAGATTTGAAAACATTCCACACTGGGGTCACCTTGAAAGGAGACACATCATTTCAGAGTTATTGGCAATGTCTTTGGTTCCATTAAATAGATTAAATAATTACCGGTTACTATTTGCCTTGCCTTCTAAGGAATCGCCCTTGTGATAACCCAGGTATGGTGGTTCAAACTTCATTAGTAATCCATTTAGATTTGGCAAGGAAAAAGGTCTATGTGCACAGCTTGCATGAGTTTAGAATTGGGCATACAATGGTACACATACAATGGTTTGAATTAAAGCCATTGAATATCAGCCAATATACTTGTCATGAATTACAATTAAACCTTGCATGAATGGGCCAGTTTTGTTAAATACATGTTGATGGGCAATTATCCATCCACATGTGCTCAGGGGGTCGCAATATGAGATAGTGTGGTTATAGAACATTTTCATGATGAATGTTTCAGATATTTATTATATTACATCAACACAAAGGGGAAATAAGATACATATCAATTTATTATTGAGAAAACTTCAGACAATTCTTTTCATGAGTACCAGGCTGGTCTAGGGTTAAAGTATATTCAGGTCACTATGGAAATTGAGGATTATACAGAGGATATGAGATTTATTAAATGAGGTCCATAATTTAGTTTTGCAAGCCTTGATAAAAATATTGAAATTATCCAACAGTTTATTGCATAATGAAATGTACAGTTCATTTGTTCAATTAAGTAATAGACAAAATTTCTGTTCACCAGATAGTAGTATGAACAGACTTTCTTCGTTTTCATAGTGCGATGTTGTACACATTCCTCAGTGTAGTTATTTCACAAATGAAGTATAAAAATTATGAAATGGGTCCATGAAATGTCATATTGATGTTATGTTATAAATCTCAGATGCAAGTCTAGGTTAGGGACTGACCAAATAATTTGAGGCGGGGGGCGGGAGGGGGAATTTTTGCTTTGTTGAAGAAAAAAACCCAATTCTATCCAACATATTACTGAAACAAAAATTATCAAGATAAAATTTTTAAAAAATATCCTGGTTGGAAAGAAAATTCACTCCCTCTCCCTCCGTCCCCCGCCCCCCCCCCCCCCGATTAAATGTTTTGTCCCTCATGGTTTTTAGGGTGACTCAAGATGCATTTGGCTTTGACCAATAGCCTACATGATATTGAAAGAGTTTAAGAAAGCCTTAGAGCTTCAATGTGACCAAAAAAAAATTTTTTGGGATAAATTGTATACGGTCAAACCAGCCTTAAAGATCACCTCTGTTAAAATCACCTGTCTAAACACCGCTTTTTTAATTAAGGTCTCAGACATTAACAAAAACTGTAGATTACATGTAAACCTTGATTAATCAAGCACCTGACCTAAGATAAGCCATTTTTTTCACTGTGCAGACATATCTGCTTGAAGCAGTTCTGACTGTATTTGACTTCAGTTTTTCTCTTTGGAATGATATTATGTGTGTATGTATAGGATTTAACAGCACAATCTTGCCAATAAAAAGCTACCAGGTAGGAAAAATAGTAAAGACAAAACCATTGCCAAAATCCCCATTAAGATTAACTCATCCAACCAAAAGTATATATGCACCATGAGACAAAAGATAAAAGGTAAAAATGTTGCAAAAACTCCACCCAAAAGGCATACAGAACAGAAGGTCAGAATTTTTCTTTGTTGCACTCTTTTTAAAAGTCCAAGACCTTCTGAGTTAGGACATCATCATGGGATGTATCCCATGGCAAATAACATCATTATTTAATGAGATCCAGTTGTTTAGATTGTGTGGATAACAAGCCCCTAACTAGCCACTTTGTCTTTGAAAGAGGCAGGTTACTAGCCTCTTTGTCTTTGAAAGAGGCAGGTTAACAATTAAAATAAATGGAAAAAACAATTGCAGTGGAAATTTTTCTTTACAATTTTATTAATGATGCACAACTTTTTTCATCCTTTATAAATCTTAGTAAATTTGCTTGTGAATATCATTTTATTACACAAATTATGATGTGAAAATAGTATGGACAAATTAGTTTTTTCGAGTATCCTGCTTTAAAGCACATGTTTAATAAAATTCCAAATTGACATGGTGAACAATTCACATGAATGCAATTTTAAAGAAAAAAGAAAACAGAGTTGTTAGGTGTCAAGATGATGAAGCTTGGATCATGGAGTGTTCCAAATGCTCTTACTGTTCTGTTCTGTCATGAACCTTTGGACTTACTGGTTCTCCTTCTAGTGTGATAAAATGACTGGGATTGTTTTATGCCTTGATACAAAACAAGGATGAACCAGTTGCTAAAGCAAAGATTTGAGATTTAAAACACCATGACATGTCTATTTGACCCTGTATATAAAATTCCATTTGTAACATGATAGAGACCAAGAGATTAAGAGGTTTGATAAGAGCTTTGACTTGGGATAAAACCTGGACAAAAAACCATTCCCAGTACACTGGCATGAGATTTATTCATGCATTAGGTCTGATATGAGATATGACTAAGTCAGCTAGCCAGCTATTGTAATGGCAACTTCCAACATTATACTCAATTTATGAAACTGTATACTTGAGGTGCCGTGGGTGGCTGAGTGGTCTATGGTGCTTGCCTTTACAGATCACACACATCTCACCTCTGTCCACATGGGTTCGAGTCTTGGCTCAACCAAAGTGGGTATGTGAGAAAGGTTGCCAGTAGCTGCCCATTGGTCAGTGGTTCTTCCTGGGGTTTTCCCAGGTTCTTCCTCAACCAAATAAACTGTTTGCCATGTTTAACTCATTATGTGGTGAAAAATGGCATTAAACCCCATAACCCAAAAAATGTATACTTGAAAATACACAAATTACGATGTGACAATAGTATGGACAAATTAGTTAATATTTTGATAGGTAACAAATCATTAAAAAAATTTCCAGTATCCTGCCTTAAAGCACATGTTTAATAAAATTCCATATTGACATGGTGAACAATTCACATGAATGCCATTTTAAAGACAAAAGAAAACAGAGTTGTTAGGTGTCAGAATTATGAAGCTTGGATCATGGAGTGTTCCAAATGCTCTTACTGTTCTGCTCTGTTCAGTTTTGACAAGAGTCTATAGCAAAGTCATGAACCAGTAGCTGCCCATGGGTCGGTGGTTCTCTCTGGGGTTTTCCCAGGTTCTTCCTCAACCAAATAAACTGTTCGCCATGTATAGCTCATTATTTGCTGAAAAATGGCATTAAACCGCAAAACCCCAAAAATGTATACTTGAAAATACAGTGAAACCTCTCTATAGAGGACACTCATGGGACCACCATTTTGTCCTTCATGGACATATGTTCTTTATATTAAGGTGACAAATGTAGGTAACCTTAAGAAAGTGGATAAATAATGTTGTCACATATGGACAGGTATCCTTTAACATGTAGGTGAAACATGTAGGAAAACTTAAGAAAGTGGTTAAATAATGTTGTCCTTGTATGAGCAGGTGTCCTTTATATTAAGGTGAAATATGTTGGTAAACTTTAGAAAGTGGTTAAATACTGTTGTTCTTGTATGAGCAGGTGTCCATTATATTAAGGTGAAACATGTAGGTAAGAAAGTGGTTAAATAATGTTCTGTATTGGCAGGTTTCCTTTATATAGGTGTCTGCTAATAAAGGTTTCATTGTATATATTCAAGTCTGTCATAATTATATTATTTTCAAGATTCATGTTTTCAATAGTTACATTTTCTTTTACTCAGATGGAAGAGCATCATACTCATAATCCAAGAGTCGTGGGTTTGATACCCACCCAGGCTAACCTGGGTCAGCTGCCTCAGTGTGTCCTGAGAAAGGCACTTAGATTCCATTTCCTCAGCATAATATAGCCAAAAACTTATTCAAAGTGCCATTAATACCGACCAACCAACCAGACAACATTTTCTTTGTTGTAGTTAATGTCTAAGTAATTTATATAAATGAATCAATGAATCAACTTTAATATCTCCATGAAACCCCATAAAGGTAAACAAACTTAAATATTAGATACTACCTCAGTGCCTTTCAATAAACCTTCCCTTTTTTTACCTGTCAGCAAGTTGTTTTTTAGAAATACCTGTTCATACTGCTTTTAGATTAAATGAGATTTGACTGAGTTTATTCGCTTCGATTTTGGTGTGAACATGATAAGCAACAGATATGCATACAACATGTAAACCAGTCTTTGATTAAACCAATCAATATTGATTTACATCTATAGGTGAAAAGATCAGATCGATAAACTCCACTTAATGTGGGTTTCCAATTATTGAATGATTGAAAAGGACTGTTTTGCATAGGGGAGAGGGTGCCAAAGTTCAAAGTTGACTAGCATTTATGTAAGCAGTAGAACTAGTCTAGTCAACATAGGAGGAAGCTTATAAAGTTCTTGCACAATTGTATGTAATCAATTAAACTAATCTAATCAGTATAGAAGGGGGAAGTTTATAACATTCTGACATTATTCTATAAATAAATTTAAAAAAAACTATAATAGACTTTTGAAAACTCTTTCTTGGTGTTAAATACAGAAAACTTAAATCCAATAATTTGTCGATGCAGTGGCCTCTGGTGTAATTGCGCAGATATTATTCTTCCTTTCTATTCTGCCAGTGCCTATTTGTTGATTTCCCCCAAATAGGATAAAGATAACAAGATAATGTATTATTGCAGAAATAAGAGGTTTTTCTTAATGGAGGAGTTGGTAGGTGGGTGGGTGGAGACTTGATAGTACAGCTGTAACTTGCTTGTAGTGTGATTTGCACCTTGGAAGGTCCCAGGTTCAATCTCCAAGTTGTGACATTAGTACAAGGGAAGGTGGTCACCTATCCAGGCCTTTGTGAGTGGGTCCTGTAAGTTGCATGAACCTATTGTGCAATCAACATAGAATGACTAAAGTTGAATCTAAACAAAAAAGCATATTTTGAATGTGAGGCTTACCATAATATAGCATATTTTAAATGTAAGGCTCACCATAATATAGCATATTTTGAATGTGAGGCACACCATAATATAGCATATTTTGAATGTGAGGCACACCATAATATAGCATATTTTGAATGTGAGGCATACCATAATATAGCATATTTTGAATGTGAGGCACACCATAATATAGCATATTTTGAATGTGAGGCACACCATAATATAGCATATTTTGAATGTGAGGCACACCATAATATAGCATATTTTGAATGTGAGGCACACCATAATATAGCATATTTTGAATGTGAGGCACACCATAATATAGCATATTTTGAATGTAAGGCTCACCATAATATAGCATATTTTGAATGTGAGGCACACCATAATATAGCATATTTTGAATGTGAGGCACACCATAATATAGCATATTTTGAATGTAAGGCTCACCATAATATAGCATATTTTGAATGTGAGGCACACCATAATATAGCATATTTTGAATGTGAGGCACACCATAATATAGCATATTTTGAATGTGAGGCACACTATAATATAGCATATTTTGAATGTGAGGCACACCATAATATAGCATATTTTGAATGTGAGGCACACCATAATATAGCATATTTTGAATGTGAGGCACACCATAATATAGCATATTTTGAATGTGAGGCACACCATAATATAGCATATTTTGAATGTGAGGCACACCATAATATAGCATATTTTGAATGTGAGGCTCACCATAATATAGCATATTTTGAATGTGAGGCACACCATAATATAGCATATTTTGAATGTGAGGCTCACCATAATATAGCATATTTTGAATGTGAGGCTCACCATAATATAGCATATTTTGAATGTGAGGCACACCATAATATAGCATATTTTGAATGTGAGGCTCACCATAATATAGCATATTTTGAATGTGAGGCTCACCATAATATAGCATATTTTGAATGTGAGGCTCACCATAATATAGCATATTTTGAATGTGAGGCACACCATAATATAGCATATTTTGAATGTGTCAGCATACCATAATATAGCATATTTTGAATGTGTCAGCATACCATAATATAGCATATTTGTTTGCATTCATAAAGCATAAAGGAAGCAATCTTTTTGGGGAGAGCTTTTCATGAAAGCATTTTGTCATATTTCCAATTTAGAGGCAGGCGTTATAACAAGTTTTACAGCCTTTTTTCCTTGTGAACCAGTGTTTTCTCCAGCTTCCCAAGAAAAGGGAACTCTGGGTTGAGTTTATTAAGCCTTTTGCACCTCCAGCCTATTTTTGATTATTTACTTATTACATATATACTTGTTTATTATATTATACCACAAATTTATGAACATTTACATGAAGTTCCTTTAAATTACTGCAGTAAATTCATACTAGTAGTTCTTGTTGATGCTAAATTATTGTTAAGTTATTATCACATGTGCAGTATAAGAATTTATACAGTATCGATACATTAGAATTGAAATAACAGTGCCTACACATACAGTAATGTTATCTGAGGTATTTCTCCAAAATTACTGTACAGTCGTTAATAAAATAAATAATATTTTCAGTTTGTATACTATTGAAACCAACTTTTTATCGGGATATAAGCAGCGTGCTTATTCCATTTTCTTCTGCATTTTTTTTTTTTGATCAGTTAAACTTTCATTCCTGTTACTGGTATCAGATGCTGTGGCAAAGTCCTCATTGTCATTGTCATTAATTTCAATTCACTTATTTCCTATGATCTCTAAATTCCTTGTACTTTGATTTACAGCAGACCGTCAGTCATTATCAACTTCAGTGACCTAAGTATTTAGCATGAAAAAGTTAAACATTATTTTTATTCAGTATTGTTTGTTCATTTAGAGCTCTATCAAAACACAAAATAATCTTGATCAATGAGATGCTTACAGCATTGTCTGATTGATAAAATCATGCAGCTCGATGGCTTAGTTGACTTGCCTAATATTCAGGGCACAGAGCACAATATAGCAAACAATATAGAGCTTTCTTGTGAGCCTTTTTAAGGTCTGTTCTGGGATGCATGATTGCGAGATTCATGCTAATTTTTTCAAAAATGTGCAGAAAAATCAACTGAATGCACAAAATTCATTCATAATATTTTCAAGCCCTACCTTTTTTTTGTATTAAATTGTGCTTGTATACAGAAAATTTTCCCCTTTTTTCAAAAGAGGGAGGGGAGGGTTAGAATCCCCAATAATTTCGGTTCTATAGAATTAGCCCAGCTTTTATGATGCGTTGCTGATGTGTGCATGCATCCTTTTGAATGTTACTTTGCTAAGCAGGAGAAAACACGGATGAATACATTTATCCTCAGCGAGTGTGTGCATTTAGTAACTTGCATAATGAAACATACATGTACTATGCTATACATTAGAATCAGTTTAAATTTCTTAAGTCAGCACTGTCCCAATGTCATATTTTTCAATGCACATTACACAATGGTAAAAGAGAAAAATTCCAGTGACTTAGATCACAGGTTTAGCACACTACTGAAACATGTGAACAGTGTTACCATTGTGTAACCATTAACAAGCACACTTTATTATCCCAGAAAAATTTGATTCATTATATGACCTTGGCATCATGTAGTGTCTGTGCATAATAACATTGGATTTTGTGCAAGTTTTACATAAAGATTAAATTCTATGCCAGCTTAAATTTCTGACTTTAAATATATTTAGCTTATCTGGCCTTGGTTTCACTAACATCTCAAATTTTTTCTCCTCAAATTGAGATTTTACATTATCATGGTTATAATGCTTCAGATAATATTGATAGTTTTGTCAGAGGGAGAGATAGTATATCAAATCAAATATGGCTGCCATTAGTAAAAAGAAAAAAGTCTTTAAACAACTTATTTTCAAAAACTGATCAACAGGATGTGACCAGTTTTGACAGAAACCATACTGACATAAAGGTCTTTCACATCTTTCAAATTTTTATGAATGCTGCCAATCTGCCATTGCCGTCAAACCAACAAAATAGAAAAACTTTTAAAATGACTTCCCAGAAACTCCCCAGCAGAATTTTACCAAATCTGCCATTATGAAAGACAGAAAAACATTTACACAATTTCATAATAAAAAATTGGTCAATAGAATTTTTACCAACTTTGACAGAAAGCATTCTGGTATACAGACCTTTCAGTATTGGACAAATGATGCTGTGCCATCTAATATGGATGAATATATGGAAACTGGAAAAACCTTACAACAGTTATTTTCGCAACATATGCATTTAACAGCACTGGAAAACATTTCAACAGAAAACATCCTACTGACCCAGATATCGTGGCCAACTGCTCTTGTATTTGACCATCAGGCAAATTTAAGAAATGTGGGTGAACTCAGGCCCATATGGGCCTCTTATTATTTAAATGTACAGTCCAATCTATATTAGAAGTCATCTATGTGTAGAGCTTGTTTATCAGCACTGTTTATCTGCATGTATTACTATCAAAATGAATCAAGTTTTACTGGTTATGAAGATCATCTGGACAGGTGATGTAGGTCAGTTTCTGAAGTTCTAATTGGGTGACCTTCCTAAACAAGTTTAACACTGTACAGTTGTCCTACTAAGCAACAAATCATATCTATAAAGAATTCTTGTAATAATGCTATCTAGCAATTGAAAATTATGTGAATTTAAAACTGAAATGGTTTTTATTTCAGAATAAATAACAAAAAGAACTGGTATAAAAATGTAAACAAAGTTGTGAGCCCATGAAATTGTAAAACAACACAATCTTAACTGTAACACCCAGAATAATTTTCTGATTCAGCAATATATTCCTTTGCCCTTGGCATGATCTATTCCAGGCATGTGCAACTTATAGCCCACGATCTGGTTTTATCGGCTTATTTACATCATAGGGTGTGGCTTTAAAAATCACTTATCCAGCCCGCACCCAGGAGGAAGATGCACATGCCTGATCTATTCCATTCACACATTTTGATTATTTATTTATAGATTCTAATTCTTGTCAGTATATAATTTGTCTTTGACTTTGTAAAGTGTTCATTTCATATTTTACTTATTTTTCTACTATTTTCAGATGGATGCTAGACACACATATGTACTCCAACAGGTAGTTATATTTCTCTCTATAATTTCGTACCTATTCTTTTTTCTTTCTTTCTATTATGAAAGTGGGAGTCTAATCACTATAAATCATCTCAGCATTTATAAACTTGTTTGTGTGTAGATTATGAGTAGATTTTTATGCTGCACCATGACAGTGATAGGGCCATTTACATGTAGTCAGTTGGAACATGCTCGGACCTTTCTGCAAGTGATCAGAAAGACACCTTGGAAATAAATGTACCTTGCTTACCAATATGATGTCATGTGCACATCACACACCATAGCGTTCATTATGGGTGACTCGACTAAGATGACTTATTCTTGGTTGAAACATTCCTAAGTTTCCTTTTTCAAGGATGAGAACTGGAGAATTTTTACTGAACTTGTGCAGATAATTCCATAAAGGTATCATAGTGCTTTTGATATGGTTCTGTTTTGCCCAGCATACTTTAGCATGTGACTGAGTTCTCTGACATTTTCTGGTGATTTCCCCATTTTTATGCTGTATCACTCCATCAAAGAATTTCTGAGATGGAATTTTGTAGAAAAGCCATGAGGTGTTCCAATTGCCATGTATTCTGTCCATCCATCTTTTTGTCTGTTAGTTTATCACACCTTGGTTATGTTTCAGGGCTCAACATTAAGTACTTGCACTGACCAACTTATTACTTGCCAGACCTAGTTTGGGTCAAAATAGGAAGGAAAGAAATACATGTACAGTAAAACACCTCAAAACTGAACCCTCTGTATACCGGAATCCCCTCAAGATCAAAAAATGTTGGAGGGGGGTGGGGGGTCAATTTTTTTTCCTTCTTTATGATATCATCATTTTTTTCCTGTAAACCAAAAGCCCTCTGCTCCAAAAACTGAAACAAATTTTGATCCCAAATTGAAATTGTACGCTAAAAAAAACCCCATAGACCGAAACTCAAAAATCAAAATAAACATACACAACAAAAATTTAGCAAAATATGATTAGAGGAATAAATAGTAAAATTGTTAAAGTCTTGTAAAATGTAAATCCCTGACAGACAAATCAGTATTCCCAATTTATATAAATCAAGCCACCTGTACTCCTCTTTCCATTTTGGCAGAAACTCTGTTCTGTGTTTGTCTCTTTCATATTCTCAATTTGTAACTTCTCTATCTTTTCCTTTTTCCCATACCCTCCATGTTCTCTTACAATGATGAAAACCAATATTTCCAAAAAAGACATTTAATATTTGACATGTGTGTTCAACACATGTAAACTGTAAATTATTGGTCTTGCTCGATGTCATAAATATAGGGTTACTTGAGGTTTGACACACACATTATAATGAAGCTATTTCCACATTTAAACTGCAAAAATCAGCTAGTTTGAATTGCCAGTCTTTATTGAAGTATCTAGTTTAAACACTGTAATGTTGTAAATACATGTATATTTGATGCTTGTTATATCACACATCTGATATGCAAGCATCTATCGAATTAGAATGGACCAAAATAGCAGTATGGATTACTTGCATAGTAGGCCTTCATTTTGAGTTTTACAAATGGAATATTTCAGCAAAAGCCTTGTAATTATTACAAAGAGTGTAGGGGCAAAATGGTACTGAATAGAAATTTACTTTATTGCAGCATCTTAAAATTTTCATCTGTAACACCCAAAAATCACTCGCTGGTCGGAGAAGCACTTTTAGCTTTCACTTGCCCAGACCATAGTCTCACTTGCCTTTGGCAATTGGGCAACCATTAATGTTGAGCCCTGAGTTGTTCATTTAAATCAGTTTTCATGCACTTTTAAATCAGTTTTCATGCACTTTGATGTGGCATCCATGTACTATGAACAAATTTCCAGTCCAGTTTTGTTTGCTTTCTGTTATGCAGAATTTGTACTTTTTAGGGAAAGGGGAAAAGGTGTCTTGGGGGGGGGGACATCCTAATGAAAATGATATTGTTGAAATAAATTTGGATTACAGTTGCATACTATTTATTGGATCTAACTGGTCAAAGCTATTATAAGGAAAAAAGGCAGAAGTTTGTTTATGTATGTTTTCAAACAATCACTGCACCTTATATATATATATGTCCATTAAAAATAAGTATACTATATATATTCAAAAGCAAGCTAGATATGATATGTTTAAAATGTAAATTTTGTCTACAGTTTATTTGCAAATGATTTGCTTTCAGAAAATATGACAATTTCATGGGAAAGTGTTGTGCATTTTCCCTTCACATAAACTGTTGAAGTTTTTGCCAAAGTCACTTAAAATTACTTCAGTCATAGATACTGATCACAGCTTGCTGACACCTGAAATATTTAAGAGCGAAGCCATAAATGCTTGATATAAAAATAAAAACATGTTTTTGACTCTTGTTTTTTTAGTAAATGCTACGGTTGAAGATGTTTAAAAGTAGTCTGCATTTATAATTTCTTCTATAAATAAAAAACTGTCTTAAATTTAGATGGCCAATGCTTTGGGACTTGAACAGAATGCAGTGGAAGAATTTATCATTATGGATGAAAGGGTAAGTAGTCAGTTGAAGAACATTTTTAAAATATTCTCAGTGGAGGTAATTTTAATGTGCACAATATAGAAACTTAACTTGCTGACTTTTTAAATCTTTTACAAGAATTTTTTTTTCTCTAGTCATAACCATAATTTGACCTGTTACACAGCATCAGAAAGGATGCATGGAACACCTGTATTTTTTTAATTTCTACTTTATACAGTAATTGTGGTTAATTTGATAAGCAGTTACATGTTTCTGTCATATGACAAAATGTAGATATGTTTGTCAGATGTTTTGATTTTCCTCACAAAATGCACAGACCGGAGTCAGCTATTAAAAATGTCAGTTGACATCACTGATACTTTTAAAAATACACAGCCTTTTACTGACTGACTCGACTAAAAATTTTCACAATCTAAATGTATTTTTGAACTGGTTTTGAATTATATGGGAGTCTCTCATTTTTTCTCTGTGTCATATATTTTGTTTGTGGTCTCTTGATTTTGTTCAAATATTACCCTATCTTTTTAGTTAAAATATATTAAGTACTTTTTATGAGATATTTAAACGTTATGTATCATTTCCAGTTTGACCTGATGGAAGAGTTTTGGAAGGAGAATGGAATGAAAAAGTTGATCTTCTTTTACCAAGACTCAGGGGTAAGCAGAAATGAACACGCAGAGCTAATAAAATATATAACAGGGTTCACACGGTACCTTGATAAGTACTTGAATTTCGATTCATCCTTGAAAAGTACTTGAAAATCATTTTTACCTTGAAAAGTACTTGAAAATAAGCCTCGGTCCTTGAAAAATATATAATTAATCAACAAACGAATGTACAAAAGTTTCTTTTCATATGATTACATCATGTAATCAAAATAAAACTGTTTGCTATTGGGTGGTTTACAACACGTGACCTATCAGATATTTATAATTGCGCGCGGACCTGATAGAGAGCATTAAAATGTGCGCGAATCTTTTCTTTATTCAATAGTAAAATGCGTTATTGTGTTTGTTAACCTAATTTAATACCTTCATACATATATATTGATTTTGTTATATACGATACCAAATCTACTTGACATTAGGAATTTAAAGTTATATTTGGTCCAAAAATCAACCCTAAATTGCTTTAAATGACTGAATACATGTTTACGAAAACGTGAGCACAATATTTGACATACATGCAGCGCTCGTGCATATATAATAGTTTGTCTACGCTGTATTTCCTCCGTGTTTGTTTTCTTTCTCGAGTTAACATATTTAATCGTTAGACTGTGATAATAACATTTTGATTAGTAAGCTACCATGATTTATTGAGAAATTATTATCATATTCTAAACAGTCACTGACAATAATATTAAACTAACACCTGCAAATTTCACAGATAAAATTATCAGTTGTATGACAACCATAATTATAATGCAAATATTTTAAAACAAATGCAATTAATGCATCCTTAATTTATTTGATTGTGACCAATCTTTTACCAATTTCAGTAATTGTAATAGGCAAACGAGTGACGATTCTGCGAATGCTGGTTAAAAAGTGCGTCCAAACATTATAAATAAACATACGAATTCCTTGTTATAGAATAAACTGTTGTTTTTAAATAATATGCATATAATCGTCACAGTATACATTTCCAGCGATCATTCTTCTTCATTGATTTATTTTCTGCGGCAGCAATACATCTTTGTACTTTAAATCATGCTAAATCAACTGTTCAAACTCTCGAAAAAAAAGATAATGAAAAATATACACAAAAATGGTCACAATTTGTTCTTATTGTATGTCCAAGCTTCTGATTTTCGGCATACGATCTATAATTTGGAAGTCTGCTGGAAGTCTATTATCGACTTTTTCGGCATTGTGACCAAACTTTGGGCGTAAATTATGGCTGTATGCCTGTTATCAGAAAGGCTGCTTTCTACACAGTGTACTTACATCTACGTGTAAAATTTTGATGAGCAATCACGCGACAGCAGATATTAAAAATTAGACGTGGCATACTTTTGCGGCAAACTATTTTAAGATGCCGCATGAATGCATCATATCACGCATCGAAGTTATTCCAGAAATTGATTTTTTCCACCGCGGATAACTTCAGGTACACATAAATTATGCAAATCGCTATATACGAGGTCAGCCGATGTGTTTTCGTGAAGTGTGTTGGAGACAGAAGGTGGGCTTTGGCAATCTCCATAAACTCTGATCGCTACAGAATATTCAGGAGGCTGCATTCACACCCGCCAAAAGATAAACACGTGTACGTGGCATTGAGAATATGGAAGATTTATCTGGGTATTTTTCTGCAAGAGCTTACCCATTTCACTTGGAGCAAAATGCCTGGGAAGTGTGTGTTCAACCCCAATTGGTGTCTAAAACAAGAATACAAGACCTGGTAATTAATTTCCCATATACTTGAAAGTGAAATAATGGTGGATTATACCTCCATAATGAAACATTCTACAAATTTACCTTTACCAAATAACAGGGCTATCAACTTTGAATCTCAATCAAAATTTCCATCCTGTTGATTTTTGTTTGTAAGTGTTGTGCATTTGTTCATCTCATCTGATTTATTGGGTATTATCAGTCACATAGCAGTGTCTTAGATTGACAATAGGCCAGGCCATTTTACATGAAACTGAAAATGTTTCCATCAGTTTTGATAACAATGGTCCACTAAACCCCTTCCTTGCCCTGATATTATTAATTGTACAGTAAACAACCACTGCTGATTTCAATTATTGTCAATTAGTGGCCCATAATTTCTTTTACTGACCCATCACTATTAGTGCTCAGGGGCCGTTCGGCCCATCACAGTGGAAAAAATTTAATACACTGACCTAGAATTGTAGATATAATTATTGTCAAGAATGTGCAAATTGACAAAAATATCTCATGCACAATTATAGTTCAAATCAAACTCTTTTAGAAAGTGAGATCAAATATAACCAACAGCAAAAATAATAAGTTTATTCTGTATCTACCAACATCAGTTACAGTAAGTACTCAAAAAAACAAAAATTCCAGGTTGCAGCCTTCCAAAGGTGACAGACACAAGGCTGTCTGTACAAATTGTCAAAAAATAATTGATGTCAGAAAAATGGGAGAGAATGCTGTCAAGTCCTACATGAAAGGTGAAAAGCAAAAGGCCTTAGTCCACAGTTCTGGCAGTGTTTCATTGGGTATACACAGCTTCTTTCAGGGAGCTAGCTCCACAGCCCCATCCACCACCCCAGCTAAGCCGGAAACTCACAAGGAAATGCAGAAGGAACCCAAGCTTAATTAAATAGCAACTACTTCATCTGCACCTGACGACACAAGAAGAGCTAAATTCAGGTCAACCAGTTCATATGTTGCTGGAGATGATGTCCTCAAAGCAGAAATTTTGTGGACAATCAAGATTGTGACTAGCCACTACTCCTACAATTCAGTACATGATGCACCAGACATCTTCCGGGAAATGTTTCTTGACAGTCTTATTGCCCAAAAGTTTGCGTGCTGTGACAAGAAGGCTGCATACTTCAGTCTGTTTGGTGTTGCGGAACATTTTAAAATGATGCTCAAGTCAACAATCAAAGGACCATTGGTGCTGCTGTTTGATGAAAGCTTAAACCACAAGTTACAGCAAAAGCAACTAGATCTTCATGTCAGGTTCTGGCACATAGAAACAGACAACATACAGACCAGGTATGTCACAAGCCAATTTTTAGGACATGCCAAGGCCACTGACCTCATGCAGGCCATGATGGATGCTGTTTCCGATGCAGGCTTAGCACTCCATGGCATGATTCAAATTGGCATGGACGGCCCTAGTGTGAATTGGAAGCTACAGAAAGATCTTGGTGCCCAACTACAGCGGGATTATGGAACCAGGCTCATTAACACTGGTTCGTGTGGCCTCCATGCAGTCCACAACAGTTTTAAAAGAGGAATGTCAGCAGCAGACTGGAAGGTATCCAGTTTCCTCTCGTCAGCCTACCATCTCTTTAAAGATGCCCCAGCAAGGCTGGAAGACTATGTCAAATCTTCTGAAGGACAGAGGCCCCTGAAATTCGTCGCCCATCGTTGGCTAGAGAATGTTCCAGTTTGTGAGAGGGCAATAAAGATCTTCCCAAACATAGTCAAGTATGTGGAGGCAGTTGAGACAAAAACAGTGACAAGACCTGACAACAGGTCATACAACACCATAGTGGAGTGTGTGAGGCAGGACCCATGCTTTCTGGCAAGCTCTATTTCTTCCAGTGCATTGCCATTCAGCTGCAGCTGTTTCTCTCCCAGTTCCAGACCGATCGTCCTATGCTACCATTTGTCGCACAGGCAATGTACCAGATGGTGAGAGGACTGATGAGCCGCTTCATAAAGAAAAGTGTCCTTGATTGCTCAGATGAAAAAATGGTAAAGATTAACATCACTGACACCTCCCTCCAAGTGGACTAGAATCAGGTGGACATCAGGTATGCCGCAGAAAAACTGAAGGAGGGCACAGCAGGACTGAAGCCAAGTGAGAGACAGAAGATGGAGTTCAAGATGGAGTTTAAGGCCTGTCTCATAGAAGTTGTCAAAACCAACGTGGAGAAAAGCCAGTCTCCTATTCAACTGTGAGGAACTTGTCCTGCCTTTCTCCCGCATTGATGACAGCAGACAAGACGAATTGCAGGGATAAGTTCCGTAGGCTTCTTTCATACCTGGTCAGCTACCAAAGGCTGATTGAGGACTTGTGATACTGTCCTTCAGCAGTTTCAAATGCTGCTTGACTGCATCCCAACAGAAAGGTTGTTAGCATTCCATCCATCAGAGGACCGGGTGGATGAACTATTCATGAATTCAATTGAAGGAAGTGCTGATGCATACAGTGACCTCAAGCCAGTTCTGCAGACCATGCTTGTGCTATCACATGGTCAGGCCACTGTAGAAAGAGGTTTTAGCATCAACAAGGAGATAGAGGTGCAGAACATGAAGGAAAAAACCCTGATCGCCCAGAGAATTATCTGTGAGCATGTCAGTAGAGTAGGAGGCCTGGCAAATGTACAAATTTCAAAGGAACTTCTGATGTCCTGCAAGTTGGCTAGGCAAAGATACATACAGAACCTTGAGGATGAGCGTTTGAAGGCCAAATCAGCTACACAGACAGCTAAAAGAAAACAGACTCTTGAAGTTCTGGAGGAGTTGAAGAAAAAGAAGCAAAGGATTGAGGACAGCATCCAGCATCTCAAGAAAGCATCTGACAAATTATATGAAAAGGCAGAAGCTACCAGAAAAATCTCCATTGTTACACAAGCCAATGCAGTGAAGAAAGAGAAACTGCACAAGCAGTCAGAAACGGAAACTATCAAAAAGGAAATTGCTGACCATGTTAAAGAACTTAGTACTTAAAAAGTCAGTGGTTGTAGTGTGGTCATATGTGCAAATTATATATTTGAGTGTAGAATTTAAAGAAAAGATTGTGACTATTCTACTTTGTCCACTTTTTATCCTTCCATTGTATTTTGTTCTTCATATGATGATTTGTGACTCTCATATAAGCAGACTCTGATCTCCAGTAGTTGTACATGTAGTGTAGTTGGAGTTAAGAATTTAAAGAACTGTTGAACCTAGTGTACCTTATTTGCTATGTACAGTACAGCTCATGTGATTTTTCGGAACTCCGCGCATCGCGTTGGGGGTGGAGAGTGAGTGGAGAGGATTAAGAAAAACCCCTCCACCATCACTCCACGCGTCCTGACGGAGTTGTCCCGGAGTCTCGCGGAGAATAGCCCTGCACACCACGCTTTCTCGCAGAGTCGCATCCGATCACCACCGCGGAGTGGACGTGGTCTCGATAATATGGGCGTGGTTTACTGTTTATTACCCATGCAAGCAGAGGTTGGGGGGGGGGCATAGATTTATCTATATCGTTATCCCTCTGGGGAGCAATTTGCTAACTTTTTGATACTGAAAAAAAACGTAGTAATTCAGTTAATTATAAATATTTCCTTGTTCTAACGAAGATAATGTATGATACATAGTGCCAAATCATATTTAAGATGATGATAACGTAATGACAATGCCTCGTAAACTGTATTAATACTACATTTTGCGCAATGAATCTAATTTCTTTTTCTTCAATACTATGGGAATCTAAACATGCATTCATATCCTTATTTCTTTTTCGGTAAAAGCAATACAAAATTGTAATGATCATATGAAAGTCAGTGATATTGTACTACCTGCAATGAAAATAACGATAAACATCGAACAGATTAATAACAAAGCTGCAGTCATACCTGACTGAAGTGAAACAAAATCGCACAAGTTCCGATGGTTACTCCATGCATGAGTACTCATTCATATATTGTACGTTTTTTTCTGACATCCAATTGCTTAAATAAAGCATTATTAAGATTTCACATCGTTATTTTATTTTAAACTGTACTATTTTGCATTAATTACCAAAGTAGCGGTTTTTTAAAAAAATCACAAATGGTCGCAAAAGGTCATCCTAGATACATGTAGTTGACACGTGCAAGTAACCTAGCACAAGAGAAGCCATCAGCACTGCGTGTTTTCTTTGATATTGATGTGTTAATTTCATGTGCTTACTGTTAACCTAAAAGTACAACAACAACGCTTCTGTAGGTTTGTTTTCTTTGCCATTGATTTGACAAACTTGAACATCAGATGAAATTAATGTTTAACTTTTTCTTTTCTGTTCGTTTTCCTATTGCATAATACAGAAAAATAAGATGAATAATTTTAGATCATTAACTCTTCTTAGTAAAGTCATCCCCCCCCCCCTCTAACTCTCATAAAATATGGAATCCAAATCACTACTGCACAAGTTATCGTAAACTGAAATCTGGAAAAGTTTGCAAGTGGTAAGATACAGAAACACGCTCAATAACCAAAGGCTCTAACAGTCACAAACAGGAAACTGCATTCTTTAATATCTGCGTAAAAATAATTAAAAAAGTATATTTTATTTTTATATTTTCGCCGTAGGTAAATTAGCAAATAATAGGATATACGTGGAGACAATACATCCATGCAAAATGCTCTAAACTTGTTGGAAATTAAAATCTCTTAACGTATCAGATTTTAGAATTTTCCATATTATTTTTCATTTCAGTAATAAGCCGAGTTCAGATTAATTACTAACAATTATCAAACTTCCGTTGTTAATGGCGGGCCATAATTGCGGCTGTAAAGTACAACGCGCCAAGTCAGATGGCTTCATGTGATAAAAACACACTGTTCCCAAGCTGAAACTTAGATCATCCTTTGATGCAAACCCTTGTTAATATTTTACAACAGTGTTCACAATGGTCACTGCCTTGATTTCTGTAAAATATCCGCTGAAGTCAAGTCTTTATTAGGGAGAGACAATTGAATTTTACAACCGTGTGTGTGTGTGTGGGTGGGTAAATGCATGAAAACAATTGTCTTTCTCTGATTTTTGTAGCGGACATTAATCCGTTCCATATTTCACTTAAAATAAATAATTACTGTGATGAAAGAACAAAAAATATCCCGGTCGAAAAAAAACAAAACAACATATAAACCCAGTATATTAAATGGTCAGTCCCTTACAGTATACATGCAGTCATAATATTCAGCCTCATGACTCTGCTATTACTTCTTAAAGAATAAGCACGCGGTTTGCATTTCAGTGTAAATTCAGTGTTTTAGATTTGTTGGGGGGGGGGGGTAAGCAGAAGCGGATGTCAATTTGGATTTTAATTGTCCATATCTCAGAGAATTACTTTCCTTTGGAACAAAATGATAAATTTATTCTGCTTGAGAGGCTCAGCAATGTGTGCTTCTCGTCAAGTCAGTGCATAAGTTTGTTCATATTTCTTTGAAATAATTTAAAATCATAAACTTATTGCAAAAGAAGTCAATCAACCTTTTATAAACAGTAATGTGTACTGAATATACAAGACTTTTGAAATTATTTTTTTATTGTCCAAATATATGATCGAAATAAAAATGACTGATTCTTCAGATGGTATCCGGTTGTAAATCACTCTTGACGTCTCAGTCTTTCCATAGGTGGTCTTCATTCATTGGCTGTTCAGATGTCAATCAGTAATGTCGACTAGCCCCTCCACGGTGGAGTTTACATCGGCGTGCCTGCCGAAACGCGGTGGTGATTTGTAGGTATTTATGCCTCCACCGCGGAGTGCTATCGCGGAGCTAAAGTGGAGGGGATTAAGTACTCCACCGCGATGCGTGGAGTTCCGAAAAATCACATGAGCTGTACTGTAATCTATCGGGTGTTTTTTTGTTCTTCATATAAAGATCTGAATTCATTTGTTTTTCTTAGAAGTAAAGTGTTGTTATTCTCCTAAGATTTGTTTTTTTTTATTCTTTATTATAAAGTCTCAAGCCTAGTGCACAAATATTAGAAAGCTCCTTGTCAGGAAATTGCAACATTCTTACTAATCCTTTAAATGGCCATTGATAAATATACCTAAAGTGCACTGGGCATCAGGGTCCTTGAAAAATTGGATAAAGTCCTTGAAAAGTCCTTGAATTTTGTCACAACAAAGGTGTATGAACCCTGTATACAATTTTTCAGAATATGAATTAAATTGCTATTTTGATTAATTCTGTTCAAAATAGAACATTTATTAAAAAGTTTTGTTATTAAACTTTTTATACCTTTTTTGTTAGTATTACATCACAAAGTCAGTTGCAAATTAGCTTGTAATTTCTTTATCAAATTACAGGCATACAGTACAGCTCATGCGATTTTTTGTTTCTCCATGCATTGCAGTAGGGGCGGAGAGAGCATGGAGAGGATTAAAATAAAAAACCTCCATCATCTCCTCCTAACGAAGTTGCCACAGCTTCTTTCAGAGAATAGTTCTGCACACTATGCTTTCTTGCAGAGTTGCATCCGATGATCACAGTGGAGTGGATGTGGTTTCTATAAAGTGGGCCTGGTTTACTGTTAAGCAAGCATGCACTAAAGAGTTTCATTGAGAGGGAGAGAGAGTAGTGAGAGAGGGAGAAAGTACACAGTGGGACACTGGTTTATCTGCAGTGTTGCCCTAATATGGGCATTTTTCAGCACATAATAGGCTATACATGGTGGCCAGTATGTTTGGTGGAGGAAGAACCTGGGAAGACCTCAGGAAGAACCACCGACCTAGGGGAAGCTACTGGCAAGCTTTCTCACATACCCACGTTGGCCATGCTGAGACTCGAACCCACGTGGACAGAGGTGAGATGTCAGTGATCTGTAAAGGCGGGTGCCTCAGACCATTCAGCAACCTTGGGTCCCTATTGTCCTTATAAATTAACGGACACATTTTTTTTTTCCAAATCAAATCAGAAATAACATTAACATAATGGTAATGATGCATGAACTTTATTAATACTAGATATTGTGTGAAGCATATAAATTTCAGTGTTTTTTTAAACATTATTAATTCTACATTATCAGAACCTATAGGTGCATTCATGATGCACTTATTCCGTTGAAGTTTCTGCCATTTGAAAAGAAGTCAAACCAATTTTTGAAAAGATTGCATTCACATGTGAATGAAAGTAAAACAAAATTGCATATGTTCTGACATGTATTGAATGTGTTCTCCTTCAGAGCAATTTGTTTACTTTTTGATATTGTAAAATTATGCTCTGTCAGTTAATTATAAATATTTGCTTGTTGTAACGAAGATAATTTATGATACATAATACAAAATCAAATTTTAGATAATATTAACATAATGCCAATGCTTTGTAAATTTTATTGATACTGTATTTTGTGTAATGAATCAGAATTTCAAGTTATTTTAAATACTACATTAGCAGAATCTACAGAGGCAATCATGTCCTTGTTTCTGTTGAAGTTTGTTCATTTTGATGGTCATGCTCCAAACTAATTACAAGATGTAACTCGACCGTTTGAATAAATTAAAAACTTAAAATTCTAAGAAGTGTCAGAGATATTTACTTTCCAGTGATTGTGATGTAAAATTGTTAGTCTACATTGTTTGAACTCAGTTAGGAATGCACATAAATTTTTGACATTGGCAATAACTGCAAATAGAAGTTAAGCAATTGGAGACAGTTGGCAGAGTTGACTACCATTCTATGTCCCTACTCAAGGTACTTGAGATATTTCTTTGCGTAATAAACGTGAACAAATTAAAATTTTAATGTCTGCAGTACAGTAGCTTCGATAGCTACACATCTTTCCAATAAATATAAGTAAACTAAATTAGATACTGACTTGACACTAAAGAGAGAAAGCGAGAAATTGATTTTGATTTTGGATACTGAAGTCTGACTGGTGTCCTGAACATCATATAATTTTAGACCAAAACAAGAAACTGCAAGCAAGCAAGCTATAATTGATGGTGCGAGGTGTTTCTCCTCCTTTGTTGGAAAACATAATCTCAGAACAACTGAGATTGAAACTTAATTATCACAGAGAGGGTTTGAAGTATTGGAATCATGACAGGTTCTCACATTATACATTAACCATTTCACCAATAAATTTAATTCAGTGTAATTACGGACAATTATCAAATATTCCGCTGTTAATAGCTGGGTTATAATTGGGGCTGTTAAAGACAATGTTTCAAGTGATATGGCTTGGTTGGTTGGTTGGTTGGTTGTTATGGGTTTAACGCCATTTTTTCAGCACATGATATATGGCGGCCAGTATATCTGGCGGAGGAAGAACCAGAGAAAACCCCGTGAATAACCACCGACCCACGGGAAGCTACTTGCAAGCTTTCTCACATACCCATGTTGTCCGAGCCCGAGACTCGAACCCACATGGACAGAGGTGAGATGTCAGTGATCTGTAAAGGCGAGCGCCTTAAACCACTTGGCCACCTGGGGCCCCAATATGGCTTGGTGTAACATAACTGACACCTTTCCCAAGCCGAAATAACATCTTCTTTTGATGCTAATTCTTGTCAGTATTTTGTAACAGTGTTGACAATGCCTACTGCCTTGATTTCTGCAGAACATTTGCTGAAGCCAAGTCTATGTTAGGGACAGACCATTTAATTTTTTAATGGGGTGTGGGGGTTTGATTTTTTGGGAAAAGCTTGAAAACAATTGTCTTGCTCTGATTTGTAGTAAAGAATGCTCTATTCTATTTATCAGTGTAGTTGAAAAAATTTATCTTGTGATAAAAGAAAAAAAAAATTTTAGTCAGAAAGAAAATTCCAGTCGCTATCCCCCCCCCCCCCCATATGAAATGGTTGGTCCCTTACAGTATACATGCATCAGAATCTAGCAGGCTCAAAGTTGTGTATATTCAACCTTGTGAACACAGCTGTTGTTGACAGTGTGTACTGTTGTTACTGCTTAAGGACTAAACATGTGGTGCACATTTCTGTGTAAATTCAGTGTTTTCGGTTCTTTTCTTCATTTTAAATAGCAGTGGTTGTCATTTGGAATTTAATTGTCCATATCTCAGAAGATTACTTTTCATTGTAATAATGGGATAAACTTATGCTGTCTAAGAGAAGCCAAAAGGTGTGCCTCTTGTTAAGTCGGTGGATTAGTTCAGATTTCTTTTATGTCAATTCTTGGTGTGCATTGGGAATAAACATGAATTTTTGACATCAGCAATATCTGCAAATAAAAGTATGGCATAGAAGCAGATAAACCTTTTCTAAACACATATGTATTGAATATAAAAGATTCTTTTGAAATTATTTTTGTATTGTCCAAATATATAATTAACATAAATATGATTGTTGCTTCAATTGGCATCTGATTGTAAATCACTCTGCCGTCTCAATCTTTCCATGAGTGGTCTTCATGCATTGGCTATTAATATGCCAATCAATAATGTCTACCAGCTCTCTTTGCTTGCCGAGTTGTGGTGATGATTTGAAGGCATATACCCCTCCACCATGGAGCTCCACCATGCTTCAATGTGGAGCAAGCATGGAGGGGATTAACTGCCCCAATGTGACATAGGCAGAAACGAAAATCACATGAGTTATACTGTACTTCTTTTTCAGTTCTAAGTAAAGATGGAAATGACAATTCTTCAATTATTTTTGATTATGCACCTATTTATTTTATTTTCAGAAAGGAGATGGCAGTAAAAAATTGTTCTTGACAACCGGAGATGATGAGGTATGTCTGTCTGTCTATTGATCTATCTGTCTATCTATCCATCTGTCCATCCATCCAACTACTCAACTGCCCATCATTGTAAAAAAATTTTTATCTATCATAAAAATCCTTCTTCATCATGGACAATTTTATCCACAGTTTATGCATGGTTTTTATGATTTCCTTTTAATAAAGTGTTTCATTAAACATGTACACAGGATCTTCCAGGTCTCATTAACTCTCTTTTGCCTTGCCAGTTAATGTTTTCTGTTTCTTGAGTCAAACATTTTGCAAGATTTTGTAATTTTGGTTCAAAAACAAGTTCATACCTGTAATTATGAGGAAGATGTTGTTGGTTCTAATAGTATATACCATTAAAAACAATAGTTAATGACATAATTACCTTTGGTTGTTTTTCATCTCTGCCATATCTATGGATGAGGCATATATCATGTCCATCTGTCACATTATGCCATGTCTAGCAAATTTTGTTTTCTCTAGATAACTTTGGAAGGACTTCATGGATTGAAGTTAAATTTTGTTTGAGACTTGACAGTAAAAAGACCTACAATCTATACTTGCTTATAAGTCAGGTCCAACTGCAAACAACATAGACCCAGATCTGCCATTGCAAAATGCGTTGGCAGATCAGGGTCTGTGTTGTTGGTTGTACTGATTAGTCCTTACAGACTGCATAGACCCATATCTGCCAGCACATTATGCAAGGGCAGATCTGGGTCTGTGCAGTTTGCAGTTGGATCTCACTTATAAGTGAGTACATACAGTAGATGAAGTTAGATGTTCACCATTTTTGTCATAATGTAATGGAGTTATGGACCAGTTAGAGCTTTTTCCTTCAAAATGCTTTATACTGGTAGTATATCTCCAAGTCATATGGACACACTTCTAGTAATTTGTCTGTTTATTTTTTCTTTTTGTTTGTTTCTTCTGTTCCATGAAAGGAGAAGAGTACATAGCACATGTTTGCCATCATTCATCTTAGTGACTTTTTATATTTGAATTTAAGAAAAAAAACTTTTGTGGATGTCCACCCACCAAATGGAAAGGAGCTCAGCATTTAAGCCATCTAAAAATCAAAGTCTATCAGATTGCAATAAAAGAATAGACTCTCACCATTGTTTACTCTAAACGTTCTCCCACAAATGAAGAAATGTACCATCTCCATAGTCATGCCTTACTAATATTGACTAGTTTTTTAGTCAAGCTCATGCATATTTACCCTCTTGATCAATTTCACTGTATTGTCTGCCATTTTTGCAGTTATTTTGATATCCCAAGCAATCAATATAGGTTTAAAAGGCCAGCATTAATTTGTTGGTGGGGAAGGGTGCGCTTATACCATACACCCTGACATTGTCCATTGTTGACACTTATACCATACACCCTGACATTGTCCATTGTTGACACTTATACCATACACCCTGACATTGTCCATTGTTGACACTTATACCATACACCCTGACATTGTCCATTGTTGACACTTATACCATACACCCTGACATTGTCCATTGTTGACACTTCTACCATTCATCCTGACATTGTTAATTGTTGGCACTTCTACCATACAGCCTGACATTGTTGACTTTTTTAAGTGATACAGTAATTGATACACATTCACAACTGTGCAAATTGGAAGAGTAAATTCATGGTTATTGTTGTCAAGGCAAGTTTCAGGGTAGTTTCTTTAATCAAAGGCCATGGACTTTTTTCTTATTCCCACACTTAAGTGAAGATTACAGATATTGTCGCTGTACCCATGCATATGTTTGTCTATCTGTTGGTCTCTCCATCCATCAATGGCAAAGCTTTTCATCACTTTACCTCCCAGGCCACTTTGAGGATTTTCTTGAAGCTTTGTATGTTAGATATGTGGTTGGTACAGATGTGCAATAAGGTTTAACTTTCCCTCTGGCCCTTTTTTGAGGAAATTTCTTTTAAAATTTTCAAAAAGGGGAGTATTTTCTGAAAATAGGCTCGTATTGCTTCTACATCAGTTGGAGGATTTCATTGAAACTTTGTAGGCTAGATATGTGGTTGATGTAGATGTGCAATAAAATTTTCCTTTTTTTCTTTGGCCCACTTTTGGGGAAATTTTCTTGAAAAATTGGTGGATAAAAGGGAAGTTTGAGAATTAAGCTTGTTATTGCTTCTCCTCCTAAACTGTTTGAAGAATCATCAGTGCACTTAAGCAACAAGATGGGGATATTGTCATTGTCCCTGAGTGTCAGTCAGTCCGTCTATGATAAAGCTTGTCATTGTTTCTCCTCCAACATCACTTGGAGGATTTTAATAAAACTTTGTAGGCTAGATGTGTGGTTGGTGCAGATGCACAATAAACTTTAACTTTTTTTTCTCTGGAATCTTTTTGTGGACACTTTTACAAATCGTCCAGATAAGGGATTTTAGCTCTACTGCTCATGAGAGCTTTTGGGATGATCTGTTGTCCATTGTCCATCCATTAGCACAAATTTTTATTGCTACTCCTCCTAAACTACACACACATTCATTCCATCATCTAGTTGGTCCTAAATGAAAATGGTACCGCATGACATCCAATATCTTGTTATCGCTATTCCGCCTGAATGGATGGTCATATCAACATGGGGTTTTTGCTGAAAGTCGTATGAAAATGGTGCCGAGCTGATGTCAAATATGGTCGACACAGCCTTCTTGAATATCTTGTTATTGCTACTCCTTCTGATCAGAAAGTCATAATGACATGGAGTTGTCACCAGATGTCTTCTTATGATGTCCAGTTGGTCCTAAATGAAAATAGTATTGGCCTAATGTCCAATATGGCCACCACAGTGGCCATCTTGAAAATCTTGTTATTGTTACTCCTCCTGAATGGATGGTCATATCAACATTGGGTTTTTCACTAAAAGACTTGTTATGATATCTAGTTTGTTGTAAATGAACAAATGGTCCTGATTTGATGTCCAATATGACTGCCACAGTGACCATCTTGAAAATCTTGTAATTGCTATTCCTCCTGAATTAAAAGTAATATTGCCATAGGGTTTTCACTAGAAGACTTCTTATGATGTCTAGTTGGTCATAAATGAAAATGGTGCTGATCTGACTTCCAATATGGCTGCCATAATAGTCATCTTGAAAATCTTGTTATCACTACTTCTCTAAGATCGCTGGTCATATCGATATTGTGGTTTCACCGAAAGACTTCTTATGATGTCTAGTAGGTTCTAAATGGAAATGGTGCCAATCTGATATCCAGTATGGCCACCATGGGAGCCATCTTGAAAATATTGTTATCTTTACACCTTCAAAATGGAAAGTCATATCAGCATGGGGTTTTCACCAGAAGACTTATGATGTCTTGTTGGTCCTAAATGAAAATGGTGTCAATCTGACATCTATTATGTACACCACAGCAGCTAATTTGAAAATTTGGTTTTGCTGAAGAATATCAGAGATGGTTTCAACACTCAGCAGTTAAAAGGAAGAAATGGTCTTAACTTGAATTTCTGGAAATTCTTTTTGGTCAGTAGTGCATCAGTCCCTTCGAGGGACTCTTGTTTGGGAAATCAGTTTGTCATTGCTTCTTCTCCCACACTGCTTGGAGGATTTTATTGAAACTTTGTAGGCAAGATATGTGATTGGTTTAGATGTGCAATAAGGTTTTACTTTTCTTCTCTGGGCCATTTTTGGGGACACTTCTTGAAAATATTTTGACAAAAGGGGGTATTATGATAACAGACCCTTTTCACAATCTCCACTGGTAGCATCCTTGGCCTTATCTTCCATGGTAGGAGTCAGGAGTGTACTGGGTAAGCAACTCGGCCCTGGACTTATCTGCCGGGACAGGACCGGGGTTTTGCTCACACCAGTAAAACACCGGTAAAAACTGATTTTTTGGACGGCCCACCAGCCCACCGATGTGGCAGTCTGCTGGGACAGGCCCAGGGTTTTGCTCACACCAGTAAAACACCGGTAAAAACTGATTTTTTTGCGGTGGCCCACCAGGATTTGTCCCGGTATGCCCAATGGCCAGTACACCACTGGTAGGAGTGTATCGAAAGCGAGGCTAAGGGTGTAAAACCACTGCCTGACAACAGGGTGACACAAAGAACACAGCGAAACATTACATGATGCTGTCATATATTTGAGTCTATTAAACTTGAAACGATCATCCATTTTGTTTATTGGGGCAGATTTTTATTTTTGCTTTTTTCCTCTTTTATTTTAAACAAATGTTTTTGTCGACAAATTTGTTCTATATATACCAAGTGTTTTGCCCCTTCCCCCTCCGCCCACAATTCATTGTATAGCATCGGATATTTTTGTATTTATTTATTTATTTTTCAGATTGAGATTTTATTAAAATGAAGGATATACAATTGGTATATACACAGTACATTTTACATTGTTTGTTAATATGCATACAATTACTTTGTATGATAGTCAATCAAGGAGGAGTGGATCCACTTCTGGGTCCATACAGAATATAGCCAGTCACAAAGATGATAATCATTCTGTGTTCTGCACGTTTTTTTTATTACAATTTTATTTCCTTATCCACTCTTTATTCCACACCAGTTGATGATCTTCCTTAAAGAATTGATAGAAGATCTCAGTTTCTCACAGCAAAGATAATTGATTTTTCTTTAACTGTATTTCCATATCCTCACTACTAATACGTCAAATAGCTGATGAATGTTACATTGAGAATATAATTCACAGAGAAATCTAATGTAATTGTCAACGTTGAACAGCTATTACAGGTAATTTAATTTTGTAAAATCCAACTGGCTTGTGTATTTGTTTTGATGATGCATTTCACACTTGCTCGAGTTTTGTAAAATCCAACTGGCTTGTGCATTTGTTTTGATGATGCATTTCACACTTGCTAGAGTTTTGTTGGCCTCGGGGGTCCAGGCGATCAGAAGTATAATATCTATCTGTTAGAATATATATTTATCCTCAGACACTTTTTATTATTTTTATTTTTCAATAAATATTAAAGGCTTCTCTCAAACTATGACCATTAATATCCAATAACAAAGCCAAGTAGACTGTTTATCTATAATAGCTCACCATTATCTTTAGTACACATACATGAGGCATACACCCTTAGCCTCACTTTCAATCAGCGAGATAATGTGATAACCCACATTACCTTTGATTATTGGCCATTGTGAAACTCATATATATTCAGCTCGTCATCACACCTCCCACACTGCTTGCAAGATTTTATTGAAACTTTTTGGTTATACGTGTGGTTCGTGTTGAGTTTGAGTTGCAATAAGGTTTTACTTTTTACCTCTGGCCCATTGTTGGGGACATGTCTTGAAAAATTGTTTATAAAGGGGGGGGGGGGGATTGGGTATTTTGGGAATTAAGTTCATCATTGCTTCTTTTTCCACATTGCTGCAAGGATTTTATTGAAACTTTGTAGGCTAGGTGTAATATGCAATAAGATTTTACCATTTTCCTCTTGCCCATTTTTGGTGAACTTCTGTATATAAAATAAATTGAAAAGGAGGGTATTTTTGGAATTTGGTTCTTTATCACTTCTCCCACACTGTTTGGAGGATTTTATGAAGCATTGTTTTTGCTAGATATTTAGTTGGTGTAGATGCACAGAAAGGTTTTTTTTCCTCCAATTTTTGGGAACATTGATAGATAAATTTGTTAAAAAAGTGGGTATTTTGAAAAAGTCTCCTTGTAATGGCTTCTCCCTCTCTGCTTGGAGGACTGTTTTGAAACATTGTATGCTACTTATGTGGTTTGTGTAGATGCATAATAAGGTTTTACATTTTTGCTCTGATCTGCTTTGGGGGAAATTTCTTGAAAAATTGTCACAGAGGGGGAATTTGGAGAATTCAGCTTGTTTATTTAGAATATTTGGAACCCTATGCAATATTAATGCTGGACATTTTACAGATGTGTAGGAAACATTGATCTTTCATTGCTCCAAAGGTCTTGAGAGAAGGGAATGTGTGTTATTTGCCATATAAGATAAACACCTATTTTTTAATTGGTGATGTTCCTCATGCAGTTATTTTGTAGTTCTTTGATTTTATGATTAAATGCTTTCATGTGAATGTTTTGTTTTTTAATTAAAACATGTTGTATTTAGCATAATTGTAAACAGATGAGGTTGGGCTACAAATTCTCACGACTGAGATGTGGCCCTTCCCTACAGCTATACAGTTACACTTTGAAAAGGGCATAATAACTAAATTCAAAAACAAAAAAAATGAAGAAAAAAGTAACATTTTGCTGTTCACTCTTGAACATAAATCACTTTGCTTTGCATTTGGTTGACAAATGAATTTGGTTGTAAATACAGTAGCTCCTTTGAAAATGTAATCTATCATGAAGAAATCTATGAATCAGTACCTAATGAACCTTTTTCAAGCAGAATGGGTTGCTAATTGGTTCTGTGGTAGAATATATTGATAACTGGGGCATGAAATTAGCATGCCAATTAAGGCATGCTTAACCTGTTTATTGCTGTTGTAACAACCAAACTGCTCAACGAAATTGATTTTCTGTGCTGCATGTACCTATTAGAATGTTTATGTTAATATTCAATTTCCACATTATTTGATGAATCTCACAAATTTAAATATGACATTAAAAAACAGCACTATAAATGAAAGTAATCTGAAATTTTCTTATTCATGACTGATTTTCAAATGAATGTTTCATCACTAAAAGAAGTAAGAGCATGACTGTATGCTTTATTTTATAATTATTTGCTTTGCTTATTTGATTTGTTTCCTAATAGTTTTATAAAACTTGCATAAAAATCAGGAAAGTTGGGAATACATTCTCAGAAAAGAAACTATTTTGGTATTTGAATGTATGAAACAATAGGATTAAAACAATATGATTCTGCCACGTATGGATACATATCATTATAAACAACCAACAGTATGATACATATCCATACGCGTATAAGTAATAAAGAGGCAAATGACTGATAATTAATTATTCTTGGCCATTGATGATTAAAATAAACTTTTATCAGGTAAGTCTCACTTTCTATCAATTCTCTGCCTTTTGCATCAATGTATCAAAACAGCAAAATTGTTGATGCATCAATGAATTGTTTTACCCCTAATTGATGATAGACTATACACACACAAGCACAATTAGATGAATAATTCCCAAATTCCAAGGTACAGATGACCCTTTAATTCCTTTGATTATGTAACACAAAAAAAAGAAAGAAAAAAAAGAAAGAAAAACTTCTATTTCAGGGCCTCAGTGGAATATGTTTGTATTTCATTCGAATCACAACCAAGGGAATTACTCCAGGGAACATTAGCAATGAAGTGAACTTTGGGACAGTGGACTGCAGTGGTGGAAGAGTATTGTTTGGAATTGAAAAACACTTTCAGAATATTGTTCTGCCATCCTTAAAAGGGCTTGAGGTAAGATGTCATAAGTTATATTCCAAACATGAATCTCTCTTATCTCCCTATACAAAGCATTACATGTAGCATATATAAACATGAATCTCTCTTATCTCCCTATACAAAGCATTACATATAGCATATATAAACATGAATCTCTCTTATCTCCTATACAAAGCATTACATGTAGCATATATAAACATGAATCTCTATTCTCCCTATACAAAGCATTACATATAGCATATATAAACATGAATCTCTCTTATCTCCCTATACAAAGCATTACATATAGCATATATAAACATGAATCTCTCTATTCTCCCTATATAAAGCATTACATATAGCATATATAAACATGAATCTCTCTTGTCTCCCTATACAAAGCATTACATATAGCATATATAAACATGAATCTCTCTTGTCTCCCTATACAAAGCATTACATATAGCATATATAAACATGAATCTCTCTTGTCTCCCTATATAAAGCATTACATATAGCATATATAAACATGAATCTCTCTTGTCTCCCTATACAAAGCATTACATATAGCATATATAAACATGAATCTCTCTTATCTCCCTATATAAAGCATTACATATAGCATATATAAACATGAATCTCTCTATTCTCCCTATACAAAGCATTACATATAGCATATATAAACATGAATCTCTCTTGTCTCCCTATATAAAGCATTACATATAGCATATATAAACATGAATCTCTCTTGTCTCCCTATACAAAGCATTACATATAGCATATATAAACATGAATCTCTCTATTCTCCCTATACAAAGCATTACATGTAGCATATATAAACATGAATCTCTCTTGTCTCCCTATACAAAGCATTACATATAGCATATATAAACATGAATCTCTCTTGTCTCCCTATACAAAGCATTACATATAGCATATATAAACATGAATCTCTCTTATCTCCCTATACAAAGCATTACATATAGCATATATAAACATGAATCTCTCTTATCTCCCTATACAAAGCATTACATATAGCATATATAAACATGAATCTCTCTTGTCTCCCTATACAAAGCATTACATATAGCATATATAAACATGAATCTCTCTTGTCTCCCTATACAAAGCATTACATATAGCATATATAAACATGAATCTCTCTTGTCTCCCTATACAAAGCATTACATATAGCATATATAAACATGAATCTCTCTTGTCTCCCTATACAAAGCATTACATATAGCATATATAAACATGAATCTCTCTTGTCTCCCTATACAAAGCATTACATATAGCATATATAAACATGGATCTCTCTTGTCTTCCTATACAAAGCATTACATATAGCATATATAAACGTGAATCTCTCTTGTCTCCCTATACAAAGCATTACATATAGGAGAAAAATGTATTTATCTTGCACAATGGATAACTCTTTTGAGGTCACATGTCACCAATAGAAGTGCTCAGTATTGCATAAAATTCACATCCAGATGCTCTCATGTAGTAGGAAGGGTTAACAGAGTGGCAGTTAGCGTAAACAGATTTTCAGTGAGTTAATTTTCATGGTAAGATTAAAATAATAACTTGAAAAGAGGTTGTTATTGAAGTTTTTGTCCCCAAGGATTGTACAAAAAATTGCAATGTTAAAAATAGGTTTTTTATCAGATACCTCTTGTTAGGCCATTATTTAATAAATATTTTAGTATTATTAAATGTTTTTGAATTTTACAAAACCATTATAATTGATACATAACATTTTTGCAGTTTTCTCATGGCAATATGCACACTGTATAACTACAATGCCCCCAGAAAGTTAGCAAAACTTTCATTAATAATGAAACATTTTACGAATTAAGTATTAGATTGGATAAATATCAACCTAGCATTTCTTTATTACATATCAGATGTAGGCAGATAATTCTGAACTATTATATAAATTAATTTTTAACCAATGAATTTTCACATTTTATTCAAAGGTAGCTAAGCATTTTTCACATAGTATATGTTGCTTCAACCAAAAATAACAAATAAAATTTCCACAAATATTGTTGTCTTACTGAATTTATGAAATTCTGTGCTCATAGACATTTAGTGATTTACAATATATACATAGTGCACTCATTGAATTATCTTAAGAGATTTATTTCAGAAGTCAGTAACATACAAATTTGATCTTCGATTCACATATTTATAACAGGCAGGATTGAGGTTTTAAAATTCTTAAATTAAAGAATTGGTGATTTTCTTATTTTGTCCATATGTATGATAAATCCAGGAAATATAGCCTGTCAAACTCTCCATGTTGTCGGTGTATACTCATGAATACTAAATTTGAGCCAGTCTCATTTACAAACTGCTATTTTTGAAGTGTGGGCAGTCTCTCTCTCTGTCTCTCTCTTTCTCTTTTAAAGTATTCATTCATTATTTTGATTCTTTGATTCATTCATTGTTTTGGATCAAATATGTATTGAATGCACAAAACAAAATGCATGGGACATGTTTTTCTCATCGACCCTTCTACCCATAAAAGAGATAATTGAACTGACCGCCATGAAAATAATAGAAAACTATGCCCACATGGTATGTTTGTCAAGCTATAGCACAGTTAAAGAGGTTAAACAAGTACCATCTATACCTGCTTATAAGTTGAGTCCAACTGCAAACTGCACATACCCAGATCTGCCATCTCATAATATGCTGGCAGATCTGGGTCTGTGCAGTTTGTTAGGAGTAATAAGTAGCATTATGCGATGGCAGATCAGGGTGTATGTTGTTTGCAGTTAGAATTGACTAATAAGTGAGTATATATGGTATATGGATAAAGCTATAATAAAGAAATTTTGTCTTTAGCAGAACTTTGTTATTGTTTGACTGTCTGAATTACAATTTTATGATAAAAACAGATGTCATACAAGTCTTTATTGAATAAATTGGCATAACATTTTAAATCTTAGTTTTTGGGGTTTTTTTTAACAATTGTAAAGTAAAGTAAGTAGGCAGTTTTACAATATAACTTTTACAATTTGTTATGAACTTTTTGTTTGATGTAATTTGAGAAAACGGCCATCACTGCAACCACCCATTTCGATCAATATTTGCAATTAGCTGGCATTTTTAAGATGAAAAATTAAGAACATCCATAAAAGGGATAGAGAGCCAGTTCTTTTTTAAAGAGGATTTTTATTTTTTTCAATACTCTGTTTTGTCCATGTTCTACTTGACATATGCATGTTACATTCCTCATCTGACCTGCATGCCAATTTCAGCAATGGGGCTTGATGGCAGTGGAAAATGGCCACAATGCTCAGGTTGAGGATTTTATCGAAGCTCTGGAGAAATTCATTAGCAGCCTCAACTCAGCTCGCGACAACATGGAGGGCCAGGTCAAGCTGGAGGAAAATGGTGTCGGTTTCATCATCGATATGGTGGATTCCCCTGCTGACTACCAGACTCATGGTGGGTAGACAACAATAATGGGGCGTATGAATTCACCATGTGTTACGATCTTTTTATTACAGAGTTATAGATGATTCACCAAGTAATGAGGAATACAGAACCTAAGGTTGTATGACACAGAATGGGTAAGCTTTTATAGCTTTGAGAGAAAAATTCTCAGCCCACCTTGGAAACTTGACATATTGATCAATTTGGCATCTCTGTGCATGTCCAACCATTTATCCATCTATACATATGTCTGAATACATCTTGATTAACCTCAATGCTTAAGTTTTGTATGTATGTTTTTTTTAGCTCAATAAAAGGTGGGCTTGAAAAAAGATGGTCTTTTGATTTTAGCTTACCTGGCCATAAGGCCAATAGAGCTTATGGTATGGCTCTGCAGTCATTGTGCATCATGTATCGGGCATCATGTATTCTTCAACAATTGCTATTTTAACTTCTTATAAAAAAAACACCCAACCCAGTTTGAACCAAATTTTGACACAGAGCATCTTGGCATGAAAGGCTTTCAAATTTATATAAATGATGCCAACTGTCATCGAACATGGCCGCTATTACTAAAAGTAGTAAAATCCCTTTAAACGATTTCTTAAAAACTGCTGAGCATCAGGTGTACAAATTTGACAGAAAGCATTCTTACAGGAAGACCTGTCAAACTTGTACAAATGATGCGAATCTTTCATCAAATATGGCCACCATTACTAAAAATAGAAACACCTTTAAACGACTTCATCTCAAAAACCGCTTTTCAGAATGTGACCAAATTTAACAGAAAGCATCCTGGCATAGAGGGCTTTCAGATTTGTACAACTGATGCTGATCTGCCATCAAATATAGCCACTGATACTAAAAATTGATAAACTTTACATAAAGCAACCTGGCATAAAGGGTTTCTATATTTGTACAATAGATGCCAATCCACTACTAAAAGTCAAAAAATATTTTCACAACTTTATATAAGAAAAACTGCTGAACAGAATTTGACCAACTTTGACACAAAGCATCTTGGTGTAGGGGTCTTTCAGTATTGGACACATGATACTGATGTGCCATTAAATATGGATGAAGATATAAAAATTAGGGAAACCTTGAAACAGTTATCTTTATAACATATGCAGTCAACAGTATTGGAAGAAATTTGAGCAGAAAGCATCCTAGTTATTAGATTTCTTGGCCAACTGCTCTTGAATTTGTCAGCAGATGTCAACCATGTGAGTGATTTCAGGCCCACTTTGGTCTCTGGTTTTAACATGTAATGAAATTTACCTGTTGTAATGTGTTAAAGCATTTTTTTATATTATGTACCAGCTTTCAATTGGCACTTTATAGCTGGTATTGTACTGACATGCCATTAAACACCATACATGCATACATACATATGTACTAATTTAATTTCTTAGTCCAAGTTGAAGAGCCATAAATTAGGTTCTTTTCATGCATGCTTTAACCTCTAAATGATTCACTTCAAGATGCATCAAGAGTCTTATGTTTAAAAAATGTTTGCACATACAAAGAGTGTTATTTTATGGTCTTACTGATAACTATAAGTCACAAATGTTGACATATCTGTATTTTATAATATGTGACCATACGAGGCCAAAGCATCAAATTTGAATAAGTGACAAAACACTGACAGTTTAAATTTTAGTTAGTTATGAATTGAGACATAACTTTTTGTATAAGCAAATAGTGGTGAGTCACATGTAGCGTACCGCAGTAATTTATTTGCCTATAAGGTCATACAGTGTACTTTTCCAATGTATTTATTGATTAAGGTCACAAAATTGGTAATATTTTCCTTGCCTTTATTATAACTGAAGTACATAAAGTCTAGTGTATGAGCTAAACATCAGTACAACTTTTATTAGGTTACGTGTAGTATTGTTTGCAAAATCATTTGCTTAACTGTTGGTCATGTGGAAGCATCCTCCCTTGTGTTTCTAAAATTGTAATTTATATAGATCTTATGTATACATAGTAAACAAGAAAAATAAGAGCCCCAGTGGTTGCTGTGTGGCAAAAGAAAATCGTAAGTAACATGTCTTCTAAATTGTCACTAGGAGTTGTCTGCTCTTTTTGTCAAGTACTCAAGGTCCAGATTTGGACTTGAGTCTAAGATGTACTCAACTCATACTTGGGTACTCCAGTATTTGTTGCAGCACTAGTTGCTAGACACTATGACTTTGAAGAACCAGTGAAACTATGACAATGCTGTTGAAGCCTTTCCCCAATCCAATAATTTACATAACTGATAAAAATGTCATATTTTGCAAAACCATGAAGATTGATACTTACTAAAATAAATTAATTCACAGTAATTGAGAAATATTTCACTGAAATTATTTTTTAGCAATTTAGTATTTAACAATAATTTTTACCTCCCTTTGACAGCCACAAACACTGACCACCTGGAGAAGCTGGAGAACCTTTGTATGATCTGGTCCAGGCAAATTGACCAGGTTCTGGCAGAGAGCGAGCAGATGAGACGGGAAGCTGATGACATTGGACCAACTGCAGAACTTGCCTACTGGAAGAGCAGAATGGCAAAATTTAATAAGTAGGAATCTGTTTTTTTTATAGTGGATGAACTTCGCCCCAGGAGCATGACCATTTAGTTGTTTTCTAAGATTACATCACATTAGTACTTTTAGGACTCCCAGATAAAGAAATTAAAGTGTAGTCAAGAACTTCACCAAGGTAGAAAGCTTAATAATATATATAAATATTTGGAGAATCCAGTCAGGAAGGGATATCATCATAAGGCTTGATAAGTGAACTTTTTTAATAATTTTTAAAAAAATATTTCTTGGTAATTTATGTAAACTTTAACTAAATTTAGATCACTTATCTCAGCCTTCCTTGTATGATTGCATTATTTATTGGTAATACTGATACAAAATAATTTTTTTTCAGCCTGCTGGAGCAGATGAAGAGTCCCAGAGTGAAGGCTGTTATTGGAATCTTGCAAGTTGCAAAGTCAAAGGCCCTCAGGAGGTGGAAAGAATTGGTCAGTAAATGTATCCTCTCATTTTCAAATAAAGTATGGGGATTATATGATCCTGCCTGACTGTGTGAGCATTTTTCATTTTAAGTACCATGCAACTTTTATAGTACCATTTTATATCTAGGCTTAAACTTCAATATATGATTTTGGGTGGTTTGTAGATGTTCAGTTTTGTCTCAGAATTTTGGATTCAGTCCCTAACCCTCCTTGGCCAAGGCTGGAGGGGGTAAATGTGAAGAAATTATACATGGGGTAATGAGTAACTTAGATAATATTGGGAAGTTGGGATTATTAGGCTTTTTGGGCAGGCTCTATTTAAAGATTGTTTTGACTATTTTCATCTTTTTGCTCATGATAGCAATTTAAATTATGTCTGTCTTCCGAATTTGTTTATAGTCATGTTTAATAGCTTCCAAATTATACCATCCTTGTTAATGCTTATAATATTATGAATCTGGGTAAGAAAAATCATCAGTATGTACTTCAGAAAATTATTTTATTTTCCTTTCCCAGAGACATTATAGGGGAAAACATAAAAGATCAAAATCACATGTATCATGGTGAATGTTTTTGTATACCCACTAGAGGCGAGGGTATAGTAATCATCATGCCTGTCCATCTCTTTGGCACAATCTCGGTAGCACAACTAGTCCCCCAGTTTTAGATGGATTGCCATGAAACTTGGTAAATATTATAGTCATCACCTGAAGATGCGCATATCAACAGATCACTCTACTCCCGCAATTTTTAGCTTAAACAGGCATAGACCAGAAGAGCTTGTAGGATGGCCTGTTGTCCATCATCTGTTGACCCTTGTCCATCATCCGACGTCTGTCTTCTGACATCTATCCATCCATTAGTACAAGTTTGTTATCGTTACTCCTCCTAAACTACTGGGAGGATTGCCATGAAATTTCACAGACACATTCATCCCAAGGTCTAGTTGGTCCTAAATGAAAATGGTGCTGCTCAGACATCAAGTATGACTGCCACAGCCACCATTTTTAAATTCTTCTTATCACTACTCCTTTTGAATGGATGGTCATATCAACATGGGTGTTATCACTAAAAGACTTCTTATGATGTCTACTTGGTCTTAAATGAAAATGGTGCTGATCTGATGTCCAATATGGCCACCCTGGCAGCCATCTTGAAATCTTGTTATCGCTACTCTTCCTGAATGGAAATTCTTATCAACATGGGTATTCACCAGAAAACATCTTATAATGTCTAGTTGGTTCTAAATGAAAATGGTGCCGCTTGGACATCCAATATGGCCACCACAGCATCCATCTTGAAAATCTTGTTATAGCTACTCCTCCTGAATGGATGGTCATATCAACATGGAAGTTTCCCTACAAGACATTTTATGATTTCTAGTTCGTCCAAAATGAAAATGGTGGTGAACTGACATGAAATATGGCCACCACAGCAGCCATCTTGAAAATCTTGTTATTGCTATTCCTCCTGAACAGAAAGTCATATCAGCATGGGGTTTTTACCAGGAGACTTCTTATTGTGTCTATTTGATCTTAAATAAAACTTGTGCCAATCTGATGTCCAATATGGCTGCCACAGTGGCCATCTTGAACATTTTATTGCTACTCCTCTTGAAAGGATGGTCATAACAACATGGATTTTTTTCACTAAAAGACTTATTATGATGTCTACTTGATCCTAAATGAAAATGGTGCTGATCTGATGTCCAGTATGGCCACCCTGGCAGCCTTCTTGAAAATCTTGTTTATCACTATTCTTCCTTAACATAAAGTAATATCAACATGGGGTATTCACCAGAAAACACCTTGTGATGTCTACTTGGCCCTAAATAAAAATGGTACTGCTTGGACATCTAATATATCCACCATAGCATCCATCTTGAAAAATATGTTTTTAGTACTACTCCTGAATGGATGGTCATATCAACATGGAGGATTTGCTAAAAGACCTTTTATGATTTCTAGTTGGTCTGAAATGAAAATTGGTGCCAAACTGATGTCAGATATGGCCACCAAAGCAGCCATCTTGAAAATCTTGCTATTGCTACTCCTCCTGAACAGAAAGTCATATCAGCATGGGGTTTTCACCACGAGACTTCTTATTGTGTCTAGTTGTTGGTCTTAAATAAAAATTGTGCCAATCTGATGTCCAATATGGCTGCCACAGTGGCCATCTTGAAAATTGTATTGCTACTCCTCTTAAATGTAACATCATATCAACATTGAGTTTTCACCATAAGACCTCTTTTGATGTCTAGTTGGTACTAAATGAAAATAGTGCTGATCTGACACCCAGTATGGTCACTATGGCAGCCAACTTGAAAATTTTGTTATTGCCACTTCTCCAAAAGTCATATTAACATGGGGATTTCAACAGAAAACTAATCATGATATCTAGTTGGTCCTGAATGATAATGGTGCCAATTTGACCTCAAATAGGGCTGCCACAATGAACATATCGAAAATCTTGTCACTAATTTTCCTGAATGATTGGTCATATCAACATGGGGTTTTCACCAAAAGTATTCTAATGGTGTCAGGTTCGTCCTAAATGAAAATGGTGCCAATATTACATCCAATATGGCTGCCACAGTGGCTAACTTGAAAATTTTATTGCCCATGAATATCAGAGATGGTTTCAGCACTCAGCAGTTAAAAAGAAAAAATGGTGTTATCTTGAATACCTGGAAATTGTTTTCAGATAGTAGAGCATCAGTCCTGTCAAGGGACTCTTTTTTTCAGAGTTATCGCCCTGTAGGTCGTGTACAGTGACACAATTTGAAACGTGGGTAATATTATGGTCATCATCTGAAGATGCTCATATCAACTAATCACTTTGCTTCCACAAGTTTTGTTTCAGTTATTTTCCTTTTTGTCTTGTAGCTTAATGCAGTATGCCACTGTTTCATTAGTGCAACTAGTCCGACAGTTTTTGGTGGATTGCCATGAAAGTCGGTAATTATTATGGCCATCACTTGAAGATGCACATATTGACAAATCAATCTGCTCCCCCAATTTTTTGTATAGTTATTGCCCTTTTTGTCCTGTAGCTGAATGCAGTGCAAGACAGAATCTTGTGAATGCAGGTTGTCTTAAAATTGTTTGTGGATTGCTGTGAAAATTGATACATAATATGGTCATCATTTAATGATGCACATATTAACAGATCTTTATGCTCCCTTGACTTTTGTAAGAGATATTGCCTGTTATGACTTACAGCTGGATGCAGTGTACGATATACTTTTGTGAATGTAACTACTCTTGCAGTTATTAGTGGATTGCAGTGAAACTTAGTGTATATTATGGTCATCCTAAGAAGATATGCATGTTGACCAATCATTGTACTTGAACTTTTTGTACAAGTGTTATGCCCTTTTTTTTACTATTGACTAATCTCCATCATGGGTTCAGGGTTGGGTATGGGGGAGGCAGGAGTATATTTTTGTTAACAAATTGCTCAAGTTTATGATTTCAATTTTGCTGACTAATCATATTGTTTATGTATTCCAGGATGGCCAAATCACAGATGCTGCCAATGAGGCTAAGGACAATGTGAAGTACTTGTACACCCTGGACAAGTTCTTTGGACCACTTGTCAAGTGCACACCAGTAAGCACAAGTCCCTTCTAGGTCTAAAGCACTATTGACAAGTCGAAAAACTTTGGTTGACTTTCACACTTTACAAAATATGTTCTGATAGTTCTGTAATATAGACTACATATATCTGAATGGTCAATTATATTTTATCTAATACAAGTTTTCAATTATATAAAAAAAAGTCTGTGTTTAATTGGTGTACAGATATGAGGATTCAAATCAACGCATAGTTTATGCTTCTTATGGTTGATTTACTTAAAGAATGTGGTTTATATATAAAAAAAATTGATCCTATATTTTAATGACTTTACCCTTTTAATCTTTGTTTTATTTTTTCTACTTTTTCAAAGAACTTTGACATCTTTTTGCCTTTTATCTTTTATCTTGTAAGAGAAAGAATTTTCTTTTATTTGGAAGGCTTTGTTCTCCTGAAGAATTTAACAATATTCAGCCTTTCTATTTGTACAACCTTTTTAAGATCTTTGCCTTTTATCTTGAAGGACTACATATTTACATTTATTTGAAAGGTTTATTTTGCTCAAGTTTTTTTCAATTCTTCACATTATATTTTTAGAACTAAACTATTAATCAGCTCTATATAGACAGGATTGTGCTGATGTGCCATTAAACTCTCTACATACATACATGCATGCATGCATACATTTATGTATCCATCGATCCATACATCATTCTATCCATGTATACATACATACATACATACATACATACATACATACATACATACATACATACATACATACACACATACACACATACATACATACATACATACATACATACATACATACATACATGCATACAAACATACATAACATCCATCCATACATATTTACATCCATCCATCTATACATACATCTATACATACATCTATACATACATACATACATACATACATACATTATGATCCACATGGAAACATTTTTTTTACAAAATGTAATCCTATGACTGTATCATGGAAATATTTATAAAAAGAAATGCAATCCTATCACTGTATCATAGAAACATATTTTTGTATTGTTTACTTAGGCCACGATGATTGAACACATTCCCAGTCTGATGAATGCCATTAGGATGATCTACAGTATCTCCCAGTACTACAACACCTCAGAGAGAATGACCTCCCTGTTTGTCAAGGTCACCAACCAGATGATCACCACATGCAAGGCCTACATCCTGCAGGGGATCTCCAAAATCTGGGAACACAAGAGGTTAGTCAACACCCTAGAACTCAGTGAGCACGAAAGGCAAACTTAGATTCCAAATCTAAACATTTAACTTTTATATCAGCTGGAGTCATTGAACATTCCGTTTTGGATTTGGTATTTTATGGCACAGCAACACAAGTAGGTTATTTAGTGCTGAGGCAATTGGAGTAAAGGGTCTTGCCCAAGGATGCACCATGGTAGCCAACCCAAACTAATCTGATGGTGGGATTCAAACCCACACTCTTTCAGTCATGAATCCGGCACGCTAACCACTGAGTCAGCGCGGCTCCTTGAACATTCAGGATTAGAGACATGAGCTAATCCAAGTAGGATATCAGAATGTTTGATTAAGAGCTTGAATTCTGTGCATAGCAAATTTAATCACATTAACCTGTTAAACTTTATCTTTTAGAAGCCTTGCATTCAAAGTCCACAGAATTCCTCAAGAAGTTAATAGGGGTTGGTATTATGGACTACAGCCTTTAAAACCACATTTGATAATAATGCATACCCCATTATGTTACTGATCTAAAGATTATTTTCTCTTTAAGATCAGGTTGTTGAAATTTGCTTCTGAAACATGCACATTTATTATGGTGGTTGATTTATTAAACTCCTTTGCTTAGGACACAGTTAAACATTAATAATGTCTATTATTAGTACATTGTTACTATACAAATGCTTTATATTAAGTTCTGAAATTTTGTAATGCAGACCTGTGATCCTCCAACGAATCAACGAGTGCACCCAGTTGAATGAGGAATATCAGAAACAGTTCCAGAAGACCAAGGAAAGGCTCAGAGAGAATCCAAATGAGAGACAGTTTGAGTTCAGGTACAGTAGTCTACTTTTTTATGCTTGCTGTAAAGTTATTTCTTGTTGGTAGTAATTGTCCTATGATTGACTGGCCCCAGTTTTATAGATATCACAGTCCCTATTCCTGAAATTTATTTGTTCTGATCTACTTAGTTTGTCTGATTTCAGACTTGAGGAAGAAGATTAGCTTTTATAATGCAAATTATTTTTAAAATTCTCCTTCACAACCAGAACACCTTTTCATGTATGGAATGTGACCATGATGTTCTACAAATCAGGTGAAGGAATGAAAAAAGAAGACATACCATTTTAAAATGAAAATCTTTAGCTGTCATTAGGTTAAGGCTACAAACTTTATATCATTGCCATGTATAAATTGTCACATGACTAATTACTGTTTTTATTTCATTGAAACAGAGATCAGAAACCAAATGTGAATGTGAATTGCATAGTTTAACTCTTTGTAACTTGCTGGTTGAAATACCGAATTCACCTCAGTATAATATACACCTGACTGCAAATAGGATAGACCTAGATATGTCATCACATTATGCACCAACAATTCAGAATCTACACTGTTAGGTTACCTATTGATTTAAAGCAAACAGTGCAGACCTAGATCTGTCATCACATTATGCACCAACAATTCAAAATCTACACTGTTAGGTTTACTATTGATTTAAAGCAAACAGTGTAGGCCTAGATCTGTCATCACATTATGTGCCAACAATTCAGAATCTACACTGCTAGGTTTACTATTGATTTAAAGCAAACAGTGTAGACCTAGATCTGTCATCACATTCTGCACATTATTCAGCATCTACACTTTTATGTTTACTATTGATATAAAGCAAACAGAGTAGACCTTGATCTGTCATTACATTATGCACCAACAGTTCAGAGTCTAAACTGTTAGGTTTACTATTGATATAAAGCAAACAGTGTAGACCTTGATCTGTCATCACAGTATGCACCAACAGATCAGAGTCTACAATGTTAGGTTTACTATTGATTTAAAGCAAACAGTGTAGATTCTGATCTGTCATCACATTGTGCACCGACAGATCAGGGTCTACAATGTTAGGTTTACTATTGTTTAAAGCAAAATCTGTAGATCCTGCAGGGTGTACATTATAAACAGGTAGATATGGTACTATTACATCAGAGTTTGGTATATGTCTACTTTCATTTATTTGCAAAATCTTGTACACCCAAGTGCTAGAAGTTTGTCCAATTTTTAAGATGACCACTACTTGTAATTTAGGGGTGAGAGTAAAATGGAAGTAAAAATTCTTGCCTTTATATATTCCAAAGAAGCTTAATACTTGGTTATGTAACTCCCTTGGGTATAATAACTTGATATAGGTGATTTGGAAGGGTCCAATAATTAAGTTCTTGAATATAAGTTAAAGGAATATTTGCCCATGCACTCTGGAGTGGTTGTTTGAGGTCATTTTGTACATTTTTTTATGTTTTACAGAGTTCTTAAGAAGAAGCTAAATATTTTCTGTTGGATTTAAATCTGGCTTTGTGCCAGCCATGATAAGTGGAATATTGTTCTCTGTTTTCCACAACCTGTGGCAATGGGGCATTATCATCCATAAACCTCCACAGTTTATCAGTGAAATATATAACTATAACTGACCATAGATTTTTGTCACTAGTTTAAATATATTTCCAACTTGTTCATATATCCATCCACAAATGCCAAAATACCCATTCCATGAAATGTTTGCTGCCCTACAAAATTAATTGGAAGGTTATGTTTGGGTTCCATTCTACAGTTTTGTAATTAATTCATAGGGTTTGATTTTTAAAGAAAAAGAATTTCCCAGATTTTTCTCAGTGGTAATCCTGGCTATTTGAAAAAGACCTTGTGTATCTTAGGTATTGTTAGAAGAACTTTTAATTCCCTTTATTTTGGTGTATGATTGATGGGTGTAATTTGGATTGGAGAGAAATTAGCTTGGCCTTACTTCAGATGTGCACCTATCAAAAGACTGTTAGCTCCACTTGGTCATTTTCACTTCCTGGACTTCAGAGGTAAATTGAAAAAAAATGAGCTGATAACTTATGTTACTTTTTATATATTTTATAATCCATTTTTTGCACTTCCAGAAGCTGGTATTGCCTACTCAGGCAAAATTCATTTTCCCAATTTTAATAACTGCTGAAGTTAGTGTACTTTGGACTAGCTCAAGCTCATTTTTCGAGCATGGGAGCAGCAACTTCACCTTATACCTGTCCCTCTTTCAGAAGTAGGTAATAACTGTAGAGCGGAACCTTGGGCCGATTTGAAGGTTCTGTTTGGACCCATGCTCAAGTAACCCAGTCATTCCAGTTTTCTCTAAGCATGATTCTTCTTTTAGATATATTAAATAAAACATAATATGTTAGGAGCACATCCACGACTCGCAAATCCAGCCCTCCCAAGCAAAGAAAGATTTTCACAACATCTTTTGGCATGTTTTAGCAACAAAAATGCTGAAAAGTTACCTTCCTGCTGAGATGGAGGTCAGACAAAAGTGGTCTTCCCTTGGATGAGGGGGGATTGGCACCAAATCCCATCAGTCGCTAGTTACTACTTCTGCTCATGCTTAATCAGCATGCTCTTACAATAAGCCTTACATATACCTTCCACTTTATGCCTTAGAATAAGCCTTACTTATACCTTCCACTTTATGCCTTACAATAAGCCTTACATATACCTTCCACTTTATGCCTTACAATAAGCCTTACATATACCTTCCACTTTATGCCTTACAATAAGCCTTACATATACCTTCCACTTTATGCCTTTTCACTAGTTTGAGTGATCCTTTGGAGTTGTCTTATCACAGGGATGTATTCTCCAGCTGTTTTCCTAATTAATTCCACTCTATCAGCAATATTGACTAAAACTTCACACTTCAATTCTCTAATGTCGTTGTATAATAAATTTGTTAACACTATCTTAATTGCCTACCCTATGGTTTATAGTACTTACAATTCATCTCAGTACTTGACCTTTTTTTGAAGGTTATATCGGGTAAAATGATAATTTATTCCTTAAACAATATCATGTATGTAATTTTTTTCTGGTATTTATTTTAATTTGCAGCATCCACTTTATGGTAAACTCATTGCGGGGCTTGTCTGATTTCACCTGTGTATGCCATTGTTTTGATGTAGCTAATTACAGGTATCAACAACAGTGGTCAGGAGTAAATGTTTGGTATGTGAACGATTCAAGCTGGCTGAAGATAATCACCCTACCTGTCTAAACTGTATGGGGTGTCATTAGAACCATACTTGTGATATTTTCTCTTACTGGTTTGAAGAAAGATGGGCAACTGTCACAGCCTAGCAGTTGACCCAGGCGAATGAGAGATCCAGGAAATGCTCACACAAGGATATATACACCATCAGCATTGCTGCCAACAATGCCACTTGAGGTGGAAAGATCAGCATTTCAGAAAAAGGCCCTTCAATCTTTGCCATCATGGGCCTCCCATGCAGTTACAGCCCAGCCATCGCCCACAGTGCCACAACTGAAGCATACAAGCACTGCACAGACTACTGGGCCAATACTGACATTGTACAGCAGCCCACCTGGACCAGTCCCCGACATTCCATCACCATATGCAGACCCTGGTACTGGCTATAGTGATCATTCCCTCAATAGCTGGTACTGGATTTCGGCACCAGACATTAACCAGCTGCAGACCACATAGGCTGCAGTTATGAAACAGTCTTGACGTATGCTCTCTTCTGCCGGGACTGGGTACAGTGATCTGCCTTCATGGTATATCCATTCCTGGATTCAAGATGCCAACAGCGTCTGGCACCTGTTTACGCCTATTCCAGCCCTGGTTCTGTTATGGAAACCCAGCATTACTGGCACTGGATTCAGTGAAGCAGTCTACTACAATATCCAGTACAGGACCCATGGAAGTATCATAGATTGGCACAGGACAGATCCATCACCAATCCTGGCTCTGTCACAACCCAGTATTGGCTACAGTGACTTACCATTCTCAGACACCTGGTACCCATCCCTGACCTTTGGCAACACTCCAAGAGAACACCTGGAGAGCACTGTGTCCCAACATGGATGGATGTCCACCCTTGTTCATTGTCCCCAGATACTTGCTTTGGCAGCTGTTGTTACTACCTTCATTGGAGGCTTCTTTGTCACCCTACTCTTCCGTGTGCAAAGACATGCTCACAAGCGTCATAATCCTTCCATGATCTGACAATGTCAAGGGAAGACTGAATCTTCTGTGCATCTACTAAAAAAGTCATCCTGCTTAGCCTCTGCCTGCTTCATCAGTGGCCTCTTACAGAATTGCCACATCCATTGATCTCTTAACCAAGAGCCTTAAATTTAATCCTTCTTTCAAACAGTTACCACAGTCTGGTTGAGTCACTCACATCTTACACTGCTTCAGAAGGTAGCTTCAAGACCCAAGCATCAATAGGCTTTTTTTATGGCAATGACCACTCCCATGAAATTTCAACCTAGCTTTTACATGCCAGTTTTGTACTCTAAAGTCCCTGCGGTCAACAGGTTCACAATGTGGTAACAATTGACTCCATGCACAACTTGGTCTCATTGGCTGTATTTCAGCAGTCCATTGAGAATCCCACTGACAGATATGCTTGGGAGTCAGTCTTGTGTATGACTTGAGCATTCAGCAGGGCAGTTTAACACCAACTCTCCAATGCCATAGCTGCTTCTGTCAGTCTCCAGCTTGCAGAAAGAGACGCATTACCATCCATCTTCCTACTGGTCAAAGACAATCAATAGGTTATTCTCAGATCACAACCACTGTCTTCCAACTTCCTATTCCATGGCTACATAGAGGAGGTTAGGAAACATTCTGCCAAAGAGGCAAACCTCACTCTTGCCCAGCATCCCAGAGTCCAGCCCTTGTTTCTTAGGTCACTTAACCATGAAATGGGAGAGCCTTTACCCAGACTACCTGTGGGTCTTGCACATTGTCTCATAGGGCCTCAAGATAATGCTTAGCGACCCTCACCTAATTTCAAGGGATACTTTTACTAGACTTCCCAATAGACCAATACAAAGCTGACGTTTTGCAGCAGGGGAAAAACATTCAATTTATGATAAGGGTGGTAGAAATCATTCACAACCCAAACTCACTAGAATTTTTGCTTCTGATAGGTCATGCATCTAAGCTCACTTGACCAACACATTTGGGCATCCAAGTTCAGTACATGGACACAATGTGTCAGTTTACGGCACTCCAAAACCCTTTTGGTCTGATTCTCAGTCCCTGGGTCTTCATGTGAATCACATCCATGTCCATGACATTGAACCACCTGGATGACATTCTGCAAAAGCAAAGGTGAGCAATCTTTTGTACAAAGACATGAAAACCCTCTGGGAATCAAGTTTGTCTCCCTCAAGAACATGCCTAGAAAATCATTGCTGCAGTGTCTCCCATCCCCTTGGAGAGTCGAATTTAAGCCAGGGAATTTCTTTGCCTCTTGGGTCTTCTCATTTTGGGCCCTCTTTTCATGAGACCCGGCAAATGTTCCTTTTACCCTAGTGGCAGCCAAAACTTTGCCTTTACAATTGGGAGAACCTCACTTGTCTTACAGTGGATATCCTGCTGCATTATCAGTCCACACAGATGTCAGCATGACCGGCTGGGGTGTCCACCTCCTGCCTCATTTCATGAAGTGAGTGGGGTTTGTCCCCTTCAGGAGCACATTATGGATATCAATCTCCTGGAGATGAAGATCATATTGAATGCCTTTTGATTGTGGCAGGAAATGTTGTTTGGAAAGGGCATTCTTATTTTGTGGCAGGAAATGTTGTTTGGAAAGGGCATTCTTTTATGATGTCAGTTACATCAGAAGGCAAGGGGGAACCAAGTCCCCAGACTTATCAGGTGGTGTCGTCATCAACAAATCTACATTCAAATCTGCTACATCCTAGGCCAGTTTAATGTCCTAGCAGACTCACTATCCCAGTGGAATCAACCAAATCCACATGGAATAGTCCATTCACCCCTCAGTCTTCAGTCAGATCTGTGCCCACTGGGATTGACCTCTTGTGGACCTCTTTGTGAGAGTTTTCATTTCAAAGAGCTCAATTTAACCTGGTGGGACTTATATCAGCAGTGCAACAGGCTACCTTTCCAGGTCACTCAGCAGCTTCATAACAACACAGGTTACTCCACTCTTGCTGGATTTGTGGGAGCAACATTTGTTCTCAAAATTACATCAATACATTGACCATGTACTAACCCTAACCATATCTCCAACCATATCTCATACAAGACTCAAAAGTTGTTTCACCTACATCAGTAGACTGGAGCCAGGCTCAACTCCAGGATAAAGGAAGTAACCCCCTCTACCTCTTACCTATTCTCATAACATATTATGATCGTGCAACATATTTGAAAAGGAAATCATTTGTTGGAGTAAACTATGTTTCTTCAATAATACTTGCACGATCATAATATGGATGCACCCTCACAATCCCTCCTTGCAATTACATCCCTGGAAGAGCATGCGCATCTGCTCCAGCAGTTACTGACAGTTGATGGGATTTGGCATCATTTCCTCTATCCAAGGGGAGACCACTCTTATTTGACTTTCGTCTGAGCAAAAAGACAACTTTGTAGCACTTTTGTTGCTAAAACAAGCTAAATGACATGGTGAACATCTTTCTTAGCTTGGGAGGGCTAGATTTGAGAGGTAGTGGATGTACTCCTAATGTATTATGATCAGGTAAGTACAGCCTTCCCTCATTATAACGTGGTAGTCAGGGTCCATAACCGCTGACCGCGTTATGTACCAAACCATGTTATAATAAGAACTGCACTATTACTAAATCGTGATATACTGACAACAGCATTATATACTGACCTGCAGCAGGAATGATCAATTTTTTTTAAATAATGGTGTTTTGAAAAGGAAATAAAGATATAACACTAAGCTTCACTTTGTTTTCTTTCAACCCATTGTGTTATACATTATTATGATTTTGGTCATGGGATTCATAGTGGTACCTCATTATATCCGGAATCGCATTATAAAAAGGGAGTGCTGATATCACAAATTACCCTGGAAGAATACCTTGCACACAACTTGTAAACAGAACTCTATTCATATTCTTGCAGTTCTGCTTTTGAAATTCTTTTTGCACTGAAATAATGGAAAATTTTATCTCAGGTGTGAGCTCTTTACGACAGTTCCCCATGTTGATAAATGACCTTCACCCTCCAATGTAAAGGAAGCAGATGAGAACACTCACTACTTCCAGCCTAACTAAATAGTGCAATGGCCATCTCAAAACATTTATTCACAATTTAGGGTTGGAAGAAATCAATACATATTATGGGTGTGATACATGATGGTACATCAGTGCATATGAAATTGGACAAACTTTTGGCACATGGGTGTATATAACACTCTTCCAGCTGTTCAGAATATTCATATGAAATTTCAGTGAGAACTATATCTTTGGGAAGTTTGACACCTTCTGCAAGAGACTTGAGAGAATCGCTGACATTGTCAACACCATCGAGATGTTCTCTGGGCTTGGTGATGTAAAGATTGAGGGAATTGACAGCATTGGGGTTCGCTACAAGACTGTTGTGGACCAAGTAAAGAAGAAGAACTATGACATTTTGGATCACAGAAAACAAGAGGTAAACATTATTGGTGTTGTTGTCTTGCTTGTGTTAGCAGATTGTTAGACATAGGTGTCACATTTCCAGCCACACTGGCTCATTGCCAGATTTGCAAGCCAAAAGTCTGGATTCGAATCCTGCCCAGATCAGCCCTGTCAGCTACTATGATGTGTCTCTGGATAAGGCATTTCACTCCAATTCCTTCAGTACTATATTGCCTTTTATGGGTTGATGTGCATTTAAAGACCAAGCAAACAAACTTTTCCAGTGGCAGTGATGCCATCAGTACTGCTGGTATTGTCAGAATTTTTGTTCATTGTACCTTGACTCGCAATTCCAAAAAACACATTTGTTTTCACAGGGTAAACACTGTTGAAAGCATATTAATCAGTGTTGCATCTAGAGTACATTGTTTGCAAAATTTACACATATTTGTGCAAGCCTGGTGCAAAATCTTTCATCCTGGGCCCATTTGTGATGTAAAATATCTAAATATCTGAACCTAGCAATAAAATCCTAATGCATCATACATTTTTTTTATCAATCGATAATATCCTGGAAAAGGCTTGAGCTTTGGGAAATTACCAAGCTAAAATTTTCACACTTTCCAAAAGTTAAAACTTACTAAACTATGCCTCATTTGGTTGATATCCCTTGGGTCTAACTGTCATATTTTGGACATGTAATCTTGGTCACATGCTGTACCATGTGATCAAGTTAACGTGTCAACCTTTGGCATCATGGAAGATTCACTTGCAGTGAGTGGGAAACAATTTGAAATTTATCAAATGCTGCTTTTACCAGTTATTTGAAAAGATCTCAGGTGGTGTTTCTCTGGTGACTACGTTCCCTGATCACATTGATGTTAGGAAGTAAACTCCGCTACCTCTTGAATCCAGCCCTCCCTGGTCTTTTCTGCCTGTATATCATGTAGACCAAGGGCAGAAACTCTTGCCCATTACCTCCTCTTACCACCGATAGGTGGCCACCCATCAACTGGCTGTTTACCAATTTAAGCTTTCGCTGCAGTATTAAACTTCGTCCCACATTGTGTCTTGAAATCCAGGAAAATCTGTTTTTTTCTACACAGCCATCGAGAAAGTCATTATAGTACTATATATGAATCTATTTGCTACATGTTGGTATCATTATTTTTTATTTTTTATCAATATTTATGTGAATTTTTTACCGTAGGTGGACTTTTTGTGCATTTTTTTCTGACTTGGTGCTCCATCATCATGATATCATTGGTGCTTGTTGTTGGTTGTTTATTTCATGCACACTACCTGTATTTTCACTTTTTGAGTAGTGAATATTGTTATTGTTATATATGAACACTTTCTGGTTGTTATTTCTGTTTATTGTCGTTGTTGTTATTTTAGTTAGACACAATGACCAAATGTACCAAGCCAAGAAATTGAAAGTAAGCAAGGATATGCATGATTCATGCCTCAGTTACACAAAGTGTTCTTCATCTTCTTTGTGACAAGATCTGGAACCCAGGGAACTCAAAGGCTTTCTTTTCGGAAAGTCATTTATCAACATCTTTCTTGTCCTGTTGGTACCGCATGCACTCAGACACATACAGTACTGACTTGCCTAGTTTGAATAAAAACATTGTGGCAGTTAACGTGTCAACCCATGCAGTTTTATAAGGTGGATCAAAAAGTTTTCCACTTCACCTCCATGTTAGTGCAGAATATAGTGGCAACTTCCTCAGTGCTTGATCTGGTGTGTCTACTGATATATTGCCTTGATGAAAAATTCGGTAGCAGTCATATGTGGGAGTCCATAGTCTGTATTGCCAAAGTAATTAACAGGGCCACTCATCATTCTATAGCTAACGCACTGACGGCTTTGGCAAATTTGGATCTTGTGAGAGGAGATGTCTTTCTCTGCTTGTCCTCACTGAAGCTGCATCTTTCTTTGGCTGTGTGATCAATGCCCTTTGGTATGCCATTGCTGTTCAGTGATAGAATTGAGGATGTAAGGAAGCAGGCAGCACAAGAGCTGCCTCTCCAACTTGCCATGCCTCATCCTCTGGTGTTAAGGCCACATCTGGCTCAACTGCAGCAGAGAGACAATCATTGTCAAAAAGAGAGAAGTCCAAACACTGCCCATTAGCAGCAGTTTTGGCCTCAATCTAATTTCAGGTGGCAACAGGCTCCCCCTCACCCCCCCCCCCCCAATTTCCTTTCCCAAGTTTTCCAACAACTGTCAGTGACTTACCACCACAGCCACCTGCTGACAACCTGCCTTACATGGATAAGAAGAAAAGAATGACTTTTCCTTACTGAGAAAAAATCCTGGTGAATCCAGAGAAAGCGCTAAACACATGCCCGTGAGGAGGTTGTACTGACATGATCTGGGTCTGGTGGTCGTCTGAGCTGCAGCCACTGGACCCACCAGATTCCATTCTCATATCTGTGAAGCTGGATCTTGAAGATTAAAACTCAAGAAGGTTTAATGTGCATGCCAGCCAGCTTCTATTATGTCTTAAATTGAAATGTTACATTTGCACATGAGGCTTGCAGAGATCGCTCTATTCTCATGAGCTGAAATCTTCATGAGGCATATCTGATCTTGAGATCTCACATTACTTCGAGTGTGCCCACCACAGTCACAGTGGTAGCAATTGAGGGGTTGTATCCTCTTTCCCAGCCTTCACTGGAAGAAAGAGACATTGTTGGGTCCCACAACTCTTCTCCATGCACTTCAAGTAGTACTTTAGAGCATAGACTGGGTCTAGATCAAGGAGAGGGAGTGTACGACCACTCTTTGATTGCCTGCTGATGACTACCTATTAGCTACAAAGAAATGTTACATAATTAGGACCATGGAACCATCTGATCTGAACTGGAGATAGTTCAAGTCCATTGAAAAGGCATGCATCTCACTCACCCTGCATGCCAAAAGCTGAAGCTGTAAAAAAACATGTTTTATAGAAAAGCCGATTCAGGGAGGTTCTGGCTAAAGGTTCGAACTAAAAGATTCCATTTAGGAAACAGGGTGAGCGATTTTGGACTATTCAAGTCAGAATTGGCTAGCAAGTCTGATTGATCCTTATTGTGACCAATATTCCCTTAAACAGTTGGAAATTTTTTAGGCAATTCCTATAAAAAAAATTGACCATATAAATTTATCATTCATAAATTCTGATGGAAAAGGGTTTCATTCATAGATTTCTTCAAGCTTTCTCCTCTCTATTTATCATGTAGTGCTCATATATACGGTTAGGAGGAAGCTAACCCAGCTGCTTGTATATTGCAGCTGAGTCAGCTGTCTCATAAGTAACAGACCTTGGCCAAGTATAGAAAGTGTCAACCCAAAGATGGACAGGACACGTTTGTTCAAAGACTTGTAATGCCTTTTAAGTTGAAACACTGTTTCCATCATGTATTTGCTATCAATTGTACAAGAGTTTTCATCCTTAGTTTTGTGTTCCTGCAGAATTTGACGTAGCAATCCTTGAAAATTTTGAACCATAATAATATCTTGGATGAAATAATGACTGTAATGTTGGTCCATTATCTATTTTTGTATTAAAATTAGTAACCTAATCAGGGTCTAAAACATTTTCAATTGGCTACTTGTCCTGTTGGGCAAGTGACTTGGAACTTTTATTTGTCCTGCATCAATTTTACTCATCCTGTGCTGTACATGACACTGAATTAGCTTAAAATGACACTTGTCCAATTGAACAAACTTCTTGAATAAGTGACTTGCCCTTCCTCAGCCAACACTTGTAAAAATGAGCTAATGATTAAATGCCTGTTAACATTTTCGTCTCATACTTGGATGGATATTGAATCAAGATCTGGTATGTACATTAAGACTCTCTTTTCATTTTTCTCAGTCCATAATTCATTTTGTCAGATGTATGCATACTTTTTCATACTATTATAATGCTTTAGGGGTTTGTTTTTTTTACAATAATTACAATCCATCTATCTGACAGAAATGAGCAGTGTTTGAAAGGTCAGTTTAATTTTTCACATTATATACAATACATATAAAATCTTGGTTTATGATCTTGATCCCTAAACTATTATTATGCAGTAAACACTGATATAAACTGTTGAATATGTCATATTTATGAAACAGAAGCAAATTTGGAATAAAATTAGTTCTTTATTAATCTTTTCTGATTAATGCATTTAGTCAGGGAGGAGGGCAATAATAGTAGGTAAATATTACATAATTAAAATTAGTTTTACCCCCCCCCCCCCCCAGCTACATACTGATAATCACTACAAATTGTGACAGTAGTAATAAACTTAATGTAACAATATTTGTTGTGTATAATTTCAGTTTGACATAGACTACCTGGAGTTCAAGAACCAGATTGACAACCTGCGGAGTTTGATCCAGGGCTTCATGGACTCCTGGTTCACAAGATCTCTCACGGTATGCAGTATTTCTTACTTTTTATTATTGTAAATGCACTTCTATTCATGGGTGCCAATTTTAGTGGATTATAGTCTGTCTGTGAAGACAGTAGGATTGGCCCTTACTAATTAGAGGCATTATATAGACGAACTTAAGTACAGTCAAACCTGTTAAAGAGCCTTCTGTGAGAAAAGATCAAACTGGCCACTTAACACAGGTGATCTCTGAATGGGAGGTTCAGCTATCAAACTTGGTTTTTGAACAAATATTGTACATCAGACTCTATTATTGTTATACATTACTATTATTCTTCTTATTATTATTAGTAGTAGTAGTAGTAGTATTACTGTTTTCATTGTTGTTACTATTACTTTAAACAATTTTGTTGTAAAATAAATATTAAATCTATATTTTTAACATTTGTATAACTTTTTTAAAATCTTTTTTTGGGTGAAATTCTTTTAGGCAATTGGAATGATTTCCTATTCAAAAAACTCACCATAGAAATTTATCATTCAGAACTTCATAGATTTCTTCAAGCTTTTCCTCTCTCTTTTTTTCATGTAGAATGTTTTTGCTCAAATATGCAGTAAGTAGGCAGGTAGCTCAGCTGCTTGTATATTGCAGCTGGAATCAGCTGTCTCAGAAGTAACAGACCTGGCCAAATAAAGAAAGTGTCAACCTAGTGATTGACAGGTCACTTTTGTTCACAGACTTGTGATGCCTTTTAAGTATTTACCATCAAGAGTACACAAGTTGTTGTCCTCAGTTCTGTGTTACTATCAAGTGTACACAAGTTGTTGTCATCAGTTCTGTGTTCCTGCAGAATTTGGATTAGCATTCCTTGAAAATTTTGAACCAAGAGAATATCTTAGATTTAAAAATGTCTTTAATATTGGTCCATTATCTATTCTTGGATTACAAATAATAACTTAATGATTAAATGCCTGTTAAAATTATCATCTCAAACATGGATGGATATTTAATGAAGGGCTGGTATGTACATTATGATTATATGTTTATTTTTTTGGCACACAATCCGTTTTGTGCATACAGATTTATACAGACTTCTATTATAATGCTTTAGCATTTTTTTTACTTACAGTAATTGCAATTAACCTATCTCACAAAAATGAGCAGTGTTTGAAAGCTGAAATTGAATTTTTTTGCATTATAAACAATACGTAGGAAGAGCTTACCACAATCTTGGTCCCCAAGCTATTACTATGCAGTTAACACTGATAGAAATTGTTGAATAGGTCAGATTTGATAAACTAATGCAAATTCAAAGTAAATTTAGTTATCTATTAATCGTTTATGAAAAAGTACAAATATAAATGCATTTAATTGTAATCTAATTCAATAGATGAAAAGTGGAACCTGTTTGATTTGACGAACACATGACAACTTAAAGTATAAATTCTCAAACCTTCCACCTTTGTCATCTCACTGTTTTTGTACTGTATATACACAGTGTATCTAGTTGGAGCATGTTCTTACAAAATTTTTTGTTTATTATGTCCAAAAATGAAGCTTATTATCAATACTTTTTTTTGGTATTATTATTGTGTGTGCAACTATATACATGTACTCTGTATGTAAATATGCATATACTAGAGAGCTACAAGGAGGATTAGTTCTATGCAAATAACTTGTGTCACCCTCTTTAAATAACATTGATTTTGTTATTATTATTATTATTATTATTATTATTATTATTAATATTACTATTATTTTTATGAATAAATTTAGTATAGTTATCAGCACATCCTGCCTAAAAAAGGGGGGGGGGGGTATAAAAATGATGATTTACCATGAGTATTTATTGCAACAACTAATTTTCTAAGCAATATTGTGGCTTTATTCAATTCTTAAAATAACAACAGAGAGATTAGCCAATTTAAAGTTACACTGGCAGATTGACTTGAGTACGATGAATATAATCAAGATAGGACATGTTTACACATCAGTTCACATGACATGTGTACTTAATAAATGCTTTTCTTGGAAAACAAATGCTTCATTTGCTTAAAGGAGTAAGAAACCATTGTTTAGTCAGGAAACACCTGGCTGTTGGCCATGGAAGACAGATGACCATTGAATACTTGACTATTATAGAGTGATTTCCAGTTTGGGGGGGGGGGATAATGGGAATGGCCGTTGAGACCAGGTGACAGCTAAACAAAGGTGACCATTCAGGTAGGTTTGACTGTACTGACAGCATAACTATGCACAATAATTCTTCTGAAAAAAAGAAATTTATATTATTTCATTCATTTCAATTTCTTGAGTTCTTATTAGTTCAAGTGTGTCTGACTAAAAATGAAATCCAAGCCAACCATCTCAGTTTTAAAAATGCATGGAAACCTGTCTTAAGGGGAAACCTTCTTAAAAAAAGATCCGTGCTTGTAAAGAGCTACATTTATGTACCCCTTTACCTTTATGAACTGCTTTATCGTTAAGAACCCTTTACCTTTATGAACTGCTTTATCGTTAAGAACCCTTTACCTTTATGAACTGCTTTATCGTTAAGAACCCTTTACCTTTATGAACTTACATATTTATCTACTTTATAAAGCGCACATGTTCACAAAGAACAGAATTTTATGGTCCCTTGATTATCTCTTATAGACCTGTGCATTACCTGCTTGGTTGCAATATGATATGTATCGCTATAATTGGGTGTGGATACAATACAAACTGTGATGCAGGAGTGAGAATACAATATGTGTCACAATAGAGACTACTACCTTATCTATTTGTCCTTGCATGCACTGTCTCTGTCGCTGTTTTGCCATTGCAAATGTGCTGCAAGGTCACTATAGTATGTGCCAGATGAGCTAATACCGGCATTTTTATATTTTTATCAAGAACCATATTTTCATTTTAGATACAAATCATACAAACCTTAAATGTAAAAGCATGCTCAACCTTTTGGTTGAGTTGTTCCACCCCTGTCATCTCACAGATAGAATGAGTGAACCACAACACATTACAAATAGTGTTGATTGTCGATTTTCTAAATTCAGACTGAGAAGGCAGTGGAACTCCTTGGGAAATTTGAATCCATCGGAGGGGCCCAGCTGGACATGAATGAGAAGTATATGAAGGTCCTGATGAATTATGGACGTGACCTTGAGTCGATCCGCAAGCTGTACCAGAAGTACAAGTCTGAGCCCTTCATCCCTCGGAACTTGCCACCTGTTGCAGGGAGAATTGCCTGGGCTCGTCAGCTATACAGGAAGATTGAAGGTCCCATGAAAGCCTTCAAGACCAAGCCAGAAATTCTGAAGGTATGTGGCTCAGTAAACAAAGTCTTTCCACATGTGCACAGTCAGGACTACAATAAAAATCTTATACACATACGAAAAGGCAGAGAATATAAATTTTTGATGTCCCTCGGTCCATATTCACTATTTCATTTCAACACAGTAACTTGAGTTCTCCATCATCTGCCATTAACAAACTTTGTAAGTAACTTATATTTGGGGCAAGGAAAAAACCTATTGATTTCAGGCTCAAAAGGACTAAGGTCAGGGTTACAGGGACTGATAGTATGAAAAGTGTTTCCACACAATAACGTCATTTGTATAACAGATACCTTGACCAAACTTTGTAAATGGCTTTCATTTGAGATAAGATAGACATCTATTGATTTGGGGTTTAAAAGATCAAAGGTAAAGGTTACAGTGACTCCAAGAAGAAAAATGGTTTCTACACAGTATCTTGAGTTCAACTTTGACCAAACTTTATGGATGGCTTTCATCTGAAACAAGGAAGACGCCTAATCATTTTGGGGTCAAAAGGTCATGGTCACATCAAATGAAAGAAGAAAAAACTATTTCCACAAAAGTACATAAGTTCTGTACCACATGCCTTGACTAAACTTTGTTGATGGCTTGCATTTAAGACAAGGAAGGCACCCATTGATTTGGGGGTTAAAAGGTCTAAAGGTCAAGGTCAGAGGGACTCCCAAGAAGGAAAAGTGTCTACCAAATAACTTGAGTCCTATGCCATAAAACCATGACCAAACTTTCTTTGTGGTTGGCTTGCATTTGAGACAAGAAAGGCAGCAATCGATTTTGGGGTCAGTAGGTCAAAGGTCAAGGTCACATTGACTGAAAGAAGAAAAATGGTTTCTGCAAAATAACTTTGAGTTAAATCACAACATTCAAAATCACATACAGTAAAACCTGTCTTGAGAGACTGCCCCTTCTGCCAACAAAAAGCAGTCTCTCAGGATAGGTGGTCTCTCATAGTAGTTTTGTACAATACCAGTTTCCAAGGTTGAAATTCAGCACTGTTTAAGAAGGAAAAATAACCACAATCACTGTACATGTATGGTATTCTTTATTCATAGTTCTTGTTAAAATATTGTATGCATTCATCTGAAAATAATTGTATATAGCAATAAAGATATACATCTATCATTAAACATCACATTTATATTTGAAGATCACATGTACATGTATTAGCATATGAATTCTTTTATAATTGACTCCTTGTCTTTTATAACACCCTGAATTTGAGTTGTATCAACGTTTAAACTGGCTGCTATTTTGCAAGCAGTCTCCCATTTTTCACTTCTTTCAATTACATTAATTTTTTCCTCCAGTTTTAGAATTTGTCTTATTTTCTTTGGAGGTTCTGCTATTGTTATTAAGGTGCTAGGTGTTAATGTTATCAGTGATCATTTGTAATAACAACTGTAGCAGTTTTGATCAGGCTTTGGGGAAATATGGAATATACATGTATATACAAAGTATGTGTACCAATGAATGAAATAAAAAGACATAATTAACTTATCCAGAAACAGGATAAATTTATTTAGAGACAAAAGTCAAAGGCTTTATTCACCGATGACATAAAGGGATTAACTCTATAAACAAAGAGTGTAACTGGCTGCACTAAGGTGAACAGATGATGGCTTGGTGTTTGGACTGTAATCACTGTAACATCAACAAAAAAAGCAACAAACAACAACCCTTTTACACAATATAAAATAGATGGAATGATGGACAGGTGGACTATGACTGAAATCGCCAATTCACTCAGTTCTCATGTACCGCTAGATGGACTGACTGACAGGTGAACTGAGTATACGATACATTATAGCATAAGAAGAACTAATAGAGAAGTAATCTCAAAATTCTTTAATTAACATTATTTACAATTATTAAACAGTACATAAGTATACATCTTTGGCATTCTTTGGGTCTCACCCTCTGCTGCATGAGGTTAGTTGTGGTAAGATGGTAGAGAAGCATGCAGTATCTATGAGGCAGAATCGCCAGTACGACTAAATGACAGAATTGTCAAGGCCAAATAGCCGACATGCACTATCTATGAGGCGGAATCGCCATTATGACTGGATGATAATTGTCAAGGCCAAATTGCCAATGTTCGAGGCGGACTCGCCAGTATGACTGACTGACTGACATAACTGTTAAGGCAGAATTGCTGCTGTATTGAGGCAGAGTCGCCATAACTTGTTATGTCTGTAAGTTGAGTGGATTGGGGACAGAATGCCCGAACGACGCTGCATGCCGAGAATGGAACTGGAGTAGTATGCAGCACAGAGCCCCAAGGAATGGATATGTATAGGATGAGAAGTACCTGCAGTTCTGTTACTATTAGCATGAAAATGACAAACAATATAAGCAAATTAGGAACATGAAACAGATTCCCAGTGCACAGTCAGTAAACTGATTGAACTAAAAGCCTAACAGATAAGCAAACAACAGTATGTAAACACAGGGTACACACCCTACTGGTGCTTAAAACGCCGCTAAGTGTAAACGAATATGATGATCCTGTTCCATAGAACACAGGGTGAAAACACTACTGGTGCGAAATGAACCTCACAGTGAGAATGAATCTGATGATCCCACACCATAGAAAGAACTGTAGAATTCCAAAGCCCAATGAAATACTTAGCACAATAAACAGAATCTGCTAACTCCCTTCCCAGAAATAAAATTCATGTAAAGAATCTGAATTATCACATCCGAAAGAATACACCGATACACACCAAACACTAACCTTCATTAGAAAACACACACTTCCACAAAATGTAATCTATACATGAAAACAAGTAGATGAAACTGCTCATACGGCGGTACTTCATCTAGGAATCTGCTTAATCCCTTCCCAGAAATATAATCCCTGTAAAGAATCTGAATGATCACATCCGAAAGAATATACTGATAGAGACCAAACACTAACCTACAATAGAACACACACACTTCCATGAAATGTAATCTATACAAGAAAACAAGTAGATGAAACTGCTCATACGGCGGTACTTCATCTAGGAACGGGTAGGTCTACACATGGCCTGCTGTGCACGTAGAATGGCATCTTTCGAGGTCTTGAAATAATGCAAATAAGAATCAGAAGTCCAATGGCCTAGCGTTTTAACAAGGTGATCCTCGATCCCTGCATTAGCTGCTGCAGTGGCAGCCCCTATCCGAAAAGAGTGCCCATTGAATTGACGTTGTGGATAGCCTAGTACATGCAGGAGCAGATGTAACTTCTCCAGAAACACTGATATAGAAAGTGGATTAATACTGTCTGTAGTAAATAGCGGGTCAGAAGGCCTAAGACAGCCCACCCTGCTGTGGATCGCTAGATAATCGTTCATAGCCCTTAAGGGGCAAGTACAGTTATGCACTGGAAAAAGTCTGATCTGCGAGAGAGAGCATCTGAAATGAAGTTATCTTTTCCTGGGACATATTCAGCTAGAATTTTGCAACAGTATTGAGCGGAGATCCAAGTCAAATGCCTGAGCAATTTCATTATCATGGGAGATTTGGATCGGCGTTTCATAATTGTCTTAACTGCACTGATATTGTCACAATGGAAAAAAAATTGTTTACTCTGCCACATATGGCCCCATAGATGGGCTGCAACTACAATGGGGTAGATTTCCAGCAGAGCCATAGACAACTTGTCTGTGCCTAATATGTCCAAATTATCAGGCCACGATCCTTGGAACCATCTGCCTTGGACCCCACCCCCCCAAATCTGAGAGTTGATGCTGCATCAGTAAAGAGCTCAAAATCTGTAGCAATAGTGACATTAGAGTCCAAGAAAAAGGAAATTCCATTCCATTGAGCCAGAAAGTCACTCCACATCTTTAGATCCAGTCTACATTCGGTATTCAATTTTTACATGACGATTCAATTCGGTGATGGTTGTTGACAAGGATATCAGATACGATGTGAAAGACCGACCAGGGGCGATCACTTGACATGCATAATGTAAATGGCCCAAAAGACTCAGCAATTCCCTCTTCATGCAAGATTTCCTTTGCTATAAACTTTTTATCAGGGCAGCTAATCTGCTTAAAGCTTATCTTGTGGCAATCTAGCTTCCATTTTCTCAGAGTCTAGTATTATACTCAAGTATTCCATAACTGGTGACGGTCCCAGAGTTTTGTGGGGAGCAATTGGAATAGATAATCTGCTGAATATCAATGTGATTAATGCCATTGTTCTTTCAGCTGGAAAGTGTGGCTCATCAATGGACAAAAATCGTGCGGTAAATGCAAGAAATGTGATATGCCATAATTATGTTGAGCTATCCACGAAATCACTTTGGACAGTGTATCAAAAATCTTAGGACTACTTCGACTAGCAAACACTAACTTGGTGTATAAATAGTATTTATTCCTGCACTTGACACCATACAGAGGCCACAATGTTTGGAGTATGGGAATTAGCTTGAATGCATCAGTAATATCTGTCTTGCACGTATTAGCACCCATTCCTAACTGTAACAGAATGTGAATAGCATCATCTATTTTGAAGTACAAGAGAGAAAAATCTTCTTTTCTGATTAATGCGTTGATACTTTCATGCTCGAGGGGACTGAGGTACCAACAGATCCACAATAAGTATGTACTTGCCAAAATATTTGCTTTGCACCACACCCAGGGGGCTAATCCAGAATATGGGAAATGGTGGACTTTCAAAGGGGCCTATCAGGTAGTTTTTGGAGAGCTCGTACTCAAGTAATACGTCAACCATGTCAGGTTGTGATGTCGCTGATGCCAAATTTTTACACTCAAATGAAGAAGTATGCTGATGAGAAAATCCCGTATGAAAACCATAGCAGAGGCCAATAATAAGATAGTCCACAAATTCTTTATCAGGATGGTGTTGCAATTCTTCTTGCAGTCTAACGATATTGATGGGTGTGGTTGCTTGGAATGTCAGTAATGCTATTTCCTGATTTAGTCATTGTAGTTTTGTAGGTGGCAGTACCTGCTTAGTCACCAGGTTGCACTTGAGCTGTGAATGTGGTGTTTTGCAAGTCAGGCACACGTGCGCATTACTACAATTTGTTCCGAAACAACCTTTTGCTTCATTGAAGTTATTACATATTTATTTTCCTACCTTGACTATCCACTGTACTCTGTCTATACACTGATGGGGTTTGTCTTGGTTGATTAATTGCTGTCTGCAGAGCAAGGTGACAGCAGTCTGAATCATGAGCAAAACTCCAGCAGTGCTGGCATGGAACAACCTTATAAGCAGATAAGACATAAGTTTGTAGCTTGGGATCGATTCTACTCCAATCCACTTTATGTTCATGGAGCTGCAGCAAATTGCTGCTTTTCGTGCAAATTCTTTGTGGTACTCATAAAATGCTGGGCTTCCTTTTGTTAGGGCATGCATTTTTATCATATCTTTTTGGTATACATCCTATACTTGAGTTCTGGAAGGGAAGGCCTCGCACATAATCGCTTTGTACCGACTAAACGCCAATATGAACTCGCTAATAGTCAAATTCCTGGAAAGTCTATGGTCGCAGACTTGTGTGATATTTGAAATTTTACTAGGAAACTTTCCCACTAAATTCATGCCCCACTGACCTGACTGAATGGATGTTTTGATCTTCAAATTCATGTGGCATTAGAAGTAAAGATAAATGCACCTATTTACCTGCCATAATCTCCTTCCATAATTGTGAGCTGACGGGGTCAATAGGTGCACGCCATTGTCAGGAAAAACGTGCACGGACGTAGCGATACACGATCTGGTTTCCATGGCCGACATCGCTGTTGCGAGGGTATGCGACTGTCTCAGTACAAGGATATCCCGTACTGTTGGTCATATTTAACTGGGTTTGCATCCTGATCACTGCTGCTTTGGAGAGATGATCCTGCTTCCAAAGGAACGTTATCCCTTTTATGAACATGGTGTATTTGTTGTTGTTGTTGAATATTCTCTCCGGTGCTAGGAACCCCATCTACCATGGACGCGGAACAGGGCATTCCTATTGCTCGCAGCTACGCACTAAGTTGACTGGTTCTCGATGCCGAGTGCAGAGATGAATGTGAGGGATTAACCGCAGAGGTAGATTGCCGAGGACTCGCCGATGGCTGACAGACAGAAATACCGAACCTAGTCTCATCTTGGTTAGGGGGCGTGTCTGTGGGTACTGACGTCATCCCGAGCTGCTGCAAACCTTCCCTTCCGCTGCAAGCAGGCAGTGATTCCACTGTTTGATCTTGACCACTGGCTTGGGGATCTTGTGTACTCCCTGGCGTGTCAGAATCCAGGGGCCTAAATACTTGTGTTAGGCCGCCATCTTGAATTAGCTTCAGATTTTCTTCGTAAATCTGCACAAGCTGAGCCTTCTTTAGAGAAGCAGGCACAATAATGTTAATCTCACAAATTTTTTGAAGCAGTTTTCCCACTGACCAATTGTTTTGGCGACTGAGCATCCCATTGTTGTCTGTTATTAGCCGATCTATGACCGCGGTACCCACGAATAGCAGGAAAACTGACATGGTTTATCCATGATATACAAGAAGCAAAACAAAAACAATTTTTCTTAGAAGTCAGCAATTTCCCAGCAGAACATTAGAGTTTGTGAAGCGGCGAGTGTAACACAACATGACGTTGACTTGAAAGAATCAGGCAAAGTACTCTTGTGGAAGTAATGTGATCTGGATGAATCAAAGTTCTAGAGTCATGCCTAGAAATTCAAAACTATATCACCAAGTTTCCAGTATAGCTTATGAACGACTCCTGAAGAGACTGTCAAGCTCCAATAGAAACAACTCGTGAACCAAGAAGAGAAGATAATACAAAAACAAAACCTGTCCACTCTCAACACTGATCACTTGTAAACTGAATGACTGCTAGCAGGCTAACACAGCACAGAGGACCCCCTTTTCTCTGATTGGTTGATAGCTGATACCAGCATAGTGGGCATGTCTACTGAACTGATCCTGCATAACAGGCTTTTGACTGGAATCCATTCTTTGTGTAAACATCATTTAATTACATTAAATACCTATTAACAATGACAATCGAATCCGGAAAATGATTTGCACTTTCTATTGTTAAAGACAAAGACAAAGACCTCATTCACCCCAGGCATTACAGATTAACTCCAAAGACAAACGATGTACGCGACCGTTACATTAACTTCGGCACTACAATGACTGTCTATAACAAATGACACTACATGCATGACCTGTGAAATTTAGGAAACCAGTAGCCAGCCTCATTTTTATTTTTGTTTATTTGGTTTTCTTTAGAACAGTCTTTACTTTTTAAGCGGTCGAGGTTACAAAGGATTAAATAAAGGTCAGTGGTGTTTGTCCCTATTCTAGCGATATGGTCGTTTATAGCAGTGTTATTTTAGAACAATCTGCATGTACTTTAGTCTGGTTTACAATCTATATCATATGACACTACATGCATGACTTGTAAAATTTAAAAAACTGGTAGCCAGCTTAATTTTTTTTAGTATAGAACAGTCTTTACTTTTTAAGTGGTTGTGGTTACAAAGGATTAAATAAAGGACAGTGGTGTTTGTCTCCATTTTCGTGATACATTCGTTTATAGCAGTGTTATTTTAGAACAATCTGCATGTACTTTAGTCTGGTTTACAATCTATAACATAAGACACTACATGCATGATCAGTAAAATTTAAGAAACCAGTAGCCAGCCTAATTTGTTTTGTTTTTGTTTTTGTTTAGAACAGTCTTTACTTTTTAAGCGGTCATGGTTACAAAGGATTAAATAAAGACCAGTGGTGTTTATCTCTGTTTTTGCGATGTGGTCGTTCATAGCAGTGTCAAGATGCATATTTTGCCAAGAAATCATGGTCGCTGGTTGCGTTCTGCATTTGGGCGTTCACAACAGTATGTTTATATAATAAAATCGACCATGCATTAAAATTGTGGTTGTAAAGGATAGGTGGTCACACATAGACGAGGTCGCTCAAGACAGGTTTTACTGTATCACTGTAAGGAAATCACAAATCTTCCCACTAATGCTATGACACCAATGCTGTGATGTAACAGACAAAACACCTGTTCAGGTCATCAATCAATGAAATAGCTTGTTTCAGTTATTATTGCTAGGCAATGTCACTTGTCAAAAGTGGCATAGTTCACAAGTTTCGTACTACATCATTTAGTACCTGAGTATCCAACTAGTGAAAGAGGGTTTTGCATAATAGAAATATAGTAATACTATTCGCCATAAGGCAGGTATATAATATAACATTTGCGGTACTCTTGTATATAGAGATCTTTCATGTATATGCACTTTAAAGTTCATTCAGACATTCAATTAGCAAAGAAGACAAAGTAATCAAAGTAGATCATAGATCGAAAGGCCACTTTAATATATGTTCACTGGATGAAATGGATGATTCTTGGCTGTGTTCAGCAAGGCTAGCATTAGGTTGTGTTAGGCTAGCGCTAGGATAACAATCTTACTGTACGGGCTGCCAGTGAAAGGTTCTAGGTGACAAAAGCTAACATTTGAGAGAGGTAGCTCATCGCGAACAATGCATGTAAATTATGTTTCACTCACAGAAGAGCTTGCCAATTGAAACTTGTAAACACGAGCTTAGAGAACCTAGATGTGTGGTTAATTTACCTTGAATGTCGTATGCCTGATGTGTGTTTAGGCCCATTCACTGAGCAATAGGGATTAAATATACAGTTTCTAATGGCAAGTAAGGTTTATTTATTAATCTTTGAAGAGCATGCTTTAAAAATCAGAAAATTCACTGCTGTGCCATCCTGATGTGAGCATTGGTCTATCATGTTGAAAATTCCCAAGAAAACATACAGTTGAGTAGAGCTAATAGTGCACAGCACCATTCTTACTGAACATAGCCCTGTTAGTCTATAGTACAAAGGTCAAAAGTCTGTTTTTTAGTTTGTCAAAGGTCAAGGTTGGTTGATTGAAAAAATGTAAACAGTCATGGTAGCAATTTTTATCACAGGCAAGATAATGAAAAATATTGAATTATACCCATTTTGCTGTCTTAACATATACAAACATATGCATGTTTGTTTTTATCCCTCTGCCTCCTTTGTAGAGGCAGGGATATATAATAATCTTCATGTCTGTTCATCTGTCTATCCATCCTCCACTCTTCTCTCTGGCACACAATCTTGTTAATGCAACTAGTCCATCAGTTTTTGTGGGATTTCCATGAAACTTGGTAAAAAATCATGATCATCACCTGAAGATGCGCATATTGACAAATCACTTTGCACCCACAATTATTTTAGAGTTATTGACCATTTTGTCTTGTTGCAGTATTTGTTACAATCTCATTAGTGCAACTTGCCTTGAAACTTGTTAAATATTATGGTCATCATCTGCAGATGTGCATATCAACAAATCACTTATCTACTGCAATTATTGTTAGAATTATTGCCCTTTTTGTCTTATATCTTAATGCCGTTTAAAACACAATCTCATTAGCGCAACTAGTCCTGCAGTTTTTGATGGATTGCCATTAAACTTGGTAAATATTATGAACATCACCTGAAGATGTGCAAATCAGCAAATCACTTTGCTCCTCCAATTTTTTGTTGTTGCCCTTTTTATCTTGTAGCTTAATGCAGTGTATGATTCAATCTTATTAGCGTAACTAGTCTAGCAGTCTTTAATCGATTGCCAGAAACTTGTTCAGTGTTATGGTCCTCACCTGAAGATACACATATTGTTAAATCACTGTGTTCCTGCAATTTTCATAAGAATTATTGCCCTTTTTGACTGCTGTAGTGTATGACAGAATCTTGTGAACACAACTAGTCTCACAGTTTTCATTGGATCACCATGAAACTTTGTACTTGTTATGGTCATCATTTGAAGATGTGCTTTGTGCATATCGGCAAACCGCTTGGCTCTCACAATTTTTGTTAGAGTTAGTGCCCTTTATGTCCTGCAGCTGAATGCAGTATAAGACAATCTGTGAATGCAACTTGTCGTGCAGTTTTTGATGGATCTCTGTGAAACTTGTTGCATATTATGATCATCATCTAAAGATACATAGTGACAAATCTTTGTGCTCCAATGGTTTTTTATAAGAGTTACAGCTGGATTTAATGTATGACAGAATTTTGTTAATGTAGCTACACTTGCAGTTTTTAGTAGATTGCTGTGAAACTTAGTACATATTATGCTCATCATCAGAAGATATGCATAATGACCAATCATTTTACTTGTGCTATTTTTAGAAGATTTATCCACATTTGTTTCTGTAGGCTCATCTCTATCAGATGGACCAGTAGGGGTGGAAGGCATCGGCATATTTACCATATATACTCGCTTAAAAGTCAAGTCCAACTGCAATCAACATAGACTATGTTGTTTGTTCTACTGATTACTCCTAGAAAACTGCGTTGCCCCAGATCTGTCCGTGCATTATGCGACAGCAGATCTGGGTCTGTACAGTTTGCAGTTGGACTCTACTTATAAGAGAGTATATAAAGTATCTGAGCAAATTGCTCACAATTTGTCTAGTTTATTCTTTGAAGAGAACACTAAGGTTCAGTTATTCATTCATTATGATGTATTTATTTTATTTGAACGTACAGCACCCTGAAGCAAAGAAGATTGTGAGAAACTATAACAAGATGGCTGGAGTGCTCATGGAATATGAGGTTTGTATATAATAAATTTAGGTCACCCAGGGCTGTCAACTCCTTAGTTTCAACTTAATGATTTCTCTTTTTTTTTCTTCTTTTAAAAATAATGTTCCTGATAAATATTTGTCTACTTGTCTTTAACATCTTGTACAAATTTATTTTTTTATCAAGTCACTGAAACTTTGGAGAGAAAAGCAATATTTTCCATTATAATAAGCTTTAATTTCCCATCAAATAAAGATTTATTTCAGAACAACAGTTCTCAATAACACAAGAGTTTATGATTTTTTTTACCAATTTTCATAACCAAATTTAATATGATTTTAAAAAAACATCGGTGTTTGCTACATGAATCACATTCCAACAAGCAGAACTTGAGATTCAAAGACTTAGGTTATAATATAAAATTGTCAGATACCGATAAATGTACTTTTTGTAAAAATTTCCCAGAAACAGTACTGCATTTGTTTTGGGAATGTAACATGATAAACAGGCTGTGGAATGATGTGTTCCACTGGATTCAGAATAAAGTGAGCATATATATTATGCCAAGTGCAAAAACTATTATATTGGGAGATACATGTAAAGATGGAATATATGAAAAACCTGTTTATTTCTGTTTTCTTTTTGCCAAATAATATGTCTATTATGTAAAATGAAAAGGGATATGCCTAGATTAGATGGGTTCAAACATTTTCTTACAGACCACTATAATTTGGAAAAATATATTGCAATCAAATCTGAAAAGAAAGAAAATTTTATGTTGACTTGGAAACAGTGGAAACCATTGTTCCACCAATAACCAAGAAAAATATGCTATGATTCAAATGCATATTTTATAGCATGATATACTGAATATTGTGTTTTTAATATATAATGCCGCTTCATGCCCGATCAACTGATATGATTTGAAAACTTTCTCTCTCTCTCACTCTTTCTCAAATTGATTGGTATGTGATAGTTTAAAAATTTTAAAAACCTATATCCTGAGCCAGGTGGAATATAGGGGAGATGTAAATCCCTGGTAATCTATTGATAATCAATAAAAAAAAATTAAAAATTGCATTTTCATGGGTACATAACGGAATTGGGAAATGAATCCTATTGTTTCCTATTGTAGCAACCACAAAATCCACAACAATTGGTACTCAACGAAAAAATACTGAATTCACATTCATTGAAACAATTTTAAGTAAACTCCATTTTGTATTCAGCTCCTTTATCATCGTGGCTGGTGCCGAGCTGTGGAGGCAGCCAAGAGTGGCCTGCATGCCTCTCTTCTGCTGAGACACCCTGAATCAAAAGAGCTGTTTGTTAACTTTGACCCCCAGGTTGTGGAACTGATCCAGGAAGCCAAATGTCTGCAGTCACTCAACCTGGATGTGCCTGATGCTGCCAGGGAGATGATCCTCAAGGAGGAGTCAATCAAGAACAATAATGTGGCGTAAGAATAGAAGCTGTCTTAAAGGATGTCCTCATTTGAAAGATAAACGCTTAGTGTGCAGCTTGAAATGACATAATCATTACATTTTTATGTCATCAGTATGATGTCACTTGTCACCTGTTTGTATCCTAGTGCTATGAACTCTGGAAGAGATTGGAAATAAAATGATGTGGTTGTGGCATCTGTTTCTTATTAAATAATGAAAAAGAACAATGCTTATATGGTTTTAATAATTACAGTAAAATTCCTGTAAAAGAAAATAATAAAGTCAGTAAAAAGTATACGAGACTTTGGGAAATTATAAAGCATTTTATTACCTGCCATAAAATCGGCCAGGAAGGCTTTCTTTGTGGAAAAAATGATATAATCTCAGTAATTGTATCATACTGAAAAAATTCACTCACCAACATACATTTTTGTTTGTGTATTTGATAAAAGAGTCTCTAATCTTCAACATCTGCAAATTTGATGAATTTTTTTGGGGGGGCCAGTAAAGTATCTAGTGGGTCGTTAATCATATTCCACTTTACAAATGGTGCTATGCAAACGCAAACTTGGATTGATTTGACTACATCATATCTCCATTATACAGGCCTTTGATATTGTTTAAGCTCTATAGGAAGGTTTTAGAGAGCAATTGAATTTCAGGGTGGAATCGTGAATAAAAAGCATGCAATGAAGTTTTTAGTATTAAATACAAAAGCCTTCAGTTGTTAATAAGAATAACGACTTTATTTAGAGACGGTAACTCAATTAGTTACAGGAACTAATCTACTTTGTGGCCTTCTGTTATGTACAATATATACAGTATATACATCACAATGTGACAACAATTTGGCTTACCTGTAAAGAATTGAGTTATTCTGAAAATCAAACAAAGTTTCAAGTTCATAATACACAAGCATCAGTGAGCACAAAGAAATAAATAAAATATCATATTGTATTAAAATATTCAGCCGTGAAAAAGATGTATAAGCATAGAAAAGCAGAAGGTATTTATATTACTTAGACCTGTTTGAATGTCTTAAGATTTGATTGGGAGAAAATTAGGAAGTCAGAGTTAATCTTTAAAACAAATGAACCTCGACCAGATTGCATACCCTGCCAGTGTCCACTGCCAGTAGAAGACATTCTTGCTGAGTGTGTTGACTTCCACCCTGTGAAACATTTTTTGATGTGAACTCAGTGATGAAACTTTATGATGATGTACTGCCAGAGATAAAATTGTATGTTACACTGTGACATTACATCTAGCAATGTGACATAATAATGTCATTGTATGTTATACTTGACATTACATCTGGCAAATGCGACATGTCAGCTAGCAATGCAACATAATAATGTCATTGTATGTTACAGTGTGACATTACATTTAGCAATGCAACATAATGTCATTGTTTGTTAGTGTGACATTACATCTTGTAATGCAACATAATTATGTCATTGTATGTTACACTGACATTACATCTAGCAATGCGACATATCGTTGTATGTTACACTGTGACATTACATCTAGCAATGTGACAATATTATCATTGTATGTTACACTGTGACATTACATCTAACAATGTAACATAATAATGTCATTGTATGTTACACCGTGACATTTGATATAGCAGTGTGATGTAATAATGTCATTGAGTATGCCAAAGTCTGTGCAGTAATGTTAGCATCTCAAACTCAAGTTTATTATATACAAACTTTATGACTCTTAAAGCAGAGAACCTGTGGTATATAGCATTTTTTTAACTCTTTGCATAAATTTCATACATTGTGAACACTCGTGTAAGATCCTGTATTTTAGACTGTGTGAGATGCTGATTGAGTACAAGGCAATCCTGGAAAGTATCCCCCAAGTCCTGATGCCTCTGATGCAACCATTCCAAGATAAGGTGGAGGGATCTCTTGCACCTGGCTGGGAGGCACTCACTTGGACATCTTTTGGCGTGGACATCTGTAAGTTTAATATGAACCTCTTGCATTGTGAAGATCATAATATAGTCTAATCATTGTAAAATACGCCAATATATTTTCTCAAAATTAAGGTGTACAGCATGCATGTAAGTGAAGAAAGCAGCTAGTGTTTACGCACATGAATGTATTAATGAGATTCCACTGTCCCTATCTACTATCTAGCAAACCCTCATCCAGTAGAACAGACTGGCATAGTCAGGGTGGAAAAAAGACCTGTTGAGTTTGAGTTTCATTTGCCACAAATTATCTACCTTTGAGAAAATTTATTGGTTAAAACAACTAAGAAATAGTGCCCCCATTCCTCTGCATGTTACTGACTTAAGGATAGTAATGAAAACAAATATACTATGGCATGTGAACATACTTTAATTCTGCAGTGCATTGTATGGCATTCTCATTATTTTTATCTCTTTTTTTATTTTTGTAGATATTAAGACGAACTATTGTGAGATGCGAGAGCTTGAGAAGTTGGTCAAGACAGTGAAAGACATTCTGGATTGCCGAATTGAGGCTGTCCTGAATGACATGTCCTTGTCTGCACTGTGTGATCTTCCTGAGGATGAACCTGTTACCATGGAGAAATTCCTGGAGTTGACCACAGAGGTTGTTGATACAGAGTCAGTGATGCTTGCTGCGTAAGTAACATTATAAACGGGGCCATTTTTCTGATCCTGATGTTTTTGAAGACAATATGAAGACTATTTTGTACTGCCATGCATGTCTGTATGTATTAGTATATGCATGTAATGTTGGACATCTCCTCTTACACTGCTTAAAACAGAGACTTCAAACTTTAGAATATGATGGGAATGGTTTTTATATGTGCACAGCAGTCTGAAAATTTTCCTTCCTTCTCTGGGGCAGTGGAGAAGATTGACATCTTGGAAAAGCATGTGTATGATGTGAATTTACTGCACAATGTAGCTTATCCCCTCACCCCCAAGGTAAAATGTATAGATTCTATATCTCTTCTCAACTGCATCTTTGTCTCTATAGTGCACTTGGCCTCAAATGTTTGATTCCCTCATCATCCAGTTCTGAGTATTTTATCATCATGAAATTTTGTCAGGGGCATGATTTCAAACTGTTTCAGTGGCAATTGTGATCTATATCTTTGTTAACAATTCTTATAGATTTCCTTAATGTATTACAGATACTAGACTTTGAAACTTTAAATGGCCAGTACATCAAAGTGACAGACTTTTCTTCTGTCATTGCATGCAGATGCTAAGCAAAAAAAGTAAAGGGTTTTGAGAGTTCCAATTCAGAATTTCAGAACTTGTAATAGTGGATAAAAGCAACAGAAATGAAGAATTTGGGCTTGTGAACATGGTTTGATCATCTGAAAAGTCATACCATTAATAAGTTTTATCATAAAACAGAGTACAACATTGTTTTTACAAAAACTCATTTATATGATAAGAACATGATGATGAGGTTCTAAAATGAAGATCTTTACATCTAAAGTGGAGCATTGAGGGTCAAAAGTGAGAAAAAACCAGGGAATTAAGTGTTGATAAAAAAGAGGCTTTTCAGCCCTTAATGGGACTTGCAGAGAAACAGACAAAATTGAATTAACTTACAGTATTCCCATGCATGTCAAAGTAGGAAGGTAATATTCAGATAAATATTCAGATAAATACAAATGGATTATCAAAACTAGACTGTATCAATCCATGAGTCATATGATCAAAATTTTTTATAATCATCACTACACTTTCTCTATAACAGTCAGAGCCACCTGGTTGAAATGGCAGTGAATGACATGACAAACACCCTAAAGGACCACTTACCAGAGAAGGACCGTATGAACCTGTCTGCGGAGGAAGGTTATGCCTGTGTCCAGCCTGATCATAAAAATAAGAAGCAACGTTGCCAGGATTGTCAGCCATGTTGTTACTATGCCCTTCACAACTACTTCACACAGAGAAACACAGAGGCTCTTGTCAAATGTAAGGATAAATATCTGTGTTTCACAGATCAATAATCAGTGTATTGAACTCAACAAAAGCCCATAATTGTATATTATATTTATTAAAACTTACAAGTATAACATGTACAGACACTGTGAGTTGTGATAGCCAAGTGTGATAATAAACAATTGGTCCAGAAGGAATATGCGTGAATCCTGTATGGGTTCAAGGCCAGACATTGGTGATATGTTTTTGTCCATGCCCTATTGAAAAATGTTAGTTGCAAAATCAACAACAGTAACAAGAACAACAACAACAATGACCACTCTTGGTTCTCATAGACCTGGGTATAGCTGTGGGTTAAAATAGCCATCATATATGAAGTCCATCCGACATAAGACAATACTGTGTTTTAAGTTGATTTAGGAATTTCTCTTTCCCCGATGCAGGCACTTTGAAATGCCCTGTATGGAAACTCTTGGCAGAATCAACCAATGGATTTTTATGTGAGCTAAATCAATAACTGATGGTGCTTGAGTTAACCCTGACCAGACTAACTCCAATCAACTGGCCCCCAATTCATGAAATTTTGTGCATAACAGCAGCACATGTGTTTACACATGACAATGTATGACATGAGCTTTAATCTAAAGGTTTTGTATTTAGATTGAGAAAGTGAGAGGGAGAGAGAGAACGAAACTTTACAAGCTTTTGTCATTTATTACCTTGCATCGTATTGCACTTCAGTGGTTTTCTTATGCCATGTGCACACTAAAGTCCATGTTTTACATAATCACATTTATCAATTGTACGATTTTGTTTCAGTGATAATGTCCGTCAGTTGTTACTACATATATACTTGCTTATAAGTCAAGTCCAACTGCAAACTGCACAGACCCAGATCTGGTGTTGCATAATGCGCTGGCAGATCTGGGTCTATGGAGTAATCAGTACAACAAACACCTTAACCATTATTTGAGGGAAAATGTTAAAAAAATTCTACAAATGCCTATGTCATTGAACAAATCAATTTTGAAAAATGGCTGATCGGAAGGAAAATCTAGAACATTAAAAAAAGATATTATTAAAGTTTTATATTCTTTCGCTACCAGGCACTCGCTTGTCCCTGGATGCTATCAAGAGACGTCTACAGACTTCCAACAAGTATGCCAAAGATGACATCAAAGAGGACCAGAAACCTCCACTATTCTGCACAGACATCATGCTGTCACTTCCCAATGTTGTAATCCGGCCAAGCCTGGATGACCTGCAGTCCTCGCTGAACAAAGCCGTACAGATAATTCTTAGGACGTCACAGGACATCCCACAGTGGGAGCACATGGCACTCCACCAGAAACAGCAACAAAAGGTAATATTTTAAAACTACAAATTGCCTTCATTTTATGTCCGTATTATTATGTCCCTGCCATGTTCTTTGAAGAGGGCATATAATGTTGTGAATTTCTTTTTATTCGTACATCTCTATGCATACATCCATTCATCCCATATGTTGCAAATTTAGTTTCCACTTAATAACTTTTAAAGGTCTTTTATGAATTAAAACTGAATTTGATGTGGAGTCTAATATTACAAAGATCTTACTAATTTGTAACCTATTTTATGTCCATTAATTGAGGTGTGGCCCCTATTGGAATTACAAGTTTGCCTTTGCATCTTGAACCGAGGTTTCTTCAGTGATATATCAGCAAGGGCATTTGTGCCCACTGGACACATTTATCTATTCATGTATGAGATATTACGAGTGTAATACTAATTTTGTGTGTGCTTCAATGCGGATAAATCTATCCATCCATCTATCTATCTGTCTTTTAGTTCATTGGCAGATGTAGACAGCATGTTAAAGTTTGTGTTGAAGGTTTTAATTATGGCTCATGTAAAGATACTAAGCATTTATATTTCACTGCCCTGGGTTCATTCAGAGTTTCCACAGGTCAGGGAATTTTAAGTTTAATAGCAGTAATACATTAGCTGCTACTATTGCATTGCTCACCTTTTCTGGGACACCAAGTCCCCAGTCTGAGGTTAATATTTCCTCCTCAAATTAGTAATTGGATGCCCATAATTGAAAAGTACATGATCCCAGTATGATTCCTTAGTCCTAGCCAACATACGGAATATTCCTATTTTTCTTTTGACTTTGAGCAGGTAACACGTGTGCCAAATTGCTCATTGAAACTAACCTTTGTTTCATTTTTAAACGTCTTTTTGTCCAATCATACTTTCTTGTGTCAATTGAGTGTTTTTCTCCCCAGTTTTTGGAATATATGAGCGTTTTTTGTGTTCCTTTTGCTAAATTTGAAGGGTTTTTGCACCTTGCTCAGCAGGTGGTGCTTATGTTCACTGTTCCCCTTTTTAGTTAGTGGTGTTCAGGTATCATCTACCCTTTTTTGGTTCCTGATTATGTTGTTTGTTTGTAATGTTTTCTCTTTCTGAGATTAATATGTCACAGGGTGTGCATAAGTGCAGACACAAGTAGACCCCATGGGATACACACACCACCTCCCCATCATGCACTGGTTGTGCATACACGAACGGATATCTGATATGTTGTCTATAGACAGATCAAGTGTGGGACTTTATGAAACGTTGCCACACTATACAGGGAAGAGGAGGTAAGGCCTCGCTTCTTTCTCATCATCACAAGATGCCCACCTCCATTACCAGAAGGGGTCAAGGGAAGTCCACTCCCCCTGTGGAGAAAAAACAAGGAGTGATCTCCTTGTTTTGAAGATCACCAGAATGTCAATGATCCCTGATGCTTGGTCTGTTGCTGTCAGTGCTGGTGAAGGATAGATCCTTGACCCCTCCCAATGGAAGAAAAATGACTGAGAGTTAGTCACGCCTTCCCCGCAATGATGAGCAGTACCCTCTCAAGGTAGACGTAGTGCTGGTGACCAAAATAAGTAAGTCGCACCTTCGTGATAACGGAAAAGCAGCGATTTCACTCTGATAGATCGGTGGCGTGCTTGTCTGTCAGAGCTTTTTTGCCAGACTAGTCTTTGACCGGTCACCTGGCACTGGTCAAGTACCAGTCACCAGGCTCTGAGTGCCAATCACCATTCACAGGGCCATGCCCTTCAAACAAATGGACACCAGTCTTTGATCATCGGTCTGGGGACAGTGTGTCTTCTATCCACTCCATGGCATTATGGATGTCCCTTGCCTTGGTTTCAAGGCATGGCTGAAATGACAGTCTGGGGACATGCTGAGTCATCACCGGTCTTGTCCAACAAAAAGGAGGCAGGCCACCACTTTCCTCCAAGACTGTCGAGAAGGGATCATTGATCCCATTCGCCCAGGAGAACAGCTAGTAGGGTTAGTCCCATTACTTCTCATGAGCAGTTATGGGATGACACAAACCCTAATTCGACGTCTCCCTCTCCTGAGAGGGATGCTATGGAGGACAATCCTGTCTCGCCTCAGGAGCAGGTTCAGGATGATGATGCCCTTTCCATCCTGTTGGACTCCAGTGAGTTTCCAGAAGAGCGGGTTGCGGCATCCTGAGTCATATCTTGTATATTTAGGGAAACTACCAGTATTTTCCAGTCATGAAAATTCAATTTCTGGCAATTTATTGAAAAAAATCTCTGACTCTTAGAATTGATTCATTTGCATTAAATAGTGGTGACATGAATTCAGTTCATTTATTTAGAATAAAAAACTAGGGTCTAAGCAGTATGGGAAATTGATGGTACTCTGTGGTTGCACTTTTTTTATGCCTGCAGGAACACATCTCCTTAGATGCAAGCTGATTGCAATAGCAGCTCACATCACATGCATTATCTAACCTTGTGTGCAATTTATCTGTGAACTATTGTAAAATATCACGTGACAAACATCTAATGAAAAAAAAAATATTTTGTTTGTGAAACATTGTCGATGTTTTGATGATATGATCTATTTAAAGTGACAAGTTAATCAAGAAGGCCCTCACAAAATTGTTTCCCTTTGTGATGGTTGCAAATGGCAGCAACCTGCTGTATTATCAACTCCGGGTCCATCATTGAAAGAAGTAAAAATATGGATTGTGATTTATTTAACTTTAATTATGAACTGTTTCTTTTAACTGCTGCACTGAAGACAAATTAGCTTATTTAAAGTAGATCTATCACTGAGGGATCATTAATTCTTTGGGCTACTTTTGAGGTTGTCCAGGCACATATTTCTGGTATTACTAGTGCTACAACCAATATGTTCTTTTTTCTTAAAAAAATGATTAAAAATGGCTCATGCAGCCAGTAGCCCTAAGTGGCTCTATCACCAAAAATGATAGTACTAAAATTAGAAACAGATATGAATAGCTTTTATCTCAAAGAACCTAACAGAAATGGGCCAACTTTGATAGAAAGGATCCTGGCAATGAGACCTTTTAATCTTAGACAAATGATGATGATGTACGATCAAATATTGTTGAAGATACCAAAAATAGAGAAACCTAGAAACACTTGTTTTCATCACATATGCAATCAACAGCATTGGAGGATATAACTGACCCAGATTTCTTGGCCAACTCGTCTTGCATTTTGGCTGTTAGGCAGATGTCAGCGATGTCAATTATCTCACACCCACTTAAATCATTTGTTTTATAGAGTCATGGGCCTTGACAATTTACTTAATATATTCACATCGGGTGTTGCTTGTAACCAGTATAGCTTAAGAACCATTCATCATATTCAGATGCAATTTGATATGAACATTGTCTCACAGACTTGCATGTGCCTTTTATGAGTTTGGTCTCATTTACTCCACTTTGGACAGAGTATGCCCTTGTCGAGCACAATCTTCTCTTCAACTCTGAATGTTGTTTACAATCAGCATATCCCAAGAACTATTCAACATATTCTGATGAAATTTAGTAAAAACATTGTCTATTGCACCTTGATGTGCATTTTATGGGTTTTGTCTTGTCTACACCATTTTGGACAGAATTTGATGTGAACATTATTTAAAAGAGCTGTGTGTCTCAGCTACTCCATTTTGGACAGAATTTGATGTGAACATTATTTAAAATAGCTAAGTGTCTCATCTACTCCATTTTGGACAGAATTTGATGTGAACATTATTTACAAGAGCTATGTGTCTCAACTACTCCATTTTGGACAGAATTTGATGTGAACATTATTTAAAAGAGCTATGTGTCTCAACTACTCCATTTTGGACAGAATTTGATGTGAACATTATTTAAAAGAGCTGTGTGTCTCATCTATTCCATTTTGGACAGAATTTGATGTGAACATTATTTAAAAGAGCTATGTGTCTCATCTACTCCATTTTGAACAATGATATAGCTCTTGTTGATCAAGTTCACATCTTTATCTTTACATGGGATGTTGCTTGTATTGAGGAAATCTAAAAATAGTTTGATTTCAAGCATTCCACATCATCATTTAGACGACTCATGGCCCCTGAATTCCCATGGTCTCCTAACTTTGGTTTCCCAACACAAGTTCCTTTGTTTAAGACCATACAGAACAAATTGTAGTATGCTGGCTCTTTGCAATGCACCAATTGCTAATAGCTCTAGTTTTGATTTATTATGAACATAGATACATTTTTAAACAGCCAATGAGGATTTCAAACTAATTTCATCATCACTTTGTAACATTACAGAATCATTAGCATCATAATGTATAAGTATGTGTTGGATTCACACCTACACATCTTAAACCATTTTAAATAATTTTTTTCATACACCAAACATTTTTAATTTGAAAAGGTTAAATGCAAGGTGGTATGGGGTTACCTGTAGGGGAACTGGAGGTCAACGTTATGCTGAGCCCAGGGTACCAGTTGCATAAATTCAATGAAAAATTGGACATTGCTTTCCTAACATATAATTTTCTCTAAAATATTTTTGAATTGGGGTTGTTTTATCATTTTACAAGTGTACTGTCATGTGGCTTTGTCTGTGGATCCATTATGCTATGTACTAGATCATCAATTCATTGGAGAAATATGGTCAATTCCTACATCATAAACCTAGACTAAACGTTGTGGATGGCTTGTACTTGGGGTAAGGAAGAGTCCTATTGATTTTTGGGATTTAAAGGTCAAAGGTCAGGGTCATTGTTCAAGAAGAAAAATGGTTTTTGCATAATAAAGTTCTAGACCATGTACCTTTACCAAAGTTTGTGGAGGGCTTGCACATAAATACCTTAGGAGGTAAATCTATTTTGGGGTCAAAAGGTTAAAGTACAGGGTCATTGTGGTTCAATTAAAAATTGGTTTTGCAGAATATCTTTTTTCTAGAGTAAATTTTTTGGCCAAACCTTGTGGAATTCTTGCTCTTGAGGTATTAAAGAAACCTATAGATTCTGTGGTCTAAAGGTGTGAGGTCACAGTTGTGGTAAGTCTAATAAGAATAAGAAAGTAATGGTTACTGCACATTAAGTTTAGTTGAAGATTGCATACCGTGACCAAAGGTCGAGGTCATTGAGACCCTTTGGTCAATAATCTCCAGTCACCCATACCTGACTAGTGTGTACAGAGAGGACTATTAAATATGGTGCAGGTGTATAATGTGATGTTCATGGTACTCTTGTTAATACAATTTTTGCTTTTTAGCTCTACTGGTCATAGACCAGGAGAGCTTATGGGATGTCCTGTTGTCTGTCTGTTAGTACAAGTTTGTTATCACTAATCCCCCTAAACTATTTTGAGGATTGCCATGAAACTTTACACACACATTTATCCCAAGGTCTAGTTGGTCCTAAATGAAAATGGTGCTGCTCAGACATCCAATATAGCCACCACATCGACCATCTTGAAAATCTTGTTATCACTACTCCTGAATGGAAGGTCATATGAATGAAATGGTGTAAATCTGACCTCAGATATGGCTGCCACAATAAACATATTGAAACTCTTGTCACTAATTCTTCTGACTGGATGGTCATATCAACATGGGGTTTTCACCAAAAGTCTTCTACTGGTGTCCAGTTTGTCCTAAATGAAACTTTTGCCAATTTTAAATCCACTATGCTGCCACAGTGGCTAATTTGAAAATCTTATTGCTCAAGAATATAAGAGATGGTTTGAACACTCAGCAGTTAAAAAAAAGAAATAGTCTTATCTTGAATTCCTGGAAATTATTTTTGGACAACAGAGCATCAGTCCCTTTGAGGGACTCTTTTTTTATTACAATTTATAGTGAAAAACATGAAATTAAAGTTTTGTTTTATATTTGCTCTATAAGGTGAAAGTTTTGAAATCCTCTTTCTTGTTACCTTAAGGCCATGATCATTCCAAAAGCATGTCACTGTGAACTAAATTTCATGCTTCATCGACTTTTCTTCAAGTTATTTTTTTTTTAAATTTGTGTCTTGTGCACTATTGACAGTACAGGTATATGTATCTGTCTGTTTATTGATCATGATGAGTAGTAATCATATAAATCACCAATTAGAGAGTGATGTGTTTATATTACCCCATTCACCTGCTTAATCTGTTTGCTGAAAATGAAATACAAAATACCTAGTTAATAATTTGTGCCCCAAAAGGCAAGATGAGCTGTCAGCAGGATTTTATGATGCTAAACCTTTATTATACAAAAGTTAAGAAGTAATTGCCTGGCAAGCTTGGATTTTTTGGTCTTCATCAAATGTTACTGGTTGGCATTTGTGTACAGGTGAGATTTGCTGTTTTCTTTTACTGTAGCTCTTGTCTTTCCATCTGTTTATGTTTTGTTCCATCCATCTATATGATGTCTCTCTGCTTTTCTTTCTATATTTTTCATGAACGCTGGTCACTCTTATCATTTCAGCCAAATGCTAATTTCTGTTCAAAGCTTGCGTGTAACATTTAGGATTTCATCGATAAAAGAGGTCCTTTTTGATAACTTTATGGTCAGTTTACCTAACCCAACTTCATGCTTTATCCCTAAGGTTGCATATTATGGCATGATGTAAATACACTATATATGTAAAATAGAATAAAGATAAATTAAATTTTAAATTATTAAATGGTATTTCATTTTTTTCATTTCAGGAGATTGAGAGTGCTGCAGCTGAGCAAGCCGAAGAGGTGGCCAAATTGATGCCCACGTCTGTCATCAAGCCACTCAGTAAGATCATCAGTGAACACAAGGATGTGGTGAAGATTGTTATCCAACTCAACTCCATCATCAGCACCTTCAAATCTGATGTGAACGAACTGCTGGAGGTCTTCACCAAGTACAATCACCTCTGGGAGAAGGTCAGAAAGCCTCAAATTGTGCACAAATTTCTTCATTTTGAGCAATAAAATGTTTCCTTCCTGTGGGTTTATAATTCCTTTAACAAGGATTTACCATGGTTGTCTAGCCAAAACAATGTCTTTGGGTTGTTGCTTTTATGCAAAAAGTGCTCCTTTTTTGTGAGGGGTATCAATGGAAAACAATATCTGTGGATTGTGGTTCTTAGTGAAACTTGCCCTCTGACCCTTATATATCGTATGTACTCGCGTATAATCCAGGTCCAAATACAAACAACATAGACCCTGATCTGCCATCGCATAATGCGCCGGCAGATCAGGGTCTATGTTGTTTGTTCTACTGATTAGTCCTTACAAACAGCATAGACCCAGATCTGCCGGCGCATTATGCGACGGCAGATCTGGGTCTATGCAGTTTGCAGTTGGTATCAGCTTATACACGAGTATATACGGTATTCTTTTTTAGCCCTGTATCACCTTGGGTACTATGGCCTTGTTCTTTAGTTCTTTTTTCGACTTTAAATAGCTGAAATAACTTATAATACTTGTATTCAGAATCCTTTGATTATACCATCTAGTGCCCTTTATGTAATTCATAATTCTTAAGTTATATCAAAATAATTATTTCTTAATTCTACAGAGTCCTGAGGAAGCTGTCAAAGAATTCATGAACAACAAGCCAATCTTGACTGAAATTGAGTCACAAATAAAGTTCTACCAGGTATGTAGCTAAAGATAATACATGGTGAATTCATGAACAACAAGCCAATCTTGAGTGAAATTGAGTCCCAAATAAAGTTCTACCAGGTATGTAGCTAGAGATAATACATGGTGAATTCATGAACAACAAGCCAATCTTGACTGAAATTGAGTCCCAAATCAAGTTCTACCAGGTATGTAGCTAAAGATAATACATGGTGGTACATCAAGCTTTATATGATGAAACTTTGTTAGGAACTTTGTTTATTATCCATGCAATTTCTAAAATGTTTGGGAATATTGTTATACTGTCCATACAGATGTGCGTATGTTTGTACATATGGGTGTATGCAAGTGTGTCATGTCCTTAAACTTCAACATCATTAAAGCTAGACACATGAAATTTGATTGAATGAAAGTCATATGGGTGTAGATTGTGTCAAGAATTTTGGAAATTTGATTTCACCACTGGTAGAGGGGCTGGGGAGGGATAGGGGTGATTTTTTCATAAATTTCAGTTAACTCCAGAGTTGTTTGTCTCGCATGTCTAAGAATAAGCTTGTGTGATCAGTGACCCAAGTGTCAACACATGCCAGACTGGGACCCCTGAGTCATGCCTATGGATCTTTCTCTACCTGCCCCACCCCACCCCACCCAGTTTTAAGCCCTTGGTTACAACATAGAAAATATTGAGATCCCCACCCTGTAACCATGCGTGCACTTACATAGCATGAAAAGACAAATTTATGCATGCAACTGATATTGACCCTAAGGCACATCCCTACCTGAGGGGCATAGCCCCAGGGTCTAACTTTGAAACTATTGAAATCCCCACCCTATAACTATGTATAGACTTACGGGGCATGAAATGACAGAATTATACATGCAAGTGGCAATGACCCCAAGGTCCATCCCCGCCTCATGGAACTTAGCCTCTGGGTCATAACTTCGAAACTATTGAGACCCACCCTATAACCATTAATGTTGTTGGTACTTGTTCTTCCAGATTATTGGTTTATCCAAAATACATGTTTTTCTCCCAAACATGCAGATTTGGTAAAACCCAAACTTGTTTGTGTCAAGTCCTATTTATTTCAACATTTTTCTTGTCCTTTGAAAAGTTCTTATTTATAAAATGTCTCCTAGGTTAGGAACTGTAAGTTGGAATCCACTTTACTGATTCGTTTGTTCAAATTTCTTTAGCTAGAATTTTCACTAACTTAAGGTGGCTTTAATACCTGTGTTATTAAAGGAAAATTAGAGGAAAAAATTTCCACTTAAAATGTGTGTTTTGTTCAGTTTTCAATAATTTACTGTTATTAAACAGGAAATGGACTAATTTGATTCTTATGAAAGGTATACCAGTAGAGAGTAAGAAAAATTCAAAAGATTTTAGTTCTTTCTTATGTTTCCAACCTGATATAGTATGAATCCTCATCGTAATGTATAGACATTCACTCAATTTTAAAAAAATACTTCACAAATTAAGCATAATAACTGAACTTATAAAACAGCATTTTTCAATTTTTTTCTAGAGAAAGGAGTTATAAATTTGGTTGGAAAACTTGTAGTAGATGACAGTAATCTCAGTGGAAAATACTTAAAAATCTGTTAAAAAGTTTACCAGTCATCATGGGTATGATTGGTATCAAATTGTCATTTGACTGGAACATCTCCAAAATTAATTTGGTGTTTTTCAGAAACTGGAGACAGAAATTGAGGAGATTCAGTCCAATTATCGTGTTGGCTCTGTGCTTTGCCTGACAGAACAACTGAAACTTGCTCTGATCACAGAGGCAAGAAACTGGAAGTTGGCATTCTCCAAAGCCTTGAATGAGAAATGTGCCAAAGAAATGGATGAGATCCTGGAATTCACAGAGAATCTGATGAAGAGGTTGTCACGTCCTTGCAAGGACCTTGATGACATCCGTGCCCATATGTCTGCACTTGGTGAAATTCGGGAGGCTGAAATTCGCATCGATATGACCATCACACCCATAGAGGAGTCCTATGCCATGCTGAACAAGTACAATATTTTCTTCAATGATGGTAATGCTGAGAGAGTGGATTCCTTGTCCTACGGATGGAAGAAACTTAAGGCTCAGGTAATTTACTGTAATGCACTTTACATTTGCAGTGCCAGAGATTTGCTATTTTCTCTGATGGACATATTGGAATGAATTAGTTGTTTGGTGCTACCCTGATTGAAAGTTTAGTTAGCTTTTTATACATGCATATTTTGATATGATCTTTGCAGTGTTAATTTTCCCGCAGTTTGCATTTTCTGCCATTATAGCCAAAGTCACACCTGCACCCTGTCAGACATAAGGGCAATACAGGACACAAATGTACTATATTTACTAAACCAGGTATATTTCACATTTTAGGCCACTGACCTCAGCATTAGGACAACAAAATATTCTGTCATAATAAAATAATAAAACTATTATTATAATTATTATTATTATTAAAAATTGTATGCAAAACTTTTAAAAATCTTTTGCATACATTATTTTTGAACAAAATGGTATAAGGTAATCAAAAAGTCATAGTAGTTGACAGTATATATTATTTTATAATTTCATATTAACCCTTTACCTCATTGAGTCAATTGCTGTGTAGGCTGTCAATATACATGTGCCAAAGCCACACAGTGCAGTGTGCTATAAATAGAACACCTGTTACCTAAAGGACTCAATGCTATTAGGCCTGCCTGTACAATTTATAGCAGTTTAGTATATACAGTAAAGCCCCGCTATATCACGATGATCGGGGTCCACAAAACAAGATCGTGCTATGTCCCGAACCGTGCTGTAACCAACCATATCATCTACCTGAAGAAAATGATGCATGCATCAACAAAAAAAAAGGGGGGAGGTTTAATAGCGGGCGCAAAACTACATGCTATATTGGTACAGTCACCGTCTTAAATCAGAGTGGCAGGGCAATACTACGGACTTTATTGATGCAGTTATAAACTTGTTCCATATTAAACAAGAACTACTTAAAATGGTCATTACATATTTAATATTTATTTTTATGAATACGAAATCGGCAACTAAAGCGTAAGTAGTTAAGAGTACATGTACTCACCGGTCGAATCTGGTTGTATCCATAATAGTAATTCCATCAAAAATGTGAACAAAGAAGCATAATTTATATTTTTAAAAATGTTTTATAGATCCAGTTCAATCAGTCCAATCATAATATTTAATTTTTTGCTAATACATTCATGCAAACTTATGACAAAGTTTTTTTTTCCCCGCAACATTAATATTTGCTGGACATGTCCAAAGGGTCTGATTTCTGACCAACAATAAACTGCATGATTCAGACACTGGGGGTTTCTAAAAAGAAACCTGTATTAGGCTTGAAAAGTACATTTTACTTGAGCTGAAAATTCATACAAGAGGTCAAATGTACTGTATTGACCTTGTAATGTACTTGTGATGAGAATTATGCAGGTGTGTGTATACATGTAAAACTGCCTGAACCCAGATTAGGAGTAAACCATTCGATTGTATGGGTACACAGTGAGTTCCATAAAAACAGTTGAGTCATTCTTTAATGTTCAGAGGAAAAAATAAACCCAATATTCATTTAAACTTTTGATTATAACAATGACTTTGCTTCACTGCAGAACGAAAGCGGGGAGTATAATGTTTTATTATATTAGCCAATCGTGCCACCCCAACAACTTAAATGGTTCTGTTCCAATCACTGGCAGTTTTCTGTGTACATGTGATTGATCTGAAGCTAGACAATAAAAAGGGTTGGGGAGGTGGAGGAGGGGTTTCATTTCAGTTACCAAAACTGCTCCTGACAACTCGGACCATAAACTTGTTTCAGTGCGTGTGTATGACGGTTGATTGTGTAGGCATTAATAGTCTATTGTCTTTCCTTAAAATGGTAGGTAAATTAATTGATTTATAAATTTGGGTAAGAAACTTTTTCACTCCACCACATTGTTTGCTTGACTTGTGAAGACCTGTTTAACTCCGGACTTAATCCTGCCCAGGGCTTAAAGCTTCTCTTTAAGAGTAATAGCTTTACGTTTCTGTATCCCGTTATCCGTTGTAAATACCCACCAATTAACACTCTGACACCTATTTCTTTGAACGACTACAGCAAGAATAATTGTTAAGGAACAATGTGGTCATTTGTATAGGGAATGCATGATATTATTCACTGGTCAGTTGATTGCGTGATGATTGTCTGATAACACCGCAAAGCCACATGCACATGTTGGCATTTTGTTTTTGTTTTTTTAAAAATGTTTTTATAAATCATTGCCCCATAATTTGAATAACCTTTAGCAGCGAGATTGACTTTGATGATTAGCAATTACTTAAATTAATTGATTTATAAATTCCGATGAGAATCTTCTTTCTTTTGAACAACAATTGTACACAGAATGCATTGAATAAAAACACAAAGAAGACTTACTGGCTTTATTGTTCATGATTAAAAAATAATAAGATTAACACTTGCAGTACTTCAAGAAATTTTTGAAATTATTGTAAAATTTTGAGAGCCACACCACAATTGTGTTATATCCAAATTCATACACGATCTCTACCTCAAAATGATAATAAAAATTTTTTACACATTATTTTTTGTACTTTGAAAAAATATATGAAATTTCGGGAGCCTTGCCACGATCGTGTTATATCCGAATTTGTGCTATAACGAAGCGTGCTATAGCGGGGCTTTACTGTATTAAGTTCAACATAAATTTTAACCATTTTACCTTTTTTGTACCTTTTTTGTACACAGCTATGATCTATAGATAGGTTTAAGAGTAAAATCTGATCTTTATTGTTGTATAATTATTTTTCACTGAAGAATTTTTTATATGCATTAAAATCTTGAGAGAACTCGTTCACCGTCAAGTCAGTGAAGCAGTGTGACCAACCGTAGCTGACCTTTCTCGACATCGAAATCTACTGGTTCGTTGTCTACGTCTACATTGCTAAATCATATGAATTTGACAAAGTATCAAAAATATGTGTTGCCTACATCAACATCAGAGCCTATATCTGACTTATTGAAGCCTTCATAGTCGTAATTCTAATCATCCAAACTCAAGAAAGTGCTGAACAAAATCCGCAGCCTCCATTTTTGAGAGTGGAGGATCTGACCCAGTTACTTTAAATAGCAGATTATGACTGGATCTTAAATAACAACCACATAATGTGATGTAATGGTCATTGACCTCAATGTCTGTAGTTTCTAATAGGGGGTTTTCCTCAAAGGTGGCGCTACGAAAACCAGCTCAAAGTGGCTGATGTTTACTGTAGGCGTCCAAATATGCTTCCATGCAGATGGTGCAGAGGTGTCCAAACACACTTGTATGCGAATCAGGTGAAGGCGTACACTAGCTCTTCCATGAGAATGGGGTAGAATCGTCCAAAAGTGCTTACATGAGGCAAAGGGTTAATAATGTTATAATGTCAGGTAATACAATTTGTGATTTTGACCTAGCATAACTACTTCACAAAACTATGAAGTCTTTACTGTTATGTGATAAGTAGGATCTCAAATTCATGTTCATTAGACACATACCTTTAATTTATGAATCTTGCTGAAGAATATATAGAAAATATTTGCTTGTATCGAGTGAATAACAGATATATTTCATCGAGTGAGTTTTTCATCCATGAGAAAGTGTATAAGTGATTAAAGTAGCAGACTTCCTATGGTATCCCGCACGATATTGTCAGCTGTTTACTGTTTATGTTCTGCTGTGTTTTGTGTATATTTGCACAGAAAATATCAGTAGTTACATAATTCTCTTTCGTAATTCAAGGTTAGAAACTGCATAAACAAAAAAATTGAAGAAGAAAAAAAACCACATTAAAGGATTTAAACCTGGTACACCTGTGTGACATCATGGCGGATGAAATTTCTTGCTCATAATGTTACCAATGTCTATTGACTGTAGTGAAAACTAATTTTGATAATTCACTCCAGGGAATTATCAAAATTATTTCTCTTGGAAAATCCACTATTTCATGGACTAGCATAAAATAAAATATGCCACTAACTCTTAGCAGCTTCTAGTGTATGATTTTATTAGTTAAATAAATATTATAGTAAATGGCCACTCATAGAATACAATCCTTTATGTATCTTTTCTGTAGGCCCATCAAGTTCAGGATCACTTGCTGAAGATCCAGCCGGACTTCAAGGCCAGTCTTCTATCTGGTGTACAGCAGTTCCAGAGCGACTCAAATGAGTTTGTTGGTGTGTACGACTCTAAGTAAGTTGATATAGTTAAACAGGCATGGAATTTTCATGATGAATCATGATACAATTACATCTGTCTCTAAAGGACACTAGAGGGATCACAACATTTTGTTCTCTGGACAGTTGTCCTTATTTAAAGGTTAAATATATAGATACAGTTAAGAAGACTTTTTTTTAAAGTATTGCTCTGCATTGGCAGGTGTTCTTTATTTTGATTTGTATGTTCAGATAGGTTTCTTTTTACATTGAAACCTGCTATAATGGTCACCTCTAGATAGCAACCACTTGCTCAGTTAGAACAGTCCTATTTACATGACTTTGTGCATTTTATCTGTGTATTACCATATATATTCACTTATAAATTGAGACCAACTGCAAACAACATGGACCATGATCTGCCATTGCATAATGCACCAGCAGATCAGGGACTGTGTTGTTTGTTCTACTGATTACTGTGCAGTTTGCAGTTGGACTCGACTTATAAGCGAGTATATACGGTATGCAAGAACACTTTCTGTGAGACTCCAAGGTGACCTTTAAGATGGTCTGACTATCTCAAGATTCAATACTGTAATGCAATGTCACTGTGTGTTTCCGAATGTAAAATAGTTTTGTTTACGACTGGTCTGAATATTACAAAGTTCAAAATAATATCTTAAAATGTTGATTTTTACAACCAAGAGCATGAAATGATGAAAGGTATTTGTTTTTATGGAATTCAAAAAAATATTCTGATTTCAGAAAGGTGTATGAAAATTGGCATATGTTATATACCATATATACTCGATTATAAGTCAACTCGACTATAAGTCGCCCCCCCTCCCCCCAGGAAGTTGTAGAACTCTACCTGGCACTGAACAAGTATTAGATTCATGGCTCGATCAAAAGGATTGTCAACTTGAAAACAAAGTGAGTGCCTTTACAAGCTAAAGGCTTATCGGCCCACATGCACTGGCAGATAACTTGGGAAATATCACTTGGGAATTAAATCTGACTTGTGGAAAAGGAAAATACAAATTAAATCAAAACTTTTATTGCATCAAGCACAGTCTTTATACAGCAAAACACAAATATTAATACAAATACAGGTTGTTCGGACTGGCACGAAAATGGAAGTAATTTACTTGCTAGTAAACACCCACGGTAAACATTGATGGACACTTCATTTGCGGTAGGTAGTATTTAATTTACCGGTAATATTTTCAAATTATTAAAATCCAAATAACTGTAGATACATGTACTGTGTTCAGACTGTCATGAAATGGATAAACACAGTGCATGCCATATATGCATTACTGCATAGGAATAGTGGCATGAAAACATAAAAATATATGAATTGACAGTATTTTTATGTACTGCAAACATCTAGAGTTTCCAACATTACACCACGATTTATAATTTTTTTTTAATGTCGCACTTATAATACGACCCCTACTCTGCATGAATCGAATTTTAAGTAAAAAACTTCGACTTATAAGCGAGTACATACGGTACTCGTCTCTAAGTTGGGTCTAACTGTAAACAACATTGACCCTGATCAGCCATTGCATAATGCACTGGCAGATCAGGGTCTGTGTTGTTTATTCTCATTAATCCTAACAAACTACATAGACCCAGATCTGGATCTATGGAGTTTACAGTTGGATCTGACTTGTACACAAGTATATATGGTAACCGTGACCTCTTAGTATAAACCAACTGTGAATGGGGGTCCTAGGTGGTCGAGTGGTCATAGGCGCTCTACTTTACAGATCACTGACATCTCACATCTGTCTGCGTGGGTTTGAGTCTCGGCTTGGCTAACATGGGTATGTGAAAAAGCTTGCCAGTAGCTTCCCATAAGTTGGTGGTTTTTCCCAGGGTTTTCCCAGGTTCTTCCTCCACCAAATACACTGGCCACCATGTATAGCCTATCATGTGCTGAAATATGGCGTTAAACCCACAAAACCACAAACCAGCTGGGATATCAGTTCCTGTCCAAAAATGCTTCTCATGATTACAGGCATTAGAAATCACACACTCAGGAATCCAGGAAATATTTCTTAGTCCATTCTCTGTATTTCAGGCAGCTTGGCTTTGACAAAAAGTTCTCCTAACAAATTCTTTGTTGACTGACATCAGTGCTTAGAAAACAGTTTTTGTTGTCTTTTTATCCCTGAATCTACACTTTTAATAAATAAAGTGATACATGACAAATCCAAACAACATCAAAACCTGAGAATACTTTTGCAATAAACTGAATCAGACTGGATCAGGTTACTATGATAATTTGCAATTACAAGGGATGATAGATTTGTTCCGATATAATGGGAATCTGTAGAAGCCAATGTTCTGATTCTGTCAGTTCCATTGTAGTTGTCAAGGTGGTATTGACATTCTTTCCATGATTTAATTATATTGATTTTGTTTTGTAAACCCTTTTTGTACAAAGCTTTCTTATTTGTGTAACAGAGGACCCATGGAAGAGGGTATTCATCCTCATGTTTTGTCAACCCTTTTTGTACAAAGCTTTCTTATTTGTATAACAGAGGACCCATGGAAGATGGCATTCATCCTCGGGAAGCATCAGATCGTCTAAACATCTTCCAGGCACAGTTTGATGAGTTGTGGAGAAAATATGTCACCTACAATGGTGGTGAAGAGCTATTTGGACTTCAAGTCACAGAGTATACTGACCTGTTTCGGATTCGTAAGGAACTGAATCTCCTGCAGAAGCTTTATCAGCTGTACAACACAGTGTTGGAAAGTGTCAATGGCTATTATGACATCACATGGGTTGATATTGACATTGAGAAGATTAACAATGAACTGTTGGACATGCAGAACAAGTAAGTTGTTTATTTTTTCAAAATTTCTTTCTAGCAAACTTATTTGGATGAGTTCGAGCAAATCAAAATAATATTTTCCAAGTATTTCAGCATAGAATTACTGCTTCCTGTATTTAATTTCAATTTTTGAGACCAGACCTTTTAAGCTAACCCAAACTTTATAATGTCATTTGTATCCAGGGCTCAAAATTAGCAATAGTCCATTTGCCCAATATTAGTATAATTTTACCATCATACTAGTAAATTGCATAATTTTGGTAGTTCTCCTGGCTAGTGAAAATGTTGGTAATGATCCCCATATTAAGTAACGATCTGTAATTGCAGTTCAAAAGTACAGGTTTTTTTAACGTTTCCATAATTCAACTTCTGTAATTGTTGTTCTTGTCTCAGTGGCATCAGTTGTTAATTATCCAGTGATATGAACCAGATAGTGTCAGTGTTAGTCAACTTCTGTGGGGGACTATTAAAACTTAGTAGGACTTAGTCTAGTAGATTTTGAAACATACTAGTCCTTGTGACTAGCAAAACATTTATTTAAATATTTGAGCCCTGTTTGTAGCAGACTTCAGCTGATAACCCGCCTATTGGCGATAGGTAATGAAATCAGAAGATTCTAATTATTGCTGCATCAGTGGCCTCTTACCAGCATGCCCATATTAAAACAAGCTCACAGAAAGAAACATTTTTCCAAACAAGTGGTTGACAGAGTTGCTTGGGCAAGAATTGCCATCAATTTGAAAGACTATGAAGGGAAATGGAGAGTTTCTCCTTCAAATACATTCCATGATCACAATGTTAGGAACTAAGCTCTGCTACCTCCCGAATCTAGCCCTCCCAAAAAAGACAAAAATCGTCTTTTCCATCTATATCATATAGATGAAGGGTAGTAACTATTGCCCATTACCTCCCCTTGCCACTGCCATGTGGTGCTAGTTTTAAGCTTTTGCTCCAGTGCTGGCAACATAGTACTGAAGGCTTATTGAAAATCCTGTGAATTTCTCCATGGTTTTCAACCATCCATCCAGAATTTTGGTATTATAATGTGTAGTAAGGATTCTACTACAGGTGGGGTTCATTATTTTGTTAGGGTTCCAGGTAGACGAGTGGTCGAAGGCACTCGCCTTTACAGACTTCTCACACATCTCACCTCTGTCTGCGTGAGTTTGAGTCTCAGCTCAACCACCATGGGTATGTGAGAAAGCTTGCCAGTAGCTTCCTATGGGTTGCTGGTTCTTCACGGGTTCTTCCTCAACCAAATATACTGGCCGCCATGTATAGTCTATCATGTGCTGAAAAATGGCATTAAACCCCAAAAAACAAACATTATATGTTGTTATTTTGATCAATATTTATGTGAATTTTGTAACAGTTGTGGACTTGGTTTATTTGGTATTGCTGATGTGTGTTGTTGATTATGATTTCATATTCACTGCATGTTTTTCATTCACTTGGTTAGTAACAAGTGTTGTTGTTGCGACTTATTAACACATTTGAGTTGTTAATTTATTAATTTTCATTGTTGTAATTTCAGTTAAACAATGACAACAAAATGTACCAAATACAAAAGTTTAAGGCCAATGAGGACATGCATCATACATGCCTCACTTGCACCAAATGTACATCATCTGCAACATGTAGTGTTAATAGAAGCTGTTGGCTGGCATGTACAGTCAACCTTCTTGAGTTTTTATCTCCGGAATTTAGCTTCACAGAGACATGATTTGAATCTGGTGGGTCCAGTGGCTGCTGCCAAGATGACCACCAGACCCAGTTGACATCAGCACGACCTCCTCATGGGCAGCAGTTTAGCGCTTTTGCTGGATTCGCGTGTAACAAAATTGTCGGTAAGAAGAGTTTAATAATTCACTCCTTAGTCAGTTATAGTTGTCACAGATCATGTGACCAGCTGCTTTCAGGTTCGGAGAGCGGGTTATCTTTCATATAGGGAATACAGCCTTTTTTTCTCCTCAAAGGATTCCAGCGTATACGTAGGATGCTCAGTATTCCCTCCTCCTATTATCTATTCTCCTAACATAAATGTGATATGGGAATGTATTTGAAGGAGAAAGCAAATTTGTCAGTAAATTATGTTTCTCCAAGAATGCTTACCCGATCACATTACTTTAAAACATTCCCAACCTCCCTGCAAATGCAAGCATTCTAGTTGATGTATCGCTTAGCTTAAAACTACCGCCACCAGACTGTGGCAAGAGGAGGTAATGGGAAGAGTTACTGCCCTTTGTCTATATGATATAGACAGAAGAAACAATTTTCATCTTTTTGGGAGGGCTGGATTCGGGAGGTAGTGGAGCTTACTTCCTAACATTAATGTGATCGGGTAAGTATTCTTGGAGAAACCTAATTTACTGAAAAATTAGCTTTTCTTGTGGTGGTGCAAGCAGATATTCATTTCTCCCCTAAAAGCCTTGGTACCACATATAGCTAACTTCCTTCTATGGCTTTTTGAGGAGAAGAAGTTGGATCCAATCACAAACAAGGGCCACTGTTCCACAATCTCAGACATGTTGCACCATAATGGCAGTGAGGACATTGGCCAGAACAAAGACTTCTCTGACCTTCTTGCCCGTTTTTACTTGTCTTGACCTAAGACCATAGCCCTTTGTCTGAAATGGATCCTGCCAATGGTTCTGATGTGATTGAACAAGGCATCCATCATACCACTGTGTAGAACCTGTCTGACTCACCTTTCATATAAGATCTGCTAGTCACTCTAGCCACAGTAGGCAGAATCAGTGAGATTCACGCCTTATTATCAACCTGAATTATCTTCAGTTCTGCCATGATGGTTCAGTTTCTTTCATGTTGGCCCATGCTTTCATATTGCCAAGAACAGGCTCTCACTCATGTCAAATCATTTTTTTTCATGTCTTCTTTGGAATCTTATGCCCAAGGGCATCAGCAGGACCCAGTCAGGACACTGAAATAGTGGACTGAGCCAATCAGAAGATGTAGATCTTGCTCGTTCTTGATACTCACAGATGGAAGGGATGATGTTTCCTCTCAGGCTTTGTTGTCCTGGATCCGTTGAGTTATCCACTCGGCCTTTGAGGAACTAACCCAAGATCAGATGAGTTTCTTACATGTGTCAGCTCATGAGGTTATGGCAGTCACTGCTAGCATAACATTTGAGCGCAACTGTTCCTTAAGTGACATCATTCAAGCTGTGGGATGGAGGTCATAGATGACATTTACTAGCTTTTACCTTGGAGATTTTTCATCCTGAAAAGGGTTCAGTTTGACCTGATGGAATGTTTATCAGCAGCACAACAGGCTGCCTTCCCATGTTACTTAGCAGTTTCATAAAGATGCAGATCACTCTAATTCTGCTGGATTTGCAGGAGCAAAATATTTTTCTCGAAACCTCATCCATGTATTGACCACTCGCAAAACCTAGCCCATATCTCACATGAGACTTGAAGCTGCAGTTTCATTTGAAGAATGGAGCCAGGGCCAACTCTTGTGTAGGGGATGCAGCTCCCTCCACCATATATGTTTCTTTGATAATACTTACCTGATCATAATATAGGCACACACCCCTAATTAATGAGGTGATTTTGCATCTGATTGGCTGTGCTTCTTATCACTTGACAGATGGTATTTCTGACCCAGTTTTAGTCAAACTTGGTAAATAGGCTAATATCATCAAGGTTTTGGATGAGTTTTATTATGAGTGAGATCTATGCATATTTATGAAGTGATCTTACATCTGATTGGCTGAGTTTTTACCACTCTAGAGACTGTATTTTTGAATGAATTTTGATGAAACATGGTAAAAAAGCGTATATCAGCAAGATCTTAGTTGATTATGATTATGAGCGAGATCCACACATATTTATAATGTGATCTTGCATCTGATTGGTTGAGTCTGTCAACACTTGGGAGGCAGAATTTCAATCAGATTTCACTCCAACTTGGTAAATAAGCTTATATCATCATTGTCTTAGGTTCTATAATAAGTGAACTTGGTGAATATTAATGAGATTGACCTTATATCTGATTGGCTGAGCATGTTACCTCTATAGATAAACTAGAGATTATATTTTTCATCCAATTTTGATAAAACTTGGTTAATATATTTATATCATCAAGATCTTGGATGAAATCATTGAGTAAGAGACAATTAATGCATATTGATTATGCTTTTGTCTTTGGAAAGATTTTTTTTCTTCAGACTATAGCAAAATAGGTAAAATCGACATGATATAATGTTTGGTAGATTGTTTACGTAGGGTTATGTTCTTACAGCACTACATAAGCATACATAGTGAAATGTTCAACTGTTAAGTTATATAAGCGAGGTGAGCGATATCAGGCCCACTTGGATTTCTTGGTCATTTTCATCGCAGTATATAAATCCAGTCCAAAATTGCCATTAATACATATACATAGTTTATAATATTGACCCAGTATAAATATAATGTTTGACCTTTTGCTCTCACAAGTGTTGTAGCTTGGCAACTCTTATGTAAGCAATATTTGAACTCTAATGTCATAAGATAATGTCTTTAAATGTGTGATTTCTAATACAGAAACAGACCTCATAAAAAGGCTAGTTGGGACAATTAGAAGTAATGTTAATACTGCATTTATTGGCAGTTTCATTAATCAAGCAGTAACTTTGATGTATTTTATTTGCAGATGTCGTAAGCTTCCCAAAGCCTTGAAAGACTGGCAAGCTTTCCTGGAGCTGAAGAAGACAATTGATGATTTCAATGAGACCTGTCCCCTTTTGGAGATGATGGCAAACAAAGCCATGATGCCCCGTCACTGGGAGAGGATTGCACAAATCACAGGACACACTTTTGATGTGGAAGCTGACAACTTTCTCCTCCGAAATCTCATGGAGGCACCCTTGCTACAGTACAAGGAGGATATTGAGGTTTGTATATACAGTCTAGGCTCATTAATCACATGCAAATGATTGCCATGAGAATCATCAGATTAACTTAACAGATATAATTTGGGATGATTTTGATCAGTTGTATCTGGATCATGCTATGCTAATACATTAAGCATGAAGAAAAAATTGACTTCAGTATTTGTCTATAAATTAAATGTAAAATATTAATCTTCTTTTCATGAGCCTGCCGTATTGTAGGGTGTATTTTGCTATGATGTTGTCCATATCTCCATCTATTCCCTATTTAATTTCCGCACAATAACTCTACTTCTCCACCATCTTCAGTTACCAAAACTTGTGGCTGGCTTGCACTTGGAGTAGAAATGAAGCCTATCCATTTTAGGGTAAAAAAGCAAAAGGTCAAGGTCACTGTAACCGAAAGAAGATAAATGGTTTCTACACAATAACATTAGTTTTGCATCACAGATCTGGATGAAACTTTGTGGATGGCTTGCACTTGGGTCAAGAAAGAAGTCTATCTTAGAGTCAAAAGGTCAAAGGTCAAGATTACTGTGACTGAAAGAAGAAAAATGGTTTCAGCACACAAATTTCAGTTGTTGACCATGTACCCTCACTAAAGTTTATTCTTGTATTGGCAAAGTTCTCTAAAATTTAAATAACCCTATCACTTGAGAGGAAAATAAATGTATACTCTGGCCATACATCTGCAACGTAGATGAATAAAATACTTACAATTGTTGTGTAATGATGTGCAATACTGATTTGTGGATATTGTGATACCCTCTGTTTGTCTGCCCATCAGTCCATACATATCTCGTATCTCCTCTTTAACTGCCTAATGGAAGGTCACCAATAGGTTGCCCCTGTGGTAACTATCAGGAAGAATGGTATAGCTTTTAGAACCCTTCCCTTGGGGTCCCTGGAAGGGGTCAAATGGTGAGTGACATCTTTTAATATTTTTGACCAAACTTGAAACATGCAGTCATAGGATGAGGACAAATCATGTTTGATGGAACCCATTTTATGAACCCTGGGTCAGGGGTGGGTAATATGTAATAAAAAGTTGTTTTTTTTGGCCACGACATGAAATGGAAGTAGCGCTAGTTTGTTTTATGTGTTTTTGTCTCACCATGGTGAGACATAGGTATCACTTTTCTGCCACCAGGATTAAGATTATATCTTAAAGCTTCGTGTTAATGTATTTGCAAGATTAATACAGGGGAGATACATCAATGCATGGGTCACTGGTGAGACACCACATTCTTATGACTCCTTGTTAATTCCTGCTGCTTTTGCTGACATCGGTTTAGATAATCAATCAGTATTGCATCACCTTTCTAGGATGTGTGTATTTCTGCGGTGAAAGAGAAGGACATTGAAGCCAAACTGAAGCAGGTGGTCACTGATTGGAGCGTACAGGACTTTCACTTTTCTCCCTTCAAAAATCGTGGAGAATTGCTGCTGAAAGGTATTGATATTCATAAATCACGGGAATAGCCTTTTTTTCTGCCCGTTCTACCAGCTTTCTATGTCTTTTTTCTGACTCTTACTTTATCTTCTCACAGAGATTATCTATTTTAACTACCCTATATACTCACTTACAAGTCGAGTCCAACTGCAAACTGCACAGATCCAGATCAGGCATCACATTATGCGCCAGCAGATCTGGATCTCATCAGTTTGTTAGGAGTAATCATTAGAACAAACAGCATAGACCCTGATATGCTGGCACATTATGTGATGGCAGATCAAGATCTGTGTTGTTTGTAGTTGAACGTGACTCATACACAAGTATATACAGTAGCCTTTATGCAACTTTTTCTCCATCTCTGTCTTCTGTTTTGTCTCAGTCTCTCTCTCTGTAATATTAGGCAACATTTTTCTCACTGAACACATGTACATGATCATCAATTGAATGGCAAAATTCAGTTTAATCTTGTATGCCTCATTTGCAATACACATTAAAAATGCACCTGAGTAGATCTGAGATTTGAAATTCAAATGTTTTTGGAGGTTTTGATAGAATAGTTGATTTTCATGGAGACATTTTAAATACATTTTCTGCAGTCCTATGCTTAGTTTATTGAAAAATCTCTAACTCTATTCAGCCACATCTCTGAAATGACAAGCTGAGCAACAGTTGCTGACAATTACTATTTTATTTAGTTTACTGATGTTGTCTGCCTTTGTTTTAGTTACACCACCAATGATAATTTCACCCACACATTTATAAACTTTGCATGCTATTTCTACAATTTACAATTCTTTTGAATTTTGATGTGTAACCATAAATTGAATTTTCTGATATTGTATTTCAGGTGACACAACTACTGATACAGTCACCTTGATGGAAGACAGCTTGATGGTTTTGGGTTCATTGCTTAGCAACAGGTACAAATATAGACAATTGGATATGTTGTTTTTCACTGAATATTTGAAATTGTTTAAAGAAAAATAGTTTACAGACAATCATGTACCACAACTTGCCTTTAAAATCATGTCTGCCCTTAAAGCTGCATTCCCTTTGCAAAAAATTGAAAGTTGAGATAATTGCATGACATGATTTTGTGGCTGTGCAAGTGAATAGTATTGAAAATATTTTGAACAAAGGTAAACCAGAACTGAGATGGGGTGGTCTGAGTGTGGACCTAAAATGTCAGGCAGATGATTTAGCATTTTAAATAAGGTGGGGTGTTTCCCAGAACATTGCTTGCCACATACTCGTATCACAAATGTCAAGAAAGCAGCAATGAGGTCACCATGGCAAATGAAAGTGTACACAGTCATCCCATATTTAACTTGAGGGGTTGCTAAGCAAAGTATAGAGAGCATGTGCTCTCACTTTCCAAGTGTCACTATAAGATGCTTTTTTTAGAGTTATTACCTGGCCTGCCTATAAAAGTGTTGTAGACCAATAAAAAATTGAGGCAGTTATTTGAACACAATGCATATTTACATTTTATGGAAAGCAAGTCTTGTTAACAAAACTCCCTCATCACTGAGCATAAATAATACTAGTTTTGAACCATAACACAAGGGATTCCCGAAAATAAACAAGCCAAACTAATACGATGACTCAGTCCTGACACCCAGTATACATACAGTGTTAACTGCACCACTTTATAGTGGCTCACAAAGACTAGGTAAGTAAAGTATGAGTTTGTAGGGGATATTGAGTTAACTTAATCAGATTCACAAGTGAGACTGTACCTGTATAATGTTTTATTTGCAGATACAATGCCCCATTCAAACCAAAGATCCAGGAATGGGTACAAAAGCTAACAGGTACTACTGAGATAATTGAGAACTGGCTGGTTGTTCAGAACCTGTGGATCTACCTAGAGGCTGTATTTGTGGGTGGTGACATTGCCAAACAGCTGCCACAGGTATGTCCATATAAGTGGGATACGTCTCCTGAATCAGAAGGGAGTTGCCCAGTTTAGAGCTAAATATGTTGATCTCCCTTGTATGAGATGAAAATTTTGATTTATACCTTTGTGAATTCAATACATATTGCAGATCACGATATCTTAGCATTTTATATATTTGAACATTATTAAATCCCTAATGTTATTTTTTGGCTTGTTTTCATAGGTAGCTAAAGATCTTTCTGTCATAACTATTTGCCATGACTTGCTGCAGCATGTGCAGCAGTTCAGTGAATAATGTCCTCATCAAGTTTCTTTTTCAAATATGTTACCTGATTAAAATACATTAGGAATATATCCACTACCTAGTAGATCCAGCTTTCCCAAGCTACAAAAGATGTTCACAATGTCTTTTGGCTTGTTTCAGCAACAAAAGTGCTAAAAACTCATCTGCTTGCTAAGATGGAAGTCAGATGAGAGTGGTTTTCCCATGGATAGAGCGATTTGCACCAAATTCTATCATAAGCACCTGATCAGCAGCTCTTACAAGAGGGCTTACAAACACCTTACACTTTGTGTCTTTTCACTAGCTTGAGCAATCCTGAATCTAGCAAATTATGTTGCTAAAACAAGTCAAAAGACATGGTAGCATCTTTTTAGCATGTGAGTACTGGATTTGTGAGGTAGTTGATGAACTCCCAATGTAATATGATCTTTTACTCCAAAAATACAGCTTTAGTGCTTGTTTTCATTTTGTATCTCTTTTACCAGCTGTGATTCCAATGCTTTTTTAGCTCATGTGGTTTTAAGGCTAAGTGAGCTTATGGTACGGTTTTTTACCCATTCACAATTACTATTTACAAGAACTTCTAAAAATATGCTTGACCAATTTGCACAAGATTTTACAGGGAACATTCTGGCATCAAGGTCTTTAAGATTTGTTTTACTGGCTGCCAATCCATCAGATAACATGGCTGCCATTAATAAAAGTAGTAAAACCTTTAAACAACTTTTTCTCAAAAACTGCTAAACAGAATGTGACCAAATTTGACAGAAAGCAATCAGGCATGAAGGCCTTTCAAAATTGTTCAATGACTGCCAATCCATCATTCAATGTATGGCTGCCATTACTACAAGTATAAAAACCTTTAAACAACTTCTTTTTAATACCTGCTCAACAGAAGTGGACCAAATTTGACAGAAAGCATCCTAGCTTGAAGGTTTTTATATTTATACCAGTTATGCTGAGCCACCATCTGATATGGCCACTGTTACTAAAAATAGACAAATGTTTGTACAACTTTATCTCAAAAAAACACTGAACAGAATTTCACCAACTTTTAAAGTATGCTGGCTAATATTATACAAATGATGCTGATGTGCCATCAAATATGGATGAAGATATAAAAGCTTGAGTAATCTTGATACAGTTGTTTTCGTAACATATGCGTTCAACACTAATGGAAGAAATTTCTGTCGAAAGCATTGTACTGACTCAACTGATTGCTTACCTGGCTTACAGCTACCAAACTACCAAATGCAAGAGCAGTTGGCAGTTATGTAGCTGTCAGCTAGGTAACAAATCTCAGGCCCACTGATCATTCTTGCCATACCACTGTTCAGTACATAACACTGTGGCAGTTATGGATCCCAGCTACCATGTTATAGTGGGACTCATCTGTATTTTCATAATTACTTCTAGGTAGAGGGTACAGAGGTATATAATTATGTTAAGATCTTTAGTCTTGATTCGCTGTTATCTTATAGAGATATCATTTTTCCATCACATCTGTGATTATTGTGCATGTTTTTTTTTTTTAAATGCATCGTTATGAAATTTTCATGATGAAGAGTTATCTTTAAAAATATTTTACTTATTACAGGAAGCCAAGCGTTTCAGCAACATTGACAAGTCGTGGCTGAAGATCATGCAACGCGCACATGAGAACCCGAACGTGGTTCATTGCTGTGTGGGAGATGACACTATGCAGCAGCTGTTGCCACATTTACTAGAGCAGCTTGAGATTTGCCAGAAATCTCTCACAGGTTATCTTGAGAAAAAACGTCTTGTCTTCCCACGATTCTTCTTCGTCTCTGATCCTGCATTACTGGAAATCTTGGGTCAGGCCAGTGATTCTCACACAATTCAGGTATGGACTATGATAAACACTATATCTTGTTCAGTTGCTGTCAATGTTTTTATGATCAATATTATTTTGAATTTTATGACAACTTTGAATTTATTTACTTTTGTGGGTATCAATTTTCATGGTTTTTGCACATCAAAAATAACATTTTGTTGGTACTTAAAGTCATGGATTGTGGAAGGGATCATATTGTTTTCACAGAAGGATCATAGTTTGTTGGGTCTTTTGGGTTTGTTGTGTGTTGCAAAAATCCATGAAAATTGATACTCCACAAAAATATAGTGAATTCACAGTATTATCAACATAGTGTGTAATGTTATTTGTTGTACACACTATGTTGCAGTATGGTCTTTTATGTAAATAATGATGCCAAATAATTAGTTTTCTAGGTTGATTTCTAAAATATTTAATCTCTTTTGAAGTGATAACCTAGTTTTAATTGGCACAAAATTACAACTGATATGAGACAAGTTATAATTAAACAAAGCAAATACATGTAACTCTTTTAAATCATCATTTTGATCTTTTGACCCTATCTGAGTTGAAACTAGGCCAGAGGGAGGTTTGTTTTAGTCTTGTGAGAGAAAATGTTTGCCTTTTATGGTATGTTCAACACGTGCATGAAAACCATATGTTAGCATAATTTGTATTAATCCAAGTGGCAACTGGACCTTTGTGATTCTTAATATTAATCTGAGTGGCCACTAGACCTTTTTATCAAAGTATTAATCTGATTGGCAACTAGACCTTGAATTCAAAGTATTAATCTGACTGGCAACTTGACCTTTGTGATTCACAGTATTAATCTGATTTGCAACTAGACCTTTCATTCAAAGTTTTAATCTGATTTGCAGCTTGATCTTAAATTTGTGATTCATAGTATTTTATCTGATTGGCAACTTGACCTTAACTTTGTGATTCATAGTATTTTATCTGATTGGCAACTTGACCTTAACTTTGTGATTCATGGTATTAATCTGAGTGGCAACTAGATCTTTCTGATTCATAGTATTATTTTACTCCAAAAATGTATAATCCATAATTTTTACTTTAATATCATCACTGGCATTTAGCCAGTCAGAAACTGCTATCTGACTTGGTCAAGTAGGTGATTGAATCTATTTTTTTAAAATCCATTTAGGTTTTTGACTTTGATTGTAACTTGCCTGCAGTTTTTGTTTTAGAACTAAATATTTATTGCTAATAATGAGTTTAAATTTATTTCCAATATTTTCCAGGGTTAATTTTGAGAAATTCGTTGATATTGGAATTTGAGAAATTTAAGGCAAGATAAAGGGTAAGATTAAACCAAATTAAATTGAAACGTGATAAAGCCAAATGTTTTTGCCAACAGGAAATGGGGGTCAGGTCTGGTGTTTGTTAAAAGTTAGGATAATAATGATTCCAATTACAATAAGAGTTGCAAATTTCTTTTATAGAATCATCTGCTGAGTGTGTTTGACAACACAAAACTTGTTACATTTGATGAGAAAATCTACGACAAGATATTGGCCATCAACTCCCAGGAAGGGGAAAATGTTCACCTGGATGAACCAGTGATGGCTCAGGTATTGAAAAATTATTACAGGTAGCATGACTTAGTAGATGGTGAAATAAATCGAACCAATGACAGTTACAACCGGAAAAATACTTGAGTTTGAGGAGTATCCTTGAAAACTTCTCGATTTGAAAAAAAGTTGGCTTTATCCCTGAAAAGCCCATGAATTTGTTTAAAAACTCCTTGAATTTTGTCCAAAACTCCTTGAATTTATCAGAAGGGTACAAAACATTTAAATGAAATAAAATATATCACTTTTTAAATTCATGATTTTTTATATCTGCATATTTTCCCAAAGTAATAAATAAAGAATATGATAAAATTGGGTGGATCAAATGACGCATGACACTGGTAGTTGCCAGAAGGAGTAGTGTCCCTCCATTGTATTGGTGCACTAATCACAAATGGATGACTAATTTAGTAAGGAATGCAACCCGACTAGGAATGAGCTGCATTTGCAATTCAAAATGGAAGCATGACCCACTTTCATAAAAAGAAGGCCCCTTTAAAACTTTCTGAAGCCCTTGAAAAGTCATTTAAAAAATACTCTCTAAGGTTGTACGAATAATGAGGCAATATATTTTTGATACAATCCCATTGATAAAAAGCAAGAAGGATAATCTTGAACTGATATGTTAGAAACTGATTTTCTGTACCACATCATCCCAACCAGGCTACTAGTATCTTAATCATGAAAGAAACTATCCTAATGAACTTAAAGTTTGTAGTTTGTGGGACATTATGAACTATTTATAAAGCATGAGGGACTGTTTGACTAGCTGTTCTTCCACAGGTTGATACAATAAGAGTGTCAGAGAAACTAAATGGTTTCCAGTATCTAAAATTCACACACAGTTACGAAAGCCATCTCCACATGTGACCTATCATTTTAATGCAGGTGACTAGAACTTATCCAATGATAAATATAAAATTCTTTAATTTTTTTTACTGGATCAGAACTCAGATTTTGGTAACCAGGTCTGGAAAAGTTAATTCTTTTTTATTACTTTATATGCAGGTAATAAAAATCAACTTCACACTCTACAGCCAGATATACTTGACTTTAAGATTTAAGTACAGTCAGTATTAATTCCTTGTTACATCAAAACACCATTAAGTAGTGCAAAGTTTGTGCAGTTATTTGTTAAATAGAATCTTTAGTTCTTGTTTATCTGGTATGAAATTCCTAAAATTTTGTTGAATTATACAATAACTCTTGCTGCAATCATAAGATATTAGCTAAATTTGTTTAAAAAATTTCATATCTAATAATTGCTAATGGAAGAAAGTTCCCAAAAATTTTTTTAACAAATAAAAGCATATTATACTGCATCTGTAATTATTATCTCCATTCATTCTTTCAGGGTAATGTTGAAGTCTGGCTGGGTGACCTATTAAGGATTTCTCGGAAGTCTGTCCATAGTGTAATCCGGCAGGCAGCAGTCACCATTCAGGACCCAAATTTCAAGCTGATAGAATTTGAGAGCATGTTCCCAGCTCAGGTAAATTTTTAGCATTTTTCCTTAATGCTGAAAAGCTATCACAGTATCAGTGCAATCTTGTCTTAGTCACAGTATTTGTTCAGTCTTCTCAAACTTGCATAAAGATGTGAGAGCACAAATTACCAATTTATCATTATATCTTTCCAGCTACATTAAACTTGTCAGTCTGACTGGCCTTCCTCAGTTCTCTTGTCATGTACCTAGCAAAATTTATACCCAACATAATTCTTTATGATGAAATATGAACATGTGCAAATGTGTTCTTAGAAGTTTTTTTTGCTCTTTTATCTCCACCAGTGAAGCAGAGTTATTGCCCTTTGCTCCTTTTCTTTAACAAACGTATCTTCAGTGTTGATCTATCTTAGCAAACTTTGTTTAAATGTGAGTTTTTCATATTCCATTTATCCTTTCAAATGTTTCTTTAGCAGTACCAACAACACCACGTAAAGCAGTTATAATAGTTGTATTTCAGTTATAATAGTTGTATTTCAGTTATAATAGTTGTATTTCAGTTATAATAGTTGTATTTCAGTTATAATAGTTGTATTTCAGTTATAATAGTTGTATTTCAGTTATAACAGTTGTATTTCAGTTATAATAGTTGTATTTCAGTTATAATAGTAGTATGTCAGTTATAACAGTTGTAAGGTGTGATATTTGTATTTCAGTATCAGCTTTGAGAGTAGAAGGTCAGAGTCTAAATACTACTAATGAACTGATCCCAGTTTTAGTGGTTCAGTACCAAAACATATATAAGACTAACGCCAAAATTAGTAATATTTCAATACTTATAAAGTCATCTCTTGTTCTGATGGCTTTAACTTCAAAGTTTTTCTGTTGCATTAAAGTGTTACATATTCTTCTAATGTTTTATGATTGAAATCTTTTTCTCAGCAAGTAAGTAATTTGGTTTATACAAATGATTTATGTTACATTATTAGTGTCAATGACCAAATGAATACTGAAGCAGGGTTCTCCCAATTTTCAACACTATCTAGTCTTGTAAATGCAATTTCTGATGATATTCAAACCATTCCTCGACTTAACAAAAAAATATATTAATCTGTCTCTCTTGTCTTGCCATTTGAGAACTACACTAATGCCAGAAAACATCATTGCATAAATAAAATTCTTTTAAAATAATGTGCACAAATTACAAGGTATGAAAAAAATATTGTATCAGAACATTTTTGGTGTCTGAAAACCTACAGTATCTGAAAACAAACATTAAATATGGTATGTATCTGTTTCTGTGCATGGTAGGTGGGTCTCCTTGGGATACAAATGATCTGGACACGTGACTCAGAGGAAGCCCTAACAAATGCCAGGACGGATAAAAAGATAATGCAAACCACCAATCAGAAATTCTTGGATATGTTGAACGAACTGATCAACCAAACTACACAAGACCTGTCCAAGATTGACAGGACCAAATTCGAAACTCTGATCACTATTCATGTCCATCAAAAGGATATCTTTGATGACCTGGTGAGTAAAAAAAGATTTTTGTTGTGAAATTTGTCTTTTTTTTTTTTGTCTTGCCTGCCCTTTCGTGCCAACCATGATGACTTTGGCATAATCATTGCAATTTTATACACAAAATTATGTCTTATGTTCGCCTGTGTATGGATTAAACTTTTAGCTATATTGATTAAAAAAAAATGAAATAAAGCAATTAAAGACTGTGCTTTTCATTTTTTAAATCCATATTATCCCCAAACATTATTTATAAGTGAGAAATTAATAGAAAAGAAGGCCTTCGCTGACCACTGTGTCACCCTTCCGATGATCATGAGACCACAGATAATATAACTATGAACCATCATCTTTGAACAAAGTACACAAATATAATATACTTTTTATCCTTTATGCACTGCGCTGATGTAAAACTACCAACTAATCACTGCAGTTCAGGGGGAATTTTCATCTAAGCATTCAGGGAATGATATCACTGACTAACCAATTGGAAGACAGAGATTTTACTAGTTACCAGGCTACCATATTGGCTTGTTAATTTATTGCAGGTACCAGCAAAATGATGACTTTCTTAGACAAGAGTTATTTTTTTTCAGTTTGAAAACCTGTCTCTCAGATTCATTAATAATGAAGAGAATTGGTTAGAAAACCAGTCCTTATAATAAATCATGGCACAAGACGTGAATCAAAGTGGACTTTATTGATGTGATTCATGAATGTTAAATAACTGTGAAAAATGTTAGAGGAGAGAGATCTTTTTGAACTTTAACATGTCAGAATAGAGAATAGACAAATCAAGAGTGTTTCAGAAGTTTAAAAGAAGAATACCCAAGTGATGTAATACAGCACTCAAGTTTAGGACATCACCATGCTTGTTGCAAGATTTGTGGAGTCGACTTTACGATCAGTTACAGTGGAAAGTTAGACGTATTGACTAGATAAAGTGTGTTGTGTATAGACTTGTAAATATGCTTTGTGTTTCAATTCTGGTACTAATCCACTTGGATTTTGTCCATTTTTGACAAGAACTTTAACCAGCTGCATATCCAGCTTAGTAAAGAAATAAACTAAATATACACTTTATTTTTGTGGATTTCAAATTTATCGGTTTAGGTAAAAAGTGCATATTCGTGGGTACCTAATTTTGTCGATCTATCATTTAAAAAAAAAAAACAATGCATATGTCTCTTGTTACGACTCTATGGTCTTAAAATAATGTAATAGAAAGAAAGTTAAAGCAACAATGTCATTAAAATCAACAAACAATTTATTTCTAGACAATTAAAGTGAAAATTCAAAAGACGCTTACAAAAACATGAATTAAAATCCAAATAATCCAATAATCCTAAGTGTCCTAATTGCAAGTCCTAAATATAGAATGTTCTGAATAGATAAATGTTCTGAGTGAATGAATGTTCTGAATGAATGAATTTTCCTGATGAACGAATGTTCCGAATAAATGGGTAGTCTGGAATGTCCTGATGTACCCCAATAATGTAATCCACATCATCTTTGAGAATATCCACAGGTATCCAAAAGTCATATATTAAATCCAAGGTTGATGTAAGCACTTTAGGTAATTCCAATGAATGTTCCAATAAATAATTCCTTTTGAATTATGTATACAGCAATACAGCATTACAGTACTACAAGGTTACAGCACAACTACGATTCCAAACAATCTGATGATTCCAAAAGACTGATCATGAAAAAAAACATAAATGTTTTCAACACAAGATTTAAAATTGGAATGGAATCTTGTTTACTAAATGCTGTATAAATATAAGACAAGTCACATGACAGAATGTTCTAGAATATTAAATGGTCTGTGTGACATTTAACACATAACTCCAAGGAAATTCTGGTTTTATCTGTTAACAAAATCAACCCTGACCTCAAATTGAATCAACAACTTGTTTACCAAAATTGTCCTTGAACTCAAATACTAACGAAACAACCTAATTCAAGGACAATAACTAAACATGTCAACATTATACTTAACATTAAGGTTTAAGCAAATATTAAAGTCAAGAAACATTTGTAATTTCCTAAAATATTTATAATATTATATAAACATCATACATAACACTCTGTAAAAGTTTATACTGGCATTCATTTCCACTCATTTGTGAGCCAACAGGTTTAATCCGTACTGCAGTTAGTAAGTTGAATCATTAAGATATTTAATTGCTAAAATCTGGAGTAAATGCGGAGATCTTAAAGAAAATGCCTACTTCATTTTCCACACATGTCTGACCTAACACATTTAATACCACTATTGTAATCTTAAGTAATTAGGTTCTCATGTGTTTTTAAAGATCAATATCAAAGTATAAAGTTCTCAACAATTAGGGATTAGGCGTTTTAACAATGCCAATGACTGTAAACCTCTATTGTTTGAAAGAATCCTGCCAAAAATCACCCAGTGGGAACCCTTGTTGCTGTGTCACCATGACCTTGTGGTCCAAATTTGGATGCGTAAAGTTCGGATGAATGACTGTGTTATTAATGTGTTTATTGTGATGGCTGTTGCTGAAGGAATTGTTAAAAAATATGCTAAACATAAACTGCAAAGATATGGACAGCGGATATGTACATTCAAATCACATCTCGGTTGACCTGAAAACATCTACCCATAAGCCAATTCATGCAAAGTGGCTTATCTGCACACATGACAAAGTAGCACTTGCGAGAGACCTGATTGAAATGGACTTTGAGAAAGTGGGACTAATCTGCCGATTGTTTATTTAGCAGTTAGTTGATGTGTGCAAAAAGTTATTTATAAATGGGAATAATATGTGCTTTGGGAAATAAAGAAAGACACGGACAGTGAGTATATCTGCATTTATTACTACACATCAGGTAGTCATTACAACCTGACACGAGTTTTCATGCTCATGAAATTTTGTATTCTAATTAAATTGTAATCAATCAGTTCCAGTGTTCCTCGTCATCCATGTACTTATCTTAATGTATATTTTGCATTCTCACCACTATAGATAGCCATGGTATTAAAACAAATAAACAGGTAATGCCTTTCAATTGCACAAGATGGGGGTGGGGGTGGGGTGATTGCCAGTTTGGTTAATATTTCGTTGTGACTTTAAATTCATCGTCTAGTTCAGCCATGAAAACCACGAAAATTGGAACCCAATGAATTTAAAGTGTTTTACAGTATATAGATTACACTTGTTATGCTCAGATTATGCTGTTTGTTCACTTGGATTACATTTATTCCTCTCTTAAGGTTGGCAGGTATGCCAGTAGCATATGCAAGTTGGTTGATTGGTATTTAATGGCACTTTGAAAATATTATTGGCTATTATCATGCAGAGGAAATGGAAGCTAAGTGCTTTCCCAAGGATATGTTGAGGCAACCAACCTGGGCTGGCCTGGGTAGGCAACGAACCCATGACTTGGATTACAAGTCAGACACTCAACTTACTGAATTACCCCAGCTCAAAACATTTATATCACTTTCCATTGAGAAAAGCAATAGCAGCATTAACAGGGGGAATCCATAAGTGGTTGTATCCAAGTGAAATTTTGGTGGAAGTCATATAATTAATCCATAAGTGGTTGTATTCAAGTGAAATTTTGGTGGAAGTCATATAATTAATCCATAAATGGTTGTATTCAAGTGAAATTTTGGTGGAAGTCATATAATTAATCCATAAATGGTTGTATTCAAGTGAAATTTTGGTGGAAGTCATATAATTAATCCATAAATGGTTGTATTCAAGTGAAATTTTGGTGGAAGTCATATAATTGATCCATAAGTAGTTGTATTCAAGTGAAATTTTGGTGGAAGTCATATAAATGATCCATAAGTGGTTGTATTTAAGTGAAATTTTGGTCGAATCATATAAATGATCCTTAAGTAGTTGTATTCAAGTAAAATCTTGGTGCAATACTTCTGTAACCCTAAAGTTTGTGTCCATAAATGTTAGGCAAAGAAATTGTACAAGGTAATCCTAGAATATGACAGCTTGTCTCAGATATGTACAGATTTATAGTTATCCATTCATTGAATTATTGAGGTTTACATCATATAAATTAGGTTTTAAATGAAAAAATGCTTGCGGATAAGTGAATAGTACATACCCTGATCAGCTGGTGTATTATGTGAAAGTAGATCGGGGTCTGTACTGTTTGCAGTACATAGATATGATATTTAGTTATTATACAGGTGAAGATGCACATTCGGTCGCCTGGCGATTTTGAGTGGCTGAAGCAGTCCCGTTTCTACTTTGTTGAAGACATAGACAAATGCCAGATTTCCATCACTGATGTGGATTTTACCTACATGAATGAGTTTCTGGGCTGCACAGAGAGACTTGTCATCACCCCTCTGACTGACAGGTGAAATTGAATATCGAATTTGTTGAATATTGTAAAATATATGCCAGCTGTTAGCTGCTTGTGGCATCAGATAACGGTCATCTTGTTTAAATAAGTTTATATCTTTTTCAAGTAAACATTATAGTCTTTAATCATTACATCATCACTGGCATTCAGCCGATCAGAAGATGCTTTTTAAATTCACATGTGCAACAAGAAAACACGTCTTGATTCCCCACCTGGTAAGACATGGTGTTCCTTTAAATCTTTTATTCAATATCATTAAATGTGTACCATTCATTATTGTGTTTTGTATGATACCTTCATTGGAATTTAGTGCGTTCATGATATTCATGCTCAGTATATATATTATGGTATGGTCTTTTGCCCATATTGTGTCTTCCATTGTTGGTCCATCTGTCAGCACTTGTGAACACTCTAGAGGCTTCATTTTTAATCAGATTTTGATCGGAATTGGTATGTAAGCTTATATCATCAAGATCTTGGATGTGTTTGAATATATGAGCAAAATCCATGCATATTATTGAGGTTATCTTGCTCTGATTGGTTGAAATTGTGAACACTGTAGAGGCCATTTAGCTGATCAGATTTTGGTCAGATCTGGTATGCAGGTTTATATCATCATGATCTTGGATGAGTTTGATTATGAGCAATATCCATGTATATGAATGAACGGATCTTTTATCTGATTGGCTGAGCTTGTGAACACTTTCTAATCAGATCTTGATCAGATTTGGTATGTAAGCTTACATCATTAAAATCTCAGATGAGTTTGATTATCATTAGTATCTGTGGATATTAATAAGGTGATCTTGCATCCGATTGACTGAGCTTGTGAACACTCCAGTGGTCATATTTCTGATCATATTTTGACCAGATTCGATATGCAAGTTTATACTGTCATGATCTCGGATGAGTTGGAATATGAGCAACATCCACACACATTAATGAGTTGATCTTGCATCTGATTGGCTGAGCTTGTGAACATTCTAGAAGCCATATTTCTGATCCAGGTTTGGTCAGATTTGGTATGTAAGCTTATATCATCAAGATCTTGGATAAAATAGATTATGAGTGACATCCACACATATTATTGAGTTGATCTTGCATCTGATTGACTGAGCTTGTGAACACTCAAATGGCCATATTTCTGATCAGATTTTGATCAGATCTATTATATTAGCTTGATGAGTTCAATTATGAGTGAGACTCACACATATTAATGAGGAAACAGCCTGATCAGATGGTGGAAATCGAACCCACAAATTTCTGGTCATGAGTCTTACACCTTAATCACTGAGACACTGCAGCTCCCTTGGGTGGGGATTTTACTGGTTTCCAAGTGCAAACAACATAGACCGTGGTCTGCCATCGCATAATGTGCCAGCAGATCAGGGTCTGTGTTGTTTGTTCTACTGATTAGTCCTTACAAACTGCATAGACCCAGATATGCCATTGCATTATGTGATGGCAGATCTGGGTCTATGCAGTTTTGCAGTTGGTATCGGCTTATATGCGAGTTATACGGTGTGTACTTTAAGGATGGGGCTATGAACAGTTTCTGAGTTATGAATCAGGGTCTAGTCCCCAAGGGCAGGGCAAGATGTAGGGAAAGTATTGGTTGTATAAATGGCTTGTTCTTTTTATGCTGAGAAAGTGATCTTATATATATGATCTAGGAAAGAAGATAAATGACACCAAGATTATTAGACAATGCAACAACAATGCTCCAAGCTTTTTTCTCCCCTCTACAGTTCAATATGTGTGTGAATTTGCATTCACAAGCTGACACATGTCAACTACCCAGGTGAGTGATCTTCTTGTTATGTTTATCACCTGTGCTTTGATGTTGTAAACACACTATACCAAAGTGGTAAAGTAGTCAACATAATCTATTCATTGTCAATTTATCTTCCGAAAATTCAGACTTTTCGACTGAAGAAATAGGTGAAAAATCACCTGAATTTTGTACAGCATAAAAATTAAAATAGATTTTGGATAGAAATTTAAAAAAGAATATGTAAAAAATGATATACAACTTGTTACACACATTATATATTGCCAATCTGAACTTTGCCAGATAGTTTTCCAGATATTATTAATTCTTAAAGTTGCAGCAACAAAAATGATGATGTACAGTATTTTAGTACTCCCAATAGATAATGATTGTATTTTATACAGATGCTACATCACATTAGCTCAGGCCTTGGGGATGTCCCTTGGTGGTGCTCCAGCAGGTCCTGCTGGAACTGGCAAAACAGAATCAGTAAAAGACATGGGACGCTGCCTTGGAAAATATGTGGTTGTCTTCAATTGCTCTGATCAGATGGACTTTAGAGGTCTTGGACGTATCTACAAAGGTAGAATATTTAAGTAGTTTTTCTTAAAATGTGCATGGTTGTGAGTTATGATTTATACAGGACATATTGACTGATTTCAGATCATGTCATTTGGAGCCATATTGGAGGAAAACTAAAAGACTTTTTTTGTTGATTACATACAATGAATGACAATGGAAATACATTCTTGGAATCTCAATATCATAAAACTTGAATCAATAGAAAAAAACAGAAAAAATACTTTCTGTTGGTGCTTTTATTATTAATTTGTATGCCAATTTTGTTTCCATGTGAAAATGGCAAATTTTAGTTTGAATTCTTATATAGAATCAGGAGTTAACATGCCCTTTTTCTTACCAGTTAATCTATAACCAAATGTTGGGCAAGATATATTTGTATTTATAAATCAGCATTTTCTTTGTGACCTAACTTTTCAAAAGTTTTGTAAACACCTTTCAGGTTTAGCTCAATCAGGTTCATGGGGATGCTTTGATGAGTTCAACCGTATAGAGTTGCCTGTGTTGTCAGTAGCTGCCCAGCAGATTGCCATTGTTTTGCAGTGCAAGAAGGAGCGCAAATCACAGTTCATCTTTACCGATGGCGATTTGGTTGATTTGGACATGGAGTTTGGCATTTTCTTGACCATGGTAAGGGTGTATAAGCTCCTAGAATTGTCTTGACCTTGGTAAGGTTTTATAAGCTCCTGGAATTTTCTTGACCATGGTAAGGGTGTATAAGCTCCTAGAATTTACTGTTATAGTTGAAAATAGGGATAGTTGCTTCATGCAAAAGTTAAAAAAAGTTTTATGTTTTTTTGTGAAATTAGCAAAAGTCATTTAAGGTTTTTGAATTTATCTAATTTGTACAGATTTTTTGGATTGAACCATAAGGTTTAGTTAAACAGTATGTAGCTTTTAGGTAAAACCTCTGGCAGTTTTCCATGACATCATGCAAATGTTTAGCATGGCAGTTTTCCATGACATCATGCAAATGTTTAGCATAGAAATATTCAGATTAATGAGATGCCCATTAAAAGCATTGTTTGAAATTGGTTCAAAAAATTTGGATATTAGCTCGTGTGAAATATATTTGTTTGCAAATGTACTACATAAAATAATGACAATTTTTAACTCTTAGCATGTTTACCTGTCTACCTGTCAATCAAGGCTTCCAAAACCAGCCAGAATTTCAGGACAACTCCAGCATTTTCAGATTTTGTGTGGGAACAAATCTGGCTTGCTGGTCAAATAACAAATAATACCATTAATTATCAGTTAAATTTCCTTTGTCAGGTTCTTAGCAGCTTCAGCTAAACATAGATGTATTAAGTCCAGACAAAGTATTGATGATTACATCCATTCCTAATCTTACATAGATCTAGTTGGATTCACTGTCATCTATAATCCATTATTTTGCACTGTCAACCATGTAGTAATTATTTAACTGTATACACACAACCATATCCATTGCTTTTGTTGGGAGTCTACTTCTTGTCAGAATTAGGGGTGTACTTTTACTGGGTTATATAAGGTACTAAACCATAAGTTCCTTTTTAAAAGCCAGTTTCTCTGCAGAGCCAAATAGCCAAGTAACACCATTGATCTTTACTACCAAGTGAGCCTGAGATACAAAGCAGTTTCAGCAGTCAATGTGTGAATCTGGCTAGGATCAGGCAGATCTGGGTCTATCCAGTTTGTTAGCAGTAATCTGTAGAACAAACAATATGGACCATGATCTGCTAGCGCATAATGCAGTTAGACTTGACTTTTAAGATAGTATATGTATATATTGTAGTTCTGTACACATGTTGGCTGATGTTCTTTTGAGTGCTGGTGGCAGTTGATAGGTTTGCTGAAGACTTCTGTTGAAAGTTCTTACATTTACTATATTATTATATATCCTTCCCAAAAGGGAGGGAGACATATTAGTTTTGTGCTGCCAGTCCATCATCTATCCATTCATCTGTTACACTTTCTTATAAGCAAGAAAGCTGAAAAGTTTTTGGGGCAAATTTGGGCAAACCAGACTAAATATGATATTTAGATGCCTTGGGTGGGTTCCAAGTGCTGATTAGGTTCTAGTGACCAACCTTATCTTTCAGTTATTTACACCTTTTTGAACCTGTTTGACTTAGACTTTTTGACAAAACCTTGTGAGCATATTTAAGCAACATTTAATTGAGATAGACAAATAAAATTTGGTATGCTTATTTGTGTTAATATGTAGATGACTTGATTAGATTATCAGGCCATTATAACAGGTTGTCAATTTCTCCATCAAATATATTACCTGATCACATTAATGTTTGGAAATTACTCTCTGCTACCTCCAAATCCAGCCTTCCCTGAAAGACAAAAAAACGTCTTTCTGTCCCTGTATCACTTACAGATTAACACCCCTTGTTCCTGGATGTTTACCCATTTAAACTTTCACATGGAACTGTGAACAGTGTTTCTGAAGAATTCATTGCAATTTATAATCAATTTTGACCATCCAACATTTATTTCAGTGCTATAGTAAGTCACTAAGTTGATATACCTGGTGTATACAACATTTGTAATTTTCCCCATGAATTTATTCATATTTATGCACTTTTTTACTCGTTGTTATTGTCCATGTGATATCGATCAGTAACACTTAAGTTTTCACCTGGTCAAGAAGGCCATAAGTGACCTAGCCTGGGAATTGGTATGCCGTATTGCCAAGATAGTCAATAGGGCTGCTTACCACACGATGATGAACGCCCTAACGGCTTCTTGTAACCTTGACTTGATAAGAAGAGATGTACTCCTGCGATTTTCTGCTTGGAGGGCGAATTGAGGAGGTGAGAAAGCAGGCAGCACAGGAGTTGCTCCTTCAGCTCTCTGTGCAAGCTCCTATCTCTGCATGACCCCATGAGGGGGCATACCAGTGAAGGAATGATAATCAACAGAAAAACCACAGATGTATTTCCCAGCAACAATGGCTATCTTTTTGTAGCCAGGTGAGTTATAGGCAGCTATATGCCCCTAACTTCCACAGGCAGGCCAGGCGGGTGGAGAGGAATCAAAGTTTCTCCTCCAAGAAGCCTCCCACCAACTATCAATAACTTGCCTTCCCTCCCGCCTGCTGGCAACCCTCCTGTGGCCGCCAGACTCCAGATTTGGATCAGCCTATTTCTGACAAATGATTGGGCCATCCAAGACATAGAGGGGCACTGGATCTCGTTCATTGAGCCCCTTTCACTTTCATTCTCCCTTTCATGATGGAGATCCCAAGCGATCCTATAAAGGCAGACATTTTACAGAAAGAGATAGAGCTTTTACTTGTAACATAGGCGTAGGAGGTAGTCCGAAAACTGAATTCTCCGGGTGTCTATTCCAGACTAGTTCTGGGTACAAAAACCAATGGAAAATTGAGACCTGTTATAGACTTGAGCAGATTCATTCATTTTATTACTGCCCCAAAGTTCTAGTTGGAAAATGTCAAGGTCCATCCATCTGTCTGTGTGATGCGTCGAATACACAATCAGTCTCAACCTCTCCGATGTGTATTTCCAAATACTTATTCACACAATATCATGCAAATACCTTCGCTTTTGCTACCGAAGGGTTGTGTGCCAATTCCACACCCTTCCATTTGACCTCAGTCTCAGCCCTTGGGCCTTCACCAGGATGTTGGACAGCACCATATCCCACTTCAAGGCATCCTCCTCCACAGTGACAGTGGCGTAACTGGACCATATACTGCAAATACATTTGGTAAGTTCAGTTTTTGGTTCAGGATATGAACAACTTTCTCTAACTCATTGCAGTTTAGGGTGAATTGTGAATGTGGAGAAATTGAATCTTGTCCCTTCCCAACATTTTGTTCATCTAGGTATGGAGTTTCTAACTGATATCAACCTGGTTCGTCTTCCTCCCAAATGCATCGACAGTATTGTTCATGAGTCAGAGAAGGCATCTGCCAGGATGTTCATTTCAGCAAGGGAGTCTCTTCAACTCCTCAACCTGCTAAATGTGGTTGCAGACCTGTTATACCTCGGTTGCCTTTACATGCCCCCACTGCAGATGACACTTCTGGTACAGTGGCACCCAATCTCGGGTTCTTTAAATCGACAGATTACAATCTTGAACAAAATCAAACACTTCCTGCTTCAGTGGCAAGACAGGGAGCAGATAGCAGCACAAATACCTTTAGAAGCTCCACAACTGGAAATCACAATCTGTTCTGATGCCAGTGTGTTGGGTTGAGGGGTTTGTGATGGTCAGCGGCAAGTGGACTCTGCAACAGAAGGCTCTTCACATAAATCTCCTGGAAATGAAGACCATTCTCAATCCCTACCACTCTTGAGTGGAACACATCCAAAGGAAGACGATTCTGATAATGTTGGACAATTCGGTCAATACCTCTTCAAACAAGGGGGAACGAAATCACTGAACCTTTGTCTTATGGTATGGTAGTGCCTTCGTTGATGTGCCCAATATCATATCAACAGAGAAGTCTGACACATCCCAAGCAGGCTTAATGTTCTAGCCGACTTATTATGAAGGAGAAGCCAACTGCTTCATACAGAGTGGTCTCTCCATCCATCCATCTTTTATTGAGTTTGCGCCCTATGGGGCACACCAATGCTAGACCTACTCATGACAAGGTGGAACAACAAACTACCCATCTTTGTCTCTCCATTCCTGGACCCAGAGGCATGGGCCATCAATGCATTTTTAATCAGCTTGGAGGGAATATGGGCATATGCCTTTCCTCCAGCATTTCTAATATTGAAACTCGTCCCGAAAATGAGGGGTAGAGCTTGCAGAATAGTTTTGATTCCCACTCTCTGATGGAGCAGATCCTGGATCACTGATCTGCTCAATCTAGTGATGGACGAAGGCAGGAAAATTGGTGTGACCCCAGCAGAGGTCGCCATTATTCCATCTGTGTACAGAGAAACTACTCCTTTACACCTGGCTTTTGTCAGGGATGCCCTATGCAAAAAGGAATCAAGTGCTTTGATTGTGGAGAAGATTGTGACAGCTAGACTACCCTCCACTTTGAAGGTATACGAGGGGAAGTCGCAAGTTTTCAATAACTGGTGTCATGTTAACAGCATCACTCCACTCTTGGCCTCCATCCCCTAACTGGCTAACTTCTTTCTTTTCCTCTTTAAAGACAAGAAGCAAGCCCCTATCTCAATCAGGGGATACCATTCCATGATCTCAGACATCATGAAAGAGACAATATTGGCTGCAACAAGGACCTTTCCAACTTGTCCAATTTTGACATATATAGGCCACGCTCACTCATCTTGTTCCCAAAATGGAACCTCTCCTGGGTTTTGACATGGCTCAACTTGTTTAAGTTTGAGCCCTTGTCTTCCACCATGCTGAAGCAGTTATCATACAAGACTTGCGTCCTGATAGCTCAGTCATACTAATGACACAACCTTGTTTCGTTTCTGAAAACAGGTTACCATCGATAGACTCTCTCATCTTGATCAACCCATCAAGAGAGGCAAAGTGGCATGACCCGGTATGCGCCCTCAGATGTTACCTGAGTTGCACGGAGAATATCCACAGTGGCCATCAAAGACCCTTCCTACCTGTTAAGGCAAGAAAGCAAGACATAACCCCACAAGTGCTTACCGCTTGGCTAAAGGGGGTTATTAGATTGGCATACTCTGAATTCTCACAGGATCAGGTATGACTCGTGAAGATTTTGGCTCACGAAATATGAGTAATTTCCATGAGCCTGACCTTTGAACTTAATGTGTCCATTCGAGACATTGTTGAGTCAGTTGGCTCGCATGCTAAGTCTACTTTCTCCAGCTTTTATTTGTGTGACATATCCTCACAAAGGAGAGAGCTGAATCTTGTCAGCCACTGGTAACTGCCTAGACAGTTACCACGACCTGTTTGTGACCTTACAACCTCAGCCCTGGGCATGACCTTGCAACTTTTGCTGGATTCACCTGGGCAACTTTTGAATATTAGGCAATAACCAGGTGCGGGATCCCACAGGGATTGTCCTTGCACGTGTATAAATGCATACTCTTCAGTTGTTCTAACTTCAAGTAAGGAAAAGTTCATCCTTTCAGTAGAGCAATCATCGTGCTCCTACAGGGTGACGTGGGTAAAGGATAGATGCTCAAGCATTTCCTACTCCTCTTACCTATTCTCCTAATGGTAATGTGATTGGGTAATGTATTTGATGGAGGAAGGCAATTTTTTAGTAAATTGTTTCTCTGAAAATACTTACCCAATCACATTACTATCAATCCCTCCCACCCTTTCCCGTAAATGCAAGCATCCTGTTACAGGTTTCACTCCGGGATATGGATGGCCACCTAGCGGGAACAAGGGGAGTTGATCTGTAAGAGTTAGTTCCTTTCATCAATATGATATATACATGTAGATGGAAAGACGTTTTTTCGTCTTTCAGGGAAGGCTGGATTTGAAGGTAGCAGAGAGTAAATTCCTAAAGTTAATGTGATCAGGTAAGTATTTTTTGAAGAAACATAATTTACTAAAAAAAATATTTTTTTTTACAGATTCTAAACTTTTTGGACTTTAAATTTATTTTTCTCAAAATCCTTGTGTGCGTGATAAAGCAAAAATTACTTGCAGTAGACAAATGAAATTTGGTAGGCTTATTTGTGTTATTATGTGGATTAGCTGATTAGATTTTCAGGTCATTATAGCAATTTTTTAGTTTTTTACACATGTTATAACTTTGTGGACTTTGACTTTTTCACAAATATTTTTTTAGATGATTAAGCAAAAAAACACTTGTAATAGACAAATGAAATTTGGTAAACAGATTTGTATTCATATGTACATATCCTGATTAGATTTTCAGGGTAATTTGGCAATTATTACATTTTTAACAAATTTTTTTAACTTTTTGGTCTTTTAAACACAATTTTGTAGAAACCATTTAAGTTAGACAAATCAAATTTGGCATGCATGTTTGTAGGTAGATGACAAATGGACTTTCATGCCACTATAGCATTTTTTCAACATTTTTAATTTTTTTTTACTTGGACTTTTTTGGTGTGTGTTGATTTTACAAACACAGATCTTTTTTTGTTGAGACCAAGATTTTAGCCTCCTTCCCCCTCATTTGAACAAATGTCAAACTTAGCCGAATTTTTTCAAAGCTGATGCTTTCTGTTAAGCAATTTTCATTGACCAAAGTGTTTCAATATAAGAAGAGGAAGACTAAAACCTGGACCTTAAAAATCAAGGACATTCTATATTACGCTCTACAAAAATCTGGACCTTAAAAATCAGGTACTTTCTACATCACACTCCAAATAAAATTTCATTTTATTCACCTTGCTAGATTTTCCTTTCCTTCTGTCGTGATGTATCATTGTCACAGAATGACAGTTATCATGGTGGTGGTGATTGGGGCAGAGAGTTTAAAAAACAAATCCCTTCTGGTTTATTTGTGAAAGCAAGTTGTTAATCTGAAAGAGATTATTTTACATGCTAGCTGTAAACCCGTGAGAAATAAGCACTTTTTCACATTTGTATGAACTTTACTGTCCCGATCAAGTTCCTTGAGTAAAATTGTCTCTAGCCTGACCAAAAATTTAAATACTCAGACAGAGGGCTATGTGATTTGCTCAGTCATGTATTTGGTTATGTGTTCAGTTCACTGCGGACATTATTGTCATAATAGTAGTGCTGTTTTTTTTTACATTAGAACCCAGGTTATGCTGGTCGTCAGGAATTACCTGAAAACTTGAAGATCAACTTTCGCACTGTGGCTATGATGGTGCCAGACCGAGCTATCATCATCCGTGTCAAACTTGCCAGCTGTGGTTTTCAGCAGAACATAGTCCTTGCCAAGAAGTTCTTCACTCTGTACAAGCTCTGTGAGGAGCAGCTGACCAAACAGGTACAATATTGTACAAGTCACAAGTTAACAAAATTTATTTGTATTGGTAAATACAAACAGAAAACTGAGAAAACCTTGTGTTGACAATATTGGCACTATGACCTTTTCATAATGCATATTACTTTATGATCACAAATATATCATCCTTTATTTTCATTTCTTTAAATAATTGGTTATTAGCACACCTGTCTATAAGGCCAAGTGAGCTTATGGTATGGCCTTGTACCCGGCATGCATTGTGTGTCATCTGTCATCTCTTGTCTATCCATCAACAATTGTTTGTTATCAGTCTGAAGGCTTATATCATTAAGATCTTGGACAAGTTCAGTCTTGAGCAATGTATGTGCATATTAATGAGGTGAACTAGCATCTAATTGGCTGAGTTTGTTACCACTCTGAAGACCATATTTCTTATCCGATTTTTATCAAACTTGGAAAATGGGCTTATATCATCAACATCTCTGAAGGGTTCTATAACAAGCAAGATCAGCATGTATTAATGATGTGACCTTATATCTGATTGGCTGAGCTTGTTAACACTCTGGAGGCCATATTTCTAATCCAATTTTGATCAAACTTGGAATATATGCTTATATCATTAAGATCTCAGACAAGTTCAATAATGAGCAAGATCCATGCATAGTAATGAGGTGATCTTGCATCTGATTGGCTGAGCTTGTTACCACTATGGAGTCCATATTTCTAATCCAATTTGTATCAAGCTTAGAATATATACATATATCATCAAGATCTGAGACAAGTTCAATAATGAGTGAGATACACACATATTAATGAGATGATCTTGCATCAGATTAGCTGAGTTTGTTACCACTCTGGAGGTCATATTCCTGACTTGATTTTGATCAAACTTGGAATATATGCTTACGTCATCAAGATCTCATACAAGTTCAATAATGAGCAAGATCCAGGCATATTAATGAAGTGATCTTGCATCTGATTGATAGAGCTTCTTACGAATCTTGAGTCTGTATTTCTGATCTAATTTTGATGAAACTTGGAATATATGTTTATATGACCTCACATGAGCTCAAAAAATGAGTGAAATCCATTCATATTAATGAGGTGATCATGCATCTGATTGGCTCACTTTGTTGCTGCTCTAGAGACTTATTTCTTATCCAGTTTTGACTAAACTTGGTACATAGACTTAAATCATTAAGATGTCCAGTGAGTTTTTTTTATGAAAAAGATCTGCGGTAAGTAATGAAATTCAGCGAAGTTGGAAATAATTCTGAAATTGTATGCAATGTAATAAGTTTTTTTCATTTACAATAAATTCATGCCCTCTCTCTATTGGAAAGCAAGGGAAGTAACCCATGATATTGACTATTGAGAATCATAGGTTTGGGTTTGAAAAATTATGCAGACCAGATTTTAAAAAATTAAAAACTGTAGAATACAAGATGCGCAAATTTCAGTAGAACAATTTATAAAAGTTAGCACAATAAAACAAAATAGGGATTACAATGAATAATTACTAAGTTTTAAATAAAGAAAAGCATAAAATATAAATATTGTAAGAGAAAATGTACCTTTGCAGGATAGCATAAACTGTGTGCAGTGTTGTAATTAAGAATCAGAATTTTTTACACAATTGTAGATATTTGTTTGCAAGTAATTTTGTTTTTTTACAATATAGATTTTGCTCCAGTAAGATATTACTTGTAAAAACATGTCTAAGTTAATAAATTTATTTGCAGAGAATTATTTCTAAACTGTTTGCCACATTTGATATTCTAAAATATTTGGTATGTTTAGTGAAATAGAGTCAGCTGTTGCTAGTATTGCAATGATAAAGTGCCTGAAACATTTGCCATTTTTGTTACCACATGTATTGTGCATTATTTTATTGCAATGATAAAGTGCCTGAAACATTTGCCATTTTTGTTACCACATGTATTGTGCATTATTTTATTGCATTTCATATATTCACTCCATTACTCACATTTTTTAAAAATTTATATTTTGTATTTTTAGCTTTAAAATAAAAAATGCCATAATAGGTTTTTCTCCTGAAACACTTCCAAATTTAATTACCAATAGTAAAGACACCCATGGCCTTAAAAAAAAAAACAACCTGTAAATTATAATTTCGGTTTGTGTGCAAGCCATGTGACTGTTGATCACTAATTAAAGCATTGTTGGTAAACTTCACTTTTAAAGATCTTGGATGACTTTGATTATGAGCAAGAGACAATGCATATTAATTATACTTTCATCTGCGGAAAGAATTTTTAGCAGACAATGGTAAAATAGATAATGTTTACATGATATAAAGTTTGGGAGATACTTTACATAGGTTGTGGTCTTAATAGTACTACATAAACCTGCTTAATGAAATGGTCAACTGTTATGTAAGCTGAATCATATCAAGCTCACTTGGGCTTCTTGTTCTGTCTATCCAGTCATTCACCCTTTCATTTGCAGAGCATAACTCTCAAGCTGTTCAAGATATCTCTTTGAAACTTGGTACACTTATTGGAATAGTTTTCCAGAGGTGTCCTTTGCTATTCACTATTCTTTTGTTTCACTCTTTGTTGTTTTTATCCATATTTCTGTCCATCCATTCATCCATCCATCCATTATCCACACTTTCATTTCTGGAACATAACTCTCAAACAGTTCAAGGTATCTCTGTGAAACTTGGTGCACATATTGGACTAGTGGTCCACATGTTGGACTAGTGGTGCACATATTGGACTAGTGGTCCACATGTTGGACTAGTGGTGCACATATTGGACTAGTGGTTCACATGTTCCTTTTACTATTTACTATTCTTTAGTTTCAATATTTTTTATGTTTTTGTCTATTTTTCTGTCCATCCGTACATCCATTATCCACACTTTTATTTCCAGGACAAAACTTGATACATATTATACTAGCAGTCAAGTTGTGCTTTTCACTATTAAGTATTCTTCAGTTTCAATATATGTAACATTTTAATTCATTTGTCAGTTCAAACAGCAATCCATTAATCACACTTTCATTTCCAGAGCAGAACTCCAAAACCTTTCAAGATACTGCTGTGAAATTTGGTGCACATATTAGACTAATGGCCCAGGTGTGCCTTTTGCTATTCACAATTCTTCAGTTTAAATATTTGTAATGTTTGCTGTCTGTGTGTCCATCCACCATCCATCCATCCAATCTTCCATTATGCACTCTTTTATTTATGGGGTGTATTTGATGCTTAGAATGTTCTGCGTTCAATATTTGGTATGTTATGCTGGATGCAAAGTGTATCATTCATATTATATTAATTGAGAGTGCTGGACAATAGAGTACATTCAGTTGAAGTTGTTAAATAAGTGTGGGATTGGGGGGGGTTGTTATCACAAGAATGAATTTTGTTTTACAGAAGGACTAGACACATAAAGCTTGAAAATTTGCAGCATTTAACACTTCTTAAAGTATGTAAAACCTTAGATTCGTTTTGCACTAAAATTAAATTTGGTGATTCTGTACCTATACTATCTTTGCTTACTGTACTTTATAATAGGTGCACTATGACTTTGGTTTGCGTAACATCCTGTCTGTCCTGCGTACCCTCGGTGCATTCAAGAGATCTAACCCAGATGAACCTGAGCCAGTCATTGTGATGAGAGTCTTGAGAGATATGAACCTGTCCAAACTGGTGAGTTACTGTTGTTTTTTAAAATGTAAACACATAACTTCACCTAAATTCAAAATGTAAACTTGTTCCCCTATTTTTAGCTCCCCTGTATGAAGTGCAGGGAGATTATGCTGTGACCTTGATGTCATCAGCATCATGCAGATGTAGACAGCAGGTTAAAGTTGCATTTAACGTTTTAATAATAGCCCATATGAAGGAACTATGCATTTAAATTTCACTGCTATATGTTTGTTACCATATGCTTGATCTTATTTTAGTACTTTTTATCTAATTTTTAAAAAAAATTCTTCAATTTATAGGGAAATGTTTTAGGTTAAGGTTTGCTCTATGTAGACAGCAGGTTAAAGTTTGTGTTTTATTTTTTTAAATTTTTTTTATGGCTAATTGGAAGGAATTGTGCATTTAGATTGACTTTGGTGCATTGATTTGCATATACCTGATGTTATTGGTTACCTTTAGATTTTATTTTGGTTTGTTGATTTGTATATGCCTTATGTTATTGGTTACCTTTAGATTTTATTTTGGTTTGTTGATTTGTATATGTCTAATATTATTGGTTACCTTTTTGTACAGTTTATGGCTTCTATGAACGAACTATGCATTTACATTTCACTTATGTGTGTTAAATGGCAATTACCATATATACTTGCTTAAAAGTCTGGTCCAATTGCAAACTGCACAGACCCAGATCTGCCATTGCATAATGTGCCAGCAGATCTGGGTCTATGCAGTTTGTTAGGAGTAATCAGTAGAATAAACAACATAGACCCTGATCTGCCACCGCATTATGCAATGGCAGATCAGAGTCTATGTTGTTTGCAGTTGGAGTCAACTTATAGGCGAGTACAACATACGGTACCTGATATTGTTGGTTACTTTTCATACATTTTTACCCATTTAAAAAAAAGAAAATGTATAGTGAAATGTTTGAGGTTAAAGTGTGGATTTAAGGTTTGTTATATACAGACAGCAGGTTCAAGTTTGTTTTGAAAGTTAATGTGCAGAAGCTGTGCATTTAAATTTCACTTCTGTCCATTGATAAGAATTTTTCCTGACCTTTTTTCATTACTTTTTAATAAAGTTTTTCCTTTTTACAGTTTATAGTGAAAAGTTAGGGATTTCAGTTTTAATATTTATTTATTCAGGTCAAGTTGTAAAACCTTTTTTGTTACCTTGAGGCCAGATTTTTGATTTGCTTTCATGGGACACAAGTTTTTTTTGGTATGATCTACAATAAATGAGGAAGGGGCATATGTGTTAACATCACCAGCCGGCCTATCCATCTATCATCTATCAATTTTTCTATCTATCTGTCTGCCTGTCTTTCTGTCTATCTCTGTCTGTCTCTCCATATCTAGGTTCAGTTTTGCAATACTTTAGACCAGTTTTTCAGTTCTTTATATTTTACTTTGATTGAGCTCTGCATTTAATTTGGTTTCTTGGGTAATGTTACTTGTTGAGTTATGTACCTTTGTGGGGAATACTCTGTGGTATATATGCCACCTTTGTTCTAGAAATAGGTCACTGTCACCCATATTTCATTCTTCATCTTCTTCACTCAAAGTTGTTTGTTTGGGCTCAGTGTCTTGTGCACCATTGACTCTGCAGGTAAATGTATATGTATGTTCATTGATCATGGTGTGTTGTAATCATGTAAATCCCCAACTAGAGAGTGCTTTGTTTATATTGCCCCATTTACCTACTCATAGTATTTGCTGAAATTCCAATACAGATTGTCTTGTTAATTGTCCCTCAGAAGACAAGCTAAGCTGTCAGCAGGGTTTATGGTGCCAAACCTTTATTATGACAAAAATGTTGAAAAGTATATTGCCTAGCAAGATATAATATCCTTGGAGTTGGTCAGGTAATAACAATTGGCATTGGTGTACAGGCGAGCTATGCTTTCTTCTAGCAGCTTTTATTTCAGAATATACTGTAGTAAAGAATTTAGAAATATTGAGAAGTAAAAGAATACTGATCAAATGTGTGTGTGTGTATATATATATATATACACACGCACATACATACAAGGAAACCCCTCAAAATCAAGCTTTCAGTATATGGAAATCCCATCAAAATCTAAATTTTGTTGGAGCGGTCACAAGTGTTTCCTACATTATCTTCAATGGTTTTTTTCCAGTAAACTGAAACCCATCAACTCCGAAAACTAAAATAAATTTCAAACCCAATTTTATTAAATTTTACAATTAATAAAACCTAAAAACTCACTTCACACTTGGAAATGTATTTTAGCTGCTAAATTCCTGACACACACTGGACCAGATTATTTTTGGTTAGCAAATACTGTAGTCGGCTTATCAGTGAGAAAATGTCCCAAGGGCACATGAAGTCAAAACAATACTTGACACACATGTCAACACAGATTAGGACCGACAGTAGGGTAATCCAAAGTCATTGCACAATAAAACAGTAGCCAGCATTTAAGGTAAATTATTAATAAAATTGAGTCTGATCATAGATTATAAATCTGTGACTAAAGCTACATAGAGAAAACTAGGAGAAGAACTTGACATAGGAACATTGTAAATTATATGAAGTATTTAAACATTATGGATTATCATTCATAATTCTAAAGGACTTGTAGTAAAGTTATAAAAGTATCTTGTTCCTAAATGTTTCTTGAGATGAGGACTGGATTTCTATGTGGAACAACTGTATTTATTCCTGTGACTGGATGTGATTTTTGGAAGGAACATACATTGTTCAGCTAATTTTTCATTAAATGTTTTTAAAAAAAAAACAGCTTTTTTAATGTAAGTGTTCACACAATCACAGATATTCTCTCGTAACTACATTCTCTCTCTCTCTTTCAGGTCACATAAGCCCTTATAAAAAGATATACTTTTTCACATCTGCAAAACCCTCAGTAAACCCAAAACCTCTAAAAACTGTGCATGTATATATATATATATATATATATATATAGATCATGCATGTGGCAGTAAGTGGAAACTACATCACATGGTCAGATGACTGGTCATTTGAACGTGTAAGGGGTGGGCAGTACTGACTACAGGGAGAATAACCCTTTTTTTTTTATCAGAAAACCATGAAAAAGTGTTTTGCTTTAACTGATGAAAATATTGATAAAAGTTTCTGTTTGAAAATTCTGTGATGTTGATCATAAATTTTCACAAATTGTAAAATGTATGAGCATTCTTTATGTTTGCTGTTTCAAACTCTTTGTGTTTGTGTCCACCGGAGTAGTGGCACAACAGGGGCACTGTGACATCATTTGTTTGCAAGCATCATTGCTTCTATACAGAGAGAGAGAGAGAGAAAAAGTGTAAAGAGGTTTAGTATACATAATAATAATAATAATGACTTTATTTAAAGAGGGTGACACAATTAGTTGCATGGAACTAATCCTCCTTGTGGCCCTCTATTATATGCATATTTACATACAGAGTACATGTACATAGTTGCATAATAATAATAATAATAATAATAATAAAGCATTGATAATAAGCTTCATGTATATATGAACATAATAAACAGAGAGTTTTGTAAAACATGATCAAACTAGGTACATTGTGTATATACAGTACAAAAATTGTGAGACAACAAAATGGAAGGTTTGAGAATTTATGCTTTAAGTTGTAATGTATTTGTCAAATCAAACAGGTTCCACTTTTCATCCATTGAATTAGATGATAATTAAATGCATTTATATTTGTACTTTCTCTAATTTCCTTTGGGATTCGATTCCAAATTTGTGACCCCGAATATTTAAAACTTTTCTTAAAGAGTTCTTTATTTGGTTTTGGAATGCAGGGGTGGTTAGCTGAAATTGATCTTAAATTGGGAGTGTTGCCTTGTTTTCTAGCATGAAATAGTTCTTTGAGATATGATGGGGCCATATTGTTTGAAACTTTGTGCATAAGTCTAGCCTTTCTCAAAAATATTTGTTCACTTACTGTTAACATTTTAATATTATTCATTGCATTTGAGATGTTTATTGGCTATTTGAACTCCGCACAATTGACATGTGTTCAGTTGCAGCCTTTAATCGATTTCTGACTTTATGATCAAAGTGTTACTCACAGAGCCCAAGCTCAGTCTTTGCATAAGCACCCGCATATGACAGTAAAGCCAAAAATCGGAGTCGGACGAGATTTACGATGACTAGACGACGACGATTTACAATGACTAGACGACGATGTAGGATTTCAGAACTTTATCAGACAATGAGGATTAATTCTTGGACTTTGTACCAGATGACATTGGATAGTGACATTTATAGGATACCGTGAATCACAAAAAAAGTGGACTTAGCTTTCATTGTTTATTTGCACGACGTGTGGAATTAATATATTACGGGATATTGTGAATCGGATCATTCTGAACTTCTATTTTTATACTGGTATGTGACCTATAATTGAATTCGTGGATTTATCATATAAATAGATTTGGAGTGATGACATGTCACCCCATGCAGACGGATTTAATTTGCAAAAAACACCTCGACTTATAGGAGGGTCATAGCTAAATTGGCTTTTTGCAGCCATGAAAAGGGGGTGTCGACTTATAGTCGAGTCGACTTATAATCGAGTATATACGGTACTCCAAGGAACATCACTGAGATCTTCCAGAAATTTGTCTTCATCATAATGCTTAAATGATCTATATGTTATGGTTTTATGAGTTTTGGATTTTACACCTGTTTTTAAGCCAGATTTTCTGGTTAGAAAAATAGGGAAGTGATCACTAAGACCTATCCTAGGAATATGTATTTTTGTCACATTTTCTTCCATGTTTGTATAGATATGATCTATTAGAGTTTTTGAGTGATCTGTTTCTCGTGTTGGTTGGTCCACTAATTGGGTTAGACCAAAAGTTTCTGTGAAATTCAACCAATTTCTTTTAATCTGATTATTCATAAGATCCCTGTTGAAGTCCCTAATATGTATATTTCGTTTAGGTCATCAATCACTTTATCTAGTTGCTTTTCAAAATGCTCATTCCATCTGACCTTCGCAGAAGGGGACCTATAGACAAAGCCCACTAGGAATGGCTTTGTATTTGATTGATTTACCTGGATCCATATTGCTTCAATTTCATCTGATTCTAGATCATTTCTCCTTTCAACTGATAAACCATTTCTTACATAAACAACAACACCTCCACCCCCTGAACCTCTATCACGTCTGATTGGTGTGCCATAACCATCAATCAACAACAAGTCATTTGCATGATTGTCATTTAACTTTGTTTCTGTTAAACCCAGAATATGGACATTATTGACCTTCGATGATAATAATAAATTCAGTTGGTCTAACTTGTTATTCAGACCTTGTATATTTATATGCCCAATGTGTAGACCTTTTCCATTAATTCCTAGATCTAATATGTCCTTAAAGTAAATATTACTAGGAGGGTCAGACAAGGAGTTTAGTTCCACCCTGACATTTTTAACATTTCTTGAAGCATGCATGTAGTCTTTGTTAGAACATTCACAAACACATAATGTACTTCCACATTCAAAACATCCATCACAGTTGTCAGTTTGAGAGTTAAAATGTTTAACTGAGGTCCCAAAGGAAACAACATGGGCATCATCACCCAGTAGAGTTCCAAAGGTTTGTCTTGAAGCAGTAGAGAAATTATGTCTCATAAACAGGGCACTATTTTCATAGTCATAAACCTAGCACCTGTTGCTAGGGTGAAACATTTCACAGTGTTTGGCCTTATGTCCATATTCCAAACAGTCATGGCATTGAATTTTCACAGCATGTCTGCATGCATCAAAGCCATGCCCAGGTTCATAGCAATTATAGCACCTCCCTAGCTTGTCTGGTTTGTTGAAAGTGTTATCTTGGTCCCTGTCATATCTTTGATTAATGTATTTGCCTTTGAGTATTGGAACGTGTTCATATATTGCATGAAGAAAGTGTGAAAGACCCTTTTTGTTTAAATGGGTTCTGTCCTTAGCCAAAAGGTGTTCCAGCACCAAGCCAGACTTTGTAACAAATGCATTTTCAATGTCAATCATTTTGTGGTCCCATTCAGTGCATAGGTGTCCTATTAAGGCATTCAAGTTTCGAACATCATTGTCAATTCTTGGAGAAACTGTGCAAATGAATACCTTACAAGCTGGGTTGTCCAAGTAGATGTTATTCAAAATGTGGTAAAAATTGTCTTCAATTTGTTCAATCTCAATGTCGTTGTTAAGATCATTTCCTCCAACACTGATGATAATGTTATCAAATTGAGAAAGGTTTGTTTCTCTGATCAAATCAAGCATATGACCAGTTCCCACCGCAGGTAATGACTTGACTTTGACCCAAGGTTTAAGTCCTCTTTCACTGACATATTTAATGATTGAGTCACCAATTAGCAATGTTTGTTTTATGGGAATTTCCTGATGTTTTGGGTGGCTTGATTTTCTTTTATGAGAAGAATCCCTGGTATTGGAAGAGCAAAGAGTTTCACTGCTAATATTGGAATAGTGATGCTCACTATTCACAACATTTTTGTGACCTGAACTTATCTCTGCAGAATCAGTTGTAAGATTTCCCTTGACAGAATGCTTTGAGAGTGAAGACGAGTTTTTATTTGCTGTGGTAGAGTTAACAGCTTTCAATGCAGTTTCATTTTTGACAAATTTTTCCATATTACTGTTAATCTTTTGATTCTCTGATATGATTGACTTAAGTATGTCATCAACAGCTATGAATTTTCGTTCATTGGTTTTTATTTCCTTGGTGATGTTATTCCTGTACTTTTCAGATTCTTCTTTTACTACACTTACAATTTCAGTTTTCAAGTTTCTAATGTCTTCCATTATTGACAAGAGAATTTTAGGATCAATGGCAGCAGAACCATATTTTATTTAAGTTATTTTGGACAGCAGATTATCTTTGTCTTTATTCAAATGCTTCACCTTATCCTTCAGCTTACTGTTTTCCTCTTCAAGGATTAGACAGCGACTCGATGATTGGCTAAGGTCACATTTGATGGTTTTGTTTGTATTTTCCAGTAATCCAGATTTCACCTTAATATTTGAAAGTTGTTCAGCAAGCTTGTCATGTCTGTCTTTTGCTGACAGGTATTTTGTTTTTAAACATTCATGTTCTTTTGATAATTTTGTTTGTTGGGCCTTCAATTTTGCAATTTCCTGGTGCAGTGATTTATTTTCCCTCATTAGTGCTTTTATGTGCTTGTCACTGCCCTCAGCAACCACTGTTAACAGAGAAGACTTTTCTGATGGAGCTTCCAGCTGAGTGTTTTTCTCCTGGAGCAATTTGTTATCATTATCCCTTGTTAGGGCTGTCATCTTCTGTTCACTGACCTGCTCAGATTCCAGCTGGTGAAGGGGTTCTGGACTCAATGGACTGCCTGGCTGGTATTTCTGAATAGGTTCAGCAGATTGATGGGTACTACTAATTGGGCTGTCATTGATTGACAGGTATAACCTTTCCTTAGTGGTATGGATAGGGGTGGAGGAGATGGGCTGAGTTGTAATCTGTTTTACATATGTTTCTTCCCTCAGGGCATGGCAGGCAAGGAAGAAGTATTGAAGCCAAATCAAATGGCCTATTCCATGAATATGGAGTCTACTAGTGGTACTGTAGTATGTTATAGTTACATGCGGATTTTTCTCCTCATCATGTAATTGGAAAATTTGTCCATTTTGCTTAATGTTACTATATTTGTGCTCCAGATTTTTAAGCAGAAAGGTATGGACAGCACTTATCATGTGAGGGGAAACTGTAATTGTTACACTTTGAAGATTTCAGGGTATTGTTAAAGAATATATTTAAGTAATTGCATCAAAATTGGTGTCACTTTGTTGTGGATTTTACTGCCCCAGATTTTGATGCTGTACCCCTCAGAAAGTGTTTCACATTTATAGATGTACTTCATCAGCAATTATGCTTTATTTCAGGTGGATGAAGATGAGCCTCTGTTTATGTCTCTAATTGATGACTTGTTCCCAGGAATACAGCTGGATAAAGCCGGCTACCCTGAAATTGAGGCTGCCATTGAAAACAAGGTCAGCAATAGCTGTATTGAAATACTTTGAATAACTTTAAATTCATGGGGTACCAAATTTTGTGGTTTTCATGGGTAAGCTAGAGCATGAATTTAAAGTCACAACAAAATATGAACCCAGCAAATATTAAACCCTAAGCCCATTATACAAATATATGCAGCCCCCTCACCCCACCCCCACCCAGCCATATGCAATGGTAGGGAATAACCTGTTGACCTGTTTCTTTGTTTCAGTACTAAGGCTATCTATAGTGCTGGGAAATATACATTAGGATATGTATATGAATGATGATGAATGCTTTAATTTATTGATAATGATTAATTCAAATGCAGAATTTCATGAACATGAAAACTCTGTACAATTGTAATGCAGGTTTACTCCCAGTCTGTGTCCTTCTTTATTTTCCGAAAGCACATATCATATCCATTTATAATAATGAATACTCACAGAAACTGTTTGCAATCCAATGAAATTCAAAACATTTGAGAAACGTGAATGCATTATTGTTCAAGAAAAGAAAATGCAAAGCACAGTTTATACTTTTTTTAAGCACGTATATCCATTCGGCATTTCATGAATTAAATTAAAAAGTTGTCACTGCAGCTTTTTCCTGTTGATCACATGTATTCACTATTCCACTGAGTAAGTGGAACACGATATTCATTATTTTTACTAAATACCTGTCACACATATAAACTAACTGCTGAATAAACAAGCTGTTGATGGTTCCTGCTTTCTTGAAGCACAATCCAGACAGGTCCATCCAAAGCGATACTTTGCCATGTGTTTCACTCTGTGTGAATTGGCTTAAGGGTATATGTTTTCATATTGACCGAGACCTTATCGGAAAGTACATCTCCACTGTCCACCCATTCATTTAATTGAGCAACCTCCTGTTCATTTAATTGAGCAATCACCTGTGTTAAATACCAGTAAGGAAATCAGGAGTTGAGTTTATGTGCCAAGGTCAAGGTCACTGAGCAACAAGGGATTCCCACGGGAGCAATTTGGGTATACTTGTCATGTCTTCTGTACCAGATTTTAGGAGTTTAATGAACTTATCACACATCCTATGGACTGTTGTTTCACTTTCACTTTTCTTCCCAAGCTCTGTACTGAACGTTCTTGCTGCTTTTGCAACTCTGTTTTCTCTCAAGTATCTCGCATTTTAGACATAGTTTGTTCTTTGTATCAGCTGTACTCGCCTTGTTTCCATGGGAAGCCTGGGATTTCATGAGAGTTTCAACAGCACCATAGAAAGAGCTTCTGTCCTATCAGAGGACTCCTTAGGATCAGGAAGACCAGTAGGAGATTTTACTTTTCCACACTTGAACCACTGTGTTAGTGACATTGTCATACTAGTTCAGAGTGTGAAACTCAGTTTTGACAGAACTGTTTTTATATGGCAAAGATTCTTTAGAGAAAAGAGATTTACTGTTATTGGCTTTGTTGCAGTGCCTAATCCCTGATTGTCAAGAACTTTATGTTTTGATTGCAGTCTTGAAGAACACTGAAAAATATATATTACTATAGATTATAACAGTGCAATTAAGCTTGTTAGCTCAAAGAAAATGATGTTGGCATTTTCTTTGATTAAGATCTCTGCATTTACACCCTGCGTTAGCTATGAATAATTTAATTAATCAACTTAATTACTGCAGTAGGGATTAAACCTGTTTGCTCGCAAATGCGTGGAATTGAATGTCAGTGTAATCTTTTATAGACTTGTGCATCGCCTTTCAATATTTAATCTCTTCTTTATTCTTTTTTTTTTTAAGTGACAAATCCACGAAATTAAGTACATGTACCCACAAAAATTTATTTTGTTTACCAAACCACAAAATTTGATACCAACGAAAATCAAGACATTCACAGTTATGACATCATTTACATAAACACTGAGGAATTAATTTGTAACAAACTTCTTCATTATGAAATTCTGGATGTGTTTTCTTAGGTTTTACTGTTTAATATCTTGTATATTGACTTCTGTTTCTAGCAAACACTTTTCATCGATCCCAAGATGATATTCATAAATTGGGCTTTACTTTATAAAGAAATTTTTACATCAGCTACAACAATACTGTATATAAAGTTCTTGAGTAGTTCTGTTTGGCTGGTTGGGTTTTATGGTCCAAGGTACTTTTAAGTTTCTATAATCATCTGTTTTTATATGCCTGCCATAAGGTGGAGTCTATTATGTTATGATGCTGTCCGTCCATTCCTCTGTTCCCTATTTGTTTCTCGACAATAATTTGAATTCTCTTCCATGTACCATTACCAAACATTGTGGATGTTTTGCACTTAGGGTAAAGAAGAAGCCTACTGATTTTGGAGTCTAAAGTTCAGAGGTAAAGGTCTCCAAGTCTGAAAGACGTGTCACAGACCTGGGCAAAACTTGGTGGTCATGCTTGCACTTGGGATAAGGAAGAAGTCTGTTGATTTTGGGGTCAAAAGCTCAACAGTCAAGGTCACTAGCTAAAAGAAGAAAAATTATTTTTGCACAATACCGTCATTGACCTAAATATCTGGACATTAAAAAAGTAATTACTTTTCTCTCTGTCTGGATAGTTCATGTACTAGTGAAAATTATAAATTTTCCCTAATATTTTGTCTGGAATATTATATTTTTTTTGTCAGTGTATCGATGCACCTGGCAAGTTCAGTGCTGGTGGAAAGTGGTCAGGGTAGACCAGGTTGCATTATTTCATTGCTTACCAAGAAAGAACACTCTCATGATAATGTTTCAATTTTTTCTTTTACAAATAAAGAGTTCTGGTTGCATTTCAGGTGTTTATTATTTGTTTGCAAAACTATGTCAGTCCATCCATTGTGTGCATGTACTGCAGCTGGTGGTAAGTTTGAACTGTGGCCCTAAATGATATAATTACCCTATTTTAATTTCTATAAACCCTGTGCTAGTGCAAGTTCATGAATCGTGAAAAATATCATGTTGCTTAATCTGTTTGAGTAAAGTATTAACAACAATAATTGATTGAAGCCCAACAAAAATCAATCATTCTTAGAAACTTAACTGTGAATGTGGCCCATATTATAATAATGTATGCAAATTGTTGATTGGAGCCAGTTTGTTTCATAACATAAAGATTGTCTTTGACTGAATGTATCACCAAATGATATATATCTATTCATCTTATCTCTGAGAAAATTTGAAAGATATTCCATATTTTCCTTTTTAGGGGTAAAATGGTCAAAGATGAAGGTCACTGTGACACAAAGAAAAATGGTTTTGCATAATAACTTTAGTTCAAGAGTAAGTTCTTGACCAAACTTTTTGATGGCTTGCACTTAGGATAATAAAAAAACAATAGAGTTTTGGGTTTGAAAGGTTATAGTCGTGGTAAGTCTAATAAGAAAATAATGGTTTCAGCACAGTAAATTTAGTTCAAGACTGCATATCTTGACTTAAGGTCCAGATCACTGAGACCTGTTGGTCAGTAATCTCCAGTCAACCATGCCCTACTAGTGCCTACATCGAAGACTATTAAAAATGGGGTGGGCATATAATGTCCCATTCATATTATTTGTTTTTGTTCCTCTTCAGTTTCAATGTGTCAGACATGAAAATTTTTCAGAATCTCTTGGTACAGCACCAGTCATTAGTGTCTTCTTCTGCATCCCCAAGGATCTTTTCCAAAATAGGAAAAGTATTATGGGAATATTCTCCAAAACTGATGCTCACTGACACTGTGATGGTAAAGGCATTTTGGTTTAAGCAAAAGCACTAAGTAGACATCTTTTGGGATACAATTTCCAATGATTCATAAACTTGTTGGAACCAGTCCATGATTAGAAGCTAATTACATCACTTAAGAAGTATCTCCAAAGCGTCACTATTATTGAACACCAGAGAATGTCACTGAAGGCAAGAACAATCCACAACAGTGTTATTGGCTTAAATATCCTTCACCATGCTGCATTAATTCTTGGTCAAGATGTTCTCAGATGCCCATATCTATGATTCACATAACGATATCATTATTAGAAGTGGGGAATAAATATACAGTAGAATTCAATCTATCCAAGCTCATTCATCTGAATTTAATTTAAAAATTAATCAAAACCTAATGAATGTATGTCCCACAAATGTGCAGAGTTAGTATAACCAAAACTACTTATATGAACTCCTTTTTATCTGGACATTCTATATGTACTCAAGGAATTTTTTATAATCCAGGTGTTGCTGTTTTAAGGACAGCAACATTTCTTTGGTAACCTAAAGGTCAAATATTACAGTCTTCTGCAATGTTCAACAGTTTGCAACTCTTCTGGTATACAGTAAGTTTCTATTTCTAAGCACCATGAATAGCATAGACCCGCATATGCTGGTTCATACTGCATTAGCAGAACTGATCAGGGTTTTCACTGTTTGTTTCAAATCATAAATAGAATTAACAACATATATACAACCTTATCTGCCAGTGCAATATGCACTTGCATCTCTGGGTTTTTGCTCTTGCATTTTGTGTGGATTTTACACAAGTAATATATGATATATTTGTTGTTGTTGTTGATTTGGTGTTTTATGGCACAGCAATACAAGAAGGCTATATAGTGCCAAGGCAATTGGAGTAAAGTGCCTTGCCCAAGGACACACCATGGTAGCCGACCCAGACTGATCCAGTGGTAGGATTCAAACCTGCACCCTTTCGATCGTGAATCCAGCATGCAAACCACTGAGCCACCATGCCTCCATATGATGTATTTAGGGTCCCACTTGATCAAGGTGGAAGAGGTCTGTAGTAATCACAGCCATCAACCCCTCTGTCATCAATTTGGTTGATGCAAGAAAACTTTACTGTGAAAAGTTGAATTTCAACCAAATGTGAAATGCAGCTTTATATTGATGAGACCTCAGAGGTGTGCAATTTACTGCATTTTACAACATCTTTTACAGGAAGAATAGCCCCTGATAGCCCTTCTTAACCTTTTTTCCCGCAGCATAACTTTACCAGGGTTCGTTGAATTTTCACTAAATTTAACATGCAGCTTTATATTCATTAGTCATCAAACAAGTTTGATTCCAGCTTTCTTCAACATCAATTACTGGAGTTTCCTCCACCAAACTTTGGTTTCTACAGCACAGCTTTAGTGGGGATTTTTCAACTTCAACAAAATTCTCCATGTAGCTGTATCTTGATGAGACCTTATACGGGTTTGGTTTCCAGTACTTCATGATATCAATTACAAGAGTTATGGCTCCTGATTGCTTGTCCTCATAACTTTTTGGTTTCCACAGTATAACTTTCTATTTAGTGTTCGATTTCAACCATATTTGGTATGCAGCTTTGATATTGATGAGACCTTGAATGATTTAGATTTTGAGCTTTCCACATCATCATTTAAAGGAGTTATGGCCCTAGATGGCACATTTTTCAAACTTTGGTTAACCAACATGACTTTACTAAGGATTGTCCAACTTTAATTAAATTTGGCATGCAGATTTATTTTCATGAGACCTTGAATGAGTTTTATTTCCAGAATTCCATGCTATCAGGTGGTATTGTTTCTATCATGTATAGGACACGTATACTTGATTCATTCATATTTCCTGCGGGTTGAACTTTGACCAGGATGCATAACATGCCAGTATCCACTGACAGTGGAACACATTCTTGTCAAGAGTATTGACTTTCACCTTGTGAGACAGAAGTTTTTTTTATATGTGAACTTAATTAAGTAACTTTATGATGATATACCACCAGAGAAAATTGTGGACTTATTGAGGGAATGTGATTTATATAAAAAATGTTGAGCCTGTATTTTTAGGATTTTACATTTTTTACCTTTTTTTTAAATATGCATTTTACAGAATGTTAACATCTTCACCTTTTATATTTTGTAGTTCTTCATGTTTACATTTATTTGGAAGGATTTTTCTTCCTAAGTTCTTTGTGCAATTCATAATATTAACATTTTTAGAACTTTACTTTTCATTAGTACCATATAGCCATTATTGTGCCATTAAATGCATATACATACACACGTCCATGCTATCATTTACAGGAGTTATAGTCCTTGATTGCCAGTCCTCCTAAACTTTGGTTTCTGCAGCACATTTTTACCTACGATTGTCAGATTTAAACCAAATTTGGTATACAGCTTTATATTGAAGAGCTCAAAGATGTGTTCAATTTCCAGATGTGTACTTCACATTAAATTTATTATAAGGTTTCATTATCACTACTTAGTGATATGTGATTGCCCATTAACTCCAAACTTTGGGTTTTACACAGGATCATCAAGGATTTAATGCAAATTATTGATGGATACACTCAGTTTGTTTCCACAAAGTCCCTCTGTTTAAGGCCCTGCTAAATTGTAGGAATTAGGGCCTTTTGCAATGCACCCATTGCTAATAGTTCTAGTTTATTCCATTATCGTGCAGGTTCACGAGGCAGGGTTAATCCTCCACCCACCATGGAGGCTGAAACTGATCCAGCTGTTTGAGACTCAGAGAGTGCGTCATGGCATGATGACACTTGGACCAAGTGGTGCAGGTAAAACAAAGTGTATCCACACTCTGATGAAATCAATGACGGAGTGTGGTGAGCCACACAGAGAAATGAGAATGAACCCCAAAGCCATCACAGCTCCGCAGATGTTTGGTCGTCTGGATGTAGCTACCAATGATTGGACAGATGGAATCTTCTCCACATTGTGGAGAAGAACTCACAAAGCTAAGAAGGTGAGATTCAGCTTAGTTGATTTCACTTGTGACTCTATAATTTTGCTGGTGTACCAGTCCTGTTCATTGTTATTCCCCTCCATTTGTAGTCAGCCAGTGAATAATTAGATAATGTGGCTAGTGATTGAATACTGTGTTCCATCTGGAACCTTGGGAGACATATTGATCTTGTGCTGTTCATCCTTCCATCACACTAACTTCATAAGCACGATATGTTAAAAAATACTGAGCCAAACTGGACCAGATTTGATATTTAGATAACTTTAGTTGGTCCAGATCCTGATTAGGTTATGGTGACTAACATTGTTTTTCAATTTTTTCCACACTTTTTAACTTTCTGGACTTTGACTTTGGACAGCACTTATAAACACAATCAAGCAAAGATCAGTTCAGGAAGATGAATGAAATTTGTTAAGCAGATTTTTGTTACTGATGAGGAAAGGGAAGCATGAATGCTCCCACTTGCCAATTACATTTTCCAACTTGACATTCTTCACTTGGGAATGTCCCAAAGCTGCTTGAGATATAACAAGCAATTTGATTGGTTTGCTGTGAGGTGCCTCTGACTACCGTATATACTCACATATAAGCCGAATAATTTATGAAAAAAATAAAGCCTGGAAAAAGGGGGGGGGGTCGGCTTATCCGTGGGACAAGGTCTAAACTTGAAAATGTTTAAGTTTTCTTGTTAACTATCGGTATATATTGGAGGAGACTGGATGGATAGATAGGTAGATAGTTAGGAATAATAAAGACAAAACCAGTGTAAAATACAATTAAATATATATTCGAGTGGAATATGTCAAAAATAAATTGATAACTTAAATTTTGTTCATCTTCGTGTCATAAAAATCCATAGAAATCTATAATAATTGAGATTTTAAATCCGTTGATACGATAAATCCGTGAATTCTATCATAGGTCACGTACCAGCATACAAATAGAAGCCCAGATTGATCCAATTCACAATATCCCGTAATATGTTAATTCCACACGTCTCACAAATAAACAATGAAAGTCAAGTCCACACTTCTGTGATTCACAGTATCCTATAAAGGTTACTGTCTAATGTCATCTGGTACAAAGCCCAAGAATTCATCCACATCGTCTGAATGACCAGTTATAGTGCTGAAATCCTCCATTGTCATCTAGTCGTCGTAAATATTGCCAGACTCTGATTCCTCGTCTTTACTGTCATATGCGGGTGCTTATGTGGAGACTGTGCTTGGACTCTGTAAGTGACACTTCGATCATACGATCTGTGAAATCTATTAAAGGATGCAACTGAACAAGCGTCAATTGTGCAGCAAGATCAGAGAGAGTTCAAATAACCACCCTTTGTTACTTGGCACTGATGAAGTATCAACTACGCGGCTCGATCAGAGGGTTGTATTGTGGGAAAACAAAGAGGGTGCTAAGGGATTAAGGTCAAACATGTATCTGTAAGACGTGTAGGACTCCACTTGGCACTGAACAAGTATCAAATTCACAACTCTATCAAAAGGATTGTCATCATGAAAACAAAGTCAGGCAGTGCTGCCTTTACAAGCCATGGACTTATCAGCCCACATGCACTGGCAGCTAACATGGTAAATATCACTTAGGAATTAGATCTGGCTGATGGAAAAAGAAAATATAAATAAAATTTAAACTTTTATTGCATCAAACACAGTGTTAATACAGCAAAACACAAAATATAATACAAATACAGGTTGTTCAGACTTGCACAAAAATGGAAGCAATATACTTATGAGCAAACATGCATGGTAAACAACACTGATGGACACTTCACATTGCAGTGGATAATATTTAATTTACTGGTAATATTTCATAGGTCGGCTTATGCGTGGGTCATGCACTTTATAATGTTTTTACCTATTCAGTTTGGGATGTCGGCTTATACGCAAACAGCATTATATGCGAGTATATATGGTAAGTCATGCCTACTTAACCAACATAACTCATAGTTTAATCTCAATGACTAGCTCGATGCCCAGGATCAAACAGTTTCTGCTTTTTAAATTTAGCTACTCTGCTGCAATAAAGTTGCATTTCTTGGATGATATATTAGCTATTCAAAATAAGGAAAAATCGGATGTATGGACATGTTCTGTCAAGGCAGTCACAATGGTCATTCTAATTTCCCCTTGCAATGCCTTGTATTTAATGGTAACCTGCTTTCGGTGGTCAGCAGTCAGGTGTTTCCTAACCAAACAATGGTTTCACCCTGCCTTTTGCAGTTACTGGAGCTTATCAACAGTCATGCAAATTAAACACTTCTTTTGTTTGATAAGCAAGGCATTGTTTAGATAAAGGTATGTAATGTGAATCAATGTTTAAGCATTTCACATCTCGATTGTACTTACTGTAGACCAGTCACACTCTCAGTCAAACTCCAAGGTGTCAACATGTCAGCTTCGAAAGCAAGGCGGCTTTTGTCCGTAATTGAGAGAATCGAAGCAATTCATTGCTGGATAGTGGAAAAAGTAGTCGTGTGGGTGCAGCAGAAATGGGAGTTGGGCGAACTCAGATCAAAGGGATTATCGAGCATAAGCGAGATATTATGGCCAATTTTGACATCATTTGTCATCACAGATGGTGTCCAAGATATCTTACACACAAGTTGACATACAATCCTTCACACAGATATAAACTAGTGATCTTGGAAATCTGTTTAAGGTCACCAGAACCAAAATTAGGCCAAATTTGGTCCAATGATACTAGAAATATCTGTCACATAATAACGTACCTTTCTAGGTACAAAATGTTACCCTTTCATCTAAAAGACAGGGACTTTGTAGATCAGACTCCTAACAAAATTTCATTCCATTTTTCTTGCTTCATTATTTCTTTCCTTCTATCAAGTACCATTGTCACAGGATGACATTAATTTGGGGATGAGATAGAGAGACATGTTCATCTTGTTTACCTGAATAGTTTAAAATCTTGAAATTGTGCTACTTGTGCTTTTTAATTTCACCCAAAAAACAATTCATTTTGGTAAAAGTAACTTTTTTTTTCTTTTTTTTTAAACCCTGGAACCCTGGAATTTTCCCCTAGTGATATCAGTGTCTTCCTGTTGCTAGCCAGAGAAAGTTATTTGTCTAAACTTCGGCTTATATGGGAATGTTTTTTTCACTGCATACTGATTTTACTTGTTCATTAGTAGTAAATAAAGTAAATTTGTCAGTATTAATTTGAATCCAGACATAAGGGAATCGTTTTAGTTATATATTTATAAAAGTTTTCTTCATTGTCAATCAATTTAGAAAAGATACATTTTTCTAAGGAATGTTTTCTTTTTTGATCAAAAAGTATGTTGAAAGTGAAATCATTTTATCTATAATGGACTGGATAGTAGTTGGTTATAGTTCATAATCATCAGTCAACAGGTCAGAGTCTGTGATGATTGTTCTATATATGATTTCATGTCTGATCCTCTGGGCCAGCAAGTTACTCTACAACAGATCTGAGCCTGTGCTGTTCCACATATGATTTCATGTCTGATCTTCTAGGCCAGCAAATATTACTCTACAACAGATCTGAGTATGTACTGTGCTGTTGTTCTATATATGATTTCATGTCTGATCTTCTGGACCAGCAAGTTACTCTACAACAGATCTGAGTCTGTGCTGTACTGTTGTTCTATATATGATTTCATGTCTGATCTTCTGGGCCAGCAAATTATTCTTCAACAGATCTGAGTCTGTGCTGTGCTGTTGTTCTATATATTTTTTCAAGTGGCCATTGAATTTGATCTGCTGACTCATTACAACAGATCTGAGTCTACAGTGAGGTTCATGTTACATATGGGTGGATAGAGTAACAAAACTAGACTGTACCATAAGGATTCTATTTAAATTCTGATTATACTTTACACAGGGTGAACACATCTGGTTGGTACTTGATGGTCCAGTAGATGCCATCTGGATTGAGAACTTGAACTCTGTCCTTGATGACAACAAGACTTTGACCTTGGCCAATGGTGATCGTATTCCCATGTTTGCCCTGTGCAAGATCATCTTTGAGGTACATAACATCGACAACGCATCTCCAGCCACTGTCTCTCGGAATGGTATGGTGTTCATGAGCAGCTCAGTTTTAGACTGGAACCCTATTATGAAGGGTAAGTTGAACTGGTTTGTTCAGTAGATAGTGAGACTTATAGAATCCATGTTGGGGTTGGCACTAAGACTAGGCTAGGAAATTCCAATCAAGGGGTTACATTGTTATAGGAAATTCCGATCAAGGGGAGACATTGTTTAACTTAGAGGTTCTCTGAAAATGAAAATCCTAACTCCAAGACTGGGATATCATTGTCTGGTGCCAACTCCACACATCCCCCAAGGGAGTGAGACATTTGTTCATTCTGTCCATCCATCCATTCGGTGTCCATCCATCACAGTGTAGCATTCTTCATTAGTGTGAAATACCTTCTTTTTCAAACCCTTGGTTAACTCTACTGCTTCAAAGCCATCAACTAACTTACCCACTTCGCTGCTTCACTTCTGCAAATATTGTTGGTCTTTAGTTTTATAATATACATCAATCTGATATGACAATTTTGTATATGTATGTGGAATTGCAGATCGACAGGTCTAGGTCTGCATTAAGGTATTCCAGGGCAATACTTGTAAGTGTTACTTCCCATTCTCAACCTTCCATTTCAATTCTGTGTCTGTCTGTATAGTTAGTATTTCCCTATCCTTTAATTACCACTCATTAATGTTTGTTTCTTTAACGTTAATCTTGTTATTGATTTTCACTAACAGCTTTCATGATATTTGCTTTGACAATGACATGTCATTGACTCTTTTGGGTATTATATTGGTAGGACTAATTTATTGCGATTTTAAACCCCTCCCCCCTCCCCCCAATGTTCTGATGGCATTAGTGTAAAGATATCCTTATTTTCTACACACTGACACATACACATATACATACAATAAAGATGATCTTTTGAACTTTTAGCTCTAAGAAAGGTTTATGATAGGTGTTCTGCATTTTTGGTCAACTTATTCAGAAGTGACCCTGCTTGAGAATAATATTGAGGTGATTTCAAAATTGAAGCAGTCTGTGAAAAAAGAGAAAGAATAACTAAAATAAATAACTAAAAACTCCAAAACATTCAACAACTTGTAAATACTCGAAAGCTATAAAAAACATATATGATGATGATGATAGAAGAAGAAGAAGAACCATCCTGATATAGTTGTAATTATCCTATTATTACTATAGTAATCATACTCTTCATTTATCCAGCTCTCCGGCTGTCCCTTTGTCCATCAATCAACAATTTGGTTTCCACAAGATAACTTTACTTGGAATTATTGGATTTTAAGCAAATTTGGTATTCAGCTTTATATTGATAAGACATCAAGAGTATTTCCAGCTTTGCATGTCATCATTTACAGGAGTTATGGCCCCTGATTGCCTATTAACACAGCATAACAATGCCAAGGATTGATGAGACTTCGAACAAGTTCGAATTCCAGAGTTCCAAAACATCTTTTACACGAATTATGCCCCCTGATTGCCTGTCCTCATGACATTGGTTTCCACAGCATAACTCTACCAAGGTTTGTTGGGTTTCAACAAAATTTCATGCAGCTTTATATTGATGAGACATTGAGCAAGTTAGAAATCCAGCATTCCACACATCTTTTACAGGAGTTATGCCCCCTATTGCCCATCCTCATGACTTTGGTTTCAGCAGCATGACTTTACCAAGGATTGTTGGATTTCAACTAAATTTGATGTATTAATTTATCTTGAGGAGATCTTGAATAAGATTTATTTGCAGCACTCCACAAAATCATATACAGGAGTTATGTTTCCTGATTGCCCAACCTTCCGACTTCAGTTTCCACAGCATAAATTTTCCAAGATTTATTGGATTCCAACCGATTTGGCTTGTACTTTTATATTGATGAGACCTTTAATGAGTTTGATTTCCTCCAACATCATTTACAGGAGTTATTCTTCCTGATTGACTGACCTCATGATTTTGATTTCTACAGCATAACTTTACCAAGTTTTGTTTAGGTTCAACCAAATTTGGCATGAGTTTTATATTGATGAGACCTTAAATGAGTTCCATTTCCACAGCATCATTTAGAGGAGTTATGACCCTTGATTTTCCATTGTCATATCCTTGATATCTACAATATAACTACTAAGGATTTTTGGATTCAACCAAATTTAGCATGCACATTTGTAAGTAAGGTTGCAACTTTACATGAGTAAATGGCATAGTTTGTTTTACTGACTGTAAACATTTACAAAATCAGTAAACATGTAAATGAACTTGCATTTGGCTGTCAGTGACACAGGAACTACCTGTTCCAATTAAATTATATATTTCCACATCTCTGCTTCAGAGGACTATTTAGTATGGTTTTTCTGTTAAGTTTTGTCTTAATGTATGTATGACTTTCACATCAAATGTGGCATCGCTATGGAAAAAGCAGAAGTTGATGAGAATTTTTTATAGTGCACATTACACATCAGGTTGGTTTACTGATAATGCTGATAAAAATTTCTTTAAGCTACATTATTTACCATTGAAACATATGTTTGTTAACAGAACGTTTGATTAGTAACATTTTATTTTTAAGAATTGGTTTGGTTTCGTTTCGTTGGTTTGGTGTTTTTATGGCACAGCAATTGTAGTGAAGTACCTTGCCCAAGAACACACAGCAGAAGCTGACCGAGGCTTATTTTAAAGAAAGACCATTTCAAAATCGTAAACCACTGCATTGTTTTTTATTCATTGTAGATCCTACAAAAGCATCCTATGTGCATGTCTAGGCAGTACATTCTGTTGCATTATTGATCTGATCTTTTTTAATTATGTACATATATGTAGCAGTTGGAAACAATCTCATGACAATCCTAGTGATGTTTTACTGAAATTGTCAAATATATTCAAGAAAGACATGTCTTACAAACTAAATCCTGTCAGAATAAGAGGTACAAGACATACAGCAAATGAAACAATTGAAAATTGAGCGAGGTACACATTATAATAGTTCTCAGCTATTCAGTAAGCCTAATGGTAGTTAGGGTGAAAAGGTTGAGTTTCCAATGATTCTATTAAACAGAATCATTTCAATTATGGTAAACTGTGTACATGTTTAGAAATTTTGGTAAACATTGCAGCCTTATTGATAAGGCCTTGGATTAGTTTGATTTCTAACCTTTTATTACATCATTTACAAGAGTTATGGCCCCCTGATTGTCCTCCTAAGCATTACTTTACCAAAATATTTGGGATTTCAAGCAGAATTGTAATTCAACTTTATATTGATCAGACACTAAATGAGTTTGATTTCCAATGTTCCACATTAATGTTTAGAAGAAATGTGGCCCCTGATTGCCCAGCCTCCTGACTTTTGTTTCTGCAGCATTACTTTATGAAGAGGGAGCCACGGTAGATCAGTTGGTAGAACTTCAGACTCATAATAACCACATTTGGCATGCAGATTGATATTAATGAGATTGTTAGTTGGATTTTAAGTATTCCACATCATCATTTAGACAAGCTATGTCCCTAAATGTCCATTCTCCTAAGTTTGTTTTCCTAACACAAGTTCCTATGTTTAAGGCCTGGTCAAGCAAATTGTAGTAAGTGGGTCCCTTTGCAATGTACCCATTGCTAATCACTATAGTTGTAATTATTATTATTATTTCATAACATAAACAACTGTGGAAAATAGCAGACCTTTAAATTCTTGTGTTAATCACATTATAAACTTTAAAATGGATATGATTAAAATGTTTTAATGATCAAGAGTAAGAATTATCACACTCAGAGTTATGTACAATGTGTAGTTACCATATTATTTTTACATAATACATGCTTTTACATATGAGTATCGACGATCTCAAATAAAATTTGGCATTGGTGTATCTAAATTGCTAAGTGATCAGTCTGTTGTGATAAATTCCATATTTCAAATATATTTTACAAAAACATAACATGGATGTGTGTGCAGTGTACTAATAAGATTTAGTCAGGAGTCCTTCCTCTGATACCTTGGCATTATGTGACCAGATTTCTCATTAATGTTCATCAAGTCAAGTAATTGCATCAATTGAAGCTGATATTTTTCATATTCACAGCAGTGTTGGGTGCAAGTAGCATGGGAGGGATTTTCAAATATATATTTGGGTTATATATGAAATAATACACAAACATTTAAAAACCTTGAAAGAAACCTTTTACATAATGCTGAAACGAGTGTTCTACTGTACTAAAAAAAAATTACTATGTTTTTGTATTAACTCTGCAGTTTAAATATTATTCTAAATTTAATTTTGAAAAAGGTTTTAAACTTGGCATCTTTGTATGCTTTCATCATAGGTCAACTTTTATTGCCAAGTATTCTCAGACTCCTCTGTGTTCAGATATTAAATGATGTTTGTTAAATGCAGTATATTCAGTTGAGAAAGAACCCGGGAAGACCCCAGGAAAAACCATCGACCCATGGGACACTACTGGAAAGCTTTCTGACATACCCACATTGGTCGAGCTGAGACTCAAACTCACACAGACAGAGGTGAGATGTGTCAGTGATCTGTAAAGGCAAGCGCCTTGGACCACTTAGCCACCCAGGGCCCCGAATGCGGTTTTGAATGATTAATCTGTAGTTAGTGTATTTGTGATACAGAATGATAAATACCTTCAAAATTGTTTTATTTTTTCAGTACGTAAATTTGAATTTCTTAGCTAATAGTCAAGAATTGTCTGAGTATTACTGTTATATACATCTTGAAATTCTCAAGAAACAAAAAAGTGAGATAGGAATTAGATAAATTATCATTTAAAAAAAACATAAGAAGGATTAATGTTTACATCCATCCAAGTAGTTCTATATATCAAATTGCATGCATTTTAAACCAATTTTCGAAACAGGATGGCTGCTGACCCGACCCCCGATGCAGGCTGAGATGATTTTCAACATCTTGGAGCCAGTGTTTCCCATGCTGTACCTCAATACCATACAGTTCTTGTTACCCAAGATGGATGTAAGTAGATCACACTGTGAACATATCATTTTTGAAAATTTAATTTGGGAATTGCACCAAATGATATTTACAGTTCCAAATACTAAAAGTGTTATATAACCTTTTTTTTATCACTGCACTAAAATTTTTATTGTTTTTTATGCCCGATATGTTTGCATCTTGACTTATTCGTCATTATTTCATGTTTTTATTGTAATCTCTCTCTTTCTCTTAAAAATTTCTCCTGAAGCTTTGTAAGAATGCTTTAGTTAGAAACTGTAAATCCTTGTTCAGGCTGAATAAGACATCTAACGCTTTGTTTGCAGGTTTTGGAATGTAACTATGTAAGACAGGTAATAGACCTCCTGGAAGGGTTGATCCCCAAGAAAGATGACAACAAAGAGATTGACAAGAATCACCTTTCAAGACTCATTACCTTTGCTCTCATGTGGTCCCTTGGAGCACTTCTGGAGCTAGATGACAGAAAAAAGGTTTTTCTTTATAAAACATCTCAATACAATGAAACTATTGCTCAGTTAGGATCCAGATTGATATCTTATGTAATGTGAATACACATAATTATATATTTAAGTTAATTCATATTCCATACAAATACCAATGTACATTTTTTATGGGAAAATATATATGTTGTTCTAATTGGATGTGATTAAAGAAACATTTAAAAAAGTTACTGCCCTACAGCTCAAAACCAGCAAATTCCAGATCAGACCAGTAACATTTTTAAGGAATGTTGTTATTTGCTTCAGTTGTTACTGCCCAGAAGTACAAGTCCTGAAAGGTAATTTTGAACACTAGATTGAAGAAAAATGCAAGAGAATTCTTAAGATATAAATGTTGCAATCACTGGTCTTCTTTTAACTGATAGTTTTGCAAAAGTATCCATATTTAAATATGAGACATAAATGGATAATTCTCTGTTGATATACTTATGCCCTAAAATGACGAATCCCACATCAAGAAAGATTTTCCAGATGGGGCTTAAGTGGTCATTTTTTTGTTATATTAAACCCACACATTATTTTTACACTAAAGTCAACAAAATGGGACAAGTCCATAAGATGCAAATGCTGGAGATATAACAGGTATGTGATTATGATATATAATAATAATAATAATAATAGTGACTTTATTTAGAGAAGGTAACTTAGTTACAGGAACTAATCTACCTTGAGGTTTTCTGTTATGTACAATATATACAGTACATACAGCACAACGTGACAAAAATTTGGCATAATAGTAAAGAATTGAGTTATTCTGAAAATCAACAAAGTTAAAGTCCTTAATACATGCACAAGCATCAGTGACCACATGAAAATAAATAAAATATATTGAATTAAAAAATTAATCTATGAAAAGATGTATAAGCAGAGAAAAGCAGGTGGTATTTATATTACTTAGACCTGTTTGAGTGTCATAAGATTTCATCCATTTAAGACGTTGATTATGAAAAGAAGAATGCTAGGAGCCTGCCTTATGTCACAGGGAATGATGTTACATACCACTGGACCAGTATATTGAAAACTCTTTTAAACAATTCCTTCTTTGACTTTGGTATAATGTAATTTTTACTTCTAACAAACCTTAAATTTGGAGTAAAGAATATTTTTTCATATATTGGTAACATTTTTGTATAATTCATTGCATCCTGAAAATTGTCTATACATTGATATAGAATTAAATGGCATGCCCTCTTTTGGTGTCTTAAAAGTTTTGTTATGTTTGAATTAGAGGCATTACCCCAAATTACATTACAATAGTCCAGATATGGTTGAACATAACTTTTATAAAAGATGACCCTATACTGAAAAGGAATGAATGTTCTGATTTTCTTAAGAAGCCAAAGATAAGAATGAACCTTTTTTGAAATATGTTTAATGTGAATAGACCAGGTTAGATTGTTGTCTACAAATACACCAAGAATTTTATCATGAGAGGTCATATTCAGGTTAACATTGTCAAATAAAACTTGGAGTTTGTCGCTATCTAGTCTTGCTTGTTTTTGTTTTGTTGTAACTATAGGGCTTTTGTTTTTTCTGTATTTATAATCATACTGTTCTTTTTGCATCATGCTTCAAGTCTGCTAAGAGCATCTTGTAAGTTATTTTCAAATTTAGTTTTGGTTTTATGTGACTCAGATAGTGTAGTGTCATATACATAGAGGTCAGTGAAAGAAATCGAATTTCCTATCTTAAGGAGTAAGTTGTGAATAAATAGAATGAATAACAGAAGTCCAAGGATAGAGCCCTGTGGTAGTCCACAATTAATATTATACTTGCAGAAAGGTGACCATTTAGAGATACTTTTTGCATTCTATCAGTTAAGTAAAAAGTAAACCAGTTTAGGGAGTTTTCATTACATTGATAGATTTTCAGTTTTTCAAGCAAAATTTCATGCTCTGCAAGATCAAAAGGTTAATGAAAATCAACCATAATAGTGCCAACCATTTCTCCTTTATCTAATGCTTTCAGCCATTTATCAATCATAGATATGAGTGCAGTTTCGTACGAGTGATTCTGTAGAAGGCCAGAATGATTATCATGAATAAGATTGTAAGTGTTCAAATAGTTCAGAAAAGAAATATGTACATGTTTTCTAGTAATTTTGGAAAGACAAGGAAGGATAGAGATGGATCTATAGTTATTTACATCATCTTTTGTTCCAGCTTTATGCAATGGTGTTACCATGGCAGTTTTCCAAGTCTTTGGAAATTTATTAGACTTAAGACTGTGAATAAATGCTATAATCTCTTCAATAGCAGGTGCAGCTGCCTTTAGTGGCCTTGGTCCAATCATATCAAGTCCTGTGGCTTTAGAATCATACATTTTTGTAATATACTTCAACACAAATTCAGGACTCATTTCTGGAATTTCAAAGTTCATGTCATTAGGGAGTTTTTCAACTCTTTTGAGTTCCAGATGATAGGAGGAAATTTTAGGTTCATGGTTTTACTATTTGTTAGTCCTACCCAAATCTGTAAGGGCCATTCCATAATTAAAGAGGGTGGAGTGGATGGTGGAAGGTGGAAGGCACTAATTTTAATTTAGTAATTATGGATAGTAGGGCTAATTGAGGCTGTTCCAAGTATTATTTTATTGACCAGTCAAATTAAAACTTATGTCTGGTACATTTTTATAAAGTGTTTTCAGAAGCCCCCCCCCCCCTCCCAGCCATAATTCAGAAGTAACCCTAACAAACAATGGCACAGAACCAGCCAAAAATTTCGAACTTTACAAAGCCTGTTTTGCTCTTTTTATCATGGTGACAAAATACTGTTCGCATACTTTTTGCAAAATGTCTTATTTGATTGTGTATGACACGCCCAACAGCAAATAGGATAGACCCTAATCTGCCAATGCATTATGGGACAGCAGATGTAGGTCTGCATTGTGTGCATTTGAGTGTTCATTACATTCAGGTGAAGATGTTACATCTACAAGAAATTACAACATGAACCATTTTGTCTCAATATACCAAACACAGAGAAAAAGAGCCATTTGTATTCGACAATAGATACAAAATTTTGGAGGCCCTCACATCACGAACAGTAATGTTCTGTGTTACTTAACAATCTGACATCATCATACGAGTGCACAGCCATTGGTTGAGCAAGATGTTTTCATGCAGTAGTACTAGGTCAGCATAGCTAAATCAGTGTAAACAAGCCAGATTTTTTTTTTCTTCATGTTGGAATCAAAATAATGACTTGAAAAGAGGTATCTTTTTCAAAAGATAAAACCTGTTTTTCAGTGTTGTAATTTTTACATAATCTCTTGGCACTGGTACACTTGGCGATTATTTAAAATTTGCAACATTGAAAACAAGCATTTATTTATTGAAATGGATACCTTTTTCAAGTAATTATTTATTAAATACATTTTTCTCTTTATGAAACTTAAAGTCAAAATTTGGTGTATTTAGATGGAAGAATGGCTTAAGAAAAATTCAACTCTGCCACTGCCCCCAGCCAAAGGAGAGGATACTATCTTTGAGTATGTTGTGGGTGAGAATGGAGAATGGGAACATTGGTCAGGGAGGGTAAGTGTGTTCTTTCTTTTCTTCTTCCCAACAACTGCAAAGCTCTTGGCTCAGATTATACAGAATTTAGCATCTTGGTATGTCTTAAAAACCTTTGAAGATTCTTAGTTTTTAATAATCATTCACTAATTCTTAGTTTTTAATAATCATTCACTAATTCTTAGTTTTTAATAAACATTCACTAATTCTTAGTTTTTAATAAACATTCACTAATTCTTAATTTTTAATAATCATTCACTAATTCTCAGTTTTAATAATCATTCACTAAATCTTTACTTTTGGTCAAGGAGATTTATGTCTTTATTTTGACATGTCATGACTTTATTTCTGCAAGTTTAATGTTTTGACAACTAAATGTATGTTTTCTTCATGACAGTTTTTCCCAAAATAAACTAATTTCTCAGAATGATACAGAATCCATCATAATTAAGATTTTCTTAAATTTGGTTTTAAATAGCGAAAAAGGTATGTTAGCGAGTGAATTTTTTTCAGTATGACACAATTATTGAAATTTTTTTCTACAAAAAGCCTTTGTGACTGATTTATAGCAGGTCATAAATTACCTCAGATTTCCAAGAGGCTCCTTTACTTTATCATTTTCTTTCACAGGATTGTTTTTACGAGTGTTAAAATTGTGTAAGAATTTTTATTGTTTATTATTTAATAAGAGGCTGAAGTTGCAACCATGTCATTTTATGTCCGATCTCTTCCAGAGTTTATAATGCTATAATACACCTATGTAAAAAGTGATATGATATCGATGATGTCATAATGTAAAGGTCACCTCATTTCAGTCTGTGTAGTAAGCGTTGATTTTGTACAATACCGATCTACCTTAGTTTTAATTTAATCATGAAAATATGTTGTAAAAATACCACATGTTGGACAATGTGCTTTTTTGTTTGTGATGTAGCATTTAATTTATAGGTTTAATAAAAAGAGATTCATACAGATACAAAACTTATTACTGTATTTACTCGTGTATAAGCTGGGTCCAAATGCAAACAACATAGACCCTGATATGCCATCACATAATGCACCAGCAGATCAGGGTTTATGTTGTTTGTTCTATTGATTAGTCCTTACAAACTGCATAGACCCAGATCTGCCGGCACATTATGTGATGGCAGATCTGAGTCTATGCAGTTTGCAGTTGGTATCTGCTTATATGCGAGTATATACTGTCTTTAATTTATACATTCATTCAGGTCATTTTATTCTTAGGGTTCCAAGTTTTGATTTCATGGAAACTACAAACAATAAATTTAAATGTATTTGCCATAAATACTGTATTTCTGTCAGAGGCATACCCACATATTAAAGTACAGCACTCCCATATTATAAGGATCTGCATTATAAAACAGTTCCTGTTATAAGGTGAATATGGTTATAGCTTCCATTGCTTTTAAAATTATATCTATCATGTACTTCATTATAAGGTACAATCCCTATAAGATGGTATACTCTAAGGATCCCATGGACATCAGTATATTCAGGGAGTATTGTATCAACAGAAATGTGATTTTTTTGCACAATCATGGAAAATGATGCCCTTTGAAATAAATGAATTCATATAATTACAGAGAATTCCAGTTTATTCTTTGGGTGTGAATTTAAAGTCACAATGAAAAAAGATAAACCGAGGTAGAAAATATGACCCCTCCACTCTTCCTCCTTCAGAGTGATTACCACGACTTTAAATATATTGATAAAAATGTAATTTACTGCAAAATGTAGAAGAAATGATACCACAAAGAAATTTTTTTATGAAAATAATCAATTTTCAGTGTGTTTGTATTGTTTCCACAGGTTCCAGAATATGTCTACCCTAAGGACAGTGTCCCTGAATACACTAGTATCCTAGTTCCAAACGTAGACAACATCAGAACTGACTTCCTCATTGGCACCATTTCCAAACAAGGCAAAGCTGTACTGCTTATTGGTGAACAGGTTTGTTTTGTCAAAAAAAAGACTTTTCACAATCTCTGCACTGCTAAATTTGTGTTGTGACTAAACAGAATTCTCACATTGCATTTCAGTGAATGATTCCTGAAACCCAGAGTAAAATTTTCCCAGACTATAATTCTTGCTTCAAAACCAGATTCCAGTAATAACCCTATGTATTCAAGAGGATACAAGAAGCAGAATCTACCCTGAGTTTATGTCTATGGTTATTAAGCAAGATAATTCCATATCTATCAACCAAACATAGGTTAACCCTTTACTGCTCATCAGTCTGGAGGCTGAACTGCCTAATTTGCACAGAATTTATCCATTAATTCAATAATTTTGCATCACTTTTGAGTTTACTTCTTGTACAATAATCATTTTCTTTATAGTGGGAAATTTTTGTGGACACTGGATGGATACTTTGTATACTTTATTTCAGCATACAGGGGATGAAATGGTTGGTTTCCATGGCAACCAAATCCAGCCTAGAATGTGTACAAATCATGACAAAATTGAATATTTTTCAGTATTCATTATATTAAGCTTACTGTTTTCTTACCAAATCAGTCATGCTTTGAATTTTTTCAATTTTTGATTGAGAAAAGTGAGATTTTCTGTTTAGTTGGCTTGAATTGTCAAAGTTACACCAAATATAGGCACAACAAGTGTTTTGTTTTTAACAGGATTTATCCATTAATTCAATAATTTGGCATCACTTTTGAGTTTACTTCTTGTGCAATAATAAGTTTCTTTATAGTGGGAAATTTGCTGTGGACGCTTGATGGATATTGGGTGTACTTTACTTCAGCAATCAGGGGATGAAATGGTTGGTTGCCATGGCAAGCAAATCAAGCTTAGAATGTGTACAAATCATGACAAAATTGAATATTTTTCAGTATTCATTTATATTATGCTTACTATTTTCTTGCAAAATCAGTCATGCTTAGAATTTTTTCAATTTTTGATTGAGAAAAGTGAGATTATCTCATTATTTAGCTTGGATTATCCAAGTTTCATCAAATACAGGCACAACAGGTGCTTTGTTTCACACCGGATTTATCCATTAACTCAATAATTTGGCATCACTTTTGAGTTTACTTCTTGTGCAATAATAAGTTTCTTTATAGTGGGAAATTTGTTGTGGACTGGATAGGTATTGGGCATACTTTATTTCTGCAATCAGGGGATGAAATGGTTGGTTACCATGGCAACTAAATCCAGTCTAGAATGTGTACAAATCATGACAAAACTGAATATTTTTCAGTATTCATTTATATTAAGCTTACTATTTTCTTGCCAAGACAATCATGCTTTCAATTTTTTTGTTGTTGTTGAGAAAAGCAAGATTTTCTGTTTATTTGGCTTGGATTGTCCAAGTTCCACCAAATATTGGCACACCAGTCAAGTGTTAAGATTGAACACCTAAAGTCAATAAAGTTTTGGATGTATATTCTGTGCTTACATGTTTTTTTAATGTACTCACTTGGTCTTAAACATTTAAAAAAAAAAAAGGTATTTTGGTCTAACATTGTTTAAATTTATACCAAATATCTTTGCTACTGTGGTAACAATTAAAAAACGCTGTGATAATATTTAGATATTAAAGCTGATTTTATACTATATCTCCAAAATATGAATGCCTGTGTTTAAGTTCAAAAGATGTTGAAAGAAAGCTGAAGAATGACAAACAATTCATAAAACCATGAAGATAAAAGTAGTATAATCAATCTCATGTGTATTTATTCACATATATACATATGCATGTGTTAAAATGCTGCATTATTTTGATCCAGACACAAGGAATATACCACGATGACCACTGATGATGAAACAAGCTCTTATATCCTAAGATACAGTTATCTGTTGTTTGTTTGGAAGCACATGGTTTTAATATTCGTGTGTCAGAGAACATAATCAGAAAATAATTAATCATGTACTTTTTTGACTTTGAGATATATAAAAAAAACACCAAAAAACAAACATTTGTCAAAAGAAAGAAAGAACTTGACTTACATCAGTTGCTGAAATAAATGTTCCATTTTAAGATCAGATAGTAGATTTTTTATATATATATATATATATATATATATATATATATATATATATATATATATATATATATATAATGGCATAGGCATTGGAAAGAATCTCCTTGAAGCTGGCTTATTTAAAACTGAATACTCAAGTCATATAAAAATAAAATTATATGAAAATCTAAATTTCGGAGGGGTATGCAAGAGGGGCACCTTTTCCAAATGTGGCACATTTTTGGGGCAAAGGTGTAATTTTTGGAACATTACAAAAAAGGGCAAACTGGTATAAGTATTTCTCGACCCAAGAACACACATTTGGTCACAATATTTAGGATGTTCTTTTAAAAATAAAGAACAAAGAAGCTTCCACTCATAGAAGTATTCAATATTGAATAAAACATAATAATATATGAAATTATTTGAATATAGCACAGTACTGAGTGCCAAAGATGTCAGATCTTGAAGGATTATTAAAAAATATGAACTGATGTATACAAATTTATTTTAAAAAATGTCTTCACAAACCATGAAATATTCCCAAAGATCAATGTCTGAATCACACTACTCAGAAGTAAGGATCTTTTATTTCACCATGTCATTTTGTGGATTAAGAAAAAAATTAAGACATGTAGTTATCATACGATTAATCTAGCATATTCGATGTTTTGCTTATTGGGAATCGTTAAACATTTTATTATGAGAAAACAATAAAGAGGATGAATATCATCATTACTTACACATGGAATAAACATCATTAAATAATTTTCAATCAAAATTAACATTAAGAGGAAGAATATCTTAATTGGAGACAGTCAATGGTAGTGGGAATGTATGTCTCTGAAATCATGACAGCCAAAATCTGTGTGGAATAAAAATGTATAATATAATAGCCTTATGAAATACATTCAGTTTTTAATAGTATCACTATTTTTTTTAACTTGTCACATTATTTAAAAGAATTACAAAAAAGCAAATAATTGGATGTCTTTAAACAAGTATTTAATTAAATCTAAAATATTGTACAAAAGAATTGTATTTCACAGTTGACAGGCTTGCATAGGTAAAAAATTATAGGAAATTGTGTGAAGTAAAGCTTGAATGAATAGGACATAATAATGATGCATGTATCTTGAAAAAATCAGCAACAGTAACTTTATAAAATGAACCCAAATAATGAGTGGATACATTATTTTATTTGCCTCAAACTATTTAAATGGTTACCTTTTTAGTATGTGCCCTGCAACATCTGTGACAGATGGAAAATCGTTACTTTAATTTTGTCCCCTTTCACTAAAATTTAGATTCACTGACCAAATTATGTTTTGCCTGCTGCCAAAATGATATCTCTTGATTGCACAGATAAGTCTATTGTCTTTTTCAATTCTCAAGATTTCATAATTGGATTGTTTAAAATTACTTGTATCTATTATACTCTGTATTATATATTTTATTATATTTTATGTACTGTATTCTGTAACTCTAAAACCAGACATTTTCTGTTAAGCAAAATCATAAAACTGAAACTTAAATGATAATGTGTCGTATATACCTCACTATAGTTTTATACCCATGTACTATGATCATTATTGTTGTTGAGTAAGTTATTCAGAGACCAGTATGAAATTAATTTATCCCTTCTCTGTATCCCTTTTTAATGAAAAAGTATGATGTTACCTTAGTTTTGTACTTATCTGAATTTTCTATGCCAAAAAAGGTTGTCGAAGTTTCATAATTGTAAAACCCACCATCCTACTCATTATCAATGCAGAAAGCAACTTGAAATGTACTCTTGGGAGCAGTAATGAAATTGCTACTGATTAAAATCAAAGGTTCTAGCAGATTTTTGAAAACCCGGGAGGGGGGGGGGGGCAATCGAGAATGAAATCAGTATTGATGTGCAGTATTTAAAAATGTTTACGCTTTTAACGGTTTTCGAATGTAAAGTTCTTGATTCATTCATTGAGGTACTCGCTATCGTGCATCAACTTTCTTGTGAAATTCAACAAATTATGAGCTGTAATGATTTAAAAATGATATGTAGCATTAATTAATGATTTAAAAGTATTGAAACATCTTTCTCTAAGGGCAAATCCTAAATTTTACCGTGATAAACATACACTATCGATTAGTGGAGTTGAGCAGAATTTACCGTGCCATGTGACTAATGGTTTTTCCGTGTTTCTAAAACTAGACGAACATTCGAGGACTTCATTTGTATATTTTTTGTGCTGATTAGTATTACAATTAGTGAGTATATGTCTTTTAAATATCGAAAATCCATATTTTAGAGAAACTGGTGATTCTTGGTCATATCTTTTTGCTGAAATGACGGATATGAACTTAAAAAGTTAACATATAGCAGTAACTTATTTTTAGCATATAGCCTCGTTCCAAAGTTTGATGTTTGCTCTAATATTTCTCTTTTTTGGTAAAACCTTGATAATAATAAACTGGAATAGTTCAAAGAATGGAATATTCCCGTTTATATTATCAAAAATCTTTCAACTGTAATATTCAAAATTTCAAATGACTTCACGTCACAACTGCGAGATGCAGAGCACATGTTTAAAAATGGTGGATACACGGTTTTTTACAACTGATGTGTGTAGATTGAACTGCGCAGTTACTTTAATCCTGCGAATAAACTAATGATTTGCTTCATATTTATTTTCAAGATTCATTCTCTCGGCCATATAAGTGATAGTTATGGGTACAAAGACTTAATTTTGGTAGTTCTGAGTATCTTTACCGGATTTATCATGAAAGGCATCAAAAGGCGTCATCATGCAGTAAAGGGGTTGGCGTCAAAAGGCGTCATCATGCATTAAAGGGTTAATATATTACAAAAGCTATATACAACCATACCTAGGCTACTGTAAGGTTATTTGGGGAAACACTTTTGACAAGAATATTTGCACATTATTCCGCTTGCAAAAAAGAGCTTGCAGACTCATCCTACATAATGCTGAAACATTCTAAATGGAAAGAATGATAAATAAAATGTTAATAAGTGAACAAGTATTTTTGAGAAAGGCTAAACTTATGCACAATGTTTCAAACAATATGGCCGCATTATATCTTGAGGAACTATTTCATGCTAGAAAACAAGGCAACACTCACAATTTAAGATCATTTTGAGCTAACCATCTTACCATTCCAAAACCAAATAAAGAACTGTTTAAGAAAAGTTTTCAATATTTTGGGCCTCTAATTTAGAACAGAATCCCAATGGAAATTAGATAAAGTGCAAATATAAATGCATTTAACTATAATCTAATTCAGTTGATGAAAAGTGGAACCTGTTTGATTTGACAAATACATTACAACTTAAAGTAAAAATTCTCAAACCTTCCACTTTGTTGCCTCACTATTTTTGTACTGTATATACCTAGTTGGAGCATGTTCTTATAAAATTTTCTGTGTTTTTTGTCCATATATAAATTTAGCTTATTATTAATTTGTTTGTTTCTTTTTTTTTTTCCTTTTCAGTATGATTTTTTTTTCCCCTCTAGAAATTGTCAAGAGTTGTATCTGCCTTTCTTTATTGTGTGTGCAACTATGTACTTGTCTCCCTCGATAATTCGCACACGATGGGGTCCAAAAACATGGACAATGGAATAAGCGAGGGACCTCTGAAAAATTAAGAAAGTGATGGACATTGATAGTGAGAAGGGGGGGGGGAGGTAAATGGTTGAATACTCATTTTATAATCATGCTGGGAATAATTGTCAATAATAATTAATGAAGTTGTTCGCTTTTCTGTATAAATTACCTTTATTTTCAAGATAACCAATCTCTGAAAGATCATTAAATAAGTTACTCAAAGAGGTTTGAACACATGTCACATGTGTACCAGTGAAAACCTTGTGTATTACATCACTGTTTTTTGCTTGTGAATGTGGGTACATTCTAGTGTGATTCAAAATAAAAGATTATTTTCTTAAAAAATGAAGGACATTTATTTCGAGTGAAAAGAACATGGAAAAACTCTATTTTTTTTTTTGTTCTATTAGTGAAATATTGATGCTGTGATTTAATTGCAAGTAATAGCGAAATTTCTGCTCATCCTTGGGCAAACCTCTGAGTGTCAATTTGGAAATTTTAGTTTCACTACAAACTTTGAAACTCATTTCTCAATAATGAACCATATCTGTGAAACGAAGATTTTCATGCACCATGTACACATTTTGCTAGGTTCCCTTGCTATCCTTGATCACATTTGCGAATGAGTAGGATAAACCATTGTTTAATGTTAGATATTTTAATTATGTTACTTACATAGTAATATTTAAAACGGTGTTTGATTGCTCAATTGAAATGAGTTGACTCAACTCACAACCATGACCTCTAGCTCTTGCACAGATAGGATTTGTATGCCTTTTAACTCTTTTTATTCTGCCTCCTTTACTTGATTTGATACAAAAGACTTAATAAATGTGATAATACAAAGCAGGTCTACTTTTAAATTAAGTTTACCACCACTTACCCGTGGACATGTGCCCAAAAACCATCTGGTGCACAGTCCAAGAAGATCCTTTCCATTTTAGAAAAGATCTCAGGGGCTTAAACACAACAGATCTCCTGCTTCTTCCTCATTCCTCCATGATTGAGGAAATCTCAAAGAGGTTCTCTACAGGCCAAGACATCACTTGGCAATGTAGAGGGTGGTCCATTCCTCCCTCTACCTTGAGACCTATGGTCTCTGCTTCAAGTTACTGGGTACATTCCCCGAAGTGGCCTATTAAACCTACCCAGTTGGACGTTGGGTCATCCCAAGTGAGTATCTCAACTGGAGCCTGGGCACGCCTTCCCATAAAAACAAATGAATTTATTGAACATAAAGCCCAGTTATTAGTCACCATAGCTTCTTATGCTGACCTCTTTTCAGCTACTTCGTTTAAGGGCTGCCCCTGTTGGAAGCTAAGACCTTTTTGGAAGACTCATCTCTTCTGTGGCTTCTCAAGATCTGAAGGATCACCAGTATAGATCCTTCACCACTGCTCCTGGTCCATTGCAATCGGCCAGGAAGCATGCTAATGCGATTCGGGGAAGTATTACAAAAATAAAATTAGTTTTACCCCAGTGCTCAAAGAAATTTTTTTCAGGCACAGGCCCAGGGCAGGTGACTTTAAAATAATCACATGGCCTGACACGAAGTCCACAAGCCCTGAGGGCCCTATTTTGTTTACTATTATTTGTCACACGTTTCAATTTCTGCACTTTATATATGAAAAGAAATAAACAAAATCACACTGTTTGGTCGGTCTCTCCTTTTAACTGACCTCCACCAAAGGATGGCCGATTTTTTTATCAAAGACTCAAAAGCTGTCATTGACCATCTTTGATCCCTTTATTACTTATAACACCTCAAAAAACATCCCACATTTGGCTCAAACTCTCCAGATTACAACAATAAGGTAATCAATTAACAGCTTGTTGTGTACACTTTTTAACCTTAATCTGATTACAGTCACCCATCATTTCACCAGTCGTAATGACTGCTGGAACAATTCCGGTCCCCAGTAGACTGGTTGTGGCTGGTTTATGTAATGTGTGGATAGAACATGTAAAAATACCTTCTTTCTTTGTTTTTTTTTTCCTCAAATTTTTTTGTTTTTAAAAATTTGTTTTCAAAAGCAGTAGATTTCAACTATAAGACAGTATGTGCGGTAGACAGCTTTTAAAACGGTATTTTTGTCCTACCACTGATAGAATCACATGTATGTTAAAGCTAAATGAGCAAAAATAATCGGTAACACGGGCAATCTGTTCCCATTCATAGGTCACATGCTTCGCTTTGTACATAAAATGTGTAGCTTTTGATAGAAGTATGATAAGTAGATGATCTTCATAAGGATAAGGGGCCTACATGGGGATAAATATTAATAATTTACTAGCCTTTCAACAACTTCAAAATAAAATTCTGCATTTCATCAGCATGATTAAAATTTTCTCAGGCCAATTATTATAGAAAGCCTTAGGCAGTCAGCACCCTTTCCTTGAACCAGAACAGTCTCGAATAATGTGCTATTTTCCCTCTCTTTGCCCAAATGTTTGCTTCCCTCAAGTGGCAAAAATTCTGGATCAATGATCAGTTGAAATGGAATCTAAAGCAACCTTTCAAACCAATGTCTAGAGATTCCATGACTCACTTATAGAACAAACCTACTTCATAGTCATTCTTGCTACAACAGGGAGTCTGAGAGAGGTACAGACCTTGTCAGTCAATCCGAACTTTCAGAGTTCAGCAAAGAGTGTTCAAGTTCACTCATAATTGCTCTTGCTTTTACCGCCAAGAACAGGTCCCATTCATAGGAAATTAGTCCTTTGCCTTGAAATCTCTGTCTTCATTGGACCCTTCATTCCAAAGGCATCTATAGGACTCCGTAAGTGGGACCCAAGTGAACTGAGCTGATTAGAAGAGGGAGATCTCACTTGGTCTTACCACTCAAGAAGAATGAATGATATTTTCACTCAGTCTTTGTCATCCTGGTATACAATGAGTTATCCTTTCTGCATATGAGAAACCAACCCAGGACCAATGCATTCTTGCATATATTGGTTCATGAGGTTAGGGCAATAGCCTATAGCATCGCATTCAAAGCGTAACTCCAATAACTGACCTTATCCTAGCCTTGGGATGGAGGGCAGAAACAACTTTCTCTAGCTTTTACCTCAGAGACCTTTCATCCCAAAGGGCTCAGTTTTACCTGGTGGGACCTATAGCAGCACCACAACAGGCTATCTTCCTGGTTCGTTCAGCACCTTCTCAATGACATGGTTGCTCCACTTTCGCTGAATTTGCAGTAGAGACATTTTTCCAAAAGCTGCATTGAAGCATATCTATATGCTAACTCTAGTCTCTATCTCTCGCATGAGATTTGAAGCTGCTTCACATACATTACAGGACCAGAGATTGGCCTTCTCTGGGTAAGGGGATGTAAATCCCTCCACCTCTTACCTATTCTCCTAATATATTATGATCAGGTAATGTATTTGAAGAAGAAACCAATTTTTGGAGTAAGAAATGTTTGTTTTAGAATACTTACCTGATAGCAACATGGGCACACACAACCAGCTTCCCCGCAGTTACATTAAAACCTGACAGAGCATGCACATCCGCTTCAGTAGTAACTGAAGTATGGATGGAATTTAGCATCAATCCCTCTATCCAAGGGGAGATCACTCTTGTCTGGCCTCCATCTAGATGGGCACATGAATTTTAGCACTTGTGTTGCTTACAACAAGCTTGGGAGGGCTGGATTTGTGAGGTAGTGATTATACTTCTTATGTATTATGATTAGTAAGTATTATTGAAGAAACGTCTTTCACTACAAAAATTGTTTTCTCAGTTCAAAAAATTAGAGGACAAAAAATAATTATAATCTTTATGGATTGTTGGTGTACTAATAAGCAATGGGTATGAAAAATTAAATAAATTAGAGCAGTCACAAATTGACTTTGCCTTGTTTTTGAATCATAATTGCCTATCTTGTAGGAGAGCATAATACAGAACTTTAATCAGTTTTAAATTGTATTGACATTTCTTAATCTTCTTGTTGCTGGTGAAATAGTCAGAAAAAAAAACTTTGTATTAAAGATAGCATGAATACCATGATACTATTTTTTTTGTCACCTACATTTAGCAGGTGACAAGACATAGGTATCACGTTCATATGCATAAGTGTGAAGTGAAGGTAATGATCACATTTTTAATAGGGACAAAAGTGATTCAGTAATAATAGATTTTATTTTGGTGTGTATACAATCACAAATCAGGTATTTCTTAAAGAAAAACAAACAGAAAGAGTGGACAATTTTTATGACAAGACAACACAAATTTTAATTACAGTGGTCCCCCTTTTATAAGGTCACCCCTTCTGCAGCAGGAAAATGACCTTATAAGAGGGGTGACCTTTTTAGAGGCGGATCACACAGATCTGAGTTATAATTACTTATAAAATATAGCAGACATAACTAATTTTTTTATATTTAATATTTTCATTTAAAAAACAGGTATGTTATGGAATCAATGTGGTAAAACTGACATTGATATTATTAAAATAGTTATGAATAATCATCAATCATGGTGCAAAACTACCTTGTCAATAATATTGGGTACAAACACCTGGCTGTAACTATCATTGTCTGTCCATTCCATTTTCCCACGGCTGTAGAATGTATAACTGACAATGTCTATTTGAATCGTTCTGACATCTAATTTCACAGCAGTGATCAAAGGACTCTCCCTCTTTTCATTTAGTCGAATGCTTTCGCTTTTCCTGGTGACAAAATTTGCACTGCAACAACTTATCCTTCATTGGCAACTTGTAGTTTACATGAAATGCAGTGCTTCTCAAAGGAAGTGAGCTTGTCATGTGATTGACCGGTTTTAGTCTGGTACCCTTTCAATTACATTTCATAATCTAGGAGAGAGAAACCACCATGGCTAACATACCATGTTTACTTTGTGGTGACTGGATGTCACACTGACTTGAGCTGAACAATACTGTGTTTCTTAGATTTGAGCTTTTGTCATGTTCATAATTATTGGTGCTGATAATAGCCAGTAATTATCAAAGTGACAAAACCTAAGATCTAAGGAACACACAACAGTAACGATAATCAGATTACATCTTTGTATGGATTAAAGTTAAGTACTTTATCAGCATGTTGGAACAAATGTCAGTGTGTTGAATTTAGGAATCAGCCAATAATTATGAGATTTTGATCTGAAAACCTCATTATGTGGCCACTCGTAAGGGTAAAATGTGCAGTTTTTCACTAATATGCCAGCTGCCGGCCATGTTAGAGTTGTATTCATCCTAGAGGGGTACATTTGAACACAAACTCGTTGGTGCCAAGGGATTCTTGCCATATAAAGTGGGTCTCCACTGGTCATTGGGGCCATTAAAGAGTGGCAGCACTGTAGTTATTTCACAGATGAGAAACATGCACCAGTACCGTAATATATTTACAAACTCGATTCAAATATTTGTTTTGGAAAGATCACATGTTCCAGTCAGGTATGTACTCTTTTGTTCTTCAGGGTACAGCCAAGACTGTAATGGTCCAAGGTTATTGCTCAAAGTATGATCCTGAGGTTCACCTGTTCAAGAGTTTCAATTTCTCCAGTGCCAGCACACCAATGATGTTCCAGGTGAGACTGTTATCTGTAGTTAACAGTAGTTACACTGTATCATATATACTTGTGTATAGTGTGTGCATGACTGTGTATAGCATAAATCTAGATGTGCCATTGCAGAATATGTCAACATGTAATGGTCTTAGTTATTTATGTCAACATGTAATGGTTGTAGTTATTTATGTCAACATGTAATGGTCTTAGTTATTTATGTCAACATGTAATGGTCTTAGTTATTTATGTCAACATGTAATGGTCTTAGTTATTTATGTCAACATGTAATGGTTGTAGTTATTTATGTCAACATGTAATGGTCTTAGTTATTTATGTCAACATGTAATGGTTGTAGTTATTTATGTCAACATGTAATGGTCTTAGTTATTTATGTCAACATGTAATGGTTGTAGTTATTTATGTCAACATGTAATGGTTGTAGTTATTTATGTCAACATGTAATGGTCTTAGTTATTTGTTTTATTCATGATTTGAAGTGAATCGCATAGACCTTGATCTTCTACCACATTCATACTCCTCACAGTGGGTTACCTCCCCTTTGTGGGTTGATATCACTGCCACAATGCTGTAAATTTGTGGAAGAATGCCACCTGGAGAAAACTGTACTTGTTGATAACTTGATGGTTTATAATTTAGATTGTATTTACTGTGATTTTTCTATTAGTTTTGGTTCAGAATGTAAAGATCTTGCATAATATTTCAGATGATAAACTCCTAGAATTCTTTGCTAGCAGCAGTGATGGAACATATGGCCAGTGGTGTTATAAAGTAGCATAAGAGTAGATGTCATAATATTTTGAAAGACATCACAGTATATTAATCTAAACTACCACATTTAGTCTAGTGCATTCTTGTTCAGTTTTAATGGGATTTCAGTGCATGTCAGGGAAACAATAGTAAAACCTATGCAGTCAGGGTTCTTGACGATGGACTAAGGTTTGGATGACCAAGGTGAATGATATTTGACCCATGTGGTCAAGGTTCTCATGTACTAATCTGCAGCAGTGATGGACTAAGGCTCGGATGACCTTGGTATGAAAACATTGTTACAGCAGCAATATATTCTGAAAAGTATGATCTGTAAGGAGCAGGGCTACAACACATTATGCAATGTCAGATTTGGTTGTACACTGTTTGTACTTGGGTGCATGTTATGCAGGAGTAAATATGTTTATAATTATTTTGTATGGAATCTATCTTACTCTGTAGTAAGTCCAAGTAAGTTCAGACAACAGTTCAAAGAAGTTGAGCCGAGCAAAAGTACATCATGTTGGTATGTGAAGATATAGCTAGCACTGAGGTCTGAAACTGTGACCTACCAGCTATGAGTCTGACATTCTACTAACTGAGGTATCCCACTCCTTTAACTAAAAATTCATCATGCAGTGTGTATTTTCATCTCAACAAAGAGCGAGAGATACAGTATTCTTTGTATACCATATGCAATAAGTAGGTAGGTAGATAGATAGCTGCAAACAATAACAGTTACTGTAGATTTGTTATTTGTAATAATATGTGCAGATTTTTCACCTCCCACCATTACTTTACATGTACAGAAAACCATTGAGGGGTATGTAGACAAGAGGATGGGTACCACATATGGTCCACCAGCTGGCAGGAAGATGACAGTCTTCGTTGACGATATCAACATGCCTATCATCAATTCATGGGGAGATCAGGTAAATATATATTTAACTGTTGAACTCTCTCTCTCTCTCTCTCTCTCTCTCTCTCTATATATATATATATATATATATATATATATATATATATATATATATACACACATGCATACACACAAGAATCAAACATGACAAACCATGTTATGGCAAGTCAGGATAGTGGGCTGGATATTGCTAATCTGGCTTACATAAATTAACATTGCATTAAACAGGCTTCTGTAGTACTGTAAGAACATACCCCTGCATAAACTATTTCCCAAACTTATGTATTGTGTCATATTTATCTATTTTACTACAGTCTGAAAAAAGTCTTTCTAAAGATCAAGGCATAATTAATATGCATAGTTCTAGCTTATAATTTGCACTTATCCAAGATCTTGATGATCTTTACTAAGTTTTATCAAATATAAAAGGAGATACAGTCTCAGAGAAGTAACAAGCTTAGCCAGCAGATGCTAAAATAACTTCATTAATATGAGCAGATCTCACTTGTTTTAGAACCTGTCTAAGACCATGATGATATAAGTATATTTAGCAAGTCTGAGCAAAATCCAACCAAAATTTGGTCTCCAAAATGGTAACAAGTTCAGCTAATCAAATACAAGATTAACTTGTGTATAAATTGTTCTCATAATCAAACTTATCCAACATCTTGATGATGTAAAACTATTTAACAACTTTGATCAAAATCCTATCATAGTCACTGGTGTTGACAAGCTCAGTCAATCAGATGCAAGATCACCTCATTAATATGCATGGATATTGCTAATAATAATAATAATAATAATAATAATAATAATAATAATAATAATAATAATAAAGACTTTATTTAATGAGGGTAACCCAATTAGTTACATAATTTAACTAATCTACCTTGAGGCCCTCTAATACATGCCTCATCTACATCATTATGTCAGGGTGTTACTTCAACCAGTCAGTTGTTCTTATATGGATTTCAGGTACATTTTCATAAAAATGGCTGAAACACCTTCTGAAATTAATATACTCCATACCTTAACACAATGGCCTACAGTTAAGGTCTGTGGGACCTACTTTTCTTGTTCTAGTGACTGAGCAAGGTTTTTGCATTATGCCACAAAGGAGCAGGTGAGACATAGCATTTCATGGAATTGTTTTTTATTGTGTTTTCCCTGTATTTAGCGGCAGAATCAAGTTACAATTTCATTATAATAAGATCCATTTCCTCCCAGAGTTCATCACACATTTCTGTGTTAGTGCAGTGGATAGTATCAATATGAACGATACCATACTCTTCTCTTAATAATGAGCTACACGCTAAATTCAGGTTTGAAATAATCAAACATTTTAAAGATTGCTAAATTACATTAACAATTTGTAATAGTTAGGATAATAAGACCACCGTGTTTTCTCATAAAATACTACAAAGAAAATTAGTGGAAATTCTTTGCTTTCAGATAACCAATGAAATTACCAGACAGATGATGGAGGTGAAGGGCTTCTATAACCTGGAGAAACCCGGTGAGTTCACCAATATTGTGGACATCCAAGTTACTGCTGCCATGATCCACCCAGGAGGAGGACGTAATGACATTCCACAACGTCTAAAGAGACATTTCAACATCTTCAACTGCACCCTTCCATCCAATGCCTCCATTGACAAGATTTTCAGGACCATAGGAATTGGACACTTCGTCAAGGAAAGAGGCTTCAGTCAGGAGATTGCTGACTTGGTTAATATGCTTGTGCCTGCAACAAGAAAACTCTGGCAGAGGACTAAGATCAAGATGTTGCCAACACCAGCCAAGTTCCACTATGTCTTCAATTTGAGAGATCTAAGCAGAATTTGGCAGGTCAGTACATTATTGTCTCCACTTATAAATTGTGAATTGATAAATTCAGTTTTTGTTACTGATGGTTCTCTAGACTAAGCAAGAAAGCAGCAGCAAAGGAACATGTCTCTGTGCATCCTTTCAATAAGCTTCATCAATCAGCAATGAATGGCAGCTGAGAGACTGACTTAATTCATCAATTCACTGGAGTCAGCTAAGTGTAGGCCACATTAACTTCTTTCTGATACAAGTGTGTACGAATGCATCACTTGACCCAGTTTTACGACCCTTCTGTGAAGTGTTTGAAAAATTAAATTAAACTCAAAAAGCACTCAAAGTCAGAGAAGTGTGAAATATAAGTCACAATGTCCTTCTTTTGACTTGATCATGTATTGCTCATATTGATCTGTACCTTCATTAAAATTCATGGCTCATAGTATCTGAGAAACCACTAAACACAAACATTAGCTCTTACAAGGGAAGGGATGCATTCCACCAGAATGTCCCATTGAAACAAAATTAGGTCATTGTGCCTTAAATTACTATCCTGGACACTGTCTATGGTGAAGTAAGCTATATGTTGTGTTAGACAGCCTTTTTAGAAAAGTATCTGGTGTTACACTGTTTTAAGACTAGAAGTTGATGTGATGAAGCAGCTGCCATTTTATTCATCTAATGCTCTTTTTATAGTCAAGTTATAGCTGTCTTACAACAGCTCTTCTGTGTAATTGTTGGCCAACATGATGTTTCTGAGAATTTTCAACTCCCTTAAATACATGTACTATTTCCACAAAAGTAAATAGTGTGACAATGTTCCGAATATTAAGTTGAATATAAATTTATATATGCCTGCCATAAGGCATAGCGTATTATGTTATGATGTTGTCCATCTGCCTGTTCCCTTGCACAATAACTCAAATTCTCCACCATGTACCATTACCAGACTATGTGGGTGGCTTGCACTTGGGATATGGAAGGATCCTATTGATTTTGGGGTCAAAAGGTCAAAGGTCCAAGTCACTGTGACTGAAAGAAAAAAAATGTTTTTTACGTTTGTTCTACATCACAGACCTGGACCAAACTTTGTGGATAGCTTGCACATTGGGTAAGGAAGAAGTCTATCAATTGAGGGTAAAAAGGTCAAAAAGGTCATGGTCACAGTCGCTGAGAAAAGAAAATAGTTTGTGCACAAAAATTTCAGTTCTCAACCATGTACCTTCACAAAAGTTTGTGCATGACTTACACTTGGATAAGAAATAAGCCTGTTGATTTTGGGGTCAAAGGGTCAGAGGTCAAGGTCACTGACTGATATAAGAAAAATGGCTATTTTGTATAATAACTTAGTTCTAGACCACATACCTTGACCACATTCATGGACTGCACTTAAGATATGAAAAAGCCTAATAGATTTTGGGGTCAAAGGTCAAGATCATTATGACTTCCAAGAAGAATGGGCTTTGCAGAAGAACTTTTGTTGTTGAGTAAGTTCTAGAGCCAAACGTTCTGAAATGCTTGCACTTCAGGTAATAAAGAATAGATTTTGGATCTGAAGGTCAAACATCATTGTCATATTAAGTCTAATAAGAAAATAATGGTTTCTGCACAGCAAATCAGTAAGTTTAGTTCAAGACTGCATACCTTGACCAAATGTCCAGGTTATTGTGACCTGTTGGTCAATAATTTTCAGAGTCAACAAAGCCAAGCCCTTACTAGTACTTACATAGAGGACATTAAACACAGGGTGGGTGTGTAATGTCCTGTTCATGGTACACTTGGTAAAAAATGGTTTTGTTATTGTCACTCAATAAGATAGTTTGATTTTGTTGAGAATTCAATTTCTTTGAACTTTGCAGTTGCAACATATATTAAAAATTCTCATCATCGTTTAATGTGATTATTTTAAAATGTTTCTCAGAAAATATGTGCCAATGAAATATTTATTTATTTATTTATTTATTTATTTATTTATTTATTTATTTGTATGTACAGGGGATCCTGACAGCCAACAGTGATATCCTTTGCAAGGTCAGCACCTTAATGGGAATCTGGAAACACGAGTGCACACGTGCCATTGCTGACAGATTTACTGAATTCCCTGACAAGGACTGGTTTGAGAAGACACTGAAACAGGTACATTTTCTGGTTTTGATTAGTGTATAAAGTCCTTGTCAGAAGTAATTATTTTACAAAGTTGATTGACATTTTCGGTTTATACAGTATGTTGCAAAAGTGTTTGAATGTTAAGTCATTAGATTCTGGTGTTTCACCTTGCAACATAAATGGCCACTTGTAGAGACCTGGAATGAAGAATTGTTGAATCTTCACAATAACGAAGCATGCTCATTTAGTATTTTCTATAAAATTAGAACTTTTGAAATCATACTATACAATGGTGAAGACATTTTTGGTTGATAGTGAAAATTGCAGAAAATTCCCATTTTCAGATTTTCCTGGAAATTATTGAGGTTTTCTTTCAGAGGCATGGTATACCAATTCAGGTTGCTTGATTTCAGTCTGAATCACAGTCCCTGGGTCTTCAGAGAATCATGGACAGAGTCTTGTCACACTTAAGAATTATCCTCCATGTCCATGACATTGAACTATGTAGACGACAGGCTACAGAAGCACCAAGTATGCAGTATTTTTGTACCAAGACATGAAATTCTTTGTTTCGCTCCTGCTTTGTCTTGGATTCCTTGTCAGCAAGGGTACTCTGGGCATGAAGTTCAAAACCCTCTTGAACTGATTCAGTCTTTCTGAAGAACGTACCTTGAGAATCATCTCAGTAACCTCTTCCATATGCTCAGAGGGTCGAATTCCAGCCCAGGAATTTCTTAGCTTTTTTGGTCTTTTCAATGCAGCTATGCATCTCCTTGTTTTGGGCCACCTGTTCATGAGATCCTTGCAGATGACCCTCCTATCCCACTGACACCTGAAACTATGCCCTTTAGACCAAATGATCAAAGTTTTGAACATCATGAGATCTTATCTCAGCAAATGGGAGGACCTTGCTTGGCTTATGGCAGGTATCCTGCTGCTGAATCAACTACAGGAAATCACGATCTGCACAGGCACAAACGTGACTGGCCGGTATGCCCACCTCTGCTCTTCTTCAAACAAGTGAGTGGGGTTTGGCTTCTTACGCATCAGTCTTTTGGAGATGAAGACCATAGTGAATGCCTTTAGATCATGGTAGGAGATGTTATCTAGAAAGGGTGTTCTCATTCTACCTGATAACTCGATTGTCATCAATTACATCAGAATGCAATGTTCAACTAAATACCCAGACCTCTGCCTTATGGTTTGGGATTTTCTCAGATGGTGTCATTGTCAGCAAATTCATATTCATCCCAGGAATACTTAATGTTCCTAATGGACTCACTGTCCTGATGGAATCAGCCAATTCAAACTGAAATTTCCATTCACCCTTCAGTCGTCAGTAGAATCTGCACCTATTGGGGTCAACCTCTTTTGGACCTGTTTGTGGTGAGGTGAATTTCAGTTCAAGTATTTTTCAAGCCTAAATACAAGTTTCTTTTTAGAAACTCCCATTGTCTGATTTATGCATTTTATTGTCTGTTAAAATCAGACCCTTTGGACATGCCCAGCAAATATAAATGTTTTGGACAAAACAGTGTTTCCTAAGTTAGTATGAGTGTATTAGCAAGAAATTAAGTATTTGGATTTGAATGAAATCTAGCAGAAAAATTAAAGAAATTATGCTTCTTTGTGCATACATGTATTTTCCATCAAATTACTATTAGGGATACCATGAAATCAGCTGGTGAGTACACATACACTAGCCATTTGCACTAAATTTGCCAATTTTCTTATATGTGTATATGTATGTACCAATGAATAGTTCTCTGCCCAAAAAATAAATATCAAATATGTAATAACTGTTTGAAGTATTTCTTGTTTAATATGCAGCATCAGGTTGGTAACTGCATTAATGAAGTCTGTAGTTTTTTTAGCCTGTTTGCCCCCCTCTTCCCCCCCCCCCCCTTCAGGGCCTTGTATCACTAAGAGGATACACATGCAATATTTTTTCAGTTAAATGACTTGTTTGGATATTGCACGATATGGTACACAGCACAATGGCACTTTGTGGACCCTGACCATCATGTTACAGAGGGGTTTCACTTTATTACAATCATGTGTTACTGATTCAAGACACATTCAAACATCATGGGAGAGGTGATATTGGCCACAACAAACACCTTTTGGACTTGCTGGCCAATTTTGATCTAAATCAAGCAAGGTCACTCACATTGTAACCCTGATGGAACCTCTTCTTGATTCTGACATGACTCATCTCTAATAAGCCCTTGTCTAGAACATCACTGATGCAACTATCATACAACATATTTCTTTGATAGCCATGCTTCAGACTACCAGGTGAGTGAATTGCATGCCCTGTATGTGGACCTGAACTATCTCTAGTTCTGTTCAAATTGTTCTATTGTTCTAATGAGATTCAAGCCTCTCTGTGAGCCTCACTTTCAATTGCAACATTCTGATCTGAGATATCACTGAGGTTGTTGTCTGGCATGCACATTTGACCTTCTCAAGCTTCTTTTTTTGTAACCTAGCACAGCAGAGAAGAGAACTGAATCTGTTGGTTTGTTGGATGCTGCCAGGTGATCACCAGACCCCTATAATGGCAGCACAATGTCTACATGACATTGGGGTTATAGCTATTCCTGGATTTGCCGTGAATCATTTCTTGGTAAATAAATGGCACTCATTTTCTGATTACCTTTGTGAAGGCATCACAGTTTATTTGACCCTCAGTTGTGCTGCCTTACATTAGGGGAGCAGTTTATCCTTCACAAAGGGAATCTGCCACATTTCCTTTGAAGAATAACCATGGTAGTGGTTGGATGCATGTGCATTTTCTCCTATTATGTATTCTCCTAACATTAATGTGATCGTGTAATATATCCAATGGAGAAAGGAAATTTGTTAGTAAATTATGTTTCAAGAATATGTGACCAATCACATTACTATGAAGCCCTTCATATGTCCCTGCAAATGTGAGCATCATCGCTGATGTTTTTCGGAAGCTTAAATTAAATAACATCTAGTATCCAGTATATGGGTAGCCACCTAGTGGTTGCAGGGGGAGGTAATTATATGGTATATTGGAAAAGTTTTTCCATAGATGCTATTTTCGTAGTCTATATAATATATATAACTACCATCAAAGTACGGGCAAGAGATAACATCACCATTGGAACATGGAATGTCAGGACATTAGGACCAGCAGGGAAACTTGAGGAGCTAACCCATGAGATGGGAAGATACCAATGGCACATCCTTGGACTCTGCGAGATGCACTAGAAAAATTTCGGAGAGAGATCAACAGATGATGGACACAGGATCTACTTCAGTGGTCATGAGAACAAGCATGAACATGGAGTCGGGTTTATGGTACAAAAGGACATTGTGAGTGCAGTCATGGGTTGTCGACCAGTGTCTAACAGGATGATTACAATCCATGTGAGGGCATCTCCCTTTAACATCACTATCATACAGGTCTATGCCCCAACATCTGACCATGATGACGAGGAACTGGATGAGTTCTACGACCAGCTTCAAACTCTCATAGACCAGACACCCAAGAAGGATATTCTGGTTATTCAAGGAGACTGGAATGCTAAGGTAGGAGAAGACGCACAAGCAGACTGGCGAGAAGTCTGTGGTCCATACTGTAATAAGCAGACTCAAGCGCCACATACAATAACCTAGTGCTAACGAACACCCTTGGCCCCTACAAACTATCCAGAAGATGGACTTGGCACAGTCCAGACAGAAAACATCACAACCAGATTAACTACATCTTGGTGAGAAAGTGCTTCTGGTCTAGCGTAAACATTGCCAGAACACGTAGCTTCCCAGGAGCTGATATAGAAAGAGACCATGACTTGCAGATATCCTTGACCTCTGCAATGTGAGGAGAAAACTGAGGAGTAAGCAAGGAGACCATGAAGGAGCAAAAAAATACAATGAGATTAACAACAGGATTAAGAAGAGCATAAAGAAAGCTGGTTAGAGGACCAATGCAAGGAAGTCGAGAAAAGCCTGAACCAGAATGACAGTAAAAAAAAAAAAAAAGGGCATACCAGTTGGTAAAAGACCTGACAACAGAGAAACAGGGGAGATCTAATACGATTCAGGGCAAGGCTGGTAAGAGTCTGACAGAAAACCAAGACATTCTTAACAGATGGATGGAATACTGTTCAGAGCTTTACAACCAGGAGACTTCTGGGGACCAAGCCATACTAAACATACCACTGACCACAACAGAGGTTGACCACCCAATCCTCAGGGATGAAGTATAGGTTACAGTAGAGGCACTAAAGAAGGGGAAGTCAGCTGGGGTAGACAATATACCAGCAGAACTTGTTCAAGCAGGAGGAACTTCCTTGATAGATGTCCTCACAACAATCTGCAACCAAATCTGGCAAACAGGAGAATAGCCCACCCCATGGACACAGTCTCTGATCGTGACTCTACCTAACAAAGGAAATCTACATCTGTGCCAGAACTATCGAACAATCAGTCTCATCAGTCACCCAAGCAAGGTTATGCTTAAGATCATCCTCAACAGACTGAAACCCCAAGCAGAGCACATCATTGCGGAAGAACAGGCAGGTTTCAGAGCAGGACGTAGCACTACAGAACAGATCTTCAATCTTAGAATCCTCTGTGAAAAATATCTCCAGCATCAACAGAACCTCTATCATGTTTTCATTGACTTCAAGAAGGCTTTCGACAAGGTATGGCATGCAGCCTTGTGGGCCACCATGCGGATATACAACATAAACGCAAAACAAATCCGCACTATAGAAACCCTGTATGACAAGGTGACTAGTACAGTTCTCGTCAATGGCAACATAGGAGACATGTTCAGAACCACAGTTGGAGTCAGACAGGGGTGCCTTTTCTGACCCACTCTCTTCAACATCTACCTGGAAAGGATCATGTCCAATGCCTTGGAAGACCATGAGGGCAGTGTTCGTGTTGGAGACAGAACAATCACCAACCTGCGCTTCACTGATGATATCGATGGCTTAGCAGGAGATGAAGAAGAAATGGAAACCTTAGTGAACCATCTCAATCAAGCATCACTAAGATATGGGATGGAGATCAATGCTGAAAAGACAAACCTAATGATAAACAACCCGAGTGGCATCCAAAAGGAAATAAGAGTGAATGGACAGAAGCTGGACACAGTAACAAGCTTCAAATACCTAGGTGCTATTGCCTCTGATGAAGGTTCAAAACCTGAGGTTCTTTTCAGGATTGCGCAGACAACAGCTGCTCTGGCTAGGCTGAAACCTATTTGGAAAGACAGCAACATCACGCTTGGGTCAAAGATCAAGCTTATGCGCTCCCTCGTCATGTCCATATTCCTATATGCATGTGAGACATGGACCCTAACAACAGAATTAGAGAGAAGAATCCATGCCTTAGAGATGAGATGTTATCGAAGGATCCTGAAAATCTCGTACTTAGACCACGTCTCTAATGCGGAGGTGCGCACTAAAATCCAAGGCGCAATTGGACCTTATGAAGATCTGCTCACCACTGTAAAGAAACACAAACTAAGATGGTATTTTTTTACGTCTCACGCTCAACTGGCCTGTCAAAGACAATCCTACAGGGCACAGTGAGAGGAAAGAGAAAACGAGGCAGACAGAAGAAGAGATGGGGAGACAATATCAAAGAGTGGACAGGCATGGACTTTGCAAAGTCCCAAAGAGCAGTGGAGAACAGGGCAAAATAGAGAGAGATTGTTGCAAAGTCATCAGTGGTGCTCCTACGACCAGCAAGGTTACTAGAGAAATGAAAAAAAAATTAAAAAATGAAATATAATATATAGATGGGAAAGACACAGATGTTTTCATCTTTCCAGGAGGGCTGGATTCAAGACATAATTGATTTTAATTCCCATCATTAATGTCATCAGAATGAAACACCTAATGTTAATGTGATTGGGTAAGTATTCTCAGAGAAACATAATTTACTTTAAAATTTCTTCCTACCAGCAATTGGTGGACAGAATTGCATTGACAAGAAAGCCCACTGTTTTGAAAGTCTTTTAAGGAGGAAATACTATTAAAGACCTTTTGCCCATTGTCCTGTCACAATGGTTTGGTTTCTTTCATGATAGCAATGCTTTCATTGCTAAGAACAGGGTCCTGCTCATTTGAAATCAGTTTTATGTTTTGAAACCACTGTTTTCTTTGGACCATTCTTCCTGAGGGCCCCTGCAGGACCCCATCAAGGTAGTGAAGTTGTATGTGACTTATACTGAGTTGATGAGAAGATGGAGATCTCACTTATCACTCAAGAAGAAAGGGACAATATTCCTGCCCAAGCTCTGTCATTATTGATGTGTTGGGTTATCTGCTTGACCGTCAACTGCCACCGGCATAGCTCCCAACTGCAACTGCTCCCTGACTGACATCATTCAAGCTGTGGGATGGAGGTCAGAGACAATACTCCCCAGCTTTAACCTCGGAGACATTTCATCCTAAAGGGCCCATTTTGACCTGGTGGGACCTATATCAGCAGCACAACAGGCTACCTTCCCAGGTCATTCAGCAGCTACACAACAATGCATATTACTCTACTTCCACTGGATTTGCAGGAGTGAAACATTTTATTTTAGAAGCTGCATCCATACATTGATCATGCGGTAGTTATAGCCCATATCTGACACAAGACTCTAAGCTGCTTCACATATGTTAGGAGACCAGAGCCAGGGCCAACTCCAGGGTAAGGGGATGTAATTCCCTCCACCTCTTACCTATTCTCACATATCATGATAAGGTAACGTATTTGAAGAAGAAACCAATTTTGGGAGTAAAATATTTCTTGAATAATACTTGCCCTATTGTAATATTAGCAAATGCTTCAGTGGCATCTGACAGTTGATGGGATTTTGGTGTCAGTCCCTCTATCCGAGGGGAAACCCTTCTCATCTGACTTATGCCTTGGCAAGATGCCAACCTTTTAGAACTTTTGTTGCTTAAACAAGCCAGAAGATGCAGTGAACATCTTTTTTAGCTTGTGAAGGCTGTACTGGATGATGTAACATATTAGGATAAATATTGTTGTAGAAACATATTTTCAGAGTCTGTTATAGATCTTACAACTTAGGGAGGAAATTCCCCCTTCCATTTGAAGAAAAGGGAGGAATTGTCTAAATACAGGAATGATTTGCAAAGAAATAATAGTAGGGCCTGAAAATGTGATGCATGATCTTGGTGCATTCAGTAGATTTTTCAGCACAATGTTTTAGAAATTAGCATGAGTACCACAATCATGCATCCAAGAATAGATTTTACACCTTTATGCCAGAAGGGTTGAATGTTTGACTGGTTTGCAAGAAATTAGCTCCAGGTTTTAATATTGAATTCTAAATTTTAGCTTGATCAAAACAAAACCTAAAATCTTTATATTAACTGTCTCAGATTTAATTTGATTGTTTAGCAAAGTTTTATTTGAAAAGTTTAATATTAAATGTAACTTTTGAAAGGTTGCTGAAGAAGATTGTGGTTCCGCTGCCGCCAGTGAGATGCCTGCTGAGCCTTATTTTGTTGACTTCTTACGAGATGCCCCAGAGGCTACAGGTAGATACTGGGCTTTTTATAAATATTTGAACTATTAAAAAATAATTGAAGTTTACCTATTTTTAGTCTCTTAGTCTGTAAAAGTGGAGCATGTTATACTTTGACCCTGACTCTCCTTCTGTCCACTATTTCCTTTTCTGCATGATATCTTCAGTTCTACAGCACGTACCTTTACCAAATTTTGTGGAGAGCTTGCATGTGGGGTAAGGAAGAAGCCTATTGTTTTCTTGGTCAAAAGGTAAAAGATGAGCGTCACTGTAGTTGAGAGAGAAAAATGGTTTCCACACAATAACATTAGTGCTATATTACATATTGGGACCAAACTATGGGTAAGGAAGAATCTGGTCGATTTTGGGGTCAAAAGGTAAAAAGTCAAGGTCAGTGTAACTGAAATAAGAAAAATGGTTTCTGTACAATAACATTAGTTATAACTCGCATAGCTGGACCAATCTTTGTGGGTCACTTGCACTTTGTGTAAGGATTAAGCCTATCAATTTTAGGTCAAAAGGTCAAACTTCAAGGTGACTGTTTTATGCATGAAAGAAGAAAACTGGTTTTGCACAGGGGAATTAGTTTTACATTACAGACCTGGACCAAACTTTGTGGATAGATTACACTTGGGGTAAGGAAGAAGCTGATTGATTTGAGGGTCAACAGTCAAGATAACTGTGACTGAAAGGAGAATAATGATTTCTGCACAAAAAATGTGTGTTCTCAACCATGTACCTTCACCAAAGTTTGTGGATGACTTACATATTGAGTAAGAAAAAACTGATCGATTTGGAGGTCAAAAGGTCAGATGTTAAGGTCACAGTGACTGAAAAAAGAAGAATGTCTTTTTGCATAATAACTTTAGTTCTAGACCATGGACCAAAGTTTGTGGAGTGTTGCACTTTAGGTATGGAAGAAGCTATTGATTTTGGGGTCAAAAGGTAAAAGGTCAAGGCTCAAAGAAAAATGGGTTTTGCAGAATAACATTTGTTCTAGTGTAAGTTCCTTGACCAAACTTTGTGGATGGCTTGCACTTTGCATATCTGCCAACCTTCAAGACGGTGTAGAGGGGGTTTTGAGATCCAAAAGTGTTTTGTGGTCCCAATGCAGGGTCAGTGCATATGACCCAAATAAGCGACCTTGTACAATTGAGAATAAGCCTGTAGAAAAGGACTGGAAATTCACATTTGAAAAAAAATAACTTTCCTGCTCTCAATAGCTCATTGGAGGGTTGAAGGTTTTGCAGATGTCATTAGTATTCATATTTGCACTCCTTAGAGACTTGATGGCACTGTGTAGCAGAAAAACACTTCAGTTTTTGCAACTTGGTCTGTCGATGATTGTATAAACCTGTTACTTTTGGGATTAGCTCTGCAGTCATGCATTGTATGCACTGTTGCTCTTACAAAGTCAGACTACATCAACCAGAATTTTGCTGGGCTTTGCTCACTTTGCAGATGGTTCATCCTTCCCTGAATCACAGGTGCATTTTAACATTTTGCCTTTAAAAATGAATCACACTTCCACACTGCTCCTAACTTTACCATTCCAACTGCCAAAATAATCACGTTTTGCATTTTATGTATGGAGTAAACTCTTACTTCAGAGAACACTGATCACACACTATCGAATAATCTTTAATAAAGGTGGCTTAAACATTCTCATTCATGGCAATGAATTGTAATACTTTTGTTTCTTCAGCACGCATCTCTGATTTATCTAAGGTCACTAATTGGGCTGTTCCATTTCATGTACTTTACCTAACATGCAATTTAGCCTAATGCACTCTTCCACAGCAATGCTCAAAGGGCTAGCAAACACAAAATCACCCTATTTATTATATTTCAGTTAAATAATCAGTGGAGTGGTGGTTGTTTATCTCTGATTGCCTTTACCTTTTAATCACCTCTGTGACAATTAATGGTATAAACTGCCCAGTGGTAATAGCTTTCCATGAGCATTAAGCATGAAGCTTTGCGAGTCAGGACTGTTTACTGTTTAAACAGGCTACAGCTTACTGGCATATATGGTGGTGTCAATCTCACTCTCTATCTCTCTGTTTCATTTTTGTATGATTTTTTGGAAATTGTGTTTTTATAAAAATGACTTTTGGGGGTTTGTTAGTTAATAGTGTTTTTTGTGTGACACTGTGATATGGCAGTTATGACTTAGGCTAATAAAGAAACCTATAGATTCTGTTTTTATAGAGGTCAGAGGTCATGGTCATGGCAAGTCTACTAAGAAAATAATGGTTTCTTCACAGGAACTTGAGTCAAGATGCATACCTTAACCAAAGGTTCAGGTCATTGAGACTCATTGGTCAATAATCTCCAAGTGAACCATGCCCTACTAGTTCCTAAATAGAAGACTATTAAAGACATGGGGCATGGGTATAATGTGTCATTCATGGTACTCTTGTTATCAATGATAACAATATTGACAAATTTAATGACTTATGTCATCCTAATTACAGATTATTCACTGAGATTATGTAACATTTAAATGTAGATTTTTTACTTTAGAATTAGAAGGCTTACACACATATATACCAACGTCTATTTAATTGTTACTAATGCCTGTATACAGCATTTCATTAATTTAGCCAAATCTCACTGAAATGTGGCAAAATAGCAGAATACCAGATTTTGGAAGGTGGTGGCAATGTGGTCAACACACTGGCCTTAGGTGCTAGAAGATCCAGGTCCGAATCCCGGTGCGGGCAAGAAGCTGCATTCCTGGACACCTCCACTAGTATCATCAGCAGGCATGATGCTAACCATTGCGTCATCTGTCAGATATAGACATTAAATGGTGTTTCCCTATTAAGGGAGAGTCACACCCTGTGCAAGTAAAATATCCCTCCAAGGGTATTAGAAAAAGAGTAGGTGCCTGTCGCCGCCACAGAGGTTCTCCCTGCACCTGGAGTGTGCATAAGTGTTACGACTCTATGGTCTAAGAAAAATGTAACAGAAAGAAAGTGAAACCAACAAATCAAGTAAAAAATCAACAAGCAATTTATTACTAGATAATAAAAATGAAAAATCAAAAAGTCACTTACGGTAATGTGTTTTGAAATCCTAATAATCCAGTAAGAATGATTGTTCTAATCACAAGTCCTAAATATAGAATGTTCCGAATTCACAGCTGTGTCCTTGAATGTTATGATGTGCTAATGGTCTCCAAAGTCCTGATGTACTAGTAATCTTTGATGTGCTGATGTCAAAATGAAGTATTCCAAAATATCTGAATAAGTTCACTTAAATTCCAAAATCATCAATTAAAAATCCAAAATCCAAAAGTTTATGAGCACTGTTATAATCCAATGAATATTTAAAATAATTCCTCTCTTAGAATTTGGAATGAATTTTCACAACTGTAATAGCTCTTTACAAGACTGATGGTAATGTCAAAACTGAAAAAATGTCCACCAAACATGGTATATATAAAGATTGGTCACATGACAGAATGTTCTAGAATATGAGTCATCTTAATGGAATTCTAACTGTAAACAAAATTCAACCTTGACCTTCAAATTGAGAAAACATATTGATCAAAACAACCTAATTCAAGGACACTAGTTAAACATGTTTTTCCTGATAAACACCAAGATTCAAGCAAATATTAAAGTTAAGAAACATTTATAATTTCCTAAAATATATATAATATTATATAAACATCATACATAACACCTCCCCTCATAAAGAAAAAGAAAGATTTATATAATAAAGCTTTCTTTTGAACATACATCTAATACTATAATAACCAAAATTACATAAGAACATGTTTTATGATACTGGACTTAATTACATCAAGCAATATTACATTTCTAGGCACGTGAGAGTGCATCTGCAATCACATTGTCTTTTCCCCTGATGTGTTTGATGTCAATGTTATATTCCTGCAATATCAAACTCCATCTCAACAATCTCCGATTTTTATCTTTCATTTTGTTGATGAAAGTAAGGGGATTGTGATCACTGTACACAATAATTGGAGAAAGAGCTGAGGTAACATACACTTCAAAATGCTGTAAAGCCAATATCAAAGCCAAACATTCCTTCTCAATTGTGGAATAATTTTTCTGGTGCTTGTTTAGTTTTTTAGAAAAATAACACACAGGGTGATCCACACCACTTTTGTCTTCCTGAATCAATACTCCACCAACCCCTGCATCACTTGCATCAACAGATAATTTAAATGATTGGCTAAAATTTGGTGCAGAAAGAACTGGTGCATTCTTAAGCATGGCCTTTAACTTGTCAAAAGATTCCTGACACTTGTCAGACCAATGAAATTTGGTTTTCTTACTCAATAAACTTGTTAAAGGTTCAGCAATTTTGGAAAAATTGGAACAAAATTTCCGATAATATCCAGCCATACCTAGAAATCTCATCAGTTGCTTTTTACAAATTGGAACTTGAAATTCAGAGATAGCTTTGACCTTAGCTTCTATAGGTTTAACTTGACCTTGTCCCACAATATGTCCTAAAAATGTGACACAAGCATGGCAAAACTCACTTTTGCTCAAATTAATTGTCAGATTCGCATCACTGAGTCGATCAAAGAATTTTCGAATGGTTTCCAAATGATCTTCCCAGGTGTTGTTGTAGATAATGATGTCATCGATATAAGCGTCACAATTATCAAGACCAAATGTTATTATGTTCATCAGACGTTGAAACGTTGCAGGCGAATTTTTCATTACAAACGGCATGACTTTATATTGATAAAGTCCATCTGGAGTTACAAATGTTGAAATTTCTTTTGCCCTTTCCGTCAGTGGAATTTGCCAGAATCCTTTTAAAAGGTCAAACTTGGTGACATATTCCGCATTTCCAATTTTATCAATGCAATCGTCCATTCTTGGGATTGGAAATGAATCAGTTTTGGTGACACTGTTGACTTTTCTGTAGTCGGTACACATACGGAATGTATTATCTGGCTTGGGAACAAGAATACATGGTGAACTCCAGTTACTTTTACTTGGTTCTATGAAATCATTCTCCAGTAAATACTGAATTTCTTTCTTCAGATAGTTCTGTTTGAGAGGATTCATCCTATAAGGATGCTGTTTCACAGGCGCAGAATCTACAATGTCAACGTCATGATAAATTTTACTTGTTTGTGTTGGAACATCAGGAAAAAAGTGCTCAGAGTCATGTAATAGCTGTTTTAGTTCATTTCTTTCCTGTTGTTGTAGATGTGAAAGTTTCTGGTCTAGGTTGTTCAATATTTCTGAATTCCGAAGATTGGTTATACCAGAGTCACTATAGTCTGATTGTATTCCATCGTTGATATCTTCACTGTGTGGGACAGGTACAACTAATTTAACAGAATAATTAGCTGAGCTATCTCTGTCAAAATATTCCTTTAACATATTTATATGACAAAGTTGTTTCTGTTTCCGTCTCCCAGGAGTGTTAATGATATAATTTAAGTCATTTACTTTTTTTTCAACGGTATAAGGACCATAAAATTTAGCCTGAAGAGGATTCTGAGGTATGGGAAAGAGAGCCAGAACTTTGTCACCAGGTTTAAAACTCCTTTCCTGTGAATTTCTGTCATACCTTAATTTCATTTTTGACTGGGTATTGTGAAGATTAGTTCTTGCTACTTCACAGGCCTTTGACAACTTGTATTTGAAATCAGAGACATAATCAAGAAGATTAATCTTTGAATCTTCATTTGAAAGAAGTTTCTCTTTCAATAATTTCAGTGGTCCACGGACAGTATGACCAAAAACTAGTTCAAAGGGACTAAAACCCAACGACTCTTGAACTGATTCCCTAACAGCAAACAACAACAAATGAACACCCTCATCCCAATCCTTTTCTGTATCAAAGCAATATGATCGAATCATATTCTTCAAAGTTTGATGAAATCTTTCCAAAGCACCTTGACTTTCAGGGTGATAGGCAGAAGATTTAAACTGTTGGATGCCTAATTCATGCATAACTTGTTGGAAAATTCCAGACATAAAATTTGACCCTTGATCCGACTGGACAGATTTGGGAAGGCCAACAAGTGTAAAAAACTTCACCAAAGCTTTCACAATAGTTTTAGTTTTTATATTTCTCAGAGGAATTGCCTCTGGAAATCTTGTAGATGCACACATGATGGTCAACAAGTATTGGTTGCCTGACTTGGTTTTAGGTAAAGGACCAACACAGTCTACTATTATTCTACTAAATGGTTCATCAAATGCAGGAATAGGTTGCAGATGAGCCTTAGGTATCTTCTGATTGGGTTTTCCTATCAATTGACAAGTGTGACAAGATCTGCAGTATTTAGAAACATCACTTTTGAGTTTCGGCCAATAAAAATGATTCAAGATCTTGTGATAAGTCTTACGGACTCCTAAATGACCAGCCAAAGGAGTTTCATGGGCTAAATTAAGAATTTCCTGTCGATATGACTTAGGAACAACAATTTGATAGCTCACTGACCACTCGTCACCAGCTGGTACATCAGGTGGTCTCCATTTCCTCATAAGGACCCCATTTTTCACAAAGTAACACACTGGAACTTGTGTGGCTTCAGTTTCACTAATAGCCCTCTGAAACAAACAAGATATCTCGGGATCTTGCTCCTGTTCAACGACAAGGGATTGTCGTTTGTCATCCTGATTAGAACAAAGAGAATGAGTTGCCAAAAGAGGATCACTGTGATCAATACCATTTGATTGATCAATACCTGAGGAAAAAGTGACCTCATCAAAAGACTGACCAATACATGTGTCAGCTAAAGGAATAATATCCTGATCAACATCACTCTCAAGAGCTCTTTTTGCCATAGCTCTAGTAACTGCACAAGCAGGGTACAAATCAGGGATTTCAGTTTTGACAGGATCAAATTTCTGATCCAAACAAGGCTTGTCAGTTACAAGTGGATTAACCACAACCTTATCTCCAGCTAGGTCATTGCCTAGTAATAAATGAACACCCTCTATGGGTAAAGAAGTCACTGCCCCAACAGTCACAGGTCCAGAAACTAAGTCTGATGCCAAATTTACACAATGGAGAGGAACATTTACAAAGCCGCACTCAACTCCCTGAACAAGAACACTTTCACTTGAAGAAGACTCCTCAGACAAAGGCAAAGTACCTGATAATAAAAGACTCTGAGAAGCTCCAGTGTCCCTTAATATTTTAATTGGGATAGGTTTGGCAGAATCACCAATAAGTGATATAGAACCTTCTGACATGAATGGTTCATAAGCCTCTAAAATAGAATCAGACTGGGGTTTGTTTGACCCAACAAATGTATTGCTTTCAATACAAGACCGTGACCTTGACCTCTTTGAAATAAGAGCATTTGGAAAAGCTCTGTCTTTACTCTGTTGCTTATTTTTCAACTTGAAGCAATCAGAAATAACGTGCCCTTTCTTTTTACAATAAGTGCACGTAGGAAGAGATAAGGATTTCTGATCAGTCTTATCAGATGTTTGATTCCTAACAGTTGTGCTGTTGTGAAATTTGGAAGTACTCGAATGAGATTGAAATGGTTTTTTTACCAGAAAACTGCTGAGAGGACGACTTATTGCCAAATGAAATTTTGTGAGTCAAGGAATAATCATCAGCCATACGAGCAGCATTTTCCAAAGTTTCCACATTCTGCTCGTCAAGATAGGTTTTAACATCACTATGGATGCACCTCTTGAACTCTTCAATTAATACGAGCTGTCGGAGGTTATCATAACCTTGATCAACTTTCTTGGCTGAGCACCACCTATCAAATAGTTGTTCTTTATCCCTTGCAAATTCGACATGAGTTTGTCCAGTTTCTTTTCTACAATTCCTAAACCTTTGTCGATATGCCTCTGGTACCAACTCATAAGCTTTCAAGATGTACTCCTTAACCACATCATAATCAGTGCTTTGTTGTACTGACAGTGAAGTGTAGACTTCACGAGCTTTGCCAATAAGTACACTTTGTAATAACAAAGTCCAATGCTCTCTGGGCCATTTCAAGTTTTCAGCTATTTTCTCGAAATGAAGAAAGTATTTATCTACTTCTTTTTCCTGAAAAGGGGGTACTAACCTAATATATCTAGTAACATCAAAACCTGGACTTGTGTTTAAAGGAGTGGAGTGTGCTCTGTTTGCCAGTTCTAATTCTCTTAATTTAAATTGCATTTCCCTTTCTTCTCTTTGCATCTGCATTTGTATCTGCCTCTCTTCTTTCTGCATTTGTATCTGCCTCTCTTCCTTCTCTCTCTCCATCTGTATCTGCCTCTCTTCTTTCTGCATTTGTATCTGCCTCTCTTCCTTCTCTCTCTCCATCTGTATCTGCCTCTCTTCTTTCTCTCTCTCCATCTGTATCTGCCTCTCTTCTTTCTGCATTTGTATCTGCCTCTCTTCCTTCTCTCTCTCCATCTGTATCTGCCTCTCTTCTTTCTCTCTCTCTCTCTGAATCTGAAGCTTTGCCAATTCTAAATCAATCTGGTTCTTTAACTCTAATTCCCTTAATTTCCTGTCAGAACCAGATACAGGCTTTCTCTTCAAACTTAAAGCACTGCTATCAAAAATTCCCTTTCCTACTAAATACTGAATCAAAATAATCTTTATCTCCTGTTTTGTCAATGATTCTTTTGCCTCAGATAGACTGTATTTTCTGGCAAGCTCGAGCAACTCATCCTTTCTCATGCACTGTAACCCCTCTTGGGTAGGTTTTGAAATGAAATTCTGAACATTAGATGCCATTGTAAATACTTGTTGGTTTCACACAAAAAAATTTCTCTATTAAAAATCTTTGCCAAAGACAAAAAAAATTCAGAGACAAAATCAATATGAATTTCAAAGATAAATTTAATATCTCTAATATGCTTTAAAGAAATTCAATCCCGGACGAGCCCCCAATTTCTGTTACGACTCTATGGTCTAAGAAAAATGTAACAGAAAGAAAGTGAAACCAACAAATCAAGTAAAAAATCAACAAGCAATTTATTACTAGATAATAAAAATGAAAAATCAAAAAGTCACTTACAGTAATGTGTTTTGAAATCCTAATAATCCAATAAGAATGATTGTTCTAATCACAAGTCCTAAATATAGAATGTTCCGAATTCACGGCTGTGTCCTTGAATGTTATGATGTGCTAATGGTCTCCAAAGTCCTGATGTACTTGTAATCTTTGATGTGCTGATGTCAAAATGAAGTATTCCAAAATATCTGAATAAGTTCACTTAAATTCCAAAATCATCAATTAAAATCCAAAATCCAAAAGTTTATGAGCACTGTTATAATCCAATGAATATTTAAAATAATTCCTCTCTTAGAATTTGGAATGAATTTTCACAACTGTAATAGCTCTTTACAAGACTGATGGTAATGTCAAAACTGAAAAAATGTCCACCAAACATGGTATATATAAAGATTGGTCACATGACAGAATGTTCTAGAATATGAGTCATCTTAATGGAATTCTAACTGTAAACAAAATTCAACCTTGACCTTCAAATTGAGAAAACATATTGATCAAAACAACCTAATTCAAGGACACTAGTTAAACATGTTTTTCCTGATAAACACCAAGATTCAAGCAAATATTAAAGTTAAGAAACATTTATAATTTCCTAAAATATATATAATATTATATAAACATCATACATAACAATAAGCACTTCTACCCATAATACCTAATATACAAAGGTCTGGCAGTAATTAGATAGATAGATTCATTTGTAGCCAGTCTGACTAAAATCTGACTTATTATAAGTAGATCTGACAGGAAATGATAATGGTTCATGTTCTATCGACCTTTGGAATTCCCAGTCCATTTATTTTTAGTAGCCTATCAGCAAATTTGTTGCATTTTGTGTTTGAGAGAATTTTTGTTAGCAACGATATGTTCCGAATGATGGTTTTCACTTTCATAAATGTGAAAGCTGTAATTGAATTGGTGAATGAAAGGTCAACAGAACATGACCTTGTATTAGTGTCCATCAGATGTCCAGTATGTTGGAGATCTCGATTTTAATCAGATTGGATTCATAACCAACATGGACAAGATTAGTTTTACCGTAAGACATCAGTTAAACAGGTGCCACTTCTCTGGACTTTTGCTCATATGAACCAACGCAATTTACTCTGTATAAATTTATTAGTTATCCAGACAACCAATTATCGATACAAAATCCATGTAACCCAATGAGTCGGGATCATTGACATTTTACTCTAATTTCATTCTAAAACTTCTTTTTGATAATACCACATGATTAATACAGATTTTGTGTCAATGATTGTAGGTTTGCGTTAAGTTGTAAGGTGTCACAACAACTAAAGAATCACGAAGCAAACAGGTGTGATTCATCCAGTTCCGGAATTGTCACTTGCACTAAAATATTTAGTCATTTCATTCAAAAACAACTATTTTTAGATTTTTTTAAATGTTGCATCCTGGTTAGTGCCTCACATTAGTAAGATAGTCTTGGTACATCTCAACTTATAACTTTAAATGCATAATTGTAAATGTAATGTTTTCTTCGCTCTTGGGGTACTGCTACAGTATGAATAAGACATGGGGGTGGTTCAGTTCCTAAAATTTGATGGTACCATGGTAATTCTATGGAAAAGAGTTTGATTTGTCCATTCAAATTGATACAGATGTCTATGAAAAGAGTTTGATTTGTCCATTCAAATTGATACAGATGTCTATGATAAGAGTTTGATTTGTCCATTCAAATTGATACAGATGTCTATGAAAAGAGTTTGATTTGTCCATTCAAATTGATACAGATGTCTATGAAAAGAGTTTGACTTGTCCATTCAAATTGATACAGATGTCTATGAAAAGAGTTTGATTTGTCCATTCAAATTGATACAGATGTCTATGAAAAGAGTTTGATTTGTCCATTCAAATTGATACAGATGTCTATGAAAAGAGTTTGATTTGTCCATTCAAATTGATACAGATGTCTATGAAAAGAGTTTGATTTGTCCATTCAAATTGATACAGATGTCTATGAAAAGAGTTTGATTTGTCCATTCAAATTGATACAGATGTCTATGAAAAGAGTTTGATTTGTCCATTCAAATTGATACAGATGTCTATGAAAAGAGTTTGATTTGTCCATTCAAATTGATACAGATGTCTATGATAAGAGTTTGATTTGTCCATTCAAATTGATACAGATGTCTATGATAAGAGTTTGATTTGTCCATTCAAATTGATACAGATGTCTATGATAAGAGTTTGATTTGTCCATTCAAATTGATGTCTATGATAAGGTAGACACTGAGGCTACTAGTCCAGTTAATTTTGAAGAATATACAAAATGTTTTAAGGCATCAGATTCTAAAATTTACCATCCTCAGAAGTGTAAATATCATCTGACAATTGGAAATCAAGATGCAAATGAGTTTATGGCCCTATTTTTGATTCCAAAGTGTGTATGGCAATTTTAAGACCACTAATATTTATGCAGTGTTTTATTTCTGGATATATTCCATGGATCTCAAAACCTCTGATATTTCACCTTAGGTGCACACAAGTGATACTTTTTCTTCAGAATCCCTTTATTCAAAGGTTTGAAGTACCAATTTTATCATTTTTCAAAAGTTAAGTATTTAAAAAATATGCCTAAATTAAATAAAATTGGTTCTTACAAATGAAATAAATGATTTATTTGTAAAAGTATATCATAACATGCTAATGATAATTTGTAACATATGGCAGGACATGATCCTCCAATTAGACAACTTTCTTGTAAGACAAATTGAACTCTGGAACAAACCACACTGTAGCAAATGAAAACAAACTAGGCAGTTATGCTTCAGCATTGCTACAGATAAAGAAAAAGCAAATTTATTAAATGGGTCCAACTTTTGTCAGCTCTTCAAAGTATCACTAAACTAATTGAGTCAATCAGCTGCTATTGCATCCTATTGTAGTCCCTACGAAAACCATTAATATTTTTTCTCTGATTTTTCGTAGAGATTTGCTAACCAGTGAAGAATGTTACTTGCATTAAATAGAAAGCAGCATTAAAGTCTTACCAGAAAATAAAATGTTTATTGAGTTCAACCTCGTGATTTTTGTGTAGAATGACAAAGGGAACAGGTATGATTCGGCCGATTCTGGATAGGCCACTTGCACTCATATTTCCAATCATTTCATTCAGATGCAACTATTTTTATGCAATCTGTGCTGATTTTTTTTAAATGTTGCGTTCTGGTTAGTGCCTCACATAAGTCAGATAGTCTTGGTACATCTGAGCTTGTAACTATAAATGCACTGGATCTCATCAGAAATGTAGAAAAATGAAAGAAATACACAAGGAAATTAATTATTGTAGTAATATCAGTAAACAAAGATGGCCTGAAAAGGAAACTTGTATAGAATCAGTGAAATATGCAGAATAAAAATCCAGAATTAGAGTTGCAAGATTTTGTTAAAAAGAAGGGTTATATTTGTGAATGTATGTATGTTTGTGTGTGTGTGTGTATGTGTATGTGTATGTATATATGTATGTATATATATATATATATATATATATATGTATGTATATATATATATATATATACATACATATATATATATATATATATGTATGTATATATATATATATATATATATATATATATATATATATATATGTATATATGTATATATATATATATATATATATATATATATATATTGTTTATAGATGTATTGGATTATGGAAATCATGATCAAGTGCTTGCCATATGTTGGTTTGTGTAATTGACCAATATCTGAATCTTGATGTTGATTAATTGTGTCACCATTTTCTATTTTTTATATAAAGCTAATGATGAGATTTTTTACCTGGTTATGCTAACTTTCTCTCTGCAGGTGAGGAGGGTGAGGATGCTGACCTTGAGGCACCCAAGATTTATGAGCCAGTTCCAACCCTAGAGCTCCTGGCAGAAAAACTTACAGCCTATCAGGAGCAGTACAATGAAACAATCAGAGGGGCCAAAATGGACTTGGTGTTTTTTAAGGTAAATAGCAGTATTTTTAAAAAAGTTTCCACCTGTCCAATACAAATATTTTGCTGATACAGTTGAATAAAATCAGTCATGAGTTTTATTGGTAAATCCAAGGGCTTGATTACATGCCATGCACACATGAATGCACTTGGTAGACTTCTCCACTTCACCTGTAACTTTGCCATTATTTTGCAGTCCGGTAGAATTTGTTACTGTGATACCCTCTGCCTGTCTGTCTTTATATCTGTCCATAACTATCTCCTAAAACACTGGATGGAAATTCACCAAACAAAGTAGATAAGTTGCCCATGCGACGACCATTTATGAGGGAGGTATAGTTTTTGATTCCCATGCCAGGGTCCCTGTTAGGGGTGAAGGGTCAAACATACAAAAATTGCAATTAGAATGAAAATTTTTTTGTTTACATTTTTTTAAAACAATATTTAAACATGCTGTCATAGCATAAGGACACATACTATTATGCTACTGATTTGGGGTTATGACCCTGGGTCATGCTCAGTGGTGGTGGTGGTCAGGGTTGTGGAGGTAGGATTTGTATGCCATAGTGAGCCATGGAAGTAACTACAGTTTAACTACTATTTTCTTATTGGATATTAGGATGCCATGACCAACTTGGTGAAAATCTCCCGCATCATTCGCACACCTCGTGGCCATGCCCTGCTTGTTGGTGTGGGTGGTTCCGGGAAACAGAGCTTAACTCGTCTGGCCTCCTACATTGCTGGATACAAGACATTCCAAATCACTCTCACAAGGTAAGTATTGAGTAATTTCTAAGGCATAAAAAAGACAGTTTCTGATTAAAGGTACTGGGTCTGGGTTCATTATGTAAAATATAACATGGTGTATTTGAAACATTTGGTCTATAGCTCGTTGTTTATGGCAAACAAAACAAAAGCTAAATTATGATTGAGATTTTACTTAGAAAAAAGAGCTGACTTGCAGGTCTATTTTAGAACCGAAAATTTGTTTGGGGTGAGCAAGGATTCCCCACGCCAGGTCAAACAAGAGGGAAATTGTCTGAATCTTGGCAAGCTTTAACAAAGTAAACAAAGGTAGAGCTTGCAAATATTATGCACAATGTTTGTACATTAGTTTGATCTTTTGGTGCAGTCTTTGAGACATTAGAGTTAGTTATGCAATTCATCATCCTAAAATAGACCCTGAACTAGGAAAGGTATTTTGATAGTGGCTCTTCTGGCTGAGATTGGACTTGGAGTTTTATCTACCTTTAATGTTCTAACAGTCATTCAAAGCTTAATACATGTACTTTACAGTTATCATGGAATTTATTGTTGTCTATATTTAAATAGTGTTTATTCCAAGTCAAAGAAGACATCTGTTAATAAAGCTGACAATTTCTGCACAATTAATTCAGTATCATTGCAGTTGTCTGCAAATGTGTAATTTCTAAACAGAGCAGGCCATTCAGTGGATTGAACCTAATTTCCCTCTGCCCTAACATTGCTAAACCTTTTTCTTAATAAATTTACACAGCTCTGATTTCAGATCATGGTGAAGTTATTACTTGAACAGTATACTTACCCTCATGTTAATGATCTTGTAAGGTGTGTGACACATTCTAATCAGAACAGGGTTATTAAACCTGAATACTTGTACGAATAGCTCTGAAAGAGATGGTAATTCCTTATGGAAAAAACAACAATATAACAAAAGCAATGGCATAATGGACAGTAATATTGATAATCAGGTCTGGGCAAATTTAAAAATTACTAATCATGAAGCAGGACAAAAGACTACAATGTAACTGGTTTATCAGCTCACCTGCACTAAGCACAGGGGAGCTTATAATATACCCTGGGTGTTGTAGTTGTCCTTTGTGGCAATGTTGACATTAGCAAATGAACACCCTTTATGTTTAAGTCAGTATGTGTGGAGGCAAACTTTGTAGTCTTCTGACAGTTCCATTTCTTATTGCTGTTTTTCTAGAAAATGTTACTCATGCTTACCCACCACATCTATCTCATTAGGACCAGCAGATGAGTGGATATTTCGAGACCTTTTAACGAGACTGTTGGTAACCAATCATATACAGTAAAACTTCCCTCAACCAGCCTCTCTGTAACGCAGCCACCTTCTGCAGACTGGCAACATATTCTGGTCCCAACAAACCATTATAATGCTATTGCTGTCTTCCATTTCCAGATATTTCTTGTTGTTTTCTAGAAAATGTCACTCATCCATATCCACCAACCAATAGTAAATGCATTGTGGATTATGGAAAATCCACATTTCCACAGTGGAAATTAATCTTTCCATGCTGTTGTCTGTCATGGACCAGATATAGTGGTGGTCCTGAATGTCCACATCGATGCTTGTGGTGGACAGATCAAGTTTTATTGCCCCAATTGGAATGTCTCAGCAATATAATTCTGTAATAATTGACGTTCACCACATCACATGGAACTTACCTCTGGCTGAGCTACAGTAGAAAGTGCAGATTGCTCTTATTAAGTTGTACACAATGCCATTTAATATTTAAAGACTTGCCCACTAAAATGCATTGACATAGTGTGCTGCAAAATGATAGATAAATTTCTGAGCAAAGCATCCCATGGGAATATTTAGGTGCCTCACAAAATAAAAAAAGTTTAATGATACATGTACAGTGATTTTAATAACCATGAGAGATAGAGAGAGAGAGAGATTCTGTTTTTAAACAAACTAAAGGAAGTCACACGTAAGTATTAGTGGGTTCATTTGAGAAGTAATAAGACTTTGAAGCAATATGTAACATGATTGCATGGACTACTTGTTCAGTTATTAAAATAAAGAATGCGAGATGTGCAGTGATTTTTTTATATTATTCTCCCAGTCACGACCACACATTCCCACACAATGAAATATACATAGCACTATCCAAAATATAACCTCTAGTCCAGCCTCTATGTAGTACTTCTGCACCAAATATACATTTTCATGCAACACATTTTCTCAAGAACTATGCAAGTTTACCTTTACCGCAAACATACTGTTTGTATGCAGATTGTACAAAGTACACGCTGCTGTATTCTTTTGCCAACAGCTCAAACAAATATACTAATGATTGCTGGCTTGGTCATCTGACGAGTTTAATATTACCAATGGATGGGTGAAAGTGATGAAAAAGCATAATCACTTAAATATTTTTGGTAGGAGATAAATTTGTATGTATTATTTTCAGTTGATGCAAATACAACTTCATTTGGGACAGTACATTCTTTCAGTCCACGTGACAAATAATGCTAAACCTTTCTCAAATGTCAAACGAATATTGTTTTATTAACAGTTTCATTACTAACTTGTTACATTTTGACCCGATTATCCTTTTAAGAAGTTGGCATGAATACAAATAAAACACTGTCGCCAAAGAACATGTACAAAATGCGTATTTAGAAAGGGTTTAGCAATTAAGCCAACAATGTGAAAATACTGAAATTATGTCCATGATTGCCCAAATGGCATTGAATCTTTGGGAACCAAAACTAAGTTTAAAGTCACATGAACAAACTGTGGACTCTGAAGTAGAATTACAAGCAATAATAATCCAAAGTTAAATGTCTGAAGATATACATGTACACAGCACATAAAACAGGGTGGGGACAGTTAGTAAGTATCGCCAGAAATTCCTAAGCCTTGTGTTTGCCAAGGCTATAAAATCTATCTCTAATTGCACTGATTGCTATTAATATGGGGCTTCATATTTTTAATAGCTTTAAACAGGCATCCCTGGTAGAACTTCTTTATCTGCTCCAAACTGAAGGTTGAAGAGGTTTTAGCTTCATAGGTTGTAAATACCAATTTTTTCTTGTTTATTATGAACCTTTCATATTAATTATAGGGTTGTTGTGAATATTGTCAGTGTGTTCATTCATTCAACTTTCAGTCTATTACATTTCTGAGCTTTTAGTTTGTTTATGTTAATTATGACCAAGTTGAACTATAGAACCAAACTAGAAGTCAAAAGAAAATAAGAAATGCACAGTAACAGCAGGTTAATAACCCAATTAATTACATAAATTCTTTTTGAAATTCAAAAAGCATTGCTAAGCAGCAATTTACTTTTTCACTTATTCTGAATAAAGAGTAGTATCAAAAAAAATTTTCTAAAGTTTGTCAGTAGGCGAATTCCAAAAGAAGATAACTGCAGCAGATTTAAAAAATGCATACTCTCTAATGATCAGTGTTTTTTTCCTAGTTAGCGATTAAAGCTACCATTATGTCGATTGGAAATTACAATGCATAATCTCTCTCTTGTTTTTGCATATAATAAACTCATTTATTACAAAGAAAGATGCATTTTTGAAAACAAGAAGACCTGTAGTGTAGTTGAGCTTTCGTTAAATATGTCATAGCTATGTGCTGCTGCGATAGACTTCTATTCTATGCGCTGCATTGAAAGATTAATAGGGAAAATGCAATTTTTATATGGTGTGCTTTATATACTGCTAGAAACCAATTTTACACAAAAATAGCACAACTTAACCCCATTACATTTTTCAGTCCATATTACAAGTCCAAAATTTGTTGTTCACAAGCTAATATCTTATTAGTTTTATAATGTTTGTTTTTGTGACAACGAGAAAGGTTTTCATTCAGAAGTTAATATTTCTTTTGAAACATAAGTGATAAAAATAACATCTAAGCTTGACACCTTCATGACTGACCATTGTTAACCGGCATAGCGGCTGACTTCATTGTAAGAATATCACTCATCGGCTGGTGCTTGCTGATAGGTTCACAAAAAAAGTGACCTTTTTCATGACAGTCACTTTCTTGATGACATGAAGAGCCACTCCTAGAGCGCAGCCTTCAATACAGTGTAGATGAATTCTGTGTGCATTTAAAAATTGGCATACTCTTAAATAATCAATGTTATTTTCAAAGGTGAGCAATAAAGCTACGGAAGAACATTTTCTAGCATAGCTCGCATCATTTTTTTTTGTATTATATTAATATAAGATGCCACATTATTCTTACTTAATAAACTGTAGACAGAATTATGACATACATGTCATTCTATCCCTTGTTCTTCATCGTGCATGTATGCTATTAATAATACAGCTTTCGTTTGTAATCGCTATTGGTCATAATTATTAGTCATAAAGTTTATATTCATTATCAGAAATTATTGTTGCTGCCTATGTCTCAGACGTTTGATAAATTTAATTAAGCTGTTACTTGATATAAACTTGATCTAAAGGACAAATGCAATAAATGATAACTATCTTGCTTGAACATCTTATGTGTTTGTGAAAAGATGGTGCTTTTCGCTGGTTTTTTTTATACTACTTTCAATAATTTCTCCAATAATTTCTCCAAAGGAGGCCTTGGAAATAGTATGAAACTTAAAGGGAAGCTATGACAAATTAATAAGCAGTACAACAAGCACTTTTATGTAATATCATTTATTGAGAAAAAAACATAAAAGTTATCACTTGATGCAGAACAGTATGTAAATTTCCGCATGTGCATCTGCTAACAGGTACATGTATATGTAGTCTATCAACAGGAATTTACATTGTTGCTAGGCAATTTTTCTGATGTACACTCTGTCCTGTACTGGGGTGAGAGGATATCCAAGAAATTTAAAACCTCATATTTTTTTCTATATTATGCATATTCAGCTGTATGTATCCCTAGCTAGGCCACTGATAAATACCACAGACAATGTTACTACTGTATAGTTTGTACAGGTAAAGGTATGAAATTGACACCTGCCATGGTTGGGTTTATGGCGTCAGGGTTTCTCCCATCTGTTTGTTTAGCGTGTTGACTCTCGGGGCGAATGCAGTAAAGTCAGTGAGGGGTGCAATAAAACCCACTACAGCTGCAATAAAATCCATGATAGATTTCCACTAGATTGAGTGAATGTATACTAGGCTTAGTGGCCATCCACCAGACATAGTGGCCATCCACTATTCATAGTTGCCACCTTTGTCCACATCCACCGTATTGAGTGGGCAACCCATAATCCGCGATGCATTTACTGTATATCTCATTAAGACAAGCAGATGAGCAGGTATTTGAAGCCTGATAATGAGACTGTTGATCCATAACCAGTGAAACTTCCCTAAACCAGCCCCTCTGTAGCACAGCCACCTTCTGCAGACTGGCTGCATATTCTGGTCCCGATAAACTGTTATAATATTTGGTTCCCACAGAATCTGGTTTATGAAAGTTTCACTGCACATGATTTTTGTGAAAGTTAATGACATCTTTTGTCAAAACCAACTGGCAGCAATAATGCATCCATTAACATCAAGTAATAATTTCAGTAACTAAAAATGTAATCACTGTTGATCTATCTAGTTTGGTGTTTTCCAAATTATATGTCTAGACAAGTTATTACACTAAACAAATCTAAAGAGCAACCTTTTATGCACCAGATCCTACAATGTGAGTAACCTGCTCGAGGATCTGAAGTTCCTGTACCGTACTGCAGGTCAGCAGGGTAAGGGGATCACCTTCGTATTTACAGACAACGAGATCAAGGATGAGTCCTTCCTTGAGTACCTCAACAACATCCTGTCCTCAGGAGAGGTTTGTATCATTCTTTTGTTCCTGTAGTTTAGTAAGAGAAGACACTAAATGATGTGTTTGTGGTTAGATCTTGATGGGAAACTCATGTTCCACATCCGACCTAATAACCACCCAGGGTGCTTTGAAAACTGATGTTTGGGGTAAATGCTTGAGTTAAACTTTCATTCTTAGAAGTGTTCAACTGACTGTTTGAAATCATCTGAAAGTTTCATTGAGAATTGATTCTAGCTTTAATTTTTTTCTAGTGTATCAACTTGAACCTATATATAATGAATTTTTATGTGTGTAATGGTTGATAATAGTTTGAGGCTCAACATCATGTTGATAGATTTCCTCCATACTGTTCATAATTTAAAAAAAAACAGATTTTAATTACTGCTTATATCCATCAGATAGGGGCATTATAAATTAGAGTAGGTGGAAAAAATGAAGTAGAAAATCGCCAAAAACTACAATATATGGAACAGTCTGCAAAAATCCATAGCCAAGAATTGCATGAGTAAATGAATGGGTAGTTATAAATGATACATGCCAGACTTTTATTAAATATCCAGATTTTTTAAATATGTCATTGTTTACAGGTGTCCACAGATGCCTGTGCCTAATAAGTTAGTTATATTAATCCAAGAATATATAATAGACCAACATGATGGGGTGGGGTGGGATGGTCTGGGATTTTCTTTCCAACCAGGATATTTATGTCTTTGAACTCAAGATAAAAAAAAATTCTCAAGTAATATGATGGATAGAATTAGGGTCTTTTTTCTTCCAGCTATCCAGGGGCTGGACATTTTTCTCTTAAAAAAAATATCCCCCCAAAAAAATTAAAGGGTTGGTCCCTTATTGTTCATCTTTGCACTCATTACATTAGAGATTGGATGGTACTGTTGTTCAAACATGCCTGATGATCTTGTTGAATATTTCTCAGCATATTTTCCTTTGCAACTGAATTTCTTTGCAGTATCTCTATTTGAGGACATTTCCTTACACAGGTCTGAAAAATTATCCTCGACAGCAAATGGCAGATTGTGCTCAGCTACAAACTTCAAAATAGTAGTAATGCACTTCAGCTCTTGTGACATGGTCTTTTGATGATTATTTAAACATGTTATTTTTTAGATTGAGTTCTGCATTCATGCATTGTCCTGATACTGAACGGTGTTATAGTGGGAAAGGTCAGAGGAAATTCAGACTAGGTGGTATTACTGTGTCGACTAATGACTAATGTCGATATTGTATTTTGCAGTATATGCAAAGAATAAAATGCTCCCTCCTTGGTACTGCACTCAACAAAGTCAGACTCCATCAACCAGGAGTTCTGAAATTTAGTTTTGCTTGGCTTTACCCACTTCACAGATGGCTCAACCTTCCCTGAATCACAGCTATATTTTGATATTTTTTCTTCAAAAATGAATCACTGACACACTATTACAACTACCAAAATAAACATGTTTGCATTTTATATATGGAGTGAAATCCAACCTCAAAGACACATTGCTGCTGATCATGAGCTAGCCAATAATCTTTTTAATAAAGATTACTTAAATATTCTCATTCAAGGCAAGTAAGTGTAATAATATTTGCTTCTTTAACACATGTCTCTCTGATTTACCTAGCTTCAAATGAATTGGGTTGTTTCACTTCATTTACTTTACCTATGCCAATGAGCCTAATGAGATCTCCCACAACACAAAATCACCCTATCTGTTGTCAGTCAATTAAGTAATCTGTGTAGTGGTGGTTGTGTCTCTGACAGACTTTACCTTTTAATTGTCTCTATCACAATTAAGTGTATAAACTACCCCGTGGTGATAGTTTTTCATGAACATTAGGTACAACTGTTTACTGTTTGTACAGGCTACAGGTTATGGGCATTTATCATGGTGTCAAGAAAGGTCTCTCTGTCTTTCTCTCTTTTTTCTTCTTCACAAGATTTAGTGAAAATCATTTTTTTATAAACACGACCATGTTGGGGACTTTGGGAGTCTAAAATTGTGGGTTTTTTTGTGACACATGTTCTGGCAGGTATGCAGACAAAAAACAAACACACTCACACACACACAGACTCACAACTGAAGATGCATAATAATAGTTGCCCAAATTTTCAACTAATACCAGCAACTAAAAATTATAGCAATAATAATGACAGTATAGATGTAGAATGTTTAATAAGGAAAATATTTTCTTGATGACAGCCAAATTCAGACTGGAGAAAAGGGGTGACAGTGGAGCCTCAGCCTTTAAATAAATGTGAATAAAGAACATTCTTTTTGGTCTCTTTTCTTTTTTTAAGAAGAAAAGTGAGACATTGTGATGCTGATGTCGGGATCAATAGCAGTGTCGGCAGCAGCATCACAGGGTTATTTTTAAAGCTGATAACTCCAAAATAGATGGGACAGAATTCAGTGTGACCAAAGTTTTATAAAAGGAACTGCTGTATCGTAAACTAATTTAATAATAACAATACTTAAGAAAACTTACTACACTACATTACCATAATAAAATATTGGGAATAAAAATTGAATACTTTCATCCAAAAATTTATTCATAATGATACAAAGTCATGCAGGTCATGTATGTGTTCTGTACCAGCTGTTTCAGTAATGGGTGTCGTTTTTTAGAATATGATTACACATACCTTTAAATGGCAATTATTCACTTTATTTGGATCCTCATACATCCATATTCCTTTGGGAGGTCGTTATTTACATGCCCTGAGAAACACATACAGCAAAACTCAATGTTAAAGTACGTGGACATTTTTGGACAAGGTCAACCTAAAGGTGTGATCCAGTACAAGTTGAATGTCGCCTGCTGTGATATCACAATAAAAGCTACTCATGTTGAAAAAAAAAAAATTATACTACCCTATATTGTGATGATTAGACCCGATGTGCTCTTTTCTTGACCCAGTTTAGTTCCTGGCCACCATTGTAAAAGTCCATAGCGATCAATAATTTTCATCTGGAAGTTTCTTGATGACAGTTAAGGTGCAGAGCATTCAATAATCAGGATTGAAGAGACTTTGGTTAAACTATATTGATATTAAATTTTAGAACAATAATTGATAGTTAATTTAAGATGAGCAAATATGCCTACATGACCACGTTGACATACACTTTAGAATTGTCAGCATCAGATGCTAAAAGCCTCATAACAAATACAAGTGTCATCCTGAAAAAGGTTTCTTGAATATAACTAAAAAGCATACATTTCAGCTTTGGTAAATATACATTGATACTTAATGAAATAGGGAATATGAACTTCTTCTTGTGCATTTATGTATACACTGTAGTACACAAACAAAACATGTCATTGCTATATGGATTGCCGACACATGTTGTTTCATGTTTTGCACTCGATATCACATCATCATTTTGCAGTAAAAGCACAGTAAAGGCTAATACCCATGTCAAAAACAAAACTGTTCTGTGAAGTACTGATATAGTAGATACATTCTGGAAATATCATTAAAATCAGACTTGGTCAAAAGCAAACCTAGTCCTTTATGAAATATCCGGACAACCAAACAAAATCTGTGTCTCCACAGGAGTCCAGATATCCATTTTTTTTACTGTATTATTATTATTATGTAAACATTTTGTCATGACAATTATTTACATGCAATATATTACTCCAGGTATCTGGTCTGTTTGCTCGAGATGAATTGGATGAGATTCTACAGGAATTGATTGGCCCAATGAAGAAGGATTTCCCTCGACGAGTTCCAAGCAATGAGATCCTGTACGACTACTACCTGTCACGTTGTCGTCAGAACCTCCATGTTGCTCTCTGCTTCTCACCAGTATGTACTTGTAACTTGATTGCTCAAAACATTTCTTGTGTGCCCATGTCTTTTTTCCTTTGTCATTTTCTGTTGTCTGTAAATTAAAAATGAATCCTCTTTGCTTGAGTCTATTTCCATAGATTTGTATACATTATTGAATATTACATCACATTCAATCACAAGATAGCTGTTGTTAAGTATCATCATTAGTTTGATTTTTGTATGTGCATGCTGCAGAATTCTACTACACAAGAAGTGCATGAGACCTGCATCTTTACAACCAAACTTGCAGATCTGTACTTGGGCAGATAAGTTTGAGCCCCTGGCCAGAACCTTGCTGAAGCAGCTATCTTACAAAACATGTTTTTGATAGCCATAGCTTCAACATGCAGGGTGAGCGAGTTGCATGCTATTTCGATGGACCCAAACTATCTCCAGTTCAGATCGAATGGTTCTGTAGTCCTAATGACACAACTGGGCTTCATAGCTAAAAACAGGTACCATCTGTGGGCAATCAGAAAATGGTCACTCCTCGATTGATACATGAAGAGAGACAATACAAGATCCAATCCATGCTATCAGGCACTACCTGAAATGCATGGAAAACAGTTGTGGCACCCAAAAATACCTCTTCCTTTTTCTTCCAATTAAGGCCAGGAAACACGACATAAACCCTCAAGCCTTGGTATTGTGGCTTAAGTCAGTGATATCGTAAGCATGCTCTGAAGTCTCTGAGAACCAGATAAACCTCATGAAAATTTCAGCTCATAAGATCCTTGAGTTCAAATGCAATGTTTCAATCAAAGACATCATTTAAGCCATTGGCTGACATGCACAGTCAATCTATTCAAGCTTCTATCTATGAGAGCTAGCCCCACAGAGAAGGGAATTGAACCTGATGGATCCAGTTACAGCAGCCCAGATGACCACCAGACCAAGTTAATGACAGCTCAACCTCCTCATGGGCATGGGGCTTATAGTTTTCACTGGAGTCACCCAGATTTTTTATTTATAAGAAAACATCACACGTCACATGACCATCAGTTGTGCTGCCTTCTCATAAGGGGAACAGTTTATTTTTGATATAGAACTCGAAGGGTAAAAGCGGTAGAGGTTGGATGCTCATACATTTCCTCCTCCTATTACCTTTTCTTCTAATGTTAATATGCAAATTACTCAATGGAGAAAGTTAATTATTTTAATAAAAAAAATTGTTTCTCTGAGAATACTTACCCAATCACATTACGATAAAGCCCTCCCTGACCTCCCCATAAATGTGAGCATCCTTGTTGATGTATCACTCAGCTTAAACTGGTAAACATCTGGTACATGGGTTCCCACCTAGTGGTGGGAAGGGGAGGTAATTGTGAGAGTTTCTTCCCTTCGTCCATTTAGTATATAGATGGGAAAGACAAACTTTGTGTCTTTCTGGGAGGGCCAGATTAAAGAGTTAGCAGAGTTTATTTTCCTAACATTGATGTGATCATGTAAGTATTCTCAGAGAAACATAATTCTCTAAAATATTTACTTTGTTGTCTTTTGTTTTCTTCTGTTTTTTTGGCTTCATACACTAATGTTTGCTTCTTTAACTGTGTCCTACAGGTGGGAGAGAAGTTCCGTAACCGTTCATTGAAGTTTCCTGGTCTGATTTCTGGATGCACCATGAACTGGTTTCAGAGATGGCCTAAAGATGCTCTTATTGCTGTATCCAACCACTTCCTGCATAGTTATGATATTGTGGCCACTCCTCAAGTCAAACAGGCTGTTGTGGACACCATGGGTCTCTTCCAGGTAAAGTCCTTGATGCTGATTTACACTCATACAAAACTGTGATATATTTGGGTGTAAAAATGTTTACATTTTGGGCCAAGAAAAAGTTCAGTAGAACCTTAATAGCTTGAATATCCAAAAGTCCCAGTAAATCACTTCAGTTGATTAGTATGTTGTGTCATTGATGTTTCACATAATTTTAGATATTCAGACATGTCCTTGACATCAGTTTGAGTGATCATTGGTGTTCAGTCCATGTATGTTCAAGGCAATAAACCAAAGCTACACAAAAAATAGATGGCAATGAGTATTTTCTTTCCTTAAGTCAGCTCTAGTGTAAACTGTGCTGCATATTTTGATCACAAAAGCATCTTCCAATATGATCTTAGGTGTGACCTTCCTATATGACCTTAGGTGTGACCTTCCTATATGACCTTAGGTGTGACCTTAATCTTACAAAATTTGCTTAAACTACTTTGTCATGCAAAAGTCACAAAATGTCGATCCTTACACTTATTTTTGCAAGTCGTATGCTTCAGCTTTACCATATTTATCAAGTGCAAACAGTGTAATCATAGACCTTCAGCTACATTATGAACTAGCAGTTCACAGTCTATACTGTTCATCAGCAATTATCAATAGAGGAAAGAACATAAACCCTGATCAACAGGTGCTTTATGTGATGGCAGATCCAAATTGAGGCTGTTCACAGTTGTATGCATGTTATTAATAACTCAATTTAGAGTTTATAGTTTCAAGTTGTCATGTATGTATAAGGGCTGTAAACATTTAAACATACATGGTACCCAGGGAAGACAGTTTTTAAAACATATATGCCAGGTACTCTGATTACTCAAAGATTTCATATGAAAATGATACAAAATTCTAAGTTGCAGCTGTGGGTGAATACTAGTACTCCATATTAAAAGTGCCTTCCCTGGGTCCAAAGTGTGTTTTACTGGAAGAGCTCTAATATCTTCCTATTTTCTTTCTTCCAGGACTTAGTGGCAGAGAAGTGTATTGACTACTTTCAGAGATACAGACGTCAGACATATGTCACCCCTAAATCATACCTCTCTTTCCTAGCAGGTTATAAGAATATTTATGAACAAAAGAGACAGGAGATTGGGTTACTGGCAGAAAGAATGAACACAGGTAAGATATTTTGATTACATTTCCAAGAAATTAGATCCTCTGATTGGTGGGTTTTTTTCACTTTTTATTTCTCACTAAAATATTTACAACAATATAATTTGATAATGGTGGTGGTGGTCGTGTTGGTGGTGGTTATGACTGTAATAATAATTATCATCATCCTTATCCTCTTCGTCATCATCCTTATTATGATAATTTGGATTGGAGCCCAGAAGATCTAACAACCTATGTAAAACAGACAAGTTATGTTTCCCCAAACATAATGTAAATACAATCAAAATGTGTTATGCAGCCACCTGTGGGAAGTAGAAAAGTGGTCTCTTAAGACAGGTTGCTGCTGAATACAAGTTCATTTAATAATAATTTTACATTAGGGACCTGGAGAATGTGGCTGTCTCAGACAGGTTATTGTTTAATAGACATGACTCATACAATCTTGAAAATTCCTTGAATTTGAGGACATTCCTTGAAAACTCCTTGAATTTTAAAATGTTATTTTCCTTTAAATGTCATTGAATCCATTAAAAAAACTCCTTAATTTATCTGAGGGAATACTGCGTGTTTAAACAGAAAAAAATTAGTTACTTTTTAAATTCATAATTTAGTTAATCTACAAATTTCTAAAAGTAATGAATAAATGAATAAAATAGGATAAAATTGGGTGGATCAAGTTCAGCTGCTGGAAGAAAAGTACTCCTTAAAAACTTTTAGAAGTCCGTGAAAACTACTTGAAAAGTCGTTGAAAGTAAACTCTCCAAGGCAGAATGAACCATGATAGACATCATCTCTTGGACTGGTTCATCATTAAATTATCCATTCTTAAGTCAACATTATTGCCTATCAACTGCTACCATTTTTGCAAATGTGTATTTAGGATGAGAGATAACAGGAGAAATGGATCTACATTTATAGGTACACTGTTCTCACCATCATGAAGTATCTTAAAAGGCAAGATGTAGCAAGACACATTATCTGCCTGTGTGCCCATAAGTCTTTCCATCTAACTAGCATCAGCTTGTAATTAAAAGTTTTCATTATAGGATTATAATCGGACACAGCACACAAGTTTGCCAGGATACATCAAAAGATTCAAAGTAATACATAGGTCAAAATGTCAAGTTCAAGGTCAAAGATGAAGCAATATTTTGTGCACTCAAGTCAAAAAAACTTTTAAAAACTTTTTCAGGTTTGAAGAAGCTGGTGGAGGCATCCGAGTCAGTAAATGAGCTGTCCAAGCAACTTGCCGTTAAGGAAAAAGAATTGGCTGTTGCTTCCAAAAAAGCTGACCTTGTCCTAGCTGAAGTGACTCAGAAAGCTACAGCAGCTGAGAAAGTCAAGGCACAAGTGCAGACTGTCAAAGACAAAGCACAAGCTATTGTGGATGGTATTTCTGTAAGTATGAGACATACATGCATACATAAAGACAGACATACACAGAAATGAAAAACTTTGTTTATCTATCATAACCACAGTGTAAAAAGATTGAGAACATTTAGAAAATAGGTAAACAGACAGACAAATATACAGACAAAAGATGAAGCAAGGAACTGCTGGTCTATCAGCTTGACCTTTGGAGATTATGTTGTGAAGTTTAAACTAACACATAGAAATGAAGCAAGTTGATTATTTGACATAAAAAACAGTATCTGTTCTTTGATCTGCCATTGTGTGGCTTATAGCAGTTTCCCAAAAATTGTTTCCAAATATGCAACAAATATGAGAAAATTTAGCTTCAAATTTATGAAACTCGACTTATGTTCACTTTGCTTAGTTTTAATTAGGTGCATGGCAATTCATTGTTTTAGAGTCACTCATTGTAGCATAGGAAGCAATCAGTCTTCACATAAAATAAAGTGTCAGACTCATTAATTAATGATGGAATAAATAAATTATGAATAATAAATAAATAAAGTCACTTAGTAAATACATAAATAAAATGATGTTTACATTGATTGCAGGTTGACAAGGCCATTGCTGAGGAGAAACTGGAGGCAGCCCGACCCGCCCTAGAAGAGGCAGAGGCAGCGCTTCAAACCATCAAGCCAACCCATATTGCCACAGGTATACAGTATCATGTTTTTGCAAGCACTAAATTATAAACTGCATATTCCCAAATCTGCTGTTGCATCATGTGCTTGCAGATCAAATGTTATTCTTTTCTCTTGAAATCATAGATGGAATGCATGGCATAGACTCTGATCTGTCATTGCAGTCTGCAACACTATATCTGAGTCAATGCTGATTAGTCAGTCCTGCAGGGAAGGCCATGTACATCCAGCCATTCACTCCTAAATTGCATCTTTTAGCTCTACTGGTCAAAAACGAGAAGAGCTTATTTAACGGTCCTGCATGCATTGTTTGTCTGTCATCCATTAGCAATTGTTTATCAACTCATAAACTACTTGGATGAATGTCATGAAACTTGGCATACTGTTTCTTCCTGAGGTCTAGTTGATACTAAATGAAACTGGTGCCCTCAGAACATCCAATATGGCCACCAAGGTGTCCATTTTGAAAATCTTGTTATTGCTGCTCCTCCTGAATGGATGGTCACATTTAAATGGGGTTTTCACAAAAAAAGATTTATAATGATTTTTAGATGGTCCTAAATGAAAATGGTGCCGATCTGACTTTAAAATCTTGCTATTGTTACTCCTACCAAATGGATGATCATATCTATGTGGAGTTTTCACTAAAAGACTTATTATGACTTGTAGATGGTCATAAATGAAAATGGTGCTAATCTGGCATCTAGCATGGCGACCATGGTAGGCATCTTGACAATCTTGTTATCACTACTCCTCCTGAACTGATGGTCATATTGATATGGGGTTTTTACTAAAAGACTTCTTATGATGTGTTATTGGTAACTGAATGAAAGGTGGTGCAGATATGACCTCCCAATAAAGGCTGCCTCAGCATTTGGTATGCTGGAGTTTGTCAACAATATCTGACATGGTTTTAATGCTCAGCAATTAAAAAAGATAAAAGAAGAAAAGAAATGGACTTCTTGTGAATTCCAACAAATTCTTTTTGGCTAAGTAAAGTGACAGCCCCTTCGATGGAGTCTTGTAAGTAAAGAGATGGTGACAGTGAAAATATACTGTACAATCAGTTATGAATGTGCAGCAGAAATAAGGAGACTCAAACTCTAAGATTACTGGTTTATGAACCTTTGGATGAAACTTGTACAGCCAGAACAACTCACATTCATATTCAGAAGCCAATATATGTTATATTACCTGTAATTATTGTGTTTCAGTACGTAAGCTGGCCAAACCCCCACACTTGATCATGCGTATCATGGACTGTGTGCTACTGCTCTTCCAGCGGAGACTTGACATACCTCAAATGGATCCGGAACGACCCTGCATCAAGCCCTCTTGGAGTGAGGCCCTAAAACTGATGTCCTCTGGCAACTTCCTGCAAGGACTTTTAACATTCCCCAAGGTATGTGCAAGGAACAATACAGCTAGCTGTCACCATTACTATATATATATATATAGAATCAAAATCGTACTTCATAATTTACAGAAGGAAAACTTCTAGAAATTTATGAATAAATCTATTTTCCACCTGAAATTTTGCATAATACATAAATCCTTTTGGATAGGAAATTATGACAGTTGCCTTCAAAATTTCATACAAGGGGGAATGGGACTGATTTTAGGGGTGGGTGTGCTTATTAGGTCGAATATTATATGTATCACTTGTCTTGTGGTGGTGGTGGAGGTGTCAGCTTATTCATGTGTGTGTGTGTTTGTTTAAGAAAATGAAGGTTGCTAATTGGCTGAAAGTAATTACTGGGATTTCAAATGTGATATTTTTTGGAAGAAGCCTACATAAGGATAATTTTTTAGCTTGACTGGTCATAGACCAAGAGAAATTACGAGATGGTCTGTTGTCCATCATCCATCAACCATCCATCTGTTAACACAAGTTTGTTATTGCTACTCCTCCTACTTCGAGGATTGCCATGAAACTTTACACACACATTCATCCCATGGTCTAGTTCATTTTAAATGAAAATGGTGCTGCTCAGACATCCAATATAGCCACCACAGCAGCCATCTTGAAAATCTTGTTATCGCTACTCCTCCTGAATGGATGGTCATATCAACATGGGGTTTTCACTGAAAGACTTCGTATGATGTCTAGTTGGTCATAAATGAAAATAGTGATGATCTGACCTCCAATATGGCCACCACAATGGGCATCTTGAAAATATTATTATGACGATGGCCATCTTGACAATCTTCTGCCAGTGAATGGATGGTCATATTAACATGAGATTTTCACCAGAAGACTTCTTATGATGTCTAGTTGGTCCTAAAGGTTCTGTTCTACAGGTTCGCACTTTGCATAGGGTTTGATTTTTAAAGAAAAACAATTTCCCAGGTTTTCCTCACTGGTTATCCAGATTATTTAAAAAAGACCTTGTATATGTAGGTATGTTTAAACTAACTTTTAATTTCCTTTATTTAGGTGTATGATTGATGGGTGTAATTTGGGTTATAGAGTATACAGCTTGGCCTTACTTCAGATGTACACCTCTCAAAAGTCTCTTAGCTCCGCATGGTCATTTTCACTTCCTAGACTTCAGAGTTAAATTGGAAAAAAAATAGCTGATAACTTTTTTTACTTTTTTTATATTGTATAATTCATTATAATTTTCAGAAATTAGTATTGTCTACTCTGGCAAAATTCATTTTCGCTATTTTAATTAACTGCTAAAGTTAGTGCACTTTGGACTAGTTCAGGTTCATTTTTCGAGCACATGGGAGCAGCCATTTCAATCAGCTGTCCATACTTGCCATATTCCCAAACACTGTTGGGGGGGGGGGGGGTTTGGAGACTCAAAAAGTGTGTTTTGAGGTCCCAAGGGGGGTCATTGCACGGAACCCCATAAAAGCGACGTCATCCAAATGAGAATAAGCTATCTTTTCAAATAAGCCTATAGCAAATGACTGGAAATTCAAATCTGAATAAAAGAAAAATACCATATGTTTTCTCTAAAGCATTTAATATACTTACAAAGAAAACAATGGTAGACTTAGCATTGTCAAATAACATCACCACACATATGGTCACAACCTCACAGACATTAAATACAAAAATACACCAAGTTACTGTCTTTAAAATCCATTGGACAGTGGAATGTAGTTTTAATTACATGCAGTCTTTGCTGCTTTCAGTAGTTCAGTAGTTGGTTTGACGGTAATGCAAGTGTCATTTGTGTTCACAAATATGCCTACACTTTTCCTTCACGGATGTGCATCCTCGTCTATGTTGGTGCAAGCAATGGCCAAAGTCACTAAAAGTGATAAAACCTGTAAGATGGCAATGAATATCCATTTCAAAACAATGAATCTGGCAATGAAAACATTCAAGGTTTGTGGAAGTCGGCCAAGTTGCTAAAGTCTTTGACCGCCGCTATTATAACATATTTTCGAGGTTAAAGTCACACCTATGGCAGTGAAGATTTGATTTATTCTCAAGATGAATTAATGAAAAAAGGTACTAATTTATGCAAATACACAATTTGTCATTTGATTAATGATTAAATACTTGTAAAATTATTAAAATTCCATGGTGCAATTCGTTTCAGGTTAACCAGATTTTCAAACATGTTAATGTTTTCATGAGTTACTTGATCACATGATAAAACGTTTATTGCAATAATGTAAATGTCCAAGGAAAATTTGAGAAAGTTAAGGTGGCAAAACTGTTGAAGCAAATAAGATTATCCCATTTTTTGTTAGCACTACTAGTGCATTATATGCTACAATTTCCCTTTGTCTCTTTAAAATGTTGTGTCCCCCAAATCTAGAGGGTGAGGGACACAGTATCCCCTGACCTTGGGATCCTAGGTGCAACACTGCATTAGAGATTGAATGGTGCTGGTGTTCAACCTACCGAATAATCATGTTTTTAATTTTATATATGGAGTAAAAATCCGACTTCAAAGAAACTTTTGCTGCTGATCAGAAACTTTAATAAAGATGGCTTTAACATTCTCATTCAATGCAGTCAGTGATGTGTAATAACATTTGTTCTTCAACACGCATCTCTTTGATGTACATAATTTCAGACAAATTGGGTTGTTCCACTTAGTGTACTTTACCTATGCAAATTAGCCTAATGGACTCTCCCGCAGAAGTGCTTGAAGGATTTGACATGACACATCACCCTAGCTATTGTGAGCCAATTCAGTAAATCGCTGAAAGGTGTCTGTTTATCTCTGACTGCCTTACCTTTTAATTGCCTCTAACTGCCGCAGGGATAGTTTTACATGAGCTCTGAGCAAGACTGTTTGCTGTTTATACATACCACAGATTATGGGCATATACTACAGTGGTCAAGAAATATACTTTTTTTTCTGGGAAATTGTTTTGTCGCTAAGATTGTTGAAAATCTTATTTGTTTTAAACACGACCATGTCGGTGGGCTTGGGAGTCCAAAATCATGTTTTTCGCGTGACAAGCCGTGTTATGGCATGTATGGCTGTCTGCTTTAGGCAGCGAATTGTTTCCCTAATACCACATACATGTATGAAGAAATTTAAGTCACAGTACATGAAAGTAGCTTAGAGGTATGCCAACATTTTCATCACTGTGCTTGTTGCAAATGCACACAACTTCATCATATACCAGCCCTGGTTTCAGAAGTACATAATAACTGTAGAGTGGAACCAAATGAAAATGGTGCCTATCTGATGTCCAATATGGCGGCCACAGCAGCAATCTTGAAAATGGTGTTATAACTACTCCTCCTGAATGAAAAGTCATATTGACATGGGGTTTTCACCAGAAGACTTCTTATGATGTCTAGTTGGTCGCAAATGAAAATGGTGCAACTTGCACATCCAGTATGGCCACCACAGTGGCCATCTTGAAAATCTTGATATCACTACTCCTCCTGAATTAATGGTCTTATCAGCATGGGTTTTTTACTGAAAGACTTCTTATGATGTCTAGTTGGTCCTAAATGAAAATGGTGCTGATCTGACATCCAATATGGCTGCCAATATGGCTGCTGCAGTGGCCATCCTGAAAATCTTGTTATCACTACTTCTCCTGAATGAATGGTCATATCAACATGGGGTTTTCACTGAAAGACATCTTATGATGTCTAGTTGGTCATAAATGAAAATGGGCAGATCTGACTTCCAACATGGCCATCACAGTGGCCATCTTGAAAATCTTGTTATCGCTACTTCTCCTGGATGTCTTGTCATGTTGACATTGTGCTTTTACCAAAAGACTTCTTATCATGTCTAGTTGGTCCTAAATGGAAATGGTGCCAATCTGATATCCAATATGTCCACCACAGCAGTCATCTTGAAAATCTTGTTATTATATGGGAAGTCATATCAGCATGGGGTTTTTACCAAAAGACTTCTTAAAATGTCTTGTTGGTCCTAAATTAAACTGTTGCTAATCTGATGGCCACCATAGTGACCATCTTGAAAATCTTTTTACTGCTACTCTTTCTAAATGGAAAGTTATTTTGACATGGGGTTTTCATCAGAAAAGTTCGTACGGTGTCTAGTTGGTCCTAAATGAAATGATGCAAACTAATCCTCAGTATGGTCACCATGGTGGTCATCTTGAAAATATTGTTATCTCTATTTCTCTCAAATGAATGGTCATATCAACATGGGGTTTTCACCAATAGACTTCTTATGATACCTTGTTGGTCCTAAATGAAAATGGTGCCATTTGTACATCCAGTATAATGGCTGCAACAATGGCCATCTTGATAATCTTGTTGTCATTACTTCCCCTGAATAGATGGTCATATTGACATAGGCTTTTCACCCAAAGACTTCTGATGATGTCTACATGGTCTTCATAGAAAATGGTGCCAATCTGACATCCAATATGGCCACTACAACAGCTAATTTGAACATCTTGTTATCGCTGAAGAATATCAAAGATACTTTCAACACTCAGTAGTTAAAAGGAAGAAAAGGTCTAATCTTGAACTCCTTGAAATTCTTGTTGGCCAGTAGAGCATCAGTCCCTTTGAGGGACTTGTTTTTGTATGCAGTAGTTGGCTTGAAACTAATACTGTTTTCATTTTATCACTATCACTGCATAGGTATTCCCGAAGGTAAATTGGGAGATTTCTTCAGGCAGAATTTTGATAATGGTCACCTATAAGGTATTTTTTCTCTAAAACAAGCCACGCAGCATATTGTTTTCATTGTTCTAAAAGTTTAGTCCTGGGTAGATCATGCATAGGATTTAAGCATGCTTTGCTAGTCTGACCACAAATGTATAATTTTGCAAAACATTAACATTTCAGTCTATGGGAATCATATTAGTTGTCTGTATCCAATAGTTGTGATCCATTGCCAATGCATTCAATATTTCAGGACACTATCAATGAGGAGACAGTGGAAATCCTGCAGCCATATCTGACGATGGAAGATTACAACCTTGAGACAGCCAAGAAAGTGTGTGGTGATGTAGCAGGACTCTGCTCATGGACACAGGCTATGGCCTTCTTCTATACCATTAACAAAGAAGTTTTGCCTCTCAAGGTACGATAGTGCTTTCATTACTTAGACATGTTTACTACTAAAAATCTAAAGAGTAAATAACACCACTACTCCATCTTGTAAAAATAGCTAATAACAATCCTCTCGGTGTTGCCATATTTTGGTGTGTATAACATACACTAATATATAAAGAGCACCCCAATTTTTGTCCCTGCATGAGGTGAAAAACTTAGTTCTGCTGTATAATGTGCATGTGATATCTTGCATCTCAAAATCTTGATGATTTCACTCAATAATGTCACAAAAAGAAGTATAAAATACTGTGATTTAAGATGAGAAAAAAGCAAAGAACCAAGTTTATTTTCCAAAGAAAAGTAAATAAATTGCAAATTTGATACATTAACTTATTCTTTAGTTTCTTGTTACCTCAGTGCGGTATTTTGCACAGCAGGAAATATTCATGACAGAGTAGCTTAATACACAGATTAGACAAATGGTCTAGATGTCTTAATACACAGATTAGATAATTTGGTCTTGATGTGAAACTTCTTAATACACAGATTAGACAATTGGTCTAGATATGCCTTTTGCTGTTAGGAATCCTTCAGTTAAAATATTTTTTGTTCTTCTTCTGTCTTAACATTCGTTCATCATTGACTCTTTGTTTCGGGAGCAGAACTAAAAAACTGTTCAGTATATCCTTATGACGCTTGGTATGTGTGTATATATATGTATATAGTATCAGATTAGTTCAGTATATCATTATGACATTTGGTATGTGTATATATATATATATATATATATATATATATAGTATCAGACTAGTTCAGTATATACCTATGATGCTTGGTGTGTGTGTGTATATATATAGATAGTATCAGACTAGTTCAGAATGTCCCTATGACACTTGGTGTGTGTGTGTGTATATATCATACATGTGATTCTACCGGCGGTAGGCCAAAAATACCGTTTTAAAGGATATCTACTTCACATACCATTTAGTAGTTCAAATCTACCGATTTTGAAAATTAAAAGAATTTTTTAAAAAAATTATAAACAAAAAAAAAAACAAACATGGTATATTTACGCATTCCATCAACACATTAGAGAAACCAGCCAGAACCAGTCTACTGGGGACCGGAAATGTTCCACCAGTACAAGGACCGGTGCAGTGATGCATGATAGAGCAATAGGATAAGAATTGTTAAAGAACAACTGACGTGTGTACTCACAAGCTGTTAATTGATTACCTTATTGTTGGAATTTGAGGAGTTTAAGGCCAAATGCGGGGTGGGGTTTTTTTTGAGGTCTTATAAGTAACAAAGGGATAAAAGGTGGTCCATGATGTCTTCTGAGCCTTTGATGAAAATCGGCCAACCCATAGTAGAGAGGAGATACAGTGAAGAGACCGGCCATACAAAATTATTTCGGCAGAGACACTAGAGTAAGTATTTTGATTTTTTTCTTGTTTAATTGTTATTGTATTGTTCAAGATGTTTTAAGAGGACAGCTCTTGCATGTTTTGTTCAATTCATATCAAAATGCCAAAACATGTGCTTTCTCCCAATGCTATGAAACCACAAGCTAAGAAATATTACAAGTTCATCAATGCTTGGATATCAGAGTTTAAGTGTGTACAGGCGAGTAGCAAAGATCCTGAGTTTGCATTGTGTGTTTTAAAAGTATGCATCTTTTGTATTTCATACACTATTTGAAGCTTTCATGCACATAATTAAGTTCAAGCCCTAGATCAAATATATCAGTTAAAAATATATTACAAGATAATTAATTTTAAAGTTTGGATAAATTATTCATAAAAGCATAAATACATCATGTATTTTTTTTTCATTTTTATTTCAAGTCTAAATCAATCTTTATTTTTTTTTATTTACAGTGGTGAAGCTTGCCAACAGATTTTTGGATCTCAGCCATGAAGAGGAAGAAGCCTTTGAGAATGAGGCTCAGGAATTATTCCCAAGTCCAAGTCAGGAACTTCCTCCTCGGAGTGAACATAACTTGGAGGAGTACTGGAGAGTAGTCAGCAACCTTAAGAAATCAGCAACAGGAAAACTGAAGTTAGAACTTCTTTGTAGGCCGAATGTGGTTGTCCTGTCATTACAACATTCTAATGCTGATACAGTGAGGACATTCTCCATTCTTCGCAAAATACAAAGTGATTCAAGGGGAAATCTGGACCAGAGAACTATTGATAGCCTGTTAAGTGTGAAGTTTAATAAACACAATGAATGTCATTAGTGGTCACTTGACAGGGACTTTGTGAATGAAACTAAAAATGCTATTGGATTTTATAAAAGAAAATTCTTTGCAGTGAACTATCAGATAAACAACTTTTCCTTTTTCATTATTTCACCATATACTGACTCATATTAATTATTATTGTAACATTTTCCATTGAAATCTGAATCTGATTCATGTTCAAACTTGCTGTTTTATTATAGTATGAAGAGAATACATATTATAGCCCAAAAAAACCCCACTGGTTTTGTTTTCCATCCCCCTGAAACGGCCAAATGTATGCCGATAAAAAATCTACTGGTTTAGAGGCCAATCTACTGATCAAAATTTGTAAATCAACTGGTTTGAAATCCTGGTTCTGTCACATGTATGATATATATATGTATATAGTATCAGACTAGTTCAGTATATCCTTATGACACTTGGTGTGTGTATATATACATGTGTGTATTTATATGTGTGTGTGTGTGTGTGTGTGTGTGTGTGTGTGTGTGTGTATGTGTTTGTGTGTGTATTTATATAGTATCTGACAACGTATATCCCTATGACACTTGGTTTGTGTGTATATATATATGTATGTGTGTGTGTATATGTGTATATGTGTATATATATATATTGTATCAGACTGAACGTATATCCCTATGACACTTGGTTTGTGTGTATATATATATGTATATAGTATCCCTATGACACTTGGTGTATATATATATATATATATATATATATATATATATATATATATATATATATATATATATATATATATATATATATATATATATATATATAGTATCAGACTAGTAATCTAGATGTGCCTTTTGCTATTAAGAACTCATCAGTTTCTGTAAGGTTTTTATTGTATCTGTCTGTGCATACATTCATCCATCATACACACTTTTAGTTCTGGAGTAAATTCCAAATTATTTTCAAGATATGCCAATAAAACTTTATAACCTGATCAGATTCATGATCATGATGTGCATTTTGCTTTTTGGAATTCTTGAATGCAAATGATTCACAGAAAAATACTGCTGACTCTTAATTTTGTATTGTTATCCATCCATATGTTATTAGCAATGAATTGGACCCAAATTAAACAAGTGCACACACATGATGCCTATCACTTACCTGTATACTTTGTAAATACAAACTTACTATATATGAAATCTTTAGCAAATCCTATCTCCTAACAGACATTTTGACAGGGCAGGAGATATAGATGATTTGATCATCTTGAATCATCTTTTTGTTCTTAATTTTTTCCCCTCTGTTACTTGATTGGAGCATGGCTGTTCTTGCTCCTGTGAGACTTGCGAGTTGCTGTATGTCTAGGTAAATCATGATATTTTGCCATCATTAAATTCATGCAAATTCAGCAGATTCGCAATTGTACAAGTTTTGCTCATTGACAGTTTGTGTACTTTATATACTGTAATAGTAATGACATAATAATTAAATTATGAATTGAAGGTAAAATATTAAATAGGACATTGATGAAATACAGACCCTGACTATTCTGCATATCTAAAAAAAAAAGAACTGGTTTTATATGGCAGGGGAATAATCTTCATTGTGACAGACAAATAGAGAGATGCCCAGGGAGATGGCAGGTAAGACAATAAATCAGAAGCAGACAAAGAAAGACTAGTACAGATTGTAGTTACTGTTGTTCTTTTCTGGACTCCATTTGTCGTTCAGTTTGTTTTTAATAAGCTAACTTACTTATATGTTATTTTGATATTTTTATAGGCTAACTTGATAGTTCAAGAGGCCCGTCTGACCAGTGCCATGTCTGACCTAAACACAGCCCAGGCCCAGTTGGATGAGAAAAACAGAGAGTTGGCAGAAGTGATGGCACTCTATGATGCAGCTATGAAAGAGAAACAGGTATGAATTTTTATACACCTGCCATAAGACAGTGTATTATGTTATGATGTTGTCCATCCATCAATTCAACCATCTGTAACCAATTCTGTTACCCATTTTGTTTCTGAACAATAACTCAAGTTTCCTACCATCTGCAGTTACCAAATTTGTGGATGGCACTTGGGGTAAGGAAGAATCCTATCAAGGTCAGAGGTCAAGGTCTCTGTGACCGGAAGAAGAAAATGGTTTTTGCACAAAAATTTCAGTTATAGACTATGTATCTGCACCAAAATGTGTGGATAACTTACACATTTGGTAAAAAGAAGCCTGTTCATTTTGGGGTCAAAGGATAAAAGATCAAGGTTCCTTTGAAAGAAGAAAATTTGTTGGCATAATAATTTTAGTACCTTGGCCAAATTTTGTGGAGGGCTCACACTTAAGGTATGGAAGAGGCCTATTGATTTTGGGGTCAAAAGGTCAAAGATCAGGGTCATTGTGGGTCAAAAGGAAAATGGGTTTTTGCAAAATAACTTTTGTTCTTGAGTAAGTTCCTTGACCAAACATTCTGGATGTCTTGCACTTCAGATAATAAAGAAATGTTTAGATTCTGGGGTCTTAATGTCAGAGGTCAAGGTCATGGTAAGTCTAATAAGAAAATAAATCTTTTTGCACATTAAGTTTAGTTGAAGACCACACACTTTAACCAAAGATTGAGGTCGTTGAGCCGCCTTGGTCAGTAATCTTCCAAGTCAACCATACCCTTCCTATATAGAGGACTGTTAAACACAGGCTGGGCATATAATGTGCCATTCATGGCACTCTTGTTTCTCCTTTGAATACATTCCCTGATCACATTCACATTAGGAATATAAACTCCGCTACCTCTGGAATCCAGCCCTCCCAAAAAGATGAAAATGTAGTCTTTTTGGTCGATATACCATATAAACAAAGGGAAAAACTCTTACCCATTACCTCTCCTTGACCACCGCTAGGTGACACCAGGTTTAAGCTTTCGCTACAGTACTATCAACTTAGTTCTGAATTCCTCCAGAAATAGTGTGAATATCTTGGTGATTTCAAGCCATCTATCCAGAAAGTCTGTATATTTTAGTGTGGTAAGGTTTTTACTACATGTGGTAAACATTATTTATAACTTTTCATCAATATTTATGTGAATTTTTTTACACACTGTGGACTTCTGACCTCGTGTTCCAACATGGTATCATTGGTACGTGTTTGTTGGATGCTATTAGCACACTGCATATATCATTTAAATAACGAGTGTTCTTATTATGATTTTGTGAACACTTTCTGGTTAATACCTATTTTTTTGTCGTTCTTGTCATTTCAGTTAAACATGATGATGAAATGCAGTAAATGCAAGAAATTTCAAGCTAGCAAGGACACATATGAGACATGCCTCGCTTGGACAAAGTGTTCTTCATACTCAAAATGCAATGTATGCAATTTATGGTCAGAAAATATCATTCGGAACAATGTGATATATTATGCCTTCACTCAAAGATGGCATTGATTGCAAGCATAGTGGGGATGTCACCATAGTCCCTTCTCCATCCAAAATTAGACGTACAATGCTCACTGCAACTATTATCTCAGCAGAATTAGAATAACAAGATGTTGTGGAATTGCCATCCTCAAATTCTTTCTAGATGCCATTAGAGCTGCAGATATGTTGAATAGTACTGGAAGCAACGACACAGTTACTAAATTAGGGACAGTTTTTTGCTGTATGTTAGTTGCAAACCTCCATAGATAATTTGGAGCTTATGGGGGGGTGTCCCCCCACATCTAGGCAGCCCATTGGGCACATGTCTAAGCATGGCATTCAGGTCTGTAAGTCCAGGCACATGGGGTTTTTATCGGATCTTGATGATCAATGTCAACATTCTTTCATGCCATATGCCACCATTCTGGCTGCCTACCAGCCAGTACAGCTCTCTGATGGGCCATACCTATTGTCTAGTAACTGGAGATCCATTACTTCAGCAAGTCGTGACACATACCAGTTGGTAGTGCCATGGTATGTGGAACCATACGAGGATCCGACTGACCAATCCTTTTTATTGCCACACCTTATGCACAGGCGGTTCTGAAACCGGCCACCCAGCCAACAGCCAGGCATACTGGTCAGCTGGCAACTGAGCTGACCATCCAGCCGGCCAGCTATCTACTCTCCAGCCGTCCATACCGGCAAAACTTGCTCAGTCAATTCAACAGGTGAGTCATTTATTTACAACATCCTTTGGAGCGATACTGTGATAGATTTAGGGATGACAGCAATGCTGCGTCTATGCAGCCGGGGATGTTTTACACAGACATGGATGTAGGCCATAATAAGGATGACTCACACAGTGATTGTGGCGATACCATTGACACCTTAACAAACTCAGATCCAACTATAGAACGGACTGAGTTTAGTTTCAAAGCATCTGTTGAAAAAATATACCTGGTGTCACCGGCTTCCAAATGCCCGCCACCACCAATTGCGAGCCAGGCTTATAAGGTCAAGAGGAACATTTCTTCTACTGCCGCAGTCAGCGAAAATAAAGGAAATTTCAGACTGTCTGTCAGACAAAATCTGTGACCCTGGAAATTCTAAAGTGTTTTACTCAGAAAGTTAATTACCAGTGACTTTTTCATCACGCTGGTATAGAACGCATTTAGACGCTTTTACCACCGAGCTTTTGACTGCTCAAACATTGAGGCTGAATCGATCTCATCCTCAAAGGAGATATGATTGTTGGTAAAGAGATAAGAGGCCAAATACTGCCCAATTTCAGCATTGTCTGTCTCCCTCACGTACGAGTTTATGGAATATCGAATTCGAAGAGTCGATTTCCGACAGGAAGTGGATTACAGCGAGACAGTTCCTGCAACTCCTTGGCTGACTTTATGCGGTTGTGAATCTGATTCTGCTTGGCTGCCTTTTCATGTGCCCCTTGCAGATAGCCCTGCTAGCCCAGTGGTGCCCCTTTTCTGGTCAACTGGATCATATAGTCAGGATCATGACCAAAGTAGTATTAATCCAGCATCAGTGGTGCAACAAAGATTGGCTTACTGCAGGGATCCCTCTGGAAAAGCCCCAACCGGAAATTACGGTTTGTATGGATGCCAGTTTGTACAGTTGGGGAGCATACCTGTGGTCATGCTTTGACATAACTGGCAAGTGGGGTCCGGAGGAATTACGTCTTCAAATCAACCTCCTAGAAATGAAGGCTGTAATCAAGGCTTTTCATGTCTGGAAGGACCGACTCTACGGGAAAGTAGTCCTTATCATGTCGGACAATTCGCTAGTGGTGGTCTACCTCCTCAAATGGGAGGAGGCCCCAAATCACCCGACCTATGCATTCTGGTTCGGAAGTTTCTATGCTGGTGTTCCCAGCTAAATACAGTAAAACCTGTCTTGAGCGACCTCTGCTATGAGCGACCACCTGTCATTTACTACCACAATTGTTATGCATGGATCAATTTTATTATATAAACATAATGTCATGAGCAACCATCTGCAGAATGCGACCAGCGATAGCGATTTCTTGGCAAAAATGTGCATTTTAACACTGCAATGAATGACTGCATCACAAAAACAGAGATAAACACCACTGACCTTTATTTAATCCTTTGTAACCATGACCGCTTAAAAAGTAAAGACTGTTCTAAACAAAAACAAAGGCAAAACAAATTGGCTGGCTACTGGTTTCAGTCCATGAAAATTAGAGTGATCTCTGCAAGCCTCACTTTCAAATGTAACATTTCAAGTTTTTATCTCTGGGATTTAGCTTTGTAGAGACAAGATTTTAATCTGGTGGGTCCAGTGGCTGCTGCCCAGATGACCACCAAACCCAGCTGACATCAGCACAACCTCCTCACAGGCAGTAGTTTAATGCTTTCGCTGGATTCGCCCATAAAATTTATAAATTAGATTTTGGTAATTCTCTTCTCAACCGTATAGTTGTCACAGATCATGTGACCATTGGTTGTGCTGCTCTTAAATTAGGAGTGCGGGCTGTCCTTCATATAGGGAATCTAGCCATTCTGCCCAAGGTACCTCTGCCATGGGCACCCTTTGAGGGAAGAATGGCTGGATTCACTATATGAAGAATAAATGCTCAGCATTCCCTCCTTCCTTTACCTATTCTCCTAACAATAATGTGATCCTTGTATTCCAAAGGAGAAAGCAAATTTTTTACCAAAATATGTTTCTCCAAGAATACTCACCTGATCACATTGCAATAAAACCCTCCCAACCTCTCTGATAATTCAAACATCCTAAGTTGATGTATCCCTCAGCTTAAAACTGGCACCACCTAAAGGTGGTCAAGCGGAGGTAATGGGTAAGAGTTTCTTCCCTTTGTATATATGATATATAGACAGAAAAGAGGAAATTTTAGTCCTTTTGGAAGGGCTGGATTCGGGTGGTAGCAGAGTTTATTTTCCTAATGTTAATGTGATCTGGTAAGTATTCTTGAAGAAGCTTAATTTACTAAAAAAAATAGCTTTTTCTATCCAAACCATGAAAGATATTTGTAAAAAAGCTGATTTTCACAAAATGATTGTTAATACACCGCTCCCTTGATAACTCGCGCCCGGATAACTTGCGAACCCGCTTATAACGCGGGTCAGGCATGGATCCCATTTTTTTTAACTAGAAAATATGAAGAAAAGAAAAAGAAAAATAAATGGACCCTATTTGTTGAAGGTAAAAAAAATCGCGATCAAAATTAGTAAATGAAACCTCGATATATCGCTCGTATCGCTCGTTTTATCATCAAAGCCAGTGGTTAGTACCTGGAAATTTGAATGAACATCATGAAATTTTCAACTTGTAATAAGAAGTCACATATTTTGTTCAATTTTCTTTCCAAGCAACATTCTCGGTACACTATAAACAACAATATTCACCGAAATTTCGATCAATGAAAACATCACTAAAACCTACTGTAGCAACACTTTAAAAATAAATACCAATTAAATAAGTTTAGTCAAGTGAAATATGTGTTTTACTTCTATCTTTTAATTTGGTTTCAGTGTAATGATCATAAATGTAATATGCCCTCTTGTATTCAAAAGTGAACAATATAATTCAACCGACCAAGCTATCACCGCGAGCGTTTCCGTGAGAATCTAATTAAGTGCCGACCGTTTGTTTTTTATCTCCGACTTGTGCAAATATTTGTTGTGTTGTTACACTCAGCAGACCTGCTTTGTATTATCACATTAATTACGTCTTTTGTATCAAATCAGACAAAGGGGGTGGAATAACAGAAAAGTTAAAAGGCGTGCAAATCCTGCCTGCGTAGGAGCTAGCGGTCACGGATGTGTGTCAGGTCAACTCATTTCAATTGATCAATCGAACACTGTTATAAATATTATTATGTAAGTAATATAATTAAACTACCTTAAATTAGCCTACTCATTCACAAATGTGATCAAAAATAGTAAGGCAACCAAGCCAAATAATTGGTGAATAAAAAGCTTTGTTTTACAGATACGGTTCATTACGGAGAAGCGAGTTCCAGAGTTTGTATTGAACTTAAAATTTCTAACTTGCTACTCTGGGATTTCCTCAAGGATAAGAAGAAGTTTCACTGTTACTTGATATGAAATAAGGACATTCATATTTTATTAATAGAACAATAAATAAATCGAGTTTCTACGTTGACGGTTGTTTGACAAAATAAATGTCCCTAGTTTTGGAAAAAAGGAATCTTGTTTGGTTTTGAATCGACAACAACCAAAAGTACTGACGTAATACACAATATTTTCGCATACACGTGTTGTTGAAACCGCTTTGACTAATGTTGTTCACGATCTTTCAGAGGTTCGTTATCTTGAAAATAAAGGTAATTTGTACAGAAAAGCAAACAACTACATTAGAAAAAGCTCTTTATTGACAATTATTCCCAATGTAATTATAAAACGAGTATTCAGCCATTAAACAGCCCCGTTACCCGCCTCCCCCCTCTGCGGTTTTCTAAATGTCCAGCGGGAATGGTATCCCCTTCTTAATTTTTGTGAGGTCCCTCGGTAACTCGAGCCCTCATTTATAGTGCGGTCTATGTTTTTGGACCCCGTTGTGCGCGAGTTATCGAGGGAGAGGTGTAGATAGAATTTTATTTGCTTGTATTATACATTCTCTTGTATCACAAAATTTGGTTAATTTGGAGTCTTTTGACTGTTCCAGTATGTTTCTTATTATTATTATCGTCCACAGACACTGGTGGATGATGCTGAAGCCTGCCGCAGAAAGATGGTCAATGCTACAGCCCTTATTGAGGGTCTTGGAGGAGAAAAGATCCGATGGACAGCAGCTAGTAAGACATTTGAATCTCAGATCAATCGACTTGTTGGAGATGTTTTAATCTGCACAGGTTTCCTCTCATATTGTGGACCCTTCAACAATGAATTCCGAAACATTCTGCTGAAAAGCTGGAAGAAAGAGATGAGTCAGGCCAAGATTCCATTTAGTGATGTAAGCAAATCTCTTTTTATTTTGTTCTGAAATATTAAATTTACCATATTCAATCTAAAATAAGTCTAAAATAAGTCTGAAAAATGAATGAATGAATAGTTGTAAATGGAGGCTGGTATGAACAGGGGCTTAAATGTTTCAGGGATATTCAGTGCAAACTCCCTTAAGCAGCCACTTTTGGAATAGAAAAATGTTGGCTGTTTAATGGAATAGATTGCAGAAAAGAGGTACCGTATATACTCGCATATAAGATAGAACCAACTGCAAACTCCATAGATCCTGATCTGACGTTGCATAATGAGCCGGCAGATCTGGGTCTATGCAGTTTTTAAGGACTAATCAGTAGAACAAACATCATAGACCCTAAACTACTGTTGCATAATGCACCGGCAGATCAGGGTCTATGTTTACATTTGGACTTGGATTATATGCGAGTATGTACGGTAAAATATATGCTGAAAATTGCAGAAGAGAAATTCTCAAGCTGTCTGGATATGATAGGTTATTGTTAAAGGGAGGTTGGAGTATTAATTTTTTGTTGGGTTGTGTTTTTCTGTCAGTAAAACTGGAGCTTTAATATATAACCTGGGAAAGGGAAACAGGTGAAGTGAGGTAAATGATACTAATAGGAGCACTTATTAGGTCAAATAAGGTAGATATATAAAGTCATCAACCAAAGGTAAAATTGACATAAATGTACAAAGGATTCTTTATGTGGATATAGGAAACTTATATAATGAATTGTCCGTTTCTAAATAATCCAGATAATTTGTGTTTGGCTTTGATGAATGCTAACAAAGACTTTCTCCTTTTATCTAATCAGAACTTAATATTCCTAACATTTCTTACAGGCTCCATTCTTTGGATTAAGAAACTGTGGATAACATGAAAACTATGTTTCTTAAAAGTCCTTCTAAAATGATTTTATACCACAATAAGTTTTACTGCAATTTATTCCCTTCAACATGAATGAAAAGAACGACAAATACTTCCACCACTGCTACTACTTCAGTTATTTTTACTTAGGACCTGAATATAGTCAACATGCTGGTAGATAATGCCACAATCAGTGATTGGAACTTACAAGGCCTACCCAATGATGAGCTGTCCATTCAGAATGGTCTGATTGTCACCAAGGCTTCTCGTTTCCCGCTACTCATTGATCCACAAGGTCAGGGCAAGATTTGGATCAAAAATAGAGAGAACAACAATGACTTCCAGGTAATATTTCATTCATTGATTTTTTTTACCTTGTTTAAACTTTAATTATTTTAAGTTGATTGGTTCTAATAACTTAAACAGCATACACATGATGGCTTGAATGTTGTTGTGCTCTTTGAGGTTGAGCAAACCAGAGGATGCAGAGGAAATAACCAATCTTGAATGGGTAACAAATTATGTTTACACACAGTAGAATCAAGGAAGAAACCCAAGACCACACTTGTGTGAAGTAAGCACATTACTGCTGCATTATCCAGGCAAACAGAATCCATTGCGATACAGAGATTTCAGTTCTTGGTGGAGGTTTAAATGATTATTACTGATCTGGTGTGACTGAAAAAAAAGAAGAAAAACACACACACATGCATGCACACATACACACACACACACACACACATACTTCTAATGACTCTTGCCAGACACTTTTTCCCAAAATTTAATGTGGTGGCCAGATATTTGTGAAATTAATATAAAAACATTCAAAGGAGGTATATAAGTTATAACAAAAAAGCAAACATATACTTAGTTATTACATGTGCTGAAAAATGTGTCATTTTTGGTTATGTATTTGCCATTGCTTCAGTTTTAGTGTCATCCTTCAATGCATTACTTGTTTTCTCTCAAACTATTTATTTACAAAATTAATCTTTTTTCATTCAGAAAACTATACTGAAAAATTTCACCCAACAACAGTAATTTATGCAGCTCTCCATTTAGAAAAAATTAATAATTGACAGCAAGCAGACTTACTACCTCGAAAATACATGAGCACTTAATTAATGGACATTTCCAGTCAAACTCAAATGTAAAGTTTTATTTTGATCAGGTCCTCAAACAAGTTTTGGAGGATGATAAGAAAAGCTAGTTGTTGTGGCTTGTATCTTTGTTTTAATTAGGGTTTTAATTAGGGCTTAGGCTAAACATATTTTGTTCTAAAAGTTTTACACACAAGGAAACACCACCAGACAAAAAAGTTTTACTCTCGAGGACACACCACCAGACAAAAAAGTTTTACTCTCGAGGACACACCACCAGACAAAAAAGTTTTACACACAAGGAAACACCACCAGACAAAAAAGTTTTACACACAAGGAAACACCACCAGACAAAAAAGTTTTACTCTCGAGAACACACCACCAGACAAAAAAGTTTTACTCTCGAGAACACACCACCAGACAAAAAAGTTGTACACTCGAGAACACACCACCAGACAAAAAAATTTTACACTCGAGAACACACCACCAGACAAAAAAGTCAAAAAGCACATATTTTTAGGGACTGATGTAATGTCTGTAGTATAGACCCTGGGGCAGTTGTTCAATTTATAAGCTCATGATAAGTCCAGGAGATAATCCTTGATATCTGCTGAATGTTATATGAAAATTTGATTGTTCCTAACAAAGTAATGAGAAAGATATTAAACAATTTCAATTTGAGGAAGAAAATTACAGATATTTAGTGAAATCGGAGCCATGCCCTCAAACCTGTGTTGGGGGATATTAATAAAGGTTACCGTAATCACGATAAGTCTTGGAACACGAAAAAATAATTTTTTTTGTCATGTCCCATGACTTATATGCCTGTAAAATATATAAAATTTTCGGTGTCCCAAAACTTGTAGACACAAAAAAATGTAAAGACAAAATTGGGAAGATCACCATACATTACACAGCAGTGACCAGCTCGTTCAATTACCACCTCATTCGTAAATAAACTGTTTAAAACTACTATGATTGTTTTATGTTATTATTTTGCATGTGCATATTTTCCGATTTCTCCAACATGATTTAAAATAAAGCTAAATAAAGACTTCATAATTCACGGGCCGCTTACATTTAATGGAAGACCTGTACTATAGTGTACAGTACTTACACAGTGCAAATCGTACTTGGTGTCACTTATATCCTTGTTTATTCCCAAAAATATTCGATGCAGATTTTGCTTTATTCATCATTTTTACCAAATCGCATTCTTCCAGATTACATTTCAGCTACACGTTCATTGCTGTTTCATTTATTTGGATTCACGCACTCAACAGTTACTGTTTTTTAGTGGTATAAGCGATCCTACAAAGTGATGTAATCTATATGAAAAGGCACGCGTGTTTAATTATATAAAGCACATAACCAGCATAAATTCAAATAACTGTCATATATTCATGAAAGAATGATCGTAATATATGTTAAAATTCTGAATATTGATAGATTAAGAGTATCATTGATCCATTTTAGTTTTGTGTTTCGGCTTCACAAAATGATAATTTCCACACATTATTCATTCCACTTTTGATTTTGGCAAGCTGGTTGTTTTGGTATCTCCTTTGTATATAATTGGCGAATTTGTCTTTTGTTTTTCGACAGCAATCCAGGCCAGTTAATTGTTAAAACCCTGAAATTGGCTTGGGTAAAGAGGAATTTTGTCCGGCAGCAATGCCGGTACTTTGATGTGTGATTGACTTCTACTGCGTAATATTAGCACGATTACCGTAGCTGAGTAAACAGGAACTTATTTAAGGTCGCTTACATCAAAGCAAACTACCAAGGAGTTTTTATTTTAAAAGCATTACTTCTTAAACTTCTTTATCGTATTTTAAAGATATTATTTAAGTTTAGTGCAGTGGTGCTTATGATTCGAATCAAATGTATGTACTTCATTCATCACAAGTAAAATCTTCAATGTACACGTGGTGATGCCATGATGTAAACCTGCTTACAATAAATGCTAGAGTTGAAATAAACACTATTTTCATTGTTCTCATCATGGTATCACATTGTAATGAATTAGGTATTTCCATTTTCAGGGAAGAAACTCCCCAGTAATTACAGGTGACTTTCGACAATTTTAATGCAATAATGCATAAACTGACAATAGTAAACTAGAGCACAATAGGGAGAAGTTATTGTTGAATAGGTATAACATACCGCTAATGCTCAATTCTTGTCATCGTCTGATTAAATTATACATATGTTAATTTGATAGAAATAATAAGAAAACAGAGAAAAATTCAATATATTTATTGACTCTTGAAACAAATTATAATAATTTATAATTTTTCCATGTAATAATTCATAATTAATGAGAGTCCCTTAACAACCACGAAGTCCTGTTTATTTTAGATGAGGTTACGATCGATAAAATACGCCAATCGATCAGTAGAAAAAAAATGTTTTAGGTGTCCAAAGACTTATAGTACATGAAAAAATTGCTTTAACTTCGTGTCCCAACTTTTATAGGTCATACAAAAATTACTTTTGAAAATAATTAAGGGTGTCCCAAGACTTACCGTGATTATGGTAATTGTTGTTGCTAGTATTTTTTTGTTTCTTCTTTTTCATTAGGCCCTAGGCTACACATAGTTTCTTCAAAAAGTCTGATATGTACTGACACTCTGCCAAAAAAGCACATGGTGTATTGGACTGCCTATGGTGCAGACCTTGGAACAATTGTGTAATTATATGGCTTTTGATAAATCCAGGAGACAAGCTTTCACACATCTTTTGTCTTGTGCTTTGTGACTATATAGTGTTTAAATAATTGGGAAAACATAATGACCAAACAAGGCATGGGGTAAATATGGGCAGAAGTGGTCTCATTAGAGGTCATCATATTATGTAATACATTTGATCCATGCCAAAACAAATGTGGTCCTCATGACAAGTAATCTTCTAACACCGAAGTCTTTCAAACTTTAAAAACAGGTTTTACTATATATATATATATATATATATATATATATATATATATATATATATATATATATATATATATATATATATATATATATCCAACAAAATGACAACAAACAATGCAAAACTAGTTTTTAATGAGCCTAAGCACTTTAGACTCTTATTGAGTCTTTGTCCTGTCAATTACAAAATGGGGACAAACAAGGCAAACAATAAACACAAAAGAAAGCATTGAATTTACAGAAGTTTACATGACTATGTCTAAAGGATGTATTTTGGGGCAATTTTACATGTTGTGCCTAATTGGTTTGAACTTTGATGATAAAAAGGAAACAGTATTCACCCATAAAAAGGAGGAGCAATAAGACCATGAGTTTTCTTTAAGGTAGAGTGGCATAACCATATATTATATCCTGAATAATTCATTGTTAAGGTAGAGTGGTGTAACCATAGATTATATCCTGAATAATTCATTGTTAAGGTAGAGTGGTGTAACCATAGATTGTATCCTGAATAATTCATTGTTAAGGTAGAGTGGTGTAACCATAGATTGTATCCTGAATAATTCATTGTTAAGGTAGAGTGGTGTAACCATAGATTATATCCTGAATAATTCATTCTTTAAGGTAGAGTGGTGTAACCATAGATTGTATCCTGAATAATTCATTGTTAAGGTAGAGTGGTGTAACCATAGATTGTATCCTGAATAATTCATTGTTAAGATAGAGTGGTGTAAGCATAGATTGTATCCTGAATAATTCATTGTTAATGTAGAGTGGTGTAACCATAGATTGTATCCTGAATAATTCATTGTTAAGGTAGAGTGGTGTAACCATAGATTGTATCCTGAATAATTCATTGTTAAGATAGAGCGGTGTAACTATAGATTGTATCCTGAATAATTCATTGTTAAGGTAGAGTGGTGTAACCATAGATTATATCCTGAATAATTCATTCTTTCTGTAATGACAGTAATGACCATAACAAAAATAATACCAACAAGAACAACAAACAAATAGTAGTAATTATAGTTGAGTAAGTGAATAATGAACAAAATGAATTAATTATTTAATTGACAAAAATGGGGACTGTAAACAGATGATGGTTTAAGCTGCTTTTTTACAGTGTTCTAGGGCAGAGTATCCAGTAAGATTCCTTTTCTTTCCTGGTTTCAAAACTCCAGTTGCTTTTGTGGTCAATTGCAGTTAGTATTATATCCTTGAAAGTATGTCCTGGGGAAGAGAAGTGTTTTGCAGGAAAGAAAAGGAATCTGAATGGATACACAGCCTTCAAACACTTTGTCAGTTGTAGTAGCAAGAGTGTTGCTTTTTCCAGAGTTTCAGCTTTTGAGGAATGTATATGTTGATAACATTCCCCATGGTCAACAAGGACTGACTTGGGAAAATTGTATACACCTGGACTGACAGTTCCAAAATTTGGTTAACCTTACAGCATTTAGTTTTGGGGTTGAAAAGCTTGGGATTTAACTGACTTTATAGAGTTTCACATTTGTATTATTGGCAGTAATATTGTAACTCGGTTCATACTTATTTAAAGGAGTTAAAAAAATTAGCACAGAAGTTGATTTTAAAGCATATTTCTACAGTTTTACATCTATCAACATGGGTTTTATTTAATAAAAACCCATATGAGATTCACTGTTTTGGGCAGAAATCTCTTTACTTTTCTTCAAAATTGTTAATTGTAAATAAGATATGTACTCAGATTACACTATCTCTTTATATTAAACCTCCATTCTCATCTGTCTCCTAACAACTGATACACACACACACACACAAACACACACACACACACACACACATACATACATATATATATATATATATATATATATATATATATATATATGTGTGTGTGTGATTGTGTGTGTGTGTGTTTTGATAAAGACATTAGAAACATCTTTTTAGGGTGGGTGGTTCATTTTAACAAATTGAGATCAAGGTACATGTATATCTCTGTGTGGAAAATAACTTGATAAGGGACCAACCATTCAATTTTCTGGCGGGTACTTTCAATATTTTTAGAAAAAAGAATGTCCAGCCCCCAAAATAACTTGAAAAAATACTCTTGCCCTGATTTGAAGATAAAAAGAATGAATTATGTCGATCATCTTAGTTAAAAAGAAAAATATTTTCTTGAGATACCAAAAATTGTTAATACCTTTTTAGCTTTACTGGTCATAGACCCGATAAAAAATAAGCAATGTTTTAATATGTTTATAAACTTTTAATAGTATTTCATCAGTATTTTAATCATCTGACATGAAACTATGCAAAAACATGTTTAAATTTACTATTTTGAAGAGACAAAAGAGAGGCAAGAATTCTTGCTCTCCATACATAACACCCATTGAGGACAATTCTGTCGCTCCCTGTGCTGAGACACAGAATAGATATGTCCCTACTTCCCGGATGTCCCCAATGAGGGATTGTTTAGGATACTTTTCTCCTGCTTCACACTGAGCTTTGGAACAGGAAGATGATGCCTTGTCGATCTTAGTAGATTCGCATGAATTTCCTGAAACACTGGAGGATTGGGTATACCCTACCATTCAAAGTGCTCCAAACCCCTCACCACCATTGTCTCAATTGGTCGAGGAAGGGGAGACATGGTCATTCGACATGGCTGTAAATGAAGTATACCACCTTCTTCCTTCTGACATGTGCCCAAAACCAAATTGTCCAAGTGACACTAAGATTCTCTCTTGTTTAGAGAAACTGTCAGGAGCAATGTCCAGACTAGACTTACTGCTACTTCCACACTCCCCGATAGTTAGCGAAGTTGCAAAACCGCTGAGCAAAGGTCAAGAATCAGTGTGACAGATTAAAGGGTGGTCTGTCCCCTCTGCTACACTGAGACCCTTAATTTCAGCCTTGAGCTATAAGGTCCATTCACCTACCTGGCTGTTGAAACCCCGCCCACTTTGATGCTGAAGCTTCACAAGTGGGCATTTCAGCAGGTTCTTTTGCTCGCCTATCGGTTAAATCCTTGGAGGCATTAGAATCAAAGGCCAGGTCAATAGTGACTATAGCTTCTCATGCTGACCTGTTTTCAGCAGCTTCCTTCAGTTTACTGAGACCCTTCAGTTTACTGAAGAAGGAATCATTATCAAACGTTGCCTTGCAATGACTGTTAGAGGCTGTGGCAAAAACTTCACAACACACATTGTCTATGGTAATGATGTTGTTGGCAGAGCTTCTACACCTACGTAGAGACGTAGCACTGGGCTCTTCTAAATTTTTGCTGGAATATAGCAAAAATCTTCTGAGGGCTGCACCCCAAGATTCAGAGACCTTATTCGGCAGTCTCATTCATTCTATTGCCTCTCAGGATTTCAGGAACCAACAACATAGGTCCCTTGCATCAGTTGCTTGCCTGTCAAAACTGGCAAACGTTCACACATGTCCTGATAGGGCTATGGGTCAGCCACAATTCGTACCAAAACGTGGTATGCAACCATGACAGCAAAATAGACAACCCGCCTATAAGCCCTCTCCAGATACACGATGTAGTAACTGGAGAGGCAGGGGAAGGGGAAAGCGGTATAATCTTGCCTCCCCCTTCCCCAAAGAGGCGAAAAGGGGAAAGAGAGGTCATCCCTAGGGACACCTCACCTCTCCTGCAGTACATACCTCTTCCTTTAATTCAGGTAGGTGCTCGACTGGCCCTCTTTTCGGAGGTCTGGTCGAACATCACGGAAGATCAGTGGGTCCTTTCTATTGTCAAGGAGGGTTTACGTCTACGCTTCATAGAACCCCCTCCTCTCTCAAGGACACCCATTCTCTTCCATCAATCAAACATTTTCAAATTAAAGGAAGAAGTGCACACCCTTCTTTCGAAGGGCGCATTGGAGAGGGTTCAAAACATCAAGTCGCCAGCATTCTACTCCCGGATTTTTCTGGTCCTCATAAAGGGCGGAAAACTGAGACTGATTATCGGCCTTTCCCCCCCTAAACAAATTTCTGCAAACGGAAACGTTCAAGATGGAAACTGCAACTTCAGTTCGGAACGCTATCAAACCAGCCGACTTGGCAGTTTCCCTCGATCTTCAGGATGCGTACTTCCACATCCCAATTTTTCCGCTGCACAAAAAATATTTCCGGTTCTCTATCGGACAGGAAGTATTTCAATTCTGAACCATGCTGTTCGATCTCGCCTCAGCACCCAGGATCTTTACCAGAATCATGGGAGTAATAGCTGCACACTTGAGATACTTGGGGATTCCATTAATCCAGTATTTCGATGACTGGCTACTAAACAACACAAACATACAGTCCCTATGCAGCCACATGACCCTCTGTTGTTCTGTGGTGATGCTATTGGACTGATTCCAAATCTAGAGAAGTCCAAACTCGTTCCTTCTCAAGATTTTGTGAACATAGGAATGAATTTCTTTACCTCCCTGTGCCGTCTTCGTGTTCCCCCAGAGAAAATACACAAAATCATGGAACTTTTAAGGACATTACAGACCAAGACTTCGTTGTTGGCTCGTCTGTATCTCTCCCTCCTGGGAACCTTGAATTCCACATCAGACCTGGTTCCCCTAGGGAGACTTCATTTACGGCCTCTTCAGTTTCTCCTGTTGGTGGTTTGGAGAGCCCACAAGGACTCCATCTTAATGCGAATTTCTCTAGGGTTGACGTTTCAGTACCATCTAAAGTGGTGGTACAATCAAGATATGTTTCTGAGAGGAGTTTCCCTGCATGCCCCAGAACCCCACTCCTATCTGTACACCGACATATCAGATTCAGGTTGGGGGGGCTCATTTAGAGCCAGAAGGAGTACTTCTCCATGGCCAGTGGTCACACGAAGACTGTCTTCTCCACATAAACAAGGAGGCACTCATGCTCCTCCACTCTGCATGGAAGTCTGGAACCTTTTATGTTGGGCACAGTCAGAAGGGATTACACTCTGAGTTCATCACATTCCATGGAAGAAAACATTCTGGCAGACAGTCTGTCCAGAACAGGCAAGGTAGTCCTAACAGAATGGTCTCTTCATCAAGCGGTTGCAGAGTCTCTGTTCAGTCTATGGGAGCGACTTCTAGTGGACCTGTTTGCGACAAAACTCAACAACAAGCTCCCATTTTATGTCTCCCCAGTCCCAGATCAGGCAGCCTGGGCAGTCGATGCCTTCAGCCTAAACTGGGATCGACTCAGCTTACGCATTCCCACCCTTCCAGTTGAGTCCACAAGTTTTATGGAAGATCAGGATGTCCACCGCACGAATCATCCTGATTGCACCTATGTGGCCTCAAAGGTCGTGGTTCAATGACTTACTCGACCTGTTGATCGACAAACCAAGAGTATTACCTCCGTGGAAAAATCTTCTCTCACAACACAGAGTCTCTCTAGTTCACACCAATCCCCAGATCCTCCACGTTCACGCTTGGCTTATCTCAAGCGATTGATCCACCAGGCAAAGTTTTCTAGCAAAGTTGCCGACTGCATTGTACAAGCCCGGTGATGCTCTACATCCAGGGTCTACAATGCATAGGGCTGCTCTTTCAAGGGTATAGGGCTGCTCCTTCAAACACTCTTAAATTCTCTAAAGGTCAATCCATTGGTTCAGATGCTCACTTGTTGGATCTTATAAAGTATTTCGAGCTTCAGAGACCAGTGTCTCGCTCATTGACACCAAAATGGAACCTTTCATGTGTTTCGAGGGCATTGACAAAAAGACCTTACGAACCTTTGAGTGAGGCCTCTTTTGTAAATCTCATGTTTAAAACCGTTTTTCTTCTGGCCGTTGCGTCAGCCTGGAGAAGAAGCAAGCTACATGCTTTATCCATTGAAGAGGGATGTTTACACTTCAGTGGAAATTATGAGTCCGTTTCCCTATTGTGTCAGCCTGGTTTTCTTGCCAAAAACCAACTTCCGTCACTGTATTCCCATCCCCAATTGAAATCCCCAGTCTTAGTCGTATCTGTGCTGGGGATGATAGTGATAGACTTCTTTGCCCAGTTAGGGCACTTAGATTCTATTTAACATCTGCGAAAGGGAGAAGGAGGGGTAGGAAAAGACTTTTTCTCCCTTTTAGGGGTTCAGCTGATATTTCAGCATCCACTATTTCTCAGTGGATTTCGCTCACCATCAAGAGAGCTTATGCATCCCTCATGGAAAGAGACTTATTGTTCATGAAGATTAAAGCCCATGAAGTCAGGGCAATTGCTACTTCCTGGGCATATTTCAACCATTCGTCTTTAGCATACATGCCATATTCCCAGATAGTGTTGGGGGGTTTTGGAGACTCAAAAAAATTGTTTTGGGGTCCCAAGGGGGGTCAGTGCACGTGACCAAGGGGGGGTCAGTGTGCGTGACCCCCCAAAAACGTCATCCAAATGAGAATAAGCTATATTTTCAAATCAGCTTATAGCAAATGACTGGAAATGCAAATCTGAATAAAAGAAAATACCATCAGTTTTCTCTGAAGCATTTAATATACTTACAAACAAAAAAAATGGTAGACAGCATTGTCAAATAATGTCACCTGCATAGGTCTGTAAAATGATCTGCTACTGAAAACGGCAGATTGTGCTCAGCAACGAAATTGCAGAAAAGTACTTCAGCTCTAGTTACATTGTCTGTCGACGACTGTTTAAACAAACTATTTAATTTGGGTATCGAGCTCTACATTTTTGCCATGTCACAATGCTGGGTGGTGTTGCTATGTCGACAAATGTCATACATTCCAGAATGACTAATGTCAATATGGTGGTTGCAATATGTGCACAATAAAATGTTCCCCCTTGATGCTGCGCTTCACAAAGTCAAACTCCGTCAACCAGGAGTTCTGGAATTTTGTTTTGCTCGCTTCGGAGATGACTCCATATTTCCTGAATCGCTACTACGTTTCTACATTTTTCCTTCAAAAATGAATCACACTTGTACACTTTTCCATTTCATATATGGAGTAAAAATCTGACTTCAAAGAAACGTTGCTGCTGATCACAAACTTTAAAAAAGATGGCGTCAACATTCTCAAAGAAACAGTGCCGCTGATCACAAACTTTAATAAAAATGGCTTCAACATTCTCATTCAATGCAATCAGTTTGTTCTTCAACACGCATCTCTTTGATGTACTTAACTTTAAATTGGGTTGTTCCACTTAATGTACTTTACCTATGCAAATTAGCCTAATGGGCTCAGTGCTCAAAAGGATTTCACACGACATATTATCCCACATCACCCTAGCTATTGTGAACCAATTAAGTAAATCTCTGAAAGGTGGCTGTTTATCTCTGACCGCCTTACCTGCCCCGAGGATAGTTTTACACAAGCTTTGAGCAGTACTGTTTACTGTTTATATATACCACAGATTACGGGCATATATAATAGTGATCAAGAAATATACAGATTTTTTTTGTTGTTTTTTTTTTCTTTTTTGCGGTGGAAATTTTTGTTGTTGTTACTAAGATTGCTGAAAATCGTGTTTTTCAAAACACGATCTTGTTGGGGGATTTGGGAGTCCAAAATCATGTTTTTCGCGTGACACGTGTTATGGCAAGTATGTCTTTAGACGATATTATGAAGGCTGCGTTTTGGCACTCACACACAACCATTCTCATCTTTTTACCTTCGGTCATTAACAAACCAGAGCCAAGGTATCTTCTCTCTGGGTCCAATCGTCGCAGCACAATCTATGAACCAGACAACTGCCACTTAAAATGGCAGTTGACTGCTTGGACTGGAAGGTGAGTAATTTTTTCCACATTTCTACTATTCTCAAAGTCCATCAGCCACCCTCCTTACTAACAAATTCAGCTCAATAATAGTGAAAGGTAAGTTATTACTGACATTAAAATGTAGTTTTTGGGGGGAGTAAAACTAATTTTAATTATGTAATACTTACCTGTTACTATTCAATGCCCTCCTCCCACCCCGCACTGATGTCCTTCATTAGTCTCACATCCTGAAAAGAATGAGGATGCTCCGTGGAGCACAAGCTGATGTCAAAGATCAGACTGGGTCGATGCACATGTTCTAAGAAACTTCTAGAACAGGGAGTTGGTGCATGTAGCACAGATGAGGTCTTTCCATGCGGAAAGGAGAAAGCTTAATAATAGTGACAGGTAAGTATTACATAATTGAAATAAATTTTACTCCCCCCCCCCAAAAAAAATACATTTTGCTCAAAGTTTAAAGTCCAGCATGGACCCTGAACAGTTTTCTTTTTTTCTTTACAGGTGACATCCCTAAATCACAAGTACTTCAGGGCTCACCTAGAGGATTCACTGTCACTGGGGCGTCCCCTGTTGATTGAGGATGTGGGAGAGGAGCTTGACCCAGCACTGGACAATGTCTTGGAGAAAAACTTCATCAAGTCTGGATCCACATTCAAAGTAAATCATCACTTATAAATTGACTAATAATTCCCATGCTTTTCATGACATAAGTAAATGTCCTCATGCTTTTATAGAAATTTTAGGACTTAGATATCCTGTCCACTATGTAAACATACATGTATGATGTTGCAAAACAACAGAATTTACCAAACATCAGATCAGCTCAGGTCAGCAATGATGGTGTGTTCATGGGCAAGGCACTTTACTTGCCTCAACATGATATAACCTTCAAAGTATTGCTGTGCTGTAAAATACCAAGAAAAGAAAAAAAAACTTAACCATGTAAAACCTACATCAAACTTCAAGTGGCTGATAATAGATCCAGATGTTTTCACATAATGTGCTGGCAGATTATGCTCAATGTTGGTTTTCCTGGGATTTCAATTGAGCAACACTGACTTCAATCTGCTGGTGCCTTATGAGATGGCAGATCTGACTCTACACTGATCACAGTTGGGTGCATGTTATGCATCCGCGGGTTGAGAATGATCGCTTAGAAAATGGTGAAATATTTAACATTTTAAAAATGGATATTTTTACATATGTAAGAGTCCAAGCTCACTTACTCTTAGTTGAATATCTAGAATATCTATCCCCAGGTAAGGGTCTTTACATGGAAAAGTATGGATAAAAGTACCCTGTCACTAATTGCCCATAAAAAATAATAGCTGATTAGAATGAGTATTTACAAATTCATCAGATTTGCACAGGTTGAAGATAGTAGACTCCTTGTTGAATGCACAAAGAAAAAGGTTGATGAGTGAATTTTTTCAGTATGACAGTTATTATTATCACATTGGTTTTCTGCAGCTAAGACCCTGCATGGTTGATTTATGACTGGTCATAAATCACTAATGATTTTTCCAAAGGGCTCATATACTTTTTGTTGATTTATCATTGTCTTTCACAGGACTGTTTTTGTGATTATTAAAATTGTATAAGAACTTTAACTTTTTCCTCATTTAATAATAAGTTGCAATCATGTTATTTTACGTCTAGTCTCTTCCAGAGTTCATAGTGCTATGATACAACTAAATAAAAGGGACATCATATTGATGACATCATAATGTAATGACATCATATCAATGACATCATAATGTAATGACATCATATCGATGACATCTTAATGTAACGACCATGTCATTTTGAGCAGCATAGTTAGCATTGATTCTACACAAGCGCACTACTGTAAATACTGTATATACTCATTTATAATTCTAGTCCAACTGCAAACAACATAGACAATGATCTTTTATCACATAATATGCCAGTAGATCAGGGTCCATGTTTTTTGTTCTACTCCTAACCAACTGCATAGACCCTGATCTGCTGGTGCATTTTGCGACTGTAGATTTTCATCTGTGCACTTTGCAGTTGGCCTCAACTTATAAGCAAGTATAGATGGTATTTATGATTATAATTGGATAAGTTTTGTAGATAAACACAAAAATATTGGAATTTGTATTCACCTTCAGGAAAACATGGAGATCCTATGCCATAAGGTTGAACTCTCAAACATCTATTAAAATCAGCATGGAATATGGTATGGAAAATCATTGGCAAGAAGACATACAGCTGTGAAAAACAGTTGAAGAAATCTGATAAACTTATCACTACTCTTCCAGATATTTCAAACACATTGGTCAAAACAGTCTCCAAAAATTTGTCACCTGAGGACTCTACTGAAGATTTGTCTGTACCGTGTCAAAAACCTGAAAGAAAGGGTTCCTTTAAATTTTAAATCAGCTAACACTGAAGATTACAATAAACCTTTCACTCGCAGAGAACTACAAGACTCCCTTGATGTAGCCCATGACACTTCAGCAGGACCAGATGATATCCACTGTCAACTTCTGAAACACTTACCAAATAGCTATCAATACCTACTAAACTTTTTCATTACAATTTTGAAATCTGGGGACCTCATGGCAAGAAGTAAAAGTGATACCAATCCCCAAACCTAGAAAGGACCATGCTGACCCTTATTGTCCTATAGCACCAACAAGCTGCATTTTGAAAACCATGGAATGATTGATAAATGCCAGGTTCCTCTAGTGTATCTTAAACCCAGTACACTACTATAAGACTTTCAGTGTGGATTCAGATGCCAGAGAAGCACAATAGACCATCTTGGCAGACTTTAAACCTTTTGTTATGGTAGCTATCATACAGAAAGAACATATAGTATCCCACTTTTCTGACTTTTAGAAAGCTGATGACACCACATGGAAGTACTGCATAATGAAATACCTATTCAGCCAAAGTCTAAAGGGCCACCTACCTATCTTTATATCCAAGTTTTATACACCTGCCTGCCATTTTGTGTCATGACATTGTCTATCTGTCTGTTAAATTTGCTTGTCTGGCACATAACTTTGTAGCATTTGGAGACATTTTCATGAAACATTGTCCAAGTATATATCATGACTAGACATTGTGTTGTGTACCACAGTCATACCTTGCCTCTAGGTCAAGGTCAAGGTCACAGCAAGGGAAAATTTAATTCGTAGACTTAAATCCTTGTCCTGAGTATAACATTTGAACCACTGAAGATATTTTTAATGAAGCTTTGCCCAGGTATATATCATAGCCAGGCTCCCTGCCTCAAAACCAAGGTCACAGCAAGGGAAAATGTCATTCTGTGATATGTATCCATATCCAGAATACAACTTTTGAACCATAGTAAAGCTCTGCAACCCTTAAACATAATTGGATGCTATTTTGTAAGTGGATTGCCTATTATATGTAGATGTACCTTTTAAAGGTTGCATCTTTATAGGAACAGTTTTGATGGAGCTATTGCCCTTTTTATGTGACCACCACAAGGCAGATCATATTATGTTATGATATCCATCCATCTGTCATCCATTTGTCTGTACCAGTTTTTGTTTCTGCACAATAACTCAAGTTGTGCACCATCTACAGTACCAGGCTTTGTGGATGGCTTGCACATGGACTAAGAAAGAACTGTATCGTATAGGGGGTCAGAAGGTCAAAGGTTAAGGCAACTGTGACTTAATGAAAAAAAAGGGTTTCTGCACAATAATTAAAGTTGTTCACTATATACAGTTACCAAAATATGTAGGTGGCTTGCACTTGGGGTACAGAAAAAGTCCATTGATTTGGGGGTAAAAAAGTAAAAGGTCTAGGTCACTGCAACTGCAAGAAGGGAAATGGATTCCACACAATAAATCGAGTTCTCCAAATCAACAGTTACCAAACTTTGCGGCTGGTTTACACTTGGGGTAAGGAAGAACCATATCAATTCCAAGGTCAAAGGTCAAGGTCACTGACTGAAAGAATAAAAATGGTATATACACAAAAACTTGAGTTGTCCACCGTCTACAGCTACCAAACTTTTGTACATGGCTTGCACATGGGATAAGGAACATAAACTGATTTTGCAATCGAAAGGTCAAAGGGAAAGGTCACTGTGACTAAAAGAATAAAAAGGTCTTCCACACAATAACATTACTTTTATGTTACAGACCTGGACCAAACATTGTGGATGGCTTGCACTTGGGATAAGAAAGAAGTCAATACATTTTTAGGTCAAAGCTCAAGGTCACTGACTAAATGAAGAAAATTTTTCCCACATAAATAACATTAGTTTTACATCACAGACCTGTACCAAACTTTGGGGATGGCTTGTACTTGGAGAAAGGAAGAAGCCTACTACTGATTTGGGGGTCAAAAATCAAAAGTCAAGTTCACTGATTGAAAGAAGAAAAAAGGTTTCTGCACAAAGAGTTCAGCTATTTGATCATGTACCTTCACCAAAATATGTGAATGACTTACACATTGGGTTAGAATGAAGTCTATTGATTTTTGGGTCCAAAGGTCAAGGTAACTGACTGAAAGAAAAAAAATGGTTTGTAATAACTTTAGTTCTAGAACACATACCTTGACCAAGTTGTTGTTGAGGGCTTGCACTTGAGGTATGAAAGAGGTCTGTCAATTTTAGGATCAAGAGGTCTAACCTTAGGGTCATTGTGGCTCCAAGAAAACTTGGTTTTTGTAAAAACATTTTGTTCTAGAGTAAGTTCCATGACTAAACTTCATGGATGGCTTGCACTCAGGGTAATAAAGAAACCTATAGCTTCTGGGGTCTAAAGGTGAGAGGTCATGGTCATGGTAAGTCTAAAAGGAAAATAATGGTTTTTGCACATTTTTAAGTTAAGTCCAAGACTGCATGTCTTGACCAAAGGTCCAGAGTCAACCATGCCCAACTAGTGCCTACATAAAGGAGTATTAAACACTGGGCAGGCATATCATGTACTGATCATGGTACTCTTGTTCCATCAATATTACATCGTCACTACAGCAAATCCATGTGACCAGCGTAGCTCAGGAACCATTCAATATATTTGATGCAATTTGGTGTACGCATCGTTTCAAGACTTACATGTGCCTTTTATGGTTTCGTCTCATTGAGTCCATTTTGGACAGAATTATGTCCCTTAACTCTTAACTTCATATCTTCACATGGGATGTTGTTTGTTACTGGCATAGTTCAAGAACCATTCGACACATTTGGATGCAATTTGGTATGAACGTTGCCTGATAGACTGTCATATGATTTTTATGGATTTAGTCTCATTTCTAATAGTTATTTTTGCTTGTCCTAGTTCTGCAAGATAACTTTGAAAATTTGTTGGGTTTCAACTAGATTTGGCATGTGTCTTCAGATTGATGATATCTTGAGTGAGCGTGATTTTAGGGTCTATGTTGTTTACAGTTGGACCCAACTTATACGTGAGTTTATATGGTATAATTGAATGATTCAGAAATGTTTGTGAAGTACAGTTCATTTTGTATTGTTTGTTTTAGTCTTGTGCTCAAGATGAAAACTCTTCAGTGTAGGTCAAAGTTTTTCAATTTGTTTATAATGTTACAATTTTACGTCATGATTCTCAATATGCTTTATTTTGTAAATGGTGAATTCAAAGCTCTACCCCATCCCCAAAGATTCCTTTGCTTAAAAAAGATTTTTTTTTTAGGTTAAACTCACTGTTCAAGTTTTTATTTTCTAGCCAAATAAAATGTGGGCTTGACAAAAAGGTTGTTTCTTGTATATTAATTTTGCCTATATTTGCACAAAAAACCCCTAATCATTGAGATAAACACAATAAAAAGTCTTATTGTTTACATAGAACACATTTTTCTAATTAAAGTTTGTACAATTTTACCAGGTAAAAGTAGGAGACAAGGAAGTGGATGTAATGAAAGGATTTGTGCTGTACATTACTACAAAGTTGGGCAATCCCACATACACTCCAGAGATCTCAGCCCGAACTTCAATCGTTGATTTCACTGTCACGATGAAGGGTCTAGAAGACCAGTTGCTAGGAGTTGTAATCCTCACTGAGAAGCAGGTAATCAGTCATAGCTAAATGTTTGTATAATTTTTAACATTTTGTGACAATGTAACAAGTTATGGCTCCTGTTTGACTCTGAGTTTTGCCCTTGTTTTTTCTCAGTTGCAACATATTGGCTGTGGTATCATTGTCAAATAAACACATTTATAATCCTCACTATATATGCCTTATTATTCACTTGCCACTACGTTGAGCTGGACCATATTATCTCTAGCCCGTTTTTGCCTGTATTTTCATCTTTTAAAGTTTCAAAAGCATTAATATAGTGTTGTACCTGAACAAATCTTAATTTGTCTCAATTTTCCAGCCCTTGCATGGCTTTGAAGGACATAGGCCAGTACATTCACCCATTCATTGAGAATAAATTATTCATAATGCAGAAAAATTATATTTGATGTCACATGTACAGTACACACATCGTGTTTTTATGATTCACCACGAAAATTGCGTGGGCGTGGAGAAAGGGCAGGGGATTAAGTGTCCACTATGAGTAGTTTGAGTCCGCGCAGTCTGGTGGATTTTCACACTAATTTAGTGCGTGACAGATTTTATTGCAGTCGTCGTGAGTCGTAGTGGGTTTTATGGCACCCCTCGCTGATTCTATTGTATTCGCTCCACAAGTCAACACACTAAACAAACAGATGGGAGAAACTCCGACACCATAAACCGAACATGGCAGGTATCAATTTCATACCTTTACCTGTACCATTACAGTGGTAGCATTTCCTGTGTATTTATCAGTAGCCTGGCTGAGGATACATACAGACGAACGCGCGTAACGTAGAACAAATGAGGTTTTATATTTCTTGGATATCTTTCCACCCCTGTCCATGACAAAGCGTACATCAGAAATAATTGCTTAGCTACAACGTACATCCCTGCTGATTTAATACATGTATATGTACCTGTTAGCATATACAGATGCGGAAATTGACATTGTTCTGCATCAAGCGGTAACTTCGAGGTTCTTTCTCAATAAATGATATTTCATAAAAGTGTGTTGTGTACTGGTTATTAATTTGTCAGTTTCCCTTTAATTTCCATATCATTTCCAAGACCCACCTTGAAGAAATCATTGAAAGCAGTAATACATATAGAACTCGAAAAGAGATTACAAACGAATGCCGTAATATTTATATCAAACATGTACGATCATGAAAACTGGCACATTATGACATGTATGTCATAATTCTTGCCAAAGTATTTTAAGATAAAAAAGATACAGGAGCTATCCTACGGAAAGGTTCTTCTGTACTGTTACCCTTAAACTTTTAAAATAACATTGTTTATGAGACAGTACGGTAATTTTTAAATGCACGGAATTGTGTACACTGTATTGACTGTTGCGCTTTATCAGTGGCCATTCATGTCATAAACAAGTGAGTTCAATGAGAAAAAAGTTATTTCCTGTCCACACTTTTTTCACGAATCTACATTGCATCATCAGGAACTGGCTGAGGAGTATCATTCTTACTTTGAAATCAGCCGCTATGCCTGTTGCTGTAGCTTCCTGCCTCGAGTCAACAACTGTCCGTAATGACAGTTTATACATGTCATCAGCTAATGTTCAATGTCGCGCTTCGATGTTTCAAAATGTACAGTACAATAACTGTTGAATGAAAATATCACAAAACAACACACCTTAAAACTAAAAAGATGTTAGTTTGTGAAAAACAAATTTGGACTGAGAAATGCATTTGATGTTAAGTTCTCATATTATCGTGTAAAACATTTAACTTAAATTTAGGGGGGGGGGGGAGTGTACTGGCCTTGATGCACGTCTAAACTATCTACAAATCAGAAGAAGTGTAGTTGTTTTAGGCTATATCCCATCTCCTCCGTCTCTCTTTCTCTCCCAGCCAACAACCCCCCCCCCTCCCCACTCCGTTGCATAATAAGCAAATAGAGTTGAAGTCTTAAATGACTTAAATTAGAACAATTCCTAGCAGCTACTGGTCAGTGTCGCGCTTCTATGTTTTTAAAAAAAAACAAACACTGTTGAATAAAAATGATTCTTGTTATCGCAAAATCAAATGCTTTAAAACTAAGAAGATGTTAGTTTGTGAAGAGCGAATTTAGACAGAGAAAGTATTGTTATTTTCCCGATAAGGAAACAAGCATTTAAATGTAACATGCTGCAATGGTCCTGAGTCACGTAAAATTATTAATATTTTATTTTCTGAAAATCACAACAAGTCTAATTTTGTTTAAGCTAAATCCTATCACACCCGCACTTCCAGTAGCACATAGAGTAGAAGTTAAACTACTTAAATCAGAATACAAATATATCATGGGAATATTGTTATGAAAACACCAAGGGTTTCTGTTTAATAAAGCCAATTCAGCTGGCATAACATCCTGTAATGCAAGCGCTGCAAAGATGTGAATGAAACAGCATTAGATAAACAAGTAGCGCGTCAACCCTGCATCTGGGCATAAGCGGCAACTTCAGTGTGTTTTCTCAATAAATGATATTTCATACAGAACTTCTTGTACTAGTTATTAATTTGTCATAGTTTTTCTTTAATGTTTACACAGTTTCCAAAACCTTCTTTAAAGAAATTATTGAAAGCAGGATACAAATACCTTTATCTGTAGACTTAGAAAAATGACTGATTATTTCAGAGTATGATAATTTTTAAATGAGCCGAATTCGTCTACACGGTATTGAAGGTTGCTCTCTTTCAGTGGCTGTTCATGCCATAAACTAAGTGATTTTTTATGAAAAAGGTTACTTTCTTCGTCACTTTATTCGTGAATCTATCATCAAGCAGCAGCCGAGGAGTGACATTTTTACTTTGACGTTAGCCGCTACGCTTGTTAACCATAGCCATTCATGAAGTGTTGAGCTTCTATCTTATTTTTTGTAGCCCCGATGTTTCAAAAGAAGCATTAACTTCTGAATGAAACTATTTTTGTTGCGTGTGGAACAGCGAATTTTGGACTTGTAATATGGAGTAAGAAACACAATGTGGTCAAGTTGTGATATTTTTGCGTAAAACTGGTTTCTAGCGGTATATAAAATAAACCATATAAAATTTGTATTCTCCCAATTAATCTTGCAACGCAGCGCATATAATACAAATCTATCACAGCAACACAATGCTATTACATGTTTAAGAAAGCTGTATTACACTACAAGCTTTCTGTTTTTTTTTTTTTTTAATGCATCTTTTTTGTAATAAAATGTGTTTATCACATGCAAACATGAGAGAGAGATTATGCACCATAACTTTCGATCGATGTTAGTCGTAGCTTTTATCGCAAACTTGGAAACAGACATTGCTAATTAGAGAGTATGCATTTTAGAAATGTGCCTCGTTCATCTTCATTTTGGAATTCGTCTACTGACAAAATTTTGAAATACAGTTTTGATTCCACTCTTTATATAAGTAAGTTAATATGTAAATCGCTGCTTGGCAATTCATTTTGTATTTAACAAGAATTTATATAATTCATTGGGTTATTCACCTGCTGTTAGTGTCCTTTGTCTTTTTTTCTTATTATCTATTGTCGAATCTGGTCATAATTAACCATGTACGAACTTAATGCTTCAGAAATTTAATAGACAAAGTCCAATGAGAGAGCATTACTGCAATAATCAAGGTGGACCTGACAATATTCGTGACCACCTTAGAATTAATATGAACAGTTCAAAATGAACAGGAAATAATTGGGATTTACAACCTCTGAAGCCAAAACTTTTCCACCTCCAGGTCGGAGTAGTTAACGAAAAATAAGAAGCCACATGTTTACAGCAATGAGTGCAATAATATAGATAGATTTTATAGTCTTGGCAAACACGTGGCGTCGCAATTTCGGGTGATTTACAAGGCATTATTGATAGATATGATGTGTTCAGCTTGCGTGTAATACAGTACAAGTTAAACAAGGGGAGAAAGAAGTAATTCCAAAGCACAAAATAAATCTTACTGAATGATACATTAATTAAAACACCAGAAATGTTAAACGTTTCGCCAATTGAAGCAAATTAATCGTGATTACACACTTTTTATCGCTTTCACCAGTCCATTTGGTAATATTAAACTCGTCAGATGACAAAACCAGCAATCTTAAGTATATTTTTTAAAGCTGTTGGTCATAGAATGCAGCATCACGTGCTTCGTAGAATCAGAGTAAAAACAGTAGGTCTACGGTAAAAGTAAACACGTGTCTAGTTCCTGAGAAAATGTGTCGCATGGACATGTATATTTGAGTCGCAAGTACAAAACAGGCTGGAATAGTAGAGGTTGTATATTGCATAGCACCGTGTATATTTCATTGTGTGGGAACATTTTAAGCAGACCATTTAAAAGTGACTGGGGTAATTAAAAACAAAATCACAACATTTCTCGCATTCTTTTATTTTAATAACGGAATGAAACCCGCTAATACATGTATTTACGTGTGATTTCTATTACCCTTTGTTTGTTTAAAACAGAATCTCCACCCCCCCCATTAAAATTAAGATAATTAAACTTTGTATAATTTGTGAAGCATCATTCGTGACTCTTTTCTCTGCAATTTATCTTTCATCTCTTTCAATACACGTATGTAAATGCGTTTTAGCAAGCGAGTCTTTGAATATTAAATGGCATTGCGTACAAATGAAAAAGAGCATTCTGCACTGTGTGCTGTAGCTGAGCCGATAGGTAAGTTCCACACGTGGTAGTGGGCGTCCACTATTACATAATTATATTGCTGCGACTTTCAAATGGGCAATAAAACTTAATCCGTCCACTACGAGCCACGACGTGGACAATCCATGACGACCACAAAATCCTGTCCATGACGACACATCATGAAAAGGATTAAGCTCCACGCCCACGACGTGTTTTTTCATAAAAACACGATGCGTGTACTGTACACCCCATAATATATTAATGTCACATATACACCCCATAATATATTGATGTAACATATACATCCCATAATATATTGATGTAACGTATACATCCCATAATATATTGAAATTGTCTTGCCATTAGAATGTTTAATTGACACAGTCTTGGTGTGTTGTAAGGATTTTGAAATAAACATATATTGGGAAATTTCTTTTTGTTAGAGTTTTAACAACATTTTCTTTGAGAAATCTACATGTTCAATTTTATGCAGAAGTTTTTAATTCAAGAATCTTATCAGCTTTTTGGTATATTTTTTTATTTCTATAAAGAAATTGTTCTAAGTCCTGATCAAATCACTTGCCTGAGAGTTGCAGAAATAATTGCACTCAGAAATTTCACTGCATATCACATTTGATACACCTTTGCATAATTTCTTACAGGAACTTGAGCAAGAGCGAACCAACCTGCTAAAAGAAGTTTCTCTCAACAAGCGTAAAATGCAAGAACTAGAGGACAACCTCTTGTACCGACTAACCTCCACACAAGGCTCACTGGTTGAGGATGAGTCACTGATTGAGGTGCTTAGGAATACCAAAGCAACTGCAGAGGAGGTTAGCGAGAAGTTGAAGATTGCTGCAGAAACAGAGATTAAAATCAACACTGCTCGTGAAGAGTTCAGACCTGGTAATCATTTGTCAAGAAGATACAGTCTAACCTGTGTTAAGTGTGATGAGTAGAAAAAAGAGGACTCTTAAGTCAGTTGCCTACTTAATATAGGTTTATTCCTTCGAAAATGCTGTCATATGTCCTTCAGAAATTGGCTCTGTAAGACAGGCGGTTGCCTACTTAATATAGGTTTATTTCTTCGAAAATGCTGTCATATGTCATTCAGAAATTGGCTCTGTAAGACAGGCGGTTTGCTTAATAATGGTGACCATAAATTTAGGCAGGTTCAACTGTAATTGATTTTAGAAAATACTTTTGTCACCAGTGTTATTTGTGAACATTTTTTTTAGCTAAGAAATATTTCAAACTGAGAGGTGAACAGATTATGTGATAAAAGTGCAAAAAAACTAATACGTTTTTTTCCAGCATATTTAGTCTGTTTATAAGGATTATGGAAATTACATGACTGCACAAATGATTTGAGTCATCTCACAGCTGCACCTAGTGCGTCCTTGCTACAGCAATACCTCAGAAAAATTGGGTGCGAGTCCTGTGGATTTTTAGCAGAACATTAATATCCTTTCCTGTAAAAACAAAGTCTTTTTTTTTTCTCCTTTCCTGTAAAAACAAAGTCTTTTTTTTTTCTCCTTTCCTGTAAACACAAAGTCATTTTTTATAACAGCTTTGAAATGAAAACATTCTTCAAAGCACTATCTTGCAAAGAACATTTTACTGTAACTCACATTGATGTTTGTACGTTTCAGTGGCTACCCGTGGTAGTATTTTATATTTCATCATTGTGGAGATGAGCATAGTGAACGTGATGTACCAAACCTCTCTCCGTCAGTTCCTGGACCTCTTTGATATTTCCATGGCTAGGTCTGCAAAGTCTCCAATCACAGCAAAACGTATCAACAACATCATTGAATATCTGACCTTTGAGGTGTTTGGGTACACTGCAAGAGGCGTGTATGAAAAGGACAAGTTCCTCTTCACCATTTTGATGACTCTGAAGATTGAAATGAATTCAGGCAGAATCAAGAATGAAGAATTCCAAGTCTTCATCAAAGGTTTGTTAATTCGTGTAATGATTTAAAATGAAATGAAATGTTCTTTACAAATTTTTCTATTATTCACAAGTATTCTTTATATGAAGAAGTCTCCTGTGAATTATTAATATCTATACATATATACAAATGAGTATTATTTTACTCTTGTGAAATTCTTTTTATTTTTATATTGGGATTTATTAACACTAAGAAATCACTTAGCTATTTTGGTTTATATGGGGAGAACATAGATGAAATATGGTATGATGAGAACAAAAGAATTGTGCATTATATGTCATGCATCACTGAAATTATTACTTTTCCCATCCTCCATCACAGGTGGAGCTGCCTTGGATCTGAATGCAGTGGAACCAAAACCCAAAAAGTGGATCCTGGACATGACATGGCTGAATTTGGTGGAGCTTAGCAAGTTGCCACAGTTCTCGCAGATCACAGCACAAGTTGCCAGGAATGACAAGGTAATTAATATATATCACAACATTTTAACCAGCATAGTTTTTGAAAATAAATGTGAAAAAATTGTCTCCTCTTCATTAGCAACCTTTTTAATGATATATGTAATGCAAATTGATAAATTTAAAAATAATTATGTAACAAGTCAGCTGAATTCAGAGAATATGTGAAAATTTAATGCTGAAATTTTACAGATTTGAAAAATGTTCTGCTAATAGGCAGAATTCTGCTGGTATTCTTCATTCACAATGAACTAATTTGTACCTTAATTATTTCTAGATGTTAAGTACAAACATAAAATAGATTGACAAATATGAAATTGAATATTTATTTTAATAGCAGTTACCGTAATACAATACTTGCTACTACTGCATTGCTTACCTTTTCTGGGATGCAAGACCCTACGTCCAAGCTAAAAATATTACATCCTCCAGTTAGTAGGGAATGTTCTAGAACACTAGAACAGAAGGAACATAGTCCCAGTCTGACTCCTACATTATAGGCCCATACAGAATACTCTTCCTCTTTTCCTTGTACATTTGTATGTGCTACACGTGTGCAATTCATTCTGCAAAAAATTGCTTTCGTTTTGAGTTTTAAAACATATTTTGGCATTTCAGTTACATTTTGTGTACCTTTAAAGTTGCATTCTCCATAGTCCTTTGCTTTAATTGAGTGTTATTTTAGCTCTCTTGGTAGCTTTAGGTGTTTTTTGCACCTGGCTTATCAAGCGGTGCTTTATTAATTTGTGTTCTTACTCTTTGTTATGGTGATGGGGTAAGTATCACCTACTCTTCGTTAGTTCCGGAGAGAGGAAAAACTCCAGAGAGTGAAGTGTGCCCCCACACCCTTATTAGGGAGGAGCAGCACCCTCTTAAGGGTGGCAGTGTCCTGGTAAAGGTGATGAGCAAATCATGCCTTCTTGAGAAGGTAGTGCAGCGATTTAACTCAGATAGTTCTGATGTGAGCTAGCACATCAGATCATTGTCACCGGACCAGTCTTTGTCTGGTGACCAGTCACCGGTCTTCGAGTTCCTGTCACCAGTCAATGGAGTCCCGTTATCAGTCTAGAGACAGAGATAAGGTCAATACCCCCTCTGTCTGTTAGCTACCGATCAATTCCAACAGGGATGGGGAGTCGGTCTGTACTCGTCTGACTTGGGAAGGGATCAGATCAACATCCCCCATTCCCTATGTTCCCTTTCAGTCCCTACGGGATGTGGGGACACCCCTTTCCAGGCAGTGAGTCTTCCTTCTCCTTCATGGTGCCATTGATGTTCCAGCCTTGACCTGTGTTGTCTTCCCTGCCCAGAGAAAACAGACGGGAGAGGGGGCCGATTCTCTCCCCTTAGATGATCTAGTAAGGATGAGAAGCATTCTCATTTTTCAAGAAGGTCTCCTAGTAAATGTAGTCCCATCACACACACACACCCCCCATTAGGGGCTGCGGGATGAGAATATCCCTATTCCCCCATCTCCCTCACAGCAGAAAGATAATGAGATGAAACTCATGCCTCTCAACAGGAACCAGTGCAAGATGACAATGTTCTTTCAATGTTGATGTCAAGGCATGCATTGTCAATGTCCATAGTGCTCTTTGCAGAACTGCTTCTCCACAGCAGGGATGTTGCCTTGGAGACTTAGGTCTTGCTGGACCACAGCAAGAACCTACTAAGGTCTGTGCCACTTGAGGTGGAGATGTTCATTGAAGGCCTCATTCTCTCTGTGGTGTCTAGGATTTGATGGACCAACAACACGAGTCCCTTGCATACGCTCTAGGCCCATCAAAAAAGGACAAGAAGCATACTCACCCTGACCAACCCTTGGGCCCTTTGCCCAAATTTTTCAAACAGGCACAGCCTCAGAAGTCCCCCAAAGCAGTATCAATTTAAACCTCCCTCTTGCCCATCATTCGCAAGACAAGGTGGCCAGAAAGGCCAAGGGAGAAAGTCTTCGGACTCCTCCCACTTCTCCAAGAAAGGAGGAAGCCAGCCCTAGGGTCTCGCTTCCTCTCTTGCCATGCCTGCCTCTTCCCAGTGTCCTTGTTGGAGCTCAGCCATCCCCTTTTTCAGGGGTTTGGTCAAGCATCACGGACGATGTGTGGATCCTTTCTATCATAAATGAGGGCTATCGACTTCAGTTCTGGGAACACCCTCCGCTTTCATAGACCCCCATCTTCTTTCACCAGTCCAAACTGGGACAATTAAGGGAAGAGGTACACACCCTTCTGCAGAATGGTGCAGTAGTGAGGGTAATAAACAACCAGGCTCTGGCTTTTGATTCCCAGATTTTTCTGGTCTCAAAGAAAGGCAGAAAGTTTCAACTTATATTCAACCTTTCTGTCTAAAACAAGTTTCTTCGAGATAAACACTTCTAGATGGAGACTACCGCTTCAGTCAGGAATGCCATAAGGCACTCCAACTGGGCAGTCTCTGTCAATCTTCAAGATGCATATTTTCACATCCCCATCTTGCCTACACACAGGAAATACCTCTGGTTTTTCCTGGACCTGGAGGCATTCCAGTTTTGAGCTCTTCCATCAGGACTTGCTTCTGCTCGCAGAGCTTTTACCAGGGTGATGGAGGTAATCACAGCCCACCTGAGATCCCTAGGGATTCCCATCCTCCAGTTTTTCAACGACTGGTTGGTGCACAGCCTCCTTAGAGATTCCCTTCTGAACAACTTGTCCTTTTGTTGGTCCACAGAGACCCATCTTGGGCTTGTCCCAAACCTGGAGAAGTTGGATCTCATCTCTTCTCAGGATTTCATATATGTGGGGATGAATTTCCTCACAAACCTCAGGAGAGTCTGTGTTCCTCTGGACATGATTGACAAGATCCTGTCTCTTATAATGGCTCTCCTAGCCAAGACCTTGTTGTCGGCCCATCTTTACCTTTAACTCCTGGGGACTCTGAACTCAGTCAGAGGACTTAGTCCTCCTAGGGAAACTTTTCTTGCACCTCTCCAGTTCCTACTTCTAGCAAACTGGAGACCACACAAAGATCCTCTATATGCTGGGATCCAATTTTCACCACCACCTGAGTTGGTGGCTCAGTTGAGACCAGTTTCTGACCAGAGTCCCAATTCACCACTCCACCCACCCCCTGATCCCCACTCCTTTCTGTACACCATTGTGTCAGATTTGGGTTGGGCAGCTCACTTGGAGCTGGAGGGAATAGTTCTTCAGGGATCTTGGTCCCAGGAAGAAGCGACCCTTCATATAAACAACTTTGACATATGGGCAATGTTTGTAGCTCCAAAGGGGTGTGTCAACCTTATAAGGAGTCACTGCATGATGGTCACCTCGGACAAAACGTTAGTAGTAGCTTTCCTCAGGTGGCAAGGAGGTATTCATGCTCCTTCTCTTTGCGTGAAAGTTTGGAAGCACTGGAGGAGATCACACTTTGAGTATGCTATATTCCTGGCAAGAGGAATATCTTGGTAGACTGTCTGTCCAGAAGGGACTGTGTATTTATTTACAGAATGGTCTCAGCACATAGTAGTGTCACTTTTCCAACTGTGGGAGAGACCCTTGGTGGACTTATTTGCAACAAGACTGAACAACAAGTTCCCCTTTTATGTCTCCCCAGTCCCAGGTCAGAGGGCCTGTGCAGTGGATGCCTTTAGTCTAAGGTGGGATCGTATGTCCGCATATGCCTTCACACCTTTCAGAATGATTCCACAGGTGTTCACAAAATCAGACTCATCCTGATAGCCCCTCTGTGGCCCCAACAGTCATGGTTCAGCGATCTGCTTGACCTTTTGTTAGATGAGCCCAGGAGATTATCACAGAGGAGGGACCTGCTGTTGCAGCATAGGGGGTCTGTTCAACCTGCTGTCACAGCACAGGGGGTTTGTTCTCCACAGCAGCCCACAAATTCTCCACCTTCACACCTGGCTGTTCTCAAGCAATCAATTTGCCAGGACCAGTTTTCGAGCAAGGTTGCAAACTGCATTGTCCAGGCCAAGAGGCAGTCCACTTCCAAGGTCTATGATGCAGTGTGGGGAATCTTGTGTGGTTGGTGCAGTAGGAAATGCATTGATCCTAGCTGTCCCCCTTTGAGCCCAGTGACATACACTCTTCTCTTCCTTTTTATGAGGAGAGGGAATATTAGGTTTCTGCCATCAAAGGCTGTATGGCAGCCCTGTCTAACATGCTAAAGTTCTCTAGAGCTCCTGCCATTGGGTCGGACCCTCATCTTTCCGATTTCATCAGGTATTTTGAGCTTCAGAGGCCGGTAACCCACTCTATAATGCCTAGATGGAATCTCTTGTATGTTTTGGAAGCATTGTCAAAATCCCCTTATGAACTGTTGAGTGAGGCTTCCTTCGAGAACCTTACCCTTAAGACTGTTTTCCTGCTGTCCTAAGGCACCTGCGAGGAGAAGGAGTGAGCTTCATATCTTGTCTGTGGAAAAGGGTTGTTTACAGTTCAGTGGTAATTGTGACTTGGTTTCTCTTCTTTGCCATCCTGGGTTTCTAGCCAAGAACCAGCTCCTTTCAGTAGCTCCACCTCCTATTGAGATCCCAGTCTCGGTCAGATATGTGCTGGGGATGATCAAGACAGAATTATTTGCCCAGTGAGGGCCTTAAGATTCTATTTGGTTGGTTCTAAAGGGCAAAGAAGGATCAGAAGTGTCTCTTCCAACCTATTAAGGGTTGCACTGATATTTCTGCATCCACCATTTCCAGGTGGATCGTCTTCACTATCAATTGAGCTTATCAGTCCCTTATAGAGAGAGACCTTTCATTCATGAGAATTAAAGCCCATGAAGTGAGGGCTTTTGCTACTTGTTGGGTGTACCTAAATCACTTTTTATTGGAGGATGTTATGAGATCTGCCTTCTGGTGGTTTCACACTTTTACCTTCAATCTTTGGCACACCAGAGTGAAGGCAATTTTTTGTTGGGTCCATTAGTAATGGCACAAAAAGTGGCTCAACTGTCGACCAGCTTACAGTAGTGAAAACTCCTACTGTAAGGGTAAGTACCATATTTTTATACCAGTTTTGTGAGGCCATCAGCCTCCCTCTAGACTGGCAAATTCAGCAATGCAATAGTGGTAGGTGATGTATTCCTGCTATTAAATTGTAGTTTTTTGGGGGGTAAAGCTAATTTTAATTATGTAATACTTACCTGCCACTATTGCAAAGATTCTCCCCTCAATGGTCTGATGTCCTAAGAGTGCTCTAGGTCCAAGTAAAAGAGGAAGAGTATTCTGCATGGGCCCATGACATAGGAGTCAGACTGAGGCTGTGTTCCTTCTGTTCTAGTGTTCTAGAACATTCCACGCCAATTGGAGGACAGAATTTTTGTAGCTTGGACATCGCGACTTGCATCTTGGAAAAGGTAAGCAGTGCAATAGTGGCAGGTAAGTATTACATAATTAAAATTAGTTTCACTCCCACAAAAATTACATTTCTCTCAGTAGAACATTCAGTCCTTTCTTGAGAAGTTGTTTATTAATAAATGTTTTCTATATGGCAAGAATGAAACGGGGGGAAACAACAAGACCCTGAACTGTAGGTTATAATATGTGTCATACAATTTAACTAATTTGCATCCTCCTAGTATGTAATATGGGGGATATAGCTATCATAATGTCTGTCTCTATGCCTATAATCTGTCTGTCTGTCTGTCCATATTTTTTCTGGAGCATAACTCTCCAACTGTTCAAGGTATTTCAACCAAACTTGGTACCGATGTCAAGAAAGTTGTGTAGAGGTGCCTTTTGATACTTCAAATTTTCCACATTGAGTACTTGTTACATTACAATGGTAAGAAAGTGTAGCATAGGTAGTATAAACTTTAATCTGCTTGGTCATAAGTAGCATTAAATATGAAAATGAGTGTTGTACCATAGGGTATTTAAGTACTGTATATACTCGTGTATAAGCCAACCAACTGCAAACTGCAAAGACCCAGATCTGCCGTCGCATAATGCTCCAACAGATCTGGGTCTATGAAGACTGGGGGAATGTAATCTCTAGACAACTCTACTAATTCAATCTGATTCTACATATCTAGTGTACATTTTATTCAGGTGTACACTATATTCAGGTGCTCATCATTCCCAGGAAAATACGATACAAATATATGTTTTTCATTTGTGGAATGTAAGAAGTTGCCATTTACTAGTATGTAAGTTTACTTGAAAGTTAGAGTTCATGTCACATACTATCCTTAAATATATATAGAGTCTAAGCAGTGTGAAAGACCACCTCTGTTAAAGAGACCATCTGTCTTAATAGACCAGAAATATTTGTCTCAGTTTTATAATTTAGATTCTAAAACAACCTGTATTAAAGAATCACCTGTCCTAATAGACCATTAGGTGGCCTCTTTATGACAGATTCCACCGCACATGTACACAATTTATAAACCTGCTGTCTTTTTCTTCCCCTCTCAGGCCTGGAAGGCCTGGTTTGATGAGGATGTGCCAGAAGATGCGATAATACCAGATGGTTATAGCACAACCCTTGATACATTCCGTAAACTGCTTCTGATGAGGTCTTGGTGTCCGGATCGCTGCATACCAATGGCCAGGAAATATGTTGCTGAGGCCATGGGAACCAGGGTAAGAACTCTAGCATATTTACTAGTATATAATCCATGCTCAACTGAAAAAGCATAGAATCCAGATGTACATATAATGTTTGATTAAAGAATGAACAGCATAGACTCTGATCTCCCAGTACATTATCTGATGGCACATCTGGATTTACACTTATCACCTGTGCACATGCATTGTACCATACATGTGAACCTCCCGAGTGGTATGACAATTTTCTCAGTATCAGCAATTTTTCTTATCCCTCCCATCAGTGTTTGAAAACTCCAGTATTCAGTTTTTGAAGAAAAAAAATTACAGTATGAATTCTTTAGGTCAGATGGTATACACTTTCCATGTCCATACCAGTAATGCAGTTTGTTTATTACAATAATCTTCTGATCAATCTGATGCTTGCATGCTACATATTGTACACAGCATCAGAATAAATTTGTTCAAGGCCCCTTAGTGACCTGGAAATTCTGAAAAATGGCTAGTTCAATTCAACATGACTGCCTGAGATCAACATACCTCATCACACCGAGATGTCATGGAATTACCTGAGAGGTCTGGTTGAATGAGACTTAAAATTGGCAGGTGCGAGACACTTTATCAACAAGAATCCTCATTGAACACTGCTAAAGTTAATCAAATCTAGAAAGATATTACAGCATGAGTAATGAGAAACAACATTAATGGTAGGAAAGATGCTCAGCAATTCAGCAAATGACATTTCACCCATAAAAGTGTCTTGCACCAGCTTTATTTAACTAAGGATAATGGAGATGAGGTACAGTGCATCTTCTGTGAATATGTAGTGATGTTTGCATGTTTAAATAGAAATGGGGACCAATTACACTACTTCACAAAGTCCCAGATAGAAAGTAATGATATTTCATGCTTTACTATGCACAGACAGTTGTAATGATTCTATTATGCTCCTGAATTATATCCTGGGTTTAGTTGTACGCTATCCAATCATGTTTAAATATAAATATGTTGAACTTTTTTTAATTATTACTATTTTTGTCCTCTTTTTAAAATCGTTTTTTGTGTTGGTTTTAACAGCACATTTAATACAGTATTGGCTACATTATGCTGAGGAACAGGAGCTAGGTACCCTTTATGTTTTGTCAGTATATGTGCAGGCAAATTTTTCTGTCATCTGACAGCTCCATTTCTTGTTGTTTTATTTAGTATGCAGAGGGTGTGATTCTGAATATGGAGACAATGAATTCTGAATCCAACAAGAGAGTACCAATGATCTGTTTCCTGTCCATGGGATCTGATCCCACAGAGAACATCATTTTTCTGGCCAAGAAGCTGAATATACGTAAGTTGCCCACTATTTTCATTTCTTCTAAATTAAAAAGTTTCAGGAGCACACACATTTTGTAAAATTATTTAGACAATTAAATTTTGGGAAAATTTTACTCAAGCTTAGTTTAACTTTTGTTGTATAAAATATCTATAATGCCATTGGCAAATATATAGTTTAAACATATTTTGTTATCCTCACAGTATGTAATATGGGGGCTATTTAGCTACTGCTGTGCCATATGTTTCTGTGTCTTTCTGTCCCTTCACATTTTCATTCCCAGAGCATAACTCTCAAACCTTTCTGTATTTCAACCAAGCTTGGTACACCTGTCAAGCAAGTTACATAGAGGTGTATTTTGATACTTAGAATCTTCTGCTTTAATTATTTTTTATGTTATCATGGAAACAAGAAATACTATAAATAGTATATAAATTGAGAGAGCTGGACCATAGGATAAGTACACTTCTCCCTCGATAACTCATGCCCAGATAACTCCTGAACCTGCTTATAATATGGGGTCATGCATGGATCCCATTTTTTTTATATAGAAAATATCAAAAGAATTGGCCATTACTTGTTGAACATTAAGAAAATCACAATCAAAACTGGTAAATGAAACCTTGATACATCGCTCGTTTTATTGTCGAAAACAGTGGTTAATGCCTGGAAATTTTAATCAACATCTTGAAATTCACAGCTTTTAATAAGAAGTCATATATTTTGTGAAAAACTTTTTGGTACAAAAAGAAATTCTCAGTACACTGTAAATAACAATATTTGATGAAATTTTGATCCATGAAAATGTCAATAATGCCTACTGGTGGCAACACTTTAAATAAATTTTGTCATGTGAAATTCATGTTTTAAGTCTATCGTTTAATTCGGTTTCAGTGTAATCAATATAAATGTGATATGCCCTCTTGTATTCAAACATAAAAAGTGTCAATCAACCATCACAGCTATGTCTGCAGTTGTTTCAGTGAGAACCTACTTAAGTGCCAACTGTATTTTGATCTCCGATTTGCAGAAGTGTTTGTTGTATTGTTACAATCAATTAAAAGTAGACCTGCTTAGTATTATAATGTTAATTACATTTTTTGTATCAAATGCAATAAAGGGGGTGGAATAAAAAATGTTAAAAGGTATGCAAATCCTACCCACATAAGAGCTAGCGGTAATGGTAGTATGTTAGGTCAACTCATTTCAATTAACCAATCGAACACTTATAAATATTATTATGTAAGTAACATAATTAAAGTATCTAACATTAATCAGTGGTTTATCCTACTAATTCACAGATGTGATCAAAGATAGCAAGGGAAGCAAGTGAAAGGAGTACTCGATACATGAAAAGCTTTGTTTCACAAATATGGTTTATTATGGAGAAGCGAGTTCCAAAGTTTGTAGTGAACTTAAAATTCCTGAATTGGCACTCAGAGGTTTGCTCAAGGATGAGAAGAAATTTCACTATTACTTGCAATGAATCATGGCATCAGTATTTTACAAATAGAACAATAAATAAAATCAAGTTTCAACATTGACTGTTATTGTTTCATGAAATAAATGTCCCTAGTTTTCAAAAAAAAAAAAGAAATATTGTTTTGTTGTGAAACAATAATAACACTCGAAAATCTCAACATTCACATGCAAAAAACAGTGACGGTAATACACAATGTTTTCGCAGGTACATGTGTGTTGTGTTTTGAAATATCTTGGAATAATGTTTTTAACGATCTTTCAGAGGTTGGTTATCTTTGAAAAAAAGGTAATTTATACAGAAAAGTGAACAGCTTCATAAGAAAAAGCTTTTTATTGACAATTATTCCAAACACAGTTATAAAACAAGTATTAAACCATTAAACAGGCCCCCCTACCCCTGTCTTCTCACTGTTGATGTCCAGTCACGATGGCTTCCCTTTTCTTTATTTTTCAAACATCCCTCAGTAACTTGCGCCCTCACTTATACTGCGGTCTGTGTTTTTGGACCCTGTTGTGTACAAGTTATTGAGGGAGGTGTGGTATTAAAAATTAGAGTACTGGACCATAGGGTACTTTCAGTAGTTATTACATAAGAATGGGATATGTCATCTCTAGATGATTCTTGTTTTATGAAGCATTTGAGCTACAACTTTTCCATCTTAGATAAAGCCCTTCTTCTAAAAAATAATGAACATATATGCATAAGGCAGAGAGGATGACAGATAACCATGAGCACCAGAAATATTTTTATAATTCAGGTACATGCAATTACAGGTAAATCTTATTTTGACATGACTGTAGGGGTCCATGAAATGGCATCATGGTATATGTGGAATTATTCTATTACAGGACGGTCCTAACCAAAGATGAAATGTCATGATGATTGAATCGGGGGGGGGGGGTAGGGAGATCTCGGCTCAGTCACAGTTGTACTGTGTTTAAGAAACACTTTCCTTTATAAAATGGCTGTTTCAAGGAACAAATTTTACTAACGGCAGATATCAAATTAATTTAAAGAAAACCATTATTTCCTTTGTTAGTGATTCAAAGCAGTACCACTTTACCCAGTATGGCACATGTTCAGAAAGGAAGAACCATGACCAGTCAAAATTTCCAGCAGAAATAGGATATAGGCATGTGAAGCTTAGATTGTGACTGAAAAGTTACTTCAGTTTTGTGCATAAGCATTCAAGGACACAAATAAATTATTCTGCTGTTAAGTATAGATAAACTTGTCCAAGAATCTTGACAAGTTTATTACACTCTATTACCATGAGTCAGTGTCAGAGTGTTTTGACACCCATGTAATATTTTTTTAAACTATAACTAACTGTAAAAATGGTGTTGTTATTTGACAAGACAAATACATAGGTTTTATTTTGGTTAAAAATAATTTTCATGTTGACTTAAGACTTTTACACCTTAAAAAGCCTAGATAGAATGAACAGATGGCTGGAATAATTTTGAACAGTATTAATTCAACCTAACACTCTTAGCTGGGCACCAGTCTCATTGAATCTAGATGCCATATTTGCCAGGTTACAGGTGGGAAAGGGAACCATTCTAAGACTATTTCAAACTTCACTATTGCTTGAGAGAAGATCCTTTTTTTCACTTAATAAAGTGTTCATGTTCTCATTAAGTGAATTGATTCAAAGACCTTTTAATTGCTCTCCCAAGGTATGAAAAGATTTGTATGCATTGTTTATTATCTGTTTGGTGCAATTTTTATGCACAGGGACACTCTGAGACAGAAGTATTTTTTTTATGTGAACTCAATGAAGAACCTTTATGACTATGTAGCACCAGAAAAAATCTTGGACTTTTTTAGGGAATGCGGTTTGCTAACAAATTTTGACCATATGTTTTAAAGATGTTACATTCTTTAGCTTCAAGTTTTATTTTATATACACTTTACAGAATTTTAACATCTTTATCTTTTAACTTCTTTCATTTAGTATTTCATGTTTACTGTATGTTTATTTTGAAGGTTTTATCTTTCTTGGCTCTTTTGGCAATACTTTATATTTAAATGTTTAGAATGTTGCATTCAATTGGCACCAAATAGCCAGTATTGTGCTGACATGCCATTAAACCCTTCTACCACTGCTACTGTTTTTATACACAGGAACTGACCCATAGTTTTTTTAAAGTCATAGTTCTTATTCTACTATCTGCCCAGATATATAAATAGCATAAAGATAACCCCAAAACTCACAAAAAATGTTGTCATTGCTATTTAGATATTGACAGAAAAAAAAAACATTATTCATAATCGGCGAGCTACAGGTTTCTCATACATCTTTCATTTATTGATTAATGATGCAATCTGAGGATATATGAAACAAAAATGAGAATCTAAGATGTGGCCATGTTATTTATATTTGTGTTCAAACAGAGTGTGCTGCAGTGGGGTTCTGCTGTATATGATTGTTTGGGGGTTGGGTAACAACTGTTCATCTTACTCTTAATATCAAATGGTCTTTTTTGGAAATTAAAGGCTAATTTGTATCAAAGAATAAGAAATCATTGCTCCAAAGCATGTCTCATAATATGACTTGTTTGATTTCACCTGAATCTTGTGATATTTTTTTTTACAGAGTGTGGTGCTATCTCCATGGGTCAAGGTCAGGATGTCCATGCTAGACGTCTTCTTGCAGCATCCCTGGCAGAGGGAAAATGGTTGCTCCTACAGAACTGCCACCTGGGTTTGGATTTCATGGATGAGTTGCTGGAAACGGTTATAACTCACAACACACCATAACACAATAATTAATAAGATGAGAATAACAAACTTTGCATCCATCTAGACTGACACACTGCCATCAGAACAAAAATATGTTCTACATTGTAACTTTAATATCACCATCATCAATTGTCTCAAGTACTTTTATATTCATATATTTTTATCTCTTATTCTTTCATCTTTTCATACAAATAACGATTGGTCTTGGAACACAAAATGCAAAATTTTAGAACCTTTATTTTTTATTTTCCTGAAAAAAAAGATGTGAAAACTAGGAAGTTTTGACATGTTTGATTGGAAAGTTTTGTTGACTGTGAAACAGGTATTACTTCATATTTGATATAAACTAAAAGTGCCCTAATGACTTTGCCCCTTCTAGTTGTTATTATAGCGTGACAACTTGGAAAGTTGAGATTTTCTTGTACATTTGAATATAATGTTCAAAAATTTTGCTCAAATGGGCAAAATATAACCAGGTTATATGGATTTGACATTTGTGTATGTTGCATTGTTTGTTTGGTGTTTAATGGCCCATCAACACATGAAAGGTTATATCGTGTTGAGGTGATTGGAATTAAGTACCTTGCCCAGAGACATACCACAGCAGCCTAGCAGTAGTTAGCATGCTGGACTTATAACAACATAGGTGCAAGTTAGAATCCTGCCAAGACCATACCCAACCTGGTTTGGACAGGATTCTAACCTGTACCTATGTGGTTGCAAATCCAGCATGCTAACTATTGAGCTATCAGCAGCTCCAATGTATATGTAACATAGCAAAAATCACCTAGGTGATAAAGGTTTCTTCATTTACCTTGGAAATATGCAATGATTGACACATTGTTTGTAACATGATTGGCCAGGTTTCCAATGGAATCATTGATAAACAGTAGTTAATTCACATTGATAGATCAGTTTAAGTGGATAGACATGTCATGTATGTACATTGTTTGAGTAATAATTTTCAAAGTACCTACATGTAGAAATCTGTCTCCTCCAAACACTATTGTTATACATGTAGTTTTCTGTTTGGTTTTGTTTGATATTTAAGGCACAGCAATACATGAAAGGTTATTAATGCTGAGGCAATTGGTATAAAATGCCTAGAGACACATCACAGTAGCCAACCTGGACTGATCTGAGAGCAGGATTCGAACCCCACACTGAGAGTAACAAAAATAATTCCAGTGTCTCTTTTGATTTGAATAAAGAGAAAACTAAATAAGCAGCATTGTATTGTAGATCCTAACAACTGAAGTAGTTGATGACAAGTTCCGCTGCTGGATTACAACTGAAGTCCACGTCAAGTTCCCAATCAATCTACTACAGTCTTCTATCAAATTCACTAATGAGCCTCCACAGGGTGTCAAGGCTGGGCTCAAGAGAACCTATGGACTCGTATCACAGGTATGTACAGCAAATTGTACAGCTGCAGATACATGCATATACAGGCAATATACAGCCACAGTCATGTACAACTAATATATAGTCACACTGTAAGGTATATATACAACCTGTGTACAGCCACAGGTATGTACAGCCAGGCTGAAGCATTCTACCTGTAGAGATCATAGAGACCCAATCTGAAACCCAAACATCAACATCAACAGTGAGTGATTTGAAGTGAACCCAACATGATCATCTATCATTAACAGTAAGTACTACATACAGAAGAAAAGATGACTACAATATAGTTCTTGAACCACTAATTATTGAACAGGGTAGCAGTCTTGAAGTGCAGGGAACAATGGACACATTACTTAATAATTTGAGATATGGCCAGAGTCTTCAATATATATGTGGTATTTATCAATTTTAATTTTCTGAAAGTTTTATCAATGCTTTCAACTTCTTCATAGATTCTGTCTCTGCACCTACACAATTTCAGTTTTTTTCCTGCATGTCAAAATTATTCTGTGCTTATCCTGTGCTAGGCTGTTGATTAAGGTAGCTTTTACTGGTAGCCAGCTTTAGGGACATTTATCTTGAAAATATGTCGCAAGGCACCCTGTTTTCAGTGTTCAGGAAGTTAGTGCTAAGTTTAAGTGAAGAATTACGTGTATTGTGTACTGAGTCATCTAGTGCACAAAATAGTTTTATTTTTTAAATAGTTAACATTCATGTCCATGGAAAATTAATTAGTGGTCATAGTCCTATTAGCATCTGCTTCATATACTGGATGAATAAGGAGGATAGAATAAAGTTACAGTAAGGTATAATGTAGCAGCATTTTAGGCTAAATGTGTATACACTGAATGTTTAATGTATATGTTGTTTTGTCTGTATTATAGGAACAACTGGAGTATAGCAACTTGCCTCAGTGGAAGCCAATGCTATATGCTGTGGCTTTCCTTCACACGACAGTTCAGGAGAGGCGAAAGTTTGGCCCAATTGGCTGGAATATCCCATACGAGTTTAACCAATCTGATTTCACTGCCACAGTTCAGTTCATCCAGAATCACCTGGATGATATGGATCCAAAGAAGGTACTTTCCAGAGATTTTTCTGTCCTGATATAAATGTTGAAGGAACATAAAATTTTATCCTTGTCTGTCCATCCATCTGTCTAGTTTAGTTTTGCAAATAGGTCACTGCAGAGGGGCATTTGTGTTCCATGAACACATTTCTGACTCCAGTATTACAGTCATTGTACAGATATTTCTAATAGCTTAAACATACCCTTGATGAGGTGGGTGGGGAGAAAAGGTAAAAACTCAGAAAAAAACGCCAACTTTGGATGGGCAACCATTTAAATTTATGTGAGAACTGGTGATTGTACCCAGAACCACAGAGGTACCAAGCAAGCACACTACCACTACACTATCCAAACAAAATTTGCAAATGCCTGTATTGTTGTTTTTGTTGTTGTATATACTAGGATTGGGGTGGGTCTACCAATTAGGTGATAGGTAGGTTCATATGACCTTTGGGATACTAGTGGGGTTATTCTAAATATGATGAATTGATGGGCATGCAGTTTGCCTGGTTGAAAAGGGCATTAAAGATTTATCCACAAAATCTATAGAAACATTGCCCATTGCAAATACATACAAGTGTGCCCTGTACTTTATATCAAAACCTAATTTATGATTTAGGAGCATTTTGTTAGCAATAAACATCAAATTATATTCTTCACTAAAAACAGAAGCTTGATATGGAAGAGAGTAAATAAAATGTTATTTCAACTATACTTTTTGTGTAGATATCACAGATGATGCCTTGCTTATTATGGGCAAAATAAAATTCAAATTATGTAGTTTCAATTTAATTGAAATTACAAAAAAAAAACACATTAGGACAAATCATTACTACATGTATGCATGTGCACATGTTTATCCTAATTAAGGGTAATTACCCAGGAGTGATATACTACGTAATGTAAAATCAGCTAGTGTCTCTCTTGTACATCAAAATTTCAAAGATGTTTACTGCATTTCATTTTATTCCATTTTAGGGAGTATCCTGGACCACTGTGCGCTACATGAGTGGCGAGGTGCAATACGGAGGTCGTGTCACAGATGACTACGACAAACGTCTGCTGACCACATATGCCAGAGTTTGGTTTGGTGAAAACATGTTTGCTGACAACTTTGCTTTCTACACTGGTATGTGGTTTCCTAGCATTCAGTGGAACCTGTGCTATGACTTGAATCCTATCTTTCATTTGTACTATTTAATACTGTATTTTTTAAGTCATTTGTTTCATTACATGATTTTGATTCAAAGTTATTGTCTTCAGCCATGCAGCAATTACTTGCTGTATGATCAAGGATTACTTCCCTTTGTTCCTTGATCACACAGGGCATTTATCTTTGGCAAAGGGTAGTAATTGTTGTTAATTAACCAAAAACAGTACCACTCTACATGTAGTAAGAGAACTAAATTAGCAGCATAATTCACACATGCAGTTCACTAATTACTGATGCTTGTTATGACCAGACAGTAATTATTTGTTTTGACAGAACATTTATGATCAGAAAATCTAGTTTGTGGCCATAGAATAATATAAGGGCTGTTCCATTTAAACATACATTGTACCCAGGGCAGGCACTTACTCTGATTAATTGAAGAATTCATATGAAAATGATACAAAATTCTCAATTGCATCTATGGGTGACTACTCCACATTGAAAGTGCCTTTTCTGTGTCCAAAGTATATTTTACTGGAACAGCCCCAAATAGAAAATCTTCTGTTTTTGAAGAACAATAAAATGAATATTGAAAATGAATGAGTATACACTTGCTTGAATGTTAAAGGCCCAAACTTTTTGTTGAAGAAAACATGAATTAAAGAAAATTTAGTACCTTTCGGTCGAGGATTAATTTTATTATTCTGATTTTTGTTTTACTTCAGGCTACAAAATTCCCAAGTGCAGGAACTTGGAGGAGTACAGGACCTATATTGAGAGCTTGCCATTGGTTGACTCACCAGAGTGCTTTGGACTTCACTCCAATGCTGATATCACGTATGTTACATCTTCATCGTATTGAAAATGATTATGTACTATTTATTATTATTTGTGTAAAACTCAACCAACAGTTTTGTTTTATGCCCTCCTACAATAGCAGAAGGGGCTTATTGCTTTGCTGCTGTCCATCCATGTGTTCATCCCAAATCTATTTTAGTGCAATAGCACAAATACTATCAACTTAGAACCATAAAATTTTATAATTTATCAGGGTCACAAGTAGATGACCTGATTAGAGTATCAAACCAATATGGAAATTTTTCAGTTTTTTTATACACATTTTTGAACTTTGTGGATTTTTTTTACAGAAATATTGTTAGCATAACTATATGATGTACAACTACTTGTTGTAGAAAAATGACATTTAGTAGGCGTATTTGTATTCATATGTAGATGACCTGATTAGATTTTCAAGCTATTATTGCACTTTTTCAATATGTTTAACACATTTATTTACTTTTTGAACTTGGGTTTTTGGGAGGAAAATCTTGTTATCGCTGGTGGGCAAAAACCACTTGAGTTATGCAAAATGAAATTTGATAGGCATGTTTACATGCATATCTAGATGACCTGATTAGATTTTCTGGCTATTTCAGCAATTTTTCTTCTTTTTTCTTTTTTGACACTTTTTTAACTTTCTGGGTTTGGACTTTCTTTACCAAAATTTTGTTTGCATAATTAAGCAGAAACTACTTGAGGTAGACAAATCAAATTCTATAGGCTTGTTTGAATGGATATGTAGATGACCCGATTAGATTTTGATACTATTATAGCAACTTTTTATATCTTTATAGGGTTTTTTTTGTTTCTCTGGACTTAGACTTTTTGGTCTGCAGTGGAGGCTTACGTTTTTGACAAATACAAATCAGGTTTTTATGTAGTGATGGAAAAATCAACCAACAGTCCTTATTTCTTGGAGTCTGCATTAAGCAAATAAAAAGACACATATATCACTTTTTCATGGGCTATGATAGCAGCAGCAGCAACAATGATGGTTGGTAGCAGTATCAGTGCTGTGATTTTATTTTAAAGTTTTAAGCTGTACTGGTCATAGACCAAAACTTAAGGGATGGCCTGTTGTCTATTGTCCATCCATCCATTGGCACAGATTTGCTATAATTACTCTTTCTAAACTATTTGGAGGATTGCCTGAAACTTGACACACATTTATTCGAAGGTCTAGTTGGTCCTAAATGAAAATGGTGTTGCTCAGACATCCAGTATGGCCACCACAGTGGCCATCTTTAAATCTTGTTATTGTTACCCCTCCGGAATGGATGGTCATATCAACATGGGGTTTACAATAAAAAAATTCTTATGATCTAGTAGGTCCTAAATGAAAATGGTGCCAATCTGACATCTAGTATGGTCACCACAGTAGCTATTTTTAAAATCTTTCTATCACTCAAGAATATCAGAGATAGTTTCAACACTCAGCAGTTAAAAAGAAAACAAATGGTCTTGTCTTGTATTCCTGGAAATTCTTTATAGCTAGTAGAGTGTCAGTTTCTTTAAGGGACTCTTGTTTTAAAGTATAGAACTCTTAAATCAGTCACTGTTTTCAACTGAAAATGGAAACATATTACTTCATCCTGCCTATAAAGTTCATGCTGTTATTTGTTAGAATTTCTGTCCTTACCTGCACAAACAGATAGCCATGTCATCATAGTTCTGTTCACAGGTGAGATTTAGTGTTCTGTGGAAACCTTGGGTTTTAATACAGTCAACTCTCATTACAATGACCAAGTTTGTTTCCAACCATTTGGTCAAAATAATGAATCTGTCATAGTAAAGATCATGCCTTTAATTTAATGGAGTTATCGTCCTTTTTGTTGTCAAACCAGAATGTAGAAATGAATGGGTACAGAAATATAAATCTTTGTTTGATACTTAACATGATCATAATTATTTTTTAAACCTCTTATATATATATATATATATATTTTCCCACATTTTAAACTCATAGTTCTTGAAATGAAATATTTATGTACTATCCTTTGACATATTCCTAATGCAGTTCCTTTGTACTGTACTGTTATTGCAAAGAACAACAATATAGAAAGGAAATATGCATGCTTGTTTCCAGAAAATTGCTGTTGGAGTGAGAAGCTGAATATTTTGTTATAAAGATCAAATTTACCATTGGAATACATTTGTTTGTATCAGTTTCCTGTGGGAACTTGAATATTCCATTGTGATGAATATTTATATAATGAGAGTTCACTGTACATGGATCCTACACATATGAGGCCTCCTTTCATGATGGAGGTTATCTGAAGGAGACCATTTTGTTCTACATCACAGTAGTACTGTTGTTAGTCATAAGAGGGGTCATCCTTCTTAAAAAAGTCCGGTTGTTAGCCATAAAAGGGGTCATCCTTCTTACAAAAGTCCTGTTGTTAGCCATAAAAGGGGCCATCGTTCTTACAGAAGTCTTGTTTTATGATTGAAAATTCACTCATAATGCTATTTTCAGGTATTCCACCAACCTTGCTATCGATATGTTGGACACAATTGTGAACATTCAGCCTAAAGACTCTGGTGGTGGTGGAGGTGAGACTCGTGAGAGTGTAGTCTACAGGATTTGTGATGACATGTTGGAAAAATTACCAGAGGACTACATCCCATTTGAGGTATAGTGACTAAATTGCATCTGGGTCTTAAGATACAAAGAGCAGAGTAAATAAAATCAACATGAAAAATGCAAGGAATATCTGTTCACATACAAAGAGAGAAAAGGAGCACCTTATGGTTTGAAGCAATCAATTTTGTTTTCGAGTTTCAATCTTTAACTAGTATACACTTAATTGAATCAGAATCCTAAACAAATAGAAAAACTGTGCGATATAGAATATGGAATGGCTTATTTCTCCAAGACATTACATTGTGTTGCATGATTTTGAGAACAGTATTATAGATCCTAACCTGACATTCAAAGCACCCATATACTGTAAAAACTGGCTTATGGTAAAATGAATTTACAATAAATGAGTGCGAAAATTGCAGGCATGAAAAAATTATTCTGGCCAACAAATTTTGTGGCCGTAAACAGATGTACTGTGTCAGAAGATATGTACAGAAAATACGGTAGTTACAGCATTAGTAGTAGTACTTTTATTTTTTTTATATCATTCATATGTTTAATATTAATAGTAATTGTCGTTGTTGAAGAAGTATCACTATAAATTACAATACTACTATTACTCCATTATAGTAAGTTACCATTGATTTGAGGTAGTATTTTCAGTTTTTGTGTTGCACAATAAAAATGGATGTTTTCGACCTATGAAAGTTTGTACAATTTTTGGCAAGCGAAAATATCATAAATACTGGTAATGACCCACAAGACCTGACAAAAATTTGGTCTAATTATATAATGGCTTGAACAAGCAGTCACAAGTATTTTTATTGTACAACAGGTCAAGGAAAAGCTGAAAAAGATGGGCATCTTGCAACCAGTGAACATCTTCCTGAGACAAGAGATTGACCGTATGCAGCGTGTTATTGGCTGTGTACGAACTATGCTAAAGGACCTCAAACTTGCAATTGATGGCACCATCATCATGAGTGAGAACCTTAGAGATGCTTTGGACAATATGTATGATGCTCGTGTACCTACAGCATGGAAGAAGGTGAGAGTAATGTAGTACCAGTTCTAACAATTACAGAGAGGATCTTTATAAGATTGCTGTTTTTCATAGAATGGTAGAGAGCATAAAATGTGGCAAAAATTTCATTCACATTCTTTGCAACAAAAGGATGTGACATGTATTGCAAATAACTACCATCTCTACCATTTCTTAGATATATATTAGGTTCACCATTCTTGATAATTTGAATATTTTTACATTTTAGCTCTGAAGAAATAATGTTTTGCTTTTTGTTTAGTTTAAACATATTTTATTTCATAAATTTGTTGTTGGAGATTACAAGATGTACAATATAGAAGGTAAAGGATTGGAACGAAAGCCAATGGCTTATAATGTTCTTCTCCTGATTTTTGGTTGAGGTAGTATACTGTAGCCATTATAAAATGGCCATACCTGAGCACCTTATATGCAAAACTGTGTTGTGGTACTAAAGCAAAAGAGTCTGAAGTACCTGGTAAACTGGATTAAATTAATCATTAGTAGGCTTATCAGAACATATCTGAGGTTGACTTCTTATAGAGGTAGATTTACTGTAGGTCAGGCTGGATTTGAAATGGTCTGAGCAATAAATTGTTTTGGCAGATTTCCTGGGAGTCAGCCACACTGGGATTCTGGTTTACAGACCTGTTGGACAGAAATACCCAGTTCCACACCTGGCTGTTTGAGGGCCGACCTCACTCCTTCTGGATGACTGGATTCTTCAACCCACAGGTATTACCATGAAAAAAGAAAGACAGAAAGAATATAAAAATATAGAGATATTTTCATCTGTATGAATAATTAGCCTACTTCCAGACCTGCGGAGTCAGTTCTGTCATTTATACAGATATGCCATATTCAAGGATTATCCAATGGATGTCTGGAAGACATTCTTTGGTCATTCTAATTGTTCTCCATCATGAAACAGATTAACAAGCTGTTCACATGAAAATCATCATCCAAATGGATGTACAGTGGTCCCTCATTACAAGGACCTCAGTATAGTGCATTTCATAGAACATGGGTATTGGTCATGGATCCCATTTTTGATATGATAGTAGTTTTGCTGTACCTCAGTATAAGGTGACCTTATTTATAAAGTGTCATTATTGTGAGGGACTACTGTAGTAGTTACCATATATACTCGTGTATAATCTGGGTCCAAATGTAAACAACATAGATCCTTATCTGCCTTCACATAATGCGCTGGCAGATCAGGTCTATGTTGTTTGTTCTACTGGTTAGTCCTTACAAACTGGGTCTAGATCTGGGTCTATGCAGTTTGCAGTTGGTATCAGCTTATACACAAGTATATACGGTATGATGTATAAATGTACACATTGTATGCTCATGTATAACATGTGCCCACCCGAAAACAACATAGATCAGCAGACACATGATGTACTGGAAGATCAAGGTCTTCATCGTTCATCATGCCTCTGTCTTAAACAGTGTAGATCCTGATTTGTTAGTTCATTATGTTGTGGCAGATCTGGGTCAGTGCTGTTTTCGGATTGGTGCACATTATACAGTGCTCATTCGATTTCTTGCCCTCTGATTTCTGGCTGACCTTGCTTTTCGCCAACAAATTGTCATGTTTTACCAAAATTTCGGGACATGTTCATGGTTTACAATAACAGAAACAATGCCATCTAATTGAAACAATTAGAACTCAACCTTTCCCCCTATCTGCCCGTTAAGCTTACTAAACAGCTGACTGCTATTACAATATGCTTGCAGTACCTCACTCAGATTGTGATTGTTTCATTTTCTGTATGCCTTTTACTGTTTATTATGATGGGATTCAGTATGTAATATATGTCTTTGTTGAATATGTCTGACTGTTTAGGTTAAACGTCCCTAGGGTTGTTCATGATATTGTTTTCTATAGCTACATACATGTACATGATGAAACAAATAGATAATGCAACCAGATGTACTGTGTGAACATGCACATGGGATGCTTTTGTATGATCTACAATGACTAAAAAATTGTTCAATGGCTTAAAAACTTGAAAGGGTGTTTCTTTAACATAAAATATTACTAATCAAAAGTTATGTTAACAGACTTGTTTTTCAAAGGTAAATAATGTAGTTTAAATAAAATTTTACATGCATTATCAGTCAGTCAATTTGATGTGTAATGTTGTGTAATAAGTGCTACAACCTATTCTTGTCAACTTGACTTTTTCCTTGAGATGCCATATTTGATGAGACAATCATACATACTTTAAAAGAATTAACAGAAAAATTCACCTAAACAGTCCTCTTAAGCAGATATGTGGTAATATATCATTTAATTGGAATGGGTAGTTCCTGTGTCACTGACAGCCATGTGCATGTTCGTTTATTGGTTACCAATTTTGTAAACATTTACAGACAGAAAACTAACCTAAGCTGTTTATGCATGTAAACGTTCCAGCCTTACTGCCAAGCATAATACATGTATATTCATTATAATAACAGTATTTGACCTCAATCACCTGGCAGGACTATCTGCTTAACTAGGGGATTCTGACCGTATGTAAGCTACGTGCACTTAATTAGTGACTACCCGGTACTCTAACTATTACATATAAATTATTTCTTTTGCACTGAGTTTATTCAGGTCATTTTATGTATCTACATGCATATTTCTATTGAATTCATGAAATTATTTAGATTTTCATCTATGCATCATTTTTTTATTTAAGCCAAAACTTGTACAAAAATGACATGAAAGAACAACAAAACTTCATCCTGTAATATATGTGCATACCACACATAAATGCTGGTTAACCTCAGTCTCCTGCTATCCTTAATTTCTTGACAATTTCCTACTTATATGAAAATTTTGAAGAAATCGAGGGAGTACTGTACATAGAAAAATCTAACATATCATCGAAACCATGTGAGCTGAGTGGTAATATGATCCTAAAATCCAAAACCCAATTTAGACCATGACTTCTTTTGTCAACATATACAGCTCTCCCTCGCTGCAACACGGTAGTCGGGGTCCATAACTGCGAACTGTGTTATGTACCTAACAACATTATAGCAAGAATGATACAAAATTCAATAATGAATGTGTGTAATATATTTTTTTTCTTCATAATAATTGTGCATTTAATTGTGTCAAATAATAGTGTTTTAGAAAGAAAATAAAGATATAATACTAAGCTTTGTGATATTTTCTTTCAACCCATATTGTCATACATTTGATAGACCAATTCAAGAACAGTGATTTTCACGTACATTATTCAGCTGATGGGTATTGAAAATTCTAATTCTGTTATTTTTTTATTTTTTTTTATTTTTATAATTCAGATCATGGGGTCTATAGTGGTACCATGTTGTATCAGGAATCATGTTATAATGAAGGTGTTATAATGAGGGAAAGCTGTAGCTTCATCAAATAATGCTCTGTTATATCGGGGTCACACTGATAACTTTACTCAGAATATAGGTTGTGTTGTTCAGATTCAGAACTAGTTTAATATTGTTTTTTCTATGTAAATGCAAAATTTTCACAGATTTCAAAGTCTCTTCTATTAGGAGTCTTTAGACTGAGTTCAGTTTATGATTTTGGATGTTTTTATGACTCTTGGACCAAGTGCTGTACAACATTTACTAGATTTGATGCTTATGACAAATGTTGTTGTACTATTTTTTCAGGGTTTCCTGACAGCCATGAGACAAGAGATTACTCGTGCCCACAAGGGTTGGGCTCTGGACAATGTGATTCTGGACAATGAAGTCACTAGGCAAATGAGGGAGGACATCCATGCACCACCAAATGAAGGTAAAAATGATCTATCTATACATCCAACTACCTACCTACCTACTAATGTACATCAAGTTCAAACAGTTTGTATTTGAAACTCTTTGTAGCTCCAATATTGTTGTGAAATGGACCTTTAAGTGAAGGAAACTAAAGAACCTGGAAAAAGCCATCCTTTGATGAACAGTCATTAATCCTTATATGTATTTGCTTGGGGATCCTACTGGATACACCAGTAATGCAAAAGGAGTGCGGTTTTACTATCCAGGCCCTCTTACAAGATTACACTTACTCGATTAACTAAAATATATTTGTATCAAATGAAGAAGCTATAATAGTTGTAAATATTGGGTACATCTGCTACAAATGTGTTTCACTACTGTGTGATAAACAAGTTCCCAGATTTATGGCAAACTGATATTCACAACTAGATGTTACAATACAGAGATAGCCCTTCACCTCAACTGGAACTTGGAATCCATCCTAGATGCCATCCACTTGAGGGAGAGGAGAAGGTTAACAAAACAATCATGATTTTTGTCACACCTGTGAACGGTGAGAATTATTTGTCTTACCTATGCATGGTGGGACATATTTGTCTCACTTGTGAATGGTAAGATGTAGGTTTAACTTTTCCAGTGGCATAATTTTTGTCATCATCTTCAACAATATAAAGAATCTGTGTTAATGTTTATGCAAGTCATATTTTCTCCTTTGAATACTTTCCCTGATCACATCAACATTACCAATATAAGCCCTACAACCTCTCAAATCCAGCCCTCCCAAACGATGAAACTTTGTCTTTCCTGTCTACATTATATAGACAAGGGCAATAACTCTTGCACATTATGTCATCCTGTCATTGCCAGGTGGTGCTAGTTTTAAGCTGGCAATACATCATTCACATCGCCTCCCGAAATCCATTGGAAATTTGTTCTAAATTTAATCCATCCATTGAGGCTTTAGATAATTTTGGACATATTAAGAATTATTCTGCAGGTGGTATAGACTATTTTTTTGTTTTTGACCATATTAATGTGAATTTTCTTACTTGCGCAGACTTAGTTTCTGCCATCTCTGACTGCATGGTTCAACATAGCAGCATTGTACAAAAAACGTGTTGTAGTTCATGTTTTGCACATACTGCCTATTTATTTTTCAGCCCTTTGTAATGGGGGTTTCTGGCGTTATTAATTGATTCTTTTCTTTTCTTTACGTAGTCATATCAGAATAAACATGACGACAAAATGTGTTAAATGCAACAAGTTTAAGGCCAGCGAGGACTCTCATGACTCATGTATCTCATCAGCAACTTGCAGCATGTGCATCATTTGGTCGGAGAACACATGGTCTACAGTACTGCAAAAAACCGCTAAGAACAGGGAGAGACCTGGAAAATTGAAGACAGAAAATACTGATGTTCTGAGTATTCATCCCAATACAGAGTCACTAGCCAGCCTGGTGGGGAATGCCACTGGGCCCCTCCCCCCAGTGAAGATATGACATATTTTACCTATGGCTACAGTTACATCTGGGGAAATGGAGCAAACTATGACTTCTCCTTAGCCAATTTTTCCAAGTTCTTTATCTTTTTCTGTTTGTCAATAATTTTCACACTTTGGGGGAGTGGCCCCCCAATTCTAGGCAGCCCAGTGGGTGTAAATCCCCCGGCATGTCTAAGCATAGTCTTCAGGCCTGTAAGTCCGGGCACATGGGGTTTATACATCACTTGAATGAGCTGTGCCATCTTGCTGCACCTAAGTATGATGCTGTATCGGCTGCCAATTGTACCATCCAGCCATCCAGTTCTAGATCCATACCATTCAGTGACCAGGCTTCTGTAGCATATCGTCTTATGCCTTGGCCAGTAGAGCCATGGAATGTTAACATTGCTAGGGATCTTAGTGATAGATCCATCTGTCCGCCTAACATTACCATTACTCCAGTAGTACAGCCATTTATACTGCCATCCTTGCGCCCAACACCCATACTGACTGATTTTTATTTTGACTAGCCGTCCATACTGATTCGACGACCACATCCTAGATACAGCTAGCCAGTTGCTGATGGCTTACCCTCTTGGACAGTACCTTGATAGTTATAGAGACGATGGCCATGCCTGTTTTATGCCTCCTGGCATGTATTTTCCAGATGTTGATCTTGATTTCTGGATCAAGACAACCTGAACATTGAGTGTACGGATAAGCCTGATGATGTTTCATACTCAGATCCTAGTATGGAGAGGACTGAGTACAGCTTTAAGGCTGTGATAGAGGAAATATATTGGGTGCTGCCAGATTCAGAATGTCCACCACCACCCTCTTCTATGCCGGTATACAGGGTCAAGGCCTTATTTGATCGTGATGACAAGTAAGTCAGCACTTCCTTCTATTTTCTCATGAAGTCTGGGAAAATCAAGGAAATTGCCAAGCTGTTATCTACCAAAATTAGCGACCCAGGCAATTCTAAAGCCTTTTTTTCTCTGAGAGCCAGCTTTCAGAATCCTTCGCATCTTTTTGGTATATGACCCATTCTGATGAGTTTTCTATTGATCTCCTGGTGATAGACAAAAACTATGCTGTGATCAATCTGACTGCCTGTTTTTTATCAAGTAGATAAAGGCATTTTTTTATGCCACTTCAAAGCTGGTTCGCAGTATAGTAGCCACGTCTTCATTATTGGATTTGGCATCTCTGGCAATCTTCAGGCTTGCAGAGAAGTCTGACAATGAGCACACATGGAAGTCAATGGCCAAGATAGCCTACCTTTCGATGGCAAATGCTTTCACTGTCTCTGCCAACCTTGACTTTGTGCGATGGGACATGTGCTTACAGTATACCTCACTCAAGTCACACCATGCCCTGACCCTGCAAACCACTCCCTTCAGTTCACCTTTACTCTTCGGTGGCAAGATAGAAGACGAGCAGTGGCAGGCAGCTTAAGAACTGTCCCTCCACCTTGCTGTGCAGCCACCATTGCCTTGTAAACCATCTCCTACCCATCCTCAAAAATGTAATGTGCAAAGACAAAGGGATACGGGATCATTCACTGCACACTCCCAAAACTAGCCTCGATCTTGATCCTATGTACAGAGAAAACCTGCTAATCAGTCTCGGAAGCAGTCTTATAGAGGGGGTAGGAGAAAAACTTTCTCCACCCCCAAGCCTCCACCCTCTCGCCATTGACTCATGTCCCTGACCACCTGCAAACAGCCTTCCGGTGGGTGTCAGACTCTTGCACTTCAAAGAGCATTGAATTGATCTTTTCCGCAAAGGATGTGAGCAATCCAAATCATTTCGGAAGAGCTTCAGATGTCCTTTTGCAAACCTTATTCCCTTTTGTCCTCTTCATTCCTGATGGAAGTAGCGTCGGACCCGGTAAAAGATGCACTTTTATAGCAAGAGATCAGGTCACTCATTGAGAAGCAGGCAGTGGAGATTGTTTGGAATCCATAATCTCCAGGGTTTTACTCCAGGCCTTGTCTGGTCAGGAAGGCAAATCACAAACTCAGGCCGATCATTTACCTGAGTCTACTAAATCAATTTATACTCCCACCAAAATTCTAATTGAAGACAGCAAGATCAGTCTGCCTTTCCATTCATCTGAATGAGTTTGCTATAAGTCCCAACCTGACAGATGCATATTTTCACGTTCCCATCCATCCATCCTCATTGAAATTCCTTCAGTTTGCATACCGAGGTAGTTGTTTTCAGTTTTGCACTCTCCCTTTTGGCTTGAAAGTCCTTGGGCTTTCACCAGACTAATCAACTGTCTTGTCTCCCTGTTCTATATGACCTCATCTACTTCGTCGGGAGGGTACTTGGACAACATCCTCCAGAAACATATGGTAAGTTCAATTCTAGTCCAGAGAAGGAACAATCTCCTATCCCTTTTAAATCATCTCGGCTTTCTGATCGATTAGGATAAATCAGATCTTTGTCCATCCCAGCGGTTTGTCCATCTGGGTATGGAATTTCTCACCCACCACAATGTTGTACGTCTTTCCCACCTTTGGGTGGTCCGAATTGTTGAGCTCGTAGAGTCCATTTCCAACAAGAAATGGATCACAGCCAGGGAGTTCCTACAGCTCCTTGGATTCTTAATGCAACAGAGGACCTACCCACGCTGGGTCACCTCTACATGCGCTCTTTACAGATGGCCTTGCTGCCTCAGTGGCGCCTCTTTTCAATGCCGCTTGATTACAGGATTAGCATAACAAGTGAGATAGTATCATTCCTGGATCAGTGGCGCAACCAAGGTTGGCTCACAACAGGAATACCTTTGGAGCAAACCCAACCAGACGTGACTGTGTGTACAGATGCAGGTACCCATAGCTGGGAAGCCCATCTGTTGCTGGTCTTTGACACTGTCAGCAATCAATGGTATCTGGAAGACACAGGTCTCCACATCAGTCTCTTGGAAATGAAAGCTATCATCAAGGCCTTTCATTTCTGCAGAGACCGTCTTCAGGCAAGGTCATGCTCATAATGTCTAACAACTCTGGTAGTGATGTACTTCCTCAAACAGTACGGTACAAAAATCACCCCAACTCTGCTTTCTGGTCTGGGACTTCCGTCGCTGGTGCGCACATCGCAAGATTGCCATCCAGATCAGACATATTCCTGGCAGACTCAATGTCTTGGATGATTCTCTGTCCAGGAAGGGCCATATTCTCCATACAAAATGGTTCCTCCATCCATCAGTCTTTCATCAGATTTGCCTGCTATGGGGGCATCCGATCATCAACTTTTTTGCAGCCAGATGGAATCACAAACTGCCCACCTTCGTCTCTCCAGTACTGGATCCTGAGACTTGAGCAGACAATGCCTTTTCTATCATTTGGGAGGGTTTGTGGGCCTTTACCTACCCCCCAACAGTCCTGGTATTGAAAATTATACAGAAATTGAGGGGCCAGTGCCAAATGATTCTAATTGCCCCTCTCTGCTGATACTGGATCAACGATCGCTTTGATCTAGCGATAGATCTGCCCAGGAAGATCCCAACCAAGCTGAATCTTCTCAAACAGTCTCAGACCCAAGTGTTCCATCCTTGTCTGGACCGACTTCTTCATGCCTGGCTCTCGTCAGGAGAGCCCTGCAGCATAAAGAATTTAACCCTTCGATCTTGGAAAGAATTGCACAAGCAAGAAGGCCCTCCACTTTAAAGGCTTATGAGGGAAAGTGGCGTGTCTTCGGGGACTGGTGCAAAGTCAATAACATTGTCCCTACGAGTGCCTAAATCCCACAAGTAGCTGACTTTTATCTGTCTGTTCGATGAGTAAAAGTTGACCCCAAGTACTATTAAGGGCTACCACTTCATCTGACACTTTCCATCATATTATGACAGAGAGAACCTTGGTCATGACAAAGGTCTCTTAGACTTGTTGGCCAACTTTGATCTACATAGGCCTAAATCACTCACACTGTTTCCCAAGTGGAATCTTTCCTGGGTTCTGACTTTGCTGAATTCAAGCAAATTCGAGCCGTTAGCCAGGACCTTTATTGAAGCGCCTTTCATACCAAACATGTTTCCTGATAGTATTAGCTTCAGCATGCAGAGTCAGTGAGTTACATGCCCTTGCTGTTGACCCAGTCTATCTTCAGTTTCAATCAGATGACTCAGCAGTCCTTATGATGCAACCCGGTTTAATCGCCAAGAATTTGTTGCTGTTAGTGGTCAATCAGAAAGTCACCATATGCCCTCTCTCCTGTATTGATTCATCCCGAGAGACATTCAAGCAGGATTCAGTCTGTGCTCTCAAGCTTTATCTGAAGTGAACTGAGTCAATTCATGGAACTCAAAGCGTCTCTTTCTTCCATTTAAGCCTGGGAAAGAGAAAATAACCCCACAAGCCCTCTCATCGTGGATGAAGTGGGTAATATGCTCGGCTTACTCTGACATTTCACCGGAACAGAGTCGCCTCATTAAAATCTCTGCTTATGAGATCAGAGCAATCTCTATGAGCCTTGCTTTTGACTGCAATGTTTCTATCTAAGACATCATTGAGGCCGTCGGCTGGCATGCACAGTCGACCTCGAGTTTGTACCTATGAGATTTAGCTCCACATTGACACACTCTGGATCTGGTAGGCCCAGTCTCAGTTGCACAGTCAGCTACCAGACCCAATTGACATCAGCACAACCTCTGGATAGGCACCCTCCTCAGCTTTCGCTGGATTCACCCAGATATTCTATTTGATAAGAAGAATTCATTCATTTCTTCTTTCCAGACGTAAACCACATCACCTCCAGTTGTGCTGGTCACAAGTTAGGAGAGTGGGTTATGCTTCATATGGGGAATCCAACCTTCTTCCTTCAAAGGTTACCCAAGGTATAGTTAGGATGCTCAACATTTCCCCCTCCTATTACCTATTCTCCTAATGTTAATGTGATCAGGGAACATATTCGAAGGAGAAAGCAAATTTTTCAGTAAAATGTTTCTCCTAGAATACTTACCCGATCACATTACATTAATTACCCTTCCATCCTGTCCACAATGTGAGCATCCTGTTCACGATGTTTCACTCAGCTTAAAACTAGTGCCACCTGGTGATGGCAAGGGGAGGTAATGGGCAAGAGTTATTGCCCTTTGTCTATATAATATAGACAGGGAAGACAAATTTTTGTCTTTTGGGAGAGCTGGATTCGGGAGGTAATATGGTTTATATTTCTAACATTAATGTGATCAGGTAAGTATTCTAGGAGAAACATAATTTACTGAACAATTTGCTTTCTACATTAATCTCAGTATTCAGCTAAAAATTTTCTGTAATATTACTGTATACCTAAACTTTGTATCCTGATATGGAAAGACCTCCTATCTTGCTTGCATAAGCAGAATTAGCATCATCTTCTCACTGTTCACAGGTGAAAGAGTGCATTCAGTAGAACAGGTCATTTGGTATCTTACTATTTTCCAGGTGTGTATAAACATGTATTTGACTACTCTTTTCCATTTTCCAGGTGTGTATATATTTGTCTACTCTTTTCCAGGTGTGTATATATTTGATTACTATTTTCCAGGTGTCTATATATTTGACTACTATTTTCCAGGTGTGTATATTTATGGTCTTTATGTGGATGGAGCTGGTTGGGACAAACGCAATTGTCGCTTGATTGAACCAATTCCAAAAGTGCTCTACACCTTAATTCCTGTTGTCCATGTGTTTGCCACAAATGTTGAGAAAACCAAAACGACCAGTATTTATGAGTGTCCTGTGTACAAGAAGCCACGTCGTACAGATCTTACATATATCTTCCCACTTCAGCTGAAAACCAACAAACAGCCAGATCACTGGACTCTACGTGGAGTTGCACTGCTCTGTGATACGAAGTAAATGAAGATTTTGCAGGGGAAATAACAAATTACATTGACTTGGAGAATGGAATTTTTTTTACTCTTGCATGAATTGAGTACACACCTGAAAATGGACTTAACCTTTGTAGAAATTTGCACACCAAAGACTATTTGATATATAAGTATAATTATGAAGATATGCATAATATTTTCATTGCACTTTAAGAGGTGAATGCTGTTGTGTCTGAGGTGCTCTGAATAGGAGTTAGATAATATGTTACAAATATGGCCAGATGTAGGCTAAGAAATTATGCATTTATTTGCCAATAAATTGAGTTTGAGGATTGACTATGAGAGCATAATAAATTAAATTTTTAAAGAACTTTTAGAGACCATGAAATTCAGTATTAAATACTTTGAAGTTTTTTGCAAAATGACATGGCTAAGAAGTATTTCCTAGTTGCATTTACATGCTTATATCAGTGTTTTGTTGTTGCAATAATTGCATATTGCAAATTCAGATATTTTTTTGGTGATCATATTTGTTGTTACTAATTGATTATCTGAAGTAGAATGATTCTAGATTCCTATTTTTTTTTACAGTTTGATTCAGGAATACTTTTTTTGCATCAATAAAAAGCTATGTATCTTTGTATTTTTGACTGTTTATAATACATGACAAGGCATAATTTTTATTTAAAAAGTAACATTTTGCCAAAAACAGGGTTACAGATGTGCATGGTTTGTATTTTTGTGGATTTGAAATATCTTGATTTTTAGATTTTTATTCATGTGCATGAAACTGGTATACAATATTTACAAAATGATTGAAAGGTTATTTAGAAAGGACCTAGGTTAAATTTTTGTGTGCACACAAAGACATAAATAAAATTTTCAGTTACAAATCAGAGTCATTTTTGTTCATATAGTTGTTAAATTTCTAATTTAGTAAAAAGAACATTGATAAGTTGGAATAAGCATGTTATTTTCCTTGTTAAATATACTTTTATTTTAATAAACTAACAGTATTAACTAATAAAGTATTCATTTTATTTTATTTCAAGTATTTCTATGTTTAAGCTGATTGCAGTGTATGTATCTACAACTTCCATATATAAATACTTATTAATAGAATTTTCATGGAATTTTGAGATTCTTTTATATTCTTTATGTACAAAAGTTAGAAACTGCTGAAATCTGATTGTGATAAAAGTATAAAGGGTAATTGTATCGAGTAATAAACTTTATCCATAGTAGGTTACAATCAGCATTCCAAGTTATTGAATGACTGTAATTTTTTTATTGGTATATTTTGTGTGCTGTGTTCATGAGTATATTTTTATATTGTTCATTATGTTTTTCCGCCTGGTATATTTTTTGTTTATTTTACTATTTTTAACATATTGTGATAATAATAATCATGAACCCAACAGGAATTCCGTCCATCTTGCATCAGCAAGACATTTGTTGGTTTTAGGTTAGAATTTGTCTGTTTCCATTTTCAAGAATGCAGTTCCTGCTTTTCAACATGTTTCTTTCCATGTTTTGTTACTGTCATGTTATGCCTTGACCTAAGAGTTCAAATTGCTGATGCCAAAACTAAAATAATAAAAATACTGCTATTTGCTATTTGCTATTGCCTTTGTTGACTGTTTGCACTAAAAATGATTGTTAACAATATCAATAAAACAAATAAACATTATGAAAACATTTAACTCTTGTTTGATCTTATTATACTCACTCTTTAGAATTGGAAATATTGTGATACTATCTGTCCATCCATTCATTCATTCCATCAATCTGTAACACTGTCTCCTCCTAAACCACTTGGTAAAAATTTACCCAAATTTGGTTGATAAGCTGCCCATATGGTAACCATCTGCATGGTGGTCCATTCAAGGATGTCAGAGGTCAAGTATAATCAAAATTTAAAATACAGATATATTTCTGAGCAAACTTTAAACATTCATTCATCAGAAATGGACCCATAATATATGTAACAGATTTTTGTTCCTTGCCTTTTCAAAGAAATGTGGGGATATTGTATCTCCATTTCCATTTGTCACACTTTGTTCCACTCTATAACTTTAAAGCTGTTTGTGATTAAGGAATGAACCTTTGTATAACTGTACATCATCATTAGAAGGTGTCACATACCACTTTGGGGGTCCTTTCTTTAAGGTCAAGGTCACAATTCAATATTTTATGTTTTCATCACACTTTCCCTTCTGCTTCATAACTTTAAAGTCATTTGAGATTAAGGGAGATTAAACCAGTTTTGGGAAATTTCTTAGAACTTGTCCAGGAATGGCTATTTTTCTAATTTCTGTGCACTGGTAATGCACAAATGATGAAATAAGCAAGGAATATTCAAATGTGGTGATGTCATCGAAATTCACCCATTAATTCATGAACCCCAGGAGTTTCTTTTCATTTTTGCCTGAAATGGAGGTAGGAAACGCACTTTTGGGTTCCTTCTGAATGCAGACAAATACATCTGCTTAAGAGAGTTTTTCATTTAGCCAGATGCTTAGGTGTATCAAAAACATTGTTTTTGATTGGCTATTATGCTTGCACATGTGCAGAAGGGTAAAAGTTGGACTTCTTTTATTTTCTTTTTTTCTTTCTTTTTTTTTTGTATTGGACCCCCGATTTTTGTGTCCTGGCCCCTTTTGTCTCCAAATCTCAAACTTATCCTACTTTTTGGAAAGGTTCATCTTTCCATGTACAGTTCGAACCAGTCTGCTTTAGATCTAAGACCAAAAAGTCTCAAATCCGGACACAAACTCTGGTTCCGAAACTGGCAATTTTCGTTTTAAAAAAAATCGGGTTTCAAAAATGAAATTGTTTCCGCTGTATTTTTTAATGCAAGTAGAAAGTCGACATTATTTGGTATCATTGTAGAGCTACATCTGTCTACTTTCCTGCAATACCATCCACTTTAGTGTATCTTAAATGATGTTGATGTTCCAGAGCTCAGAAGTAGGGTACAACCTCATGATGCATAAACGTGGTGCCAGGTGTTAATGACTTAAGGGATAAAACATGGTATACTTGTACATCATCACTAGAATGTGTGTCATGTACCATATTGGAGATGCTATCTTCAAGGTCATGGTTACATCTCAGTGTTTTGCATTGTCCATGACACTTTCCCTTTTGTTCTATAACTTTAAAACCATTTGAGATTAAGGGATAAAACTTCAAAAATGTGTGCATCATCACTAGAAGGTATGTTACATATCACTTTGGGGGTACTCTCTTCAACAGAACTTTATGGTGATGTACCACCAGATAAAATTTTGGACTTTTCGAGGGAATGCAGTTTATATAACAAATTTTGACCCTATATTTTCAGGGTTTTATATTTTTTTTACCTTTATCTTTCATTTTGTATACATTTTACAGAATAATATACATCTTTACCTTCTATCTTTAATTTTGTAGTACTTTATGTTTATGTTAATTTGGGAGGGTTTATCTGCCTAAAGTTTTTTTTGTGCATTTCTTTATATTTAAATGTTTAGAACTTTACTTTTAATCGCCACCATATAGCCATTATTGTGCTGATGTGCCATTAAACCCTAATACATACATACATACTCTCTTTGAGGTCAAGATCCTGGCTCAACATTGGTATGTTTTTCACCAATATCTGTTACATTTAGATGATGAAAAATCATCTATTTATATTTTCTGTCAGTTAAGTTGTGATAAAAAAATTCCTAGGTCTTCTTTAAGCAAGAATCGGCTTGCTTTAGTAAAGTATTTTTTCACTGTTTTTGTTTCATAAGTTGAGGAGACTCCAATATTTGTTAATTGTAAGGCCTATATTAGATAATGAAGGATTATATTGTAATATGAAAGGAATTATATTTTTCTCTTTTGTACATTATATTGTGTTTAAAGCATCATTTTGAGTAAGAATATGGGCTTTATTCAAAGTAGAATCAATTACCTGCATAGGATAGTTCCTGCTTTGGAAATATATTTTTAATTAATTCATAGAATTTTGTAATTGTCAATCATCTGAAATGATAGGTCAGTATTTTTTCACCTGGCTATAAGGTATATTGTTTTTACATGACCTGGGATGACAAAACGAATATTCCATATACTGGTAGATATTAGTTTCTTAGACATGAACATTTGTAGAGATAATTCTGTCAGAATTTGTAATGACATTGACATCTAAAAAGATACATGCGTACTTGGATGTAGTATCAGTAAATTTAATTGTGGGGTGACAATTATTTAGGCTATTAATAAATTCTTGTAGTTCTTCTTTTGAAAGGTTCCAGATCATAAAGATGTCATCTTAATATCTTAACCATACAGAAGGATTAAAATTCTGGTTTTCAAGAAAATAAATCTTTTTCTAATTTACCCATGAAAAGGGAAGCATATGTAGGAGTCATAGGACTACCCATTGCTGTACTCATTATTTGGATCTAATTTGTACTGTTAAATTGGAAATTATTATTTTCCAGGATAAGTTTTATTATTTTACAAAATATCTTCACTCGATAGTTTATAATTTTGATTGTTGTACAGAAAATATTTACACGCCTCAATACTGTCTGCATACGGTATGTTTGCATACAATGATGTTACATCTAAAGATACAAGGAGGGAATTATGAGATAGTTGTGGAATAGATTTCAACTTTTTAATGAAATTAGTAGTATCCTTAGCATATAAAGGAAAGGATTTCATTAAAGGTTGCAAAACACTATCAATAAATTTGGATAGGTTCTCCATATATGAATTACAACCTGATATAATAGGTTGTCCTGGATAATTTAAAGGTAAAGTATGGTCAGGACTTTTATAAGTTTTTGGCAATATGTAGAATTGAGGTGTACGTATTTTGAGGTGGAAAGTATCAAATTCTTCATATACGGAACTATTATTCTTAGAGATTTCATCAATGCATGTTACAATTTTCGATTTAACGTCTAATGAAGGGTCTTCATTAACTTTTTTGTAGTACTTTTCATCATAAAAAGATGTTTTTCATCATCTAAATGTAACATGTTGGTGCTCTCAGTGTACAAATATACAGAAAGTACCTACTTTAGTAGCTCCGAAACAAAAGAATTATTTTTTCTACATTATAACACTGACTGCATATAAACTGATGTCATTTATTTGATAACCTGTAAAAAATGTAACAAGCAATATGTTGGTCAAATACTTCAACAAGTTTCTAAGAGAATGAATAATCACCGCTTTCATATAAAAAATTGTATGGATCCTCAGTTCTCCTCTAATGTTTCAATATATTTTAATACAAATAATCACTCTTTACGTGATTTTTCTTTCATGCCAATCGACATTGTGCATGGAGAGATGATCAGACTAACTAAAGAAAGTTACTGGATTCATCAGGTATATACTTTGTATCCAATGGCCTTACTACTAATTAAGGCATTATATAAAATTGTATAAAATTTTAATAAAAGAATTGACATGTTGTATACATATATGTCAATTATAAATATATAATTGTATGTATGACTATTCATCTCTATGTTGTGATTTATATATATATATATATATATATATATATATATATATATATATATATATATATATATATATATATATATATATATATATATATACACATGTATAGGCACAAATTCAAAATGGTTTATTAGAAGATGTGTTGTGAACCACCATTTGGTTCCCATCGTCAAAGTCAAGGTCCATCACACTTTCTTTTCCACTATAACTTTAGCGCTGTTTGAGATTAAGGGATGCAGCTTGGTATATGTATATGGTATATGTATTTGTCATCATTAGCAGGTCTGTTGTGTACCACATTGGGGGTTTTATCAAGATCAATGTCACTGTGTGATATGTTGAATTGTTCAATTACACTTTCTATTCCACTCTATAATTTGAGATGATGGGATGAAACTTGTGTAACTATATATCATCATAAAAGGTGTCATATACTAGTTTGGGAGTCCTATCTTCAAAGTCAAGGTAACAGGGCAATATTTTAGGTTTCAGTCACATTTGCCCTTCTGCTTTCTAATTTAAGAGCCTGTTTAAGATATATAAGATATATATTTACATATTGTCACTTGAAGATGTGTTGCATTGCATGTTTGGGGTCTTATCAAGGTCAAGGTCACAAGCCACTATTTTAAGGTTTCTTTGGTTTCAGCTTATATCAAAAGCTGTTTGAGATACAGAGATGAAACATGGTACATTTATGCATCTCAGTTTGTAGTCATCTCATGTATTACAGTCAAGGTTTTATCTTCAAGGTCAAGGACAATGATCAATTTCTTTTACCAGTTTTCTGTATTATTTCTCTTAATACCCCTTGTGATAGAAGAATGAAACCAGGTTACTTTCCATGTCTGCCTAGTAAATTTACAGTTATGTCTTTAAGATCATAGATTTCATTATTGTGGATTTTTACAAAAAGGTAGGTGGGGGACAAAAATTCAAAGAATTTGCTTGTTGACTATGATCCCTAAATCACTCTGTAGTGGGGGGAATATGTAATGACAAGCATAGAGATTTGCCATGGAATTAGCTTTGGTTTTTAAGTGCCATAAGGCCAAGTGAGCTTATAGTGCGTTTATGTATCTGTACGATAATGAGTGAAAGCCATGCATATTAATGAAGTGATCCTGCATCTGGTTGACGTGGCTTGTTACCACTCAAAAGGCCAGATTTCTGATCCAGTTTTGATCAGACTTGGATATATGATTATATCATCAAGAACTGATTGGCTGAACTTGTTACCACTCTGGAAGCCATATTTGTGATCCAATTGTGATCAAACTTGGAATATATGCTTACGTTGTCAAGATCTTGGACTGTCAATAATGAGTGAGGTCTATGCATACAAGGGGTATAACAAAGTTCATCAGTGCCTCAATGTACTCCCCATACACCTCTACACACTTTCTCAGTCTGATTATCCAATTATTAAATGCCATTTTGTATTCACTTTTTGTTATGCTGTTCTTACACTGAAAAATTGCACCTCCAACCACATAGCAGCTTTCAAATTGTCTGCCCCTCAGCAAATACTTTACAACAGGATTCAGCCAAAAATCACTTAGCACTAAATCAGGACTGTATGGAGGATGTGGCAAGGTTTGGCTGCTGTACACCTTCAGGAAGTATGTCATGACAGCGGATTTTTGCACCGGTGTATTGCCATGGAGTTGATGTATAGCTCAGGTACTGGTGCACAAATGGATGGTTCAGTAATGTTCCACAACTTTTGGCAACACTTCAGAGGCATAAAAATGTCCAGTTACATTAGCAGAGTTGGGCACAGGTACATGGATAACCTGACCTTTTGCATATAAAAATAATAAAAATAAAACTCTTGGCAGTCCGACTTTGTTGAGCAATTTGTGGTCTCTGCTCAGACTTAAACATTTTCTCTTGAGTCGGATTCAGGAAAGTAAATCTATGTTTCATCACCTATGACAATCTCATTCAAACTTCTCTGGTCATTCTTCATATTTGGCTAGTAGCTGTTAGGCAATTTCAACCCGAGTCTGTCTTTGATCAGCCAACTCCAAATGTGGGACCCATCTTGCACAAACCTTTCTGAGCTTCAAATGAGTTTTAAAATATTAAACACAACTGACAAATTATTTTTGCCTGTGATAATAGAAATATCTTCCACTGTGTATCGAGCATCTTCATCAACTGACCCCTTCATAGCAGCTACTTCCCACTCACCAATCACAGACAATGGTCTTCCAGAACATAGGTCGTATTCCTTGGATTCATGGACATCTTTGAAACAATGAAACCACCTGAATATTGTAGGATATGACAGAGAATTACATCCAAAAACTTCAGCAAAATTTGCCTTGATATCAGCCTGAGAGCACCCTAAGAGCACATGGATTTTAACAGTATGCTCTTTGCTCAGTAACAGAATTGTTCACCGGCATAATTTTTACGTCAATGTCATTTACCTACATTATGTCACATACATATATCTGCAGTTGTCCAGTATGCTGCACATGCAGCCGCAGATTATTTTATTAAACATTATTTTGTCTATTGATTAGCAATTAATTTATTGAAAGGTTCAAAGAAACATAAAAGTTATAACAAAAACATTCAGAACTTTTCAAATATCCCTGGTATTAATCAAGAGATCTTGCATGTAATTGGTTGAGCTTATTACTACTCTGGAAGCCAACATTCTTATCCGATTTTGATTAAAAATGGGAATATGTACTTATATGATCAAGATCTTGGGCAGTTTTGAAACCAAGCCGGATCCATGCATATTAATGAGGTGATCTTGCATCTGATTGACTGACCTTGTTACGACTCTTGAAGCCATATTGTTGATCTGTTGGGTTTATTATCATCAAGATCTGGATTAATTTGATTATGAGCTAGAGACTGTGCATATTAATTATGCCTTTTCTTTTAGAAAGAATTTTTATCAGGATATGGTAAAATAGGTAAAATCAACACAATACAAAGTTTTGGAGATAGTTTACATAGAATGTGTTCTTGCAATGCTACATGTACATAAACCTGCTTAGTGCAATGGTCAACTGTTAAGTTGTGTAATTAGGTGAGCAATATCTAGCCACTTAAGCCTTTTGTTGGGTATAAATGTTATCTTTTGTCATCACCAGTTCAGATACTGTTGTGAATATTCATTTTTTTAATTTTTGTGAAAAGATTATATTTTTGTACTTAAAATTGTGGATTTTGTAGGAAGGATAACTGTTTATTGGGTTGTTACTTTCATGGTTAGCAGCAGTCATGAATTCCCAATAAATTTATGCCCAACAAAAAAGTGAATCCATGGTACAGGCAACCTAGTGTCCAGATGACATGCACTCATGAGTTTTTATTATACACCATTACACAGCAACTACAACTGAGAGAAACTGTGATATTTGTAAGCCAAACAAAATTACATGTAACTGTTGAACCAGATATAGTACCATATATACTCGTGTATAGTCTGGGTCCCAATGCATAGACCTAATCTGCTATCGCATAATGCACAGGCAGATCAGGGTCTATGTTGTTTGTTCTACTGATTAGTCCTTACAAACTACATAGACTCAGATCTGCCGGCGCATTATGCGACAGCAGATCTGGGTCTATGCAATTTGCAGTTTGTATCGGCTTATACACGAGTATATATGTTAACTTATGCCTGAAGGGAACTACTGTAGTCACTAGATCCAATTTAGTGCTCATGCTTGATGGACAACAAATATCAGTCACCAAAATAGGTAGTATTTTTAGTATACCAAATTAAGATAGATAAGTAAAAAGGTCTCGTGTTTTCTTTGAGAATACTGTTACCTTACCATACTTGCACTGCTTGATGATCATGTAGCTGATGACACCTTAGTGATAAATGTCAACCACTGACCCATTGTTTAGAACATTCAACATTAGCATTAAGGTCAGTAAGTTTGCAGACAATTTTATCTGATTGCAGATTGCTAACATCTGGAAGTTTTTGACACTGTGGAATAGTTAAAATAAAACACACTTAAAAGAAATTCTACAGATATGTTTTCTGACCTTTTCTTCGTACTTACACAGTATAAAGAAAAGTTTGACTGGAATTTATTGTCCTTATGAAAGTATCTAAGCTGCATCGGATATGTGATTCGGCTAGCATAGTTAACAAAGCTTGACTTGCAGCTTATTTGGTTGCTATGTTTTTGTTTATGTTTATTATGGTTATGTTTTTGTTTATGTTTATTATGGTTATGTTGTTGTCTTGCCTACATTAGCAAATGCCAAGACTATTAGAATCTATGTTGGGTTTGGCACCAAGACACGAAAATCACTGTCTTTTTCTCACCCATTTGCCTATCATTTGCAATTGACATCATTTTGAACAAAATTTACATCATTAAGTGCTCAAGCTAACAGTTGTCAATTGCATATAGCCAGTTGCTATCAGCACAAGAAGACTGAGACAAGCGACATGATATAACCAGCCAGAGATAACTGACCTGAGACAAGAAAAGTAATGGTCACAATTTCACAAGATTATTCTGTCATATGCGTGAAAAATAGTCATTACTCTGCTGTAGCAAAGACTGCAGTTGTCAACATTAAGATTCTTTTTTACAGTTTTGTGTTCAATGTTTTGCAAGATAGATAAAGTTGGAGTACATCATACGATCATTCTCAGACGAAGTGCTACATTCCATGGAACCCTTATTTGGTTACATGTTGCACAACATGACATGATATCATCCTAAGCTACATGATGACCTTCATTTTCTGCAAAGGAAAAAACATCAAGTGAGGGCAGTAGTATTTCATACAAAGGGAACAAATCATTGACATTGGATTGTTAGAGACCTAGTCAGTTTTTTCTTTCAAATCATGTGGTGCAAATTCTCAACATTTATTGGCTCATATATTAGGAAGAATATTAAATCTATCTTACATTTGTTTACTTGCTTGGTTTTGGTACATATATTTGTTGTATGGATCGATGATTTGAAGAAGACAAAAAAAAATGTTTCATAGTTTTGTAAACTATTTATCTGCAACGATAGAGTTCCTTTGCAATAAGCATGTCTTTCCATGTAACTACAATAACAGTTTATTTTCATGTATGTTGACCAAAACTATTTAAACAATGAAGTATTGCATAATGACCATGTCAATTTAGGTGTTATTATATGGTATTTTCCAAAATTTTAAATAAAAGCATTCATACATTGTTTGACTGACTTTAAGAACAACAATTGAATATTTATGACATTCTGTATAATGCATCGCTACACTGATTAAGTTTCTTGTATATTTCCTACATTTTCAACATTGTTTATTAAATGCAGTACATAGTTATAAGTTCAGATGCACCAACATACATGTGACAGAACAGAGAGGTCAGCTTAGGACAGATCAGGAAATCTGCAGATTTGGTCAGGAGTTTTGACTTCAAATCAGAAGGATTTTCATCAACTCGATTTTTAGGATGCAAATGGACAAAAATGACAACTATTGAACAAAATTCCTTTTTCTATATCAAAATATGCACATCACATCAGTCCTTTTACCGTACATGTATCTTGTTGCCCTTTTACCGTACATGTATCTTGTTGCCCTTTTACCGTATATGTATCTTGTTGCCCTTTTACCATACATGTATCTTGTTGCCTTTCATACTGTCCTTATATGGAGCACAATCATTTTTAGCCTTACTTAGTAGATTATATTTGTGGCAGTCCTCATCATTGTTGATATCAACATAAAGGAGATGATGTATCATTACTGGATTGAGGCTTCCTCTGGAGTCAGCCTGAATTTTCTTCAGTGTCTGCATTGGAATGTGGCAATGTTAGTACAGCTCTAGTGAGTTCACTAAGAAGTTTAAATTGTTTCCTGCTTGTGGGTACATTCAGGTTACTGACTGCCTGCCAGAACTGCTCAAGATTGGTGCTATCAGGCTCAACTTTGGGAAGTTTCTTTTTAAAATCGACTTTAAAGGAATGACAGAATGCATATTCATGTGTGCCTTTGAACTTGATTCCAACTACTGAAATTCCTGTATCCATCTATTATTGAATGTCATATGATATTTCTGTTGTTTAGATTTTGGCATTTTAGCATTGGGAGATAATGCACACTTTAAAAGATATCTCGACAAACTTTAAATACTGAAGCCAGACTGACCTGTTTTATGCCTGTTGAGCTCTTTAGTAATTACTAGTCCAACCATAATCCATTAACATCATTAATCCTTTCCAAATTACATCTGATCACACATAGTATAATCTATTGCAACAAACTTTAAACACCAAACTGGCCCTGCTGAAGTAATCCAAGTAATGTTAATTGTTTTATGCTGCTTGAGTTCTTTAGTAATTCAACCATAATCCATTAACGTCTTTAATCCTTTCTGAACTACTACTGATCACACATAGTATAATCCAATGATTACTTTTAGGTTATTGTCTGTCAAATTAGCAATTTAAGTCTCATCTGGCAAGCCAGTTCACAGTCACATGATCATAGGAAATCTTTACCATAAATATACTACACTGGAAGCAATGTGTGAACAAAAAATGGAAAAATATCTGTTCCGGAATTGTGTTAATAAAAATTTTTGGATGGCATACACTCCTCATCTCAGGAGGAAAACACTCCCGGCCAGGAGGTTCACCTGTATGTACCAAGCGTATCTTATGTTAGGCACTAACTTTAACACAACATATCAGCATAGGTTATGTCATATTTTCTGGAAATAGTTGCATTTGAATGAAATGACTGTAATTTTTATTGTAAGTGACATTTCTGGATCTGGCTGAATCATACCTGTTCACTTTGTCATCCTATACAAAACCAAGAGACTGAACTCAATAAACATTTTAGTTTCTGATTAGGCCTTAATACTGCTTTCTATTTAATGCAAGTAACATTCTTCACTGGTTAGCATCTCCAGGATAAAATCAGACAAAATATTAATGATTTTCATTGGACCTATAATAGAATGCACCAATAGCTGATTGGCTTAATTAGTTGTGTGATACCTATAAATAAAACCTGATCTTGCAGTGTATATATGGCATTTCATTGATACTGTAATTAGAATCTATTATTTTACTCCCATTTGATAGACCATTCTTTGAACCATGTGTATTTACATGAATATTTGCATACAGTGGCTATGCCACTGGTAATAATGGTCTGTCTGGTGTAAGTTCAGATTTTATTTAATATTCTAAATCTATTTTTAATAACTTAGAAAGCCCTAACAACTGTCACAAGATGCCAAGACGAGATACCAAGGCATCTTTATAGTGAAGAAACTAGAGAAACTGGAGAAAACCGCAGAACTTTAATAGACAACCATTTATCCTTACATGTGACAACAGGGATCTAACCTAGACTAAGGTCTAAAGCTAGAGCATTGCATTGCTGCTGTGCTATCCAGAACTCTGGCTGATGTCATGATTTTACTAAGCTCATCTATAATCTTCAAAAATGAAACACAAGTAATTTTGTTAAGGATATCTAATTCATCAGTAGTGGACTGGCTTGACATGAAGAAAGGCTTTTACTGAACAATTGGAGCAACAAGAGCTTGTCTGTCAAGGTTCACAACTCATCAACTGTAAGCATTAAGGAAAGAACTGTCACTTTGTAAATAAAAATGTTAACTGGGTCTAAGAGTTTTGCCAATTTCTACATTGTACATTTTCATTACATCACCCGCAACCCTAAAGTGTACAATGCAATCTTTGCATATATTTGTCCATAGTTCATTCTAACCAGCAGTCTTTGACTATGATCAATTATTACTACTTAGATCCCCCATTTCTGAAGCATATGTTAACATCTTTAACCCTGTGTTAAGGTAGTTTTAAATAAACCCTAGAAAGTAGGTCCAAATGACTCAGTTTGTTACATTATTCACCTTCAACCCTGATGCACCATTAATGAAAGTTTGTCAACAAATAGGTGAGAGGGTGTTTCAGTTAGAATCTGGTCCAAAAACTCCACAACTTGAGCATGCACTCAAATATTGTTTCTCTGAAAATTGGGGATTTAGAATATGCCCAATATGTTCTACTGTGTGTTGTTAGAGGCAACTAATGGAGGTAGGAGTCTCAGTGGTTAGTGTGCTAGACTCATGACCGAAAGGGTGCAGGTTCAAATCCTATCTTTGAATCAACCCATGTCGACTACCATGGTGCATCCTTGAGCAAAGGCACATTTCTCCAATTACCTCAGTACTAAATAAACTACTTGTGTTGCTGTGCTGTAAAACACGAAAGCATCTAATAAAATCATCACAGTAGTTATCTTTTGATAAAATTAGCCACCATTTTTAACAGCAGTCTTTAAATAAATAAGTTGCAAATTCTTAAGATATTGCATGTTAATCAGTTTGCTCATTACCAACCATTAAAAATCTGGATCTGAGTGCACATTCATGTTGAGGAACTTTGTAAATATGGAGCCTGGACACATGCCCAAAGTGTTGTTTAATAAACCCAGGAGAGTTAAGTCATAGCAACCCACTTGTAGTGTGTGACATCAACCCCAAGATGTAGCTGTAGTACAAGTTTTATGTCAATAGGTGAAGTAATACAGGAGTTATAGCCCAAACAGTGAGGTAACAATGTAGAATTAAGCCTAAAAAGTAGGTAACAGCAACCCAGTTTTAGTGCACAAAATATATTCATCAGTGTAAACTTCATGGCAACTATATTCGCCCGTGTAAATTTGATGTGAAAAAAAGTTTGGGAATTTGTGCCCAGACACAAGTTTTAACCACTTTTAAATCATTCCTGGAACATAGGTCATGTGACTCCAGTTTTTGTGTGTAAAACACGTTCATTCCAAGATGCACTTAAAGTGTTAGTTCGATGTCAACAGGTGAAGCAATATGGGAGTTAAAGCTCGGAGAAGGAGGATGAATGGTTGGATTGACAAAGTGAATCCTATATACTGTCAGCTTCTTGAAGCTGATGATATAAATGGTCATTAAAAATTAAATCGATGAAGTCATGTGATAAATTAATGAAGTGAGAGATATATAAGAAATAAGTAAAACTTTATGTTACTTTTTGTCAGACTTTATTTCTATTAAAAAATGTTGATCAACAATCTATGCTTTCCAAATTTAAATATAAAAAAGATATTCAATGATCACTAACATACACAAAAATCTATAATAACAAATGGCCAATGACCTAAATGCAGTGAAAGCAAATGCAAAATTAAAGATATTACAATCATGAAAAGGTTATTAAATCTGTATTACTTATTGGTGTTTACATGGATATTTGGTTTTGTTATGCAGTTATATCAAGAATATAACTTGGTTCTGAATGGATTTAACCCAAATGTACAATCACTTACCCAGGAATAGATCAGATATACATTTTCTATCTTTCAATTTGTTATGACAAGTCACTAACATCTTAAAATGCTTTATAAAACTACATTACCTAATAGAACATTTAATTTTTTAAAATTGAAGAAGAACTGAGCCTTGCACACAGAATACTGTCAATTTTAGTATTAAATGTGGGGTACAACCAATTTTCATGGATTTTGCGGTTGCTAAAAAATTACAAATTGACGATAACATAAAATGTCTTTGCTACAAATGGCATTTCTGTCATAAGTACCATCTTTACTCCCTCATAAGTCAGGTTCAACTGCAAACAACATAGATCCTAATCTGCTGTCGCATGATGCACCGGCAGATCAGGGTCTAAGTTGTTTGTTCTACTGATTACTCCCAACAAACTACACAGACCCAGATCTACCTGTGAATTATGCAATGACAGATCTGAATCTATGCTGCTTGCAGTTGGACCGGACTTATAAGAGAGTACATACAGTATATCTATAAATTCAAGTATCAACAAGAATGCACCTGTAACGTCTTTTTTTTTAACAAAACCACAAAAATGTACACCCATGAATATAAGTGGTTTCCCAATATTTGACAGTATTTATCTACAAACCTTACAGTTTTCATTATAAATTGATTTCCATCTGTTTTAAGTATTCATAAATAAGTTTTCCTCTGAAATTGAATTTTTGTCTTCATTTGCAACCCTCTGTTTTATCCTGACACACTTTTAATAGCAAATCATTAGTTAAGAGTTACAAACATTTAATTATGCATTTATTGTAACAGTGGTACATTGGTCTCCATCAATGTGCAAATGAATCCATGCTAAATAAATGATGTCATATACAGTATAATCAATTGTAGACAAATCACATGAAAAATAAATATATAAAAAATGATCAGATCTTGAATAAATCTTTGACAATCAATGTTCACAGAGCTGGCTATAGGTTAGATTATGTACAAGCCCACCTGAATGACCTGCTATATGTATATATGAATTTGACGATATAAAATATGCTAAGCAATACTTAACTTCCAAGAAGTTAAATTATAATAAATCCTTGATGACAAAGTATACCTTATAGACCATCTTCTGGACAGAATTTGTTCATGGTTTTGGTGTGGTTGTTTTACAGTACAGAGACACAAGTAGGTTATTTAGTGCTGAGGCAATTGGAGTAAAAGTGACTTGCCCAAGGACACACCATGGTAGCCGCACCAGGCTGATCCAATGGCAGGATTTGAAACTGTGCCCTTTCGGTTGCAAGTTTGGCACACTAACTACTGCAGCTCAAAATCTGATCAGGTATAACATGAATCCAACTACAAATGGTTTACACCAAGATTTCCCATCATATAATGCATTGGCAGATCAAAGTCTATGCTGTTCTTTCTATTGATATTTTAAGCCAATACCTGATCTGCAAGTGCACTTTGCGATGGTAATACATGAAACTACATACAGCACTCCCTCACTATAAGGCCCTTCATTATAACATGGTTCACATTATAAGGCAAGTATGGTCATGGATTCCATTTCATTATTCAGTAGTAAAATTATATGTATCATATACTTCATTATAAGGCAGTCTCACAATAAGGTTGTATACTCTATGGCTCCCATGGACAGCATTATAATGAGGAAGTGTGAAAGAAACTCAAAACAAATTGGGATTTATAAAAGTTTGATTCTGTGCATCCACAAATATGGTCACACGGAAGTAAGTGAAATCACCTACATAGTTCCAATCTGGGTGTTCAATATGAAAATACAGACTGAACATCTGTATGAAAAACAAGATCAATCATGTAAGATTTAATGGGTATGTAATAAAATCTGTGTCTCCACTGTTCACATGTAAGTGCACATCATACATGGCTAAATACATTGCTCTATTAAGACTCATTTTATTCTAATGATGTTGTGTGTAACAAACATTGATTACTTCACAATAATGAGGTCAATGGTACATAATAATTAGTAATATGCTTTGAAGTGAACCCTTCAGTTTGTTACAGTTTAAAAATGTATCATGCCTTAATGATGAAGCTTAAAATATCTGTAAATATAATATGTTATTTTATTGTTAAAACATCCAAACTGCCAGATATATAATCCAGAAGAATCTGTCAAAAAGTCGGATGCTGTTATAAAATCTTGACACACAGTGTGACATTGTGCCAAAGATAATTATATTTACAATAACTCTTTGCAAATATTTTTTTGCTGGCTTTAGTAAACGTTTGTCACCAGTTAAACTTAACTGAAAAAATAATAATTCCATACATTTATCAAAAAAAAAAAGTTTTATGTATGACTTATGACCAATATGGAAATAATGCTTTTAAAAATCATCTATGTCCTTGAATTTAACAGAAAAGGTAAATGCTGAAGATTTTCTTCCTAACTGAATAATATTCTGATTGTTTGCACACTGATAATTAATTTGGACAATGAAAATTTTTTCACAATTATAATCTGAGGTTGACTTTGTTTTTTAAAAGTGGCTCAGAATTCCGTAACTTTATGTTCTGACCCCAACATCTACTAAAACAAATACTGTCAATAGAATAGCCCTAAGATTTAGAGCAATGATGGACAAATGTGTAGGATATTATGAAAGATGCATCACAGATGAACATATGGATATATATTTCTTTATAATTAACATTGAAATTATCTTTAAATAAAATAAACTCTGAAATTTCTCAACTATTAGAAATGGATATATAGTTTATTTATTTCAATACAAGTTGATCCCCTTCCCCATAAAAAAAACTTTGTAATTTAATAGTGGACATAAATCCAGCTGAAATTTCCAAGTTATAAATTCTTGCAAGTTTCTGATTTTCCAAAAAATTCACATTTTAATTTTTAATTTTCATAATGCAATTATCCAATGATTATATTCCACATTTGGAATTCCTGATAACTGAGCTTGCAAGTTAAAAACATTTTGTGTTTATGCCCCACAAATGTGACACATTTTAGTTGCAAGTTCTCCTTAACTTGGGTCTTTTTGCAGAAAAAGAAAAGAAAGGGAATCAGCTTGTATAAACATAATACAGTTAACTTTTGTTACATTCATTCTGCGACTAGAAATACATGTATTTTGCACAGACACAAAAGTTTGCACACTAGGCTGTGATATATTTAGCACAGACAAAAACTTGCACACTAGGCTGTGATATATGTAGCACAGACACAAAAGTCTGCACTCTAGGCTGTGATATATCTAGCACAGATACAAAAGCTTGCACACTAGACTGTGATATATGTAGAATTTGATCAACAGATGAAAATGAATGTTTTTTTATCGTGCCCCACCCAAAATTCAGTTTAAATCTATTTTTACCACTGATTTTCCAATTGTAAATCCCTACAATTACATAACATATGGAAACCTCAATGATGCAGAGAACACATTACAACAATTTTAATTAATAAATAAATGGTATAGACATTTTTCACCCATGCAAAAATGTTTAAAACTTGTATTTATTTTTTCTTATAACACTAAATAGGCTCATTCCACTAAACATCTTCTATACACCAATTGTGATCATCTGACCATTAATAACAGTGTTCGTGCAACAAGTGTGAAGCAAACAAAACTTAAATTATAAATACCAGTAACATCAATAAATGCATTCATCAGTTTCAAATAGTATCAGATGAGAGAAGTATGCTTTAATTTACATAATTTTAACTTCCCTTTATACCATATATACTCGCATAAAAGTCAGATCCAACTGCAAACTGCATAGACACATATCTGCCATCACATAATGCATCAGCAGATCTGGGTCTATACAGTTTGTTAGGAACAGTCAGTAGAACAAACAACATAGACCCTGATCTGCCAGCACATTATGTGACGGCAGATCAGGGTCTCTGTTGTTTGCATTTGGATGCGACTTATAAGTGACTATAGACGGTAGCTATCTCCACACTCTAACATCAGGTGTGGGGATACTGTGATACCCTCTGTATGTCCATCCATCCATTAAATGATCTGTCTGTCTGTTCATTACCAAATCTCCTCCTAAACCACTGGGTGAAATTTCATGAAACTTGGCATTTATCTTGCCTCTATGATAATCATCTTCAAGATGGTATCATTCTTGGCTCTCTCCATTTTAGTCTCTGGGAAAGGATCAAAGATCAAATGTACACAATGTTCAATTACAGTGACATTTTTCAATATATTTTGACCAAACTTTCAATATGTTTAATATGCAAGTCATAACTAAAAGACACAATATATGTAATGGATGTTAAGACCCATGGGTATGGGGTGCGGTGTTTGTTTTTGTTGGTTTTAATGGCACTTGTAACACATTATTGGATATATCATGCCAAGAAAATAGGAGCTAAGTGCTTATCCCAAAGACACACCGAGGCAGCCAACCCAGGCCGGTCTAAGTTATACTGAACCAGTGACCCTTGGATTACGAGTCTGATGCTTTACCAACTGAGCTACCCTGGCTCCTGGGTGTGGTCAGTGTGTGTGTGTGTGTGTGTGTGTGTGTGTGGACTGACATGTAATAACAAATGTGGGGATTTACAACTCAAAGCCATCAAAGTTGCTCTAGTTATGTATGTACAAGTATATGATGGTTTTAAATATATAGCAGTGATGTAACCTTTTTCATCATGATGTGAACCCTGTACTCTTGAGACATGCAGAAAGCCAAAAAGAATTGACTGCACACTAAAAACATATCAACAACCCATTTTTTCTCATAATTCTTTTGTTGTTGCAAAGAACACAAATGATTGATAAATAGCATCAATACATCAAATGAATAAAAAATTAAATCCAATGCATTTCTATAAAATAATAATTTAAACATTTTGTTCTGTGTTATCATCATTTTGATATGTACATAACACAACTTGTTGCCCATATGGATGGAGGAACAAACAATAACAGGGACTGCTCAGTCTAATGACAGTAACCACATGCTTTCTATTGGTGAATCAGTGCAGTGGTTAGGGCCAACACTATAGCCCCATGCATGTTATGACAGGTTAGTCTTGGGTGGCAGCCAATCACATCTTTTCCATGTGCTGTTAAATCTACTGAATAACACCTATGTGGTAATTCCTCCAAAGTGTTTCTTTGTGAATTATTGAAATATTGGGCAAAAATTTTAACAACACCTTAAAAAATTATGGAAAAAATGTAAAGGAATATGTGCAAGAATAACTTAAAGATTGTGTCAAATCATAATCAGTTAGACATTAAAAATCTGGAATTTTTTTTATTTTATAGCCAGTCAAAGGATAGCAAAGGGATTATACCTCACTTATATTCTCATAAGACAAATATTCATTTGTCATTCTATTTGACTCATACTATGTTAATATGTGCTGGGGCTACGATACTTAAGCAATGATTTATGAGTTGCTGTCGATACAATACATCTGCATAAAGAATGAGGAGAAATGTGATATGCAATCATATACATGTACTGAAATAATATAAAAAAAGAGTAACAATACGTAATCTGAAGGACGGAGCTAGTAAATTGATGAAACTGAAATCATATTCTGTATATACTTGCGTATAAGTTGACTCCAACTGCAAACAACATAAACACTGATCTGATGGCACAAAATGACACAGCAGATCAGGGTCTATGTCGTTTGTTGTACTGATTACTCCTAACTAAATGTATAGACCCAGATCTGCCGTCGCATTATGGAATGGCAGATCAGGGTCGTGGCAGTTTGCAGTTAGACTCAACTTATAAGCGAGTATAGATGGTAAAACTGAAAACAGGTAAAATAATCGTAAATAATAGTTCATCCACAAAGTGATGTAAAACTTGACAAAAATGCAAAAAACATCACAGTTTGATTTCAAATGGAATACTAGAATAGGCCCATTAACATTTTACTTTGAAAGGATTCTGAAAATAAATTTATCATAACTTTGGTATTACTATATAAATAAACAGTATGGGTATGCTATATGCTTACCAAATGCAAATATGCAAAATTTCATTGTATATGAAAAAAATCTACATATTTCTACTGAAACTACCTTATTATAAAATGTTTTTGGATAAATGACTTATTGTAAAATAAAAACTTTCATATTTTCAAAATCTTGTTACAATCAATTATCTAAACAAAGAAAATATCCAAAGTAAATCTAAATAAATAAATCTGTTCCCTAATACAAATATTTGTAGAGACGCATCAATATTCAATTATGGTATAATATTGAAATTTGGTTTACAATGGTACTCCTTGACAGCTTAATATTCTCTAACCATAAATTACAGTTAAAGAAAAACAAGTCACAGTCAAACATTTTATGATTTTTTAAAATTTTGATCTTTTTAATGTTTTAAGATGAAAGGTACTGTTGTTTTCTAATTGAGAACCTTATTAAATTGAGATACTTCTCCAATATTTAAGTAATTACATCATCACACAAAAAGGCAATTCATAAAAATGCACTATCTAGATTTTAATTTTATGTGTTATGTTCAACAGCTGTTGAGATGTCCTAATTTTACTATTATAATGAAACCATAGTTCTGTCTACTGTCAAAGCTTGTTATCTCCTTATGAACTGTTACACTGTGTTATACATTCTCTCCCTCTCTCTCTCCATGGAATCACAACTCCACCTCATAGTCACTAGCACTCTTATGTAATCAACCTTGTTTTCTTTGTAACGTCAACCTCCTTACAATACATGTATTGTGATTTCATCTGTTGATGACAACTTTCATTTACTTATGCTCGTAGGGGCCATGTCATTCTGGCTTTACACACTATACTACTATGCATGACCTCAAAAACAGCATTTGTAAAACAGCAGGTACCTGTTTAGGTTGTCACCATTTGGCGAAAAATCCTTTCTGTTGGTAATTTGTAAATCAACAAGTGCTTGTGGTTGATAAGAATGCAATAGATATAGTTTGCTTTGATAGAACACTCTGGTTTAAAGCTACCCTTGTGTTCTGGCAAATAACATAGATCAAACCATGTATCATCATTATAGTAGTGATTACCTGCATGTAACATTATATGCTCTCTGTCTTGGGCTGTAGACTTCATACGAATTCAACTTCTAATTTTACACGATTCATGAAGTCATGAAGCTTGAAATTGATCACATACTGCATAACAGCCACAGCAAAGCAAAAGCTGTTCATACATAGTGCGTAATTGATTTTCCTGAATTATGGCTTCATGAATCCTGTAAAATATGAAGTTCAATACTTATAATTACAAAATAGTTATAAAAACAATAACAAATGTCAAGAGATAAATAACAACTATATATTTAAAATTGTAAAAAAATATCATCAAATCCCACATGAAGGGTGCATGAATACATTAATAGTTCCTTTCTGGTGTTATGAACTCATAACTTCTAAAGTACAAGTCATACAGGTCAGGTAGGCATTCAGTACCGAATATTTCAGTAATGGGGTGTAATCTTTAGAATTTGATTACACATACCTTGAAATGGAGATTATTCACTTTATTTCACTCCTCATACATCCATATTCCTTGGAAGGTCATTATATACACACCCCAAGAAATACATATGGCAAAATCAATGTTAAAGTACATGGACATTTTTTTGGGAGGTCAACCTAAAGGTGCGATTTAGTACAAACTGGATTGAATGTCGCATGCTGTGATGTCACAATGAAAGCTGCACATCTTGAAAAAAATGTGTACTACCCTGTTATTTGTTATTAGACCCAACATCCTCTTTTCTTGACCCAGTTTAGTACCTGGCCACCATTGTAAAAGTCCATAGTGATCAATAATTTTCATCTGGAAGTTTTTTGATGACAGTTAAGATGCAGAACATTCAACAATCAGGATTAAATAGACTTTGGTTAAACTATATTAGTATTAAATTTTAGAACAACAATTAATATTTAATTTAAGACAAGTAAATGCGCTTATGTGACCATGTTGACATACACTTTAGTTTTCTGCATTATATGATGCAATTTTAACCAATCTAAATGCTTGTTACAAAGGAAGGGTAAATATTTTTAATTATAATCTAACAAAACAATATGTAAATGGAATTATGATTCTAAAACCATTGTGAATTATGTCTAAAGGTATGGCTGGTACTGCTGGAATTGCCCGTATTGCTATAGTTGCCAAAACTAGAGTTTGAAACATTTCTGGGTGACACCATTGGAGAATTAGTACTCTGTCCCTGAGGTTGATCAGCGCCATATGAATAGCTGAAAGGTCGTCCACCCCTTGGTGCCATGTTCCATGTTCTGTTGCTGGAATCTGAAATTCATAAAATTAAATTCATACGACTGATCAGAAAATGTCAAAATTTCTACTTTTCTTCCATGGTGACTAAAAATATAATTGTGTATTCAGAAATTTTCAAACTGTACCATACTCTTAATTATAAATTTATACATAAATACTTTAATCTATTCTATAGCTTTATCAGAAAAATTTCAGTTTTAGAGAAAATCTTATACTTTTTTCTAAAACTATACTTAGCCCTCAAGTTAAAATTATTCTCAACCAACTGATCATTACATCAAAGAAGCAAACATATTTTCAAAAACAAAAAAAAACTGATAAACAAGAGTACTGCAAAAATTGCACATGATATGCCCATCTCGTGACCTTTTTCCTACTAATGACTTTGACCTTTGAGCTATTGTATGATATGCTTAGAAATGGGTTGAAGTGACAGCCTAGTTAACAGGAAACAGGTCACTGACTTGCATTATCCCTTACTGTGACCTTGACCCTTTGACAAGGGGTATGACTGAATATGTGAGACACTGTCATGTCAATACATATATAAAAGGTTAATGTTTCATTAAAATACCTTCACTGGTTCAAAAGTTGTACATGTACATGGATAGTGCTAGCTGATATATATTTCACTTGCCATGACCTTGATCTCAAGGCAGGGGGCATGGCTATGGTATGTGAAGCACTGTGTAGTCATGATATATAACTAGTAAAGGTTTTATTAAAATATCTTCAGTGGTTCAAAAGTTACACTTCTTACAAGGATACAAGTCTGAGTTACTTCCCTTGCTTTGACCTTCACTTTATGGCACAGGGCATGGCTATGGTATGCAATACACTATCTAGTCGTGATATATACTTGGGAAAAGTCTGATTAAAATATCTTCTATGGTTACAAAGATAATCTCCAGAGGAGAATACAAATCACTGAATGACATTTTCCTTTGATGTCACCTAGACATCAAGGTGGGGGAATGGCTATTGTACATGACACACCATCTACATGTAGTCATGATATACATTTGGACAGAGTTTCATGAAAATCTCTCCAACCGTTACAAAGTTATGGGCTGAACAAACAAATGTTAATGGATGAACGGACAACACCGTAACATAATATGCCCAGCTTAAGATGGACCTATACAAATTATGAGCTTCAGGCAAGGCAAATGCTCAAAACAATAATTTTAATCATTCATATTAATGATCCTGGTATATGTAATATTTGTCCATATATTATTTCTTTCATTTCATGAGCATTCTTATTTAGAAATAAAAAAATGTACCAATTACCAGCCATTTGCAAATTCCTGCACAAGACCTTTCTTTGTGAATTATTTTCATGGGGGTGGGGGGAGCAAAACATTCAATTTGCTCTTTGCCCACGCAAATGTCATGCTCAAATATTCAGAATACAATTTTCCATTTGCATCAACAATTATATGAATGTTATTCACATTGTCTTTTTGACTTTGCAAATGTCAGATGAAGGTGAACCCTTGAAATCATAGTTTCATTTACATGACTGAGAGGGAAATGGTAGATTTGATAATTCTCTGAATGGGAAATAACTCTTGATAAAATGGTCCAAAGAACCATAACTCTTGTAATTTGCAATTTCACCTAATGACTCATCTTGTCTTGTGGGTTTAATGCTATTTTTCAGCACATGACAGGCTATACATGGCGGCCTGTATATTTGGTGGAGGAACCCGGGAAAACCCCGGGAAGAACCACTGACCCACAGGAAGCTACTGGCAAGCTTTCTTCAATACCCATGTTGGCCAAGACAAGACTCAAACCCATGCAGTGAGATATCAGTGATCTGTAAAGGCGAGTGCCTTAGACCACTCAGCCAACCAAGCCCTCTTCACCTAATGAACAAAGGTCATGTGGAACACTAGGTCTCACCCACAAACTGCACCACTGCTGATACTATCACTACAAGAAAGTGATACACCATGTCCATCTGTATTCTAATGCTCACATAAAACTAATAATTTGAGCTATGGAACCAGCCTGTGTATGGTGGGGTATATTAAAGTCCCTATTTATGAGAATCAAGCCCACCAACTGGCTGAAAATAAATACTTAGTACAGGAATTTCAAATGTGATTGTTGCTTAAGGAGCCAATATATAGATAAAATGGACACATTAGAAAGCTGAAAGATTTTTTTTATATTACTGTTGCCACACAGGTGATACTGGAGGTAAATGTAGAAATTTCACAAGGCCAGATTTTGATAGGGGTGGTGGGTGGGAGGGGTATACTCCCATACCTTGGTGCTATGTACGCTCATAAGCTAGGTTTGCAAGTACCCAGTAATGTTTAAGCACTAAAATCTCAAACTGTGAGGTGCAGAAAAATAAATACTTTATTATCTTACTGGCTTCCTTTTGTTATTTTAAACCATAATGATATGAAGGCCATGAATATATTCTGCAGCAGAGTAAAATGACATCAATATGACCACCCTTCATGTGTGCTAAGAACTGAGCTCATGAGCTCCCAGTGTATAGTGATATTTTGCCTGATGAGAATTTAAATAAGTAAGATGAGTAAGTTTTTGTAATGTTCATCATAGATTATTTTCATGATCATGGGACATTATTCACCATTTAAAATCTACAAGATTTTTATTCTTATTTTTTTTAATTCAACAACAATATCAATAAATATTTATTGCAACTCAGGAGCATTTCTTACACAAAGATCTCACACAAGACAATATTCTTCACATCTCCATGACATCATGCAATGCCAGTCAGAACACACATGTGCAAGCAAGCACTGCTCATGTTTAGGTTTTACCTATTTGATATTATGCTGATATGTAAGGGTTTATATGCATTTTTCTTATGAATTTACTATTAAACACAGTGCTTAGTGATACTGTGTAACTAATTTAAATCATATACTACATGGCTTTACATATGTCCACAGTAATTATTGCTATGAATTAAGCTTTTAGAGAAGTGATAATTTAATTCCTTGACAAGTAATGTTTGAGATATTTAGGTCAAACTGAAATCTGACAAGTTCTTGCATCTGGCCTGGAGATCATAACATTCTGAGCTTGAGTTTTAGATTGAGTTTCCACTAACAGCCAATCAGAAATGACCTTACAAAACTAATGTAATTTGTGATTGGTTAAAACAAAATCTCAAGCTCAAGAGTTTTATGATTAATCCTGGCCAGATCTATTTTTCTCACTGTAAAAATGAACACTATAGCAAACAGAATGACCCAGTTACTGTTGAGTAAATTCCAAATTACATCAATTTGGAACACACACTGTCCTTTCTGTGGAAAAGCACCTCAAAAATATTATGGAAGCCTCCGTCGCATACACTTGTTTACTAAATGACATTATGTGACATCCCGCATTATGACAGTGTTTATCCAGGCCACTCATGGCTTTAGGGGATTTCTTCTTGGCTGGTAAGTCTGAGCTTTTTAAAAACTTTCTTTAAATTATTCTGTGAAATAATTCCATAAAGGCATCATGAAGCTTTTAGTTCTATTTTAATATTGCATACTTCATCATCTGAGTTCTGTGCCATGTTCAGATAATTTCCCACTTTTACGCTGTATCACTTCATAGACCTACTTATGAGGAGAATTCTGGTAGTAAAGCCATGATGTGTTCCAACTGATCTTGGTATTTTTGGGGTAGGCCATGTAAGTTTGTCATTTTTAGTGTGACCAATAGAAAAATATGCCCATTATAGCAGTTTCAGTGAACAATAATAACATTATGGAGTAAAGTAAAAATTGTGTATAACTTACTGATAAACCAATAATGAGTGGTAAAGCCACCATGCAGTGCTATAGCTTGTAATCACCTATGTATTGATACAACCAGATACAACTTTGTCCTGACCAAGGAAGGGACTCAGCACGAGATCTTTATCATTCCTTTGCATATGCTAATAAAATTTATACTGATGAGTTTGGGCTAAAATTCTTTCACAGTATTTGAGAAGTGTGGGTGTAAATGTTTCTCTGTATTTTTGGAGGTACACATTTTTTGGTCATTGGGGGGGGGGGATTTCAGCTCACTTTTTGGTAATTTTTTGGATTGAAAATTTTGGCTGATGCTCTAGTTAAACTGATCAAAAACAGAGAAAATGTAATGTACTCACCGTAGAGGGAGAGGTACATCTTATAGAAGGTTGGTGTCTCTCTGAGCCACATGTTGTGCTGCAACGATGGGCCCCAGAGAAAAAAAATGCCTGCACTCTGTTGTGCTAATGAGCGGAGATAAAAGGAGTAGAAGGTAGTATGGAAATACCTGAAGCTTCATGATGTCCTCTAAGGGGGAGTGATTAATGTAGGCCCATTAGGCAGCAACGGCTCGAACCTCATGAGCTTTTAGTTTCATAAGGAAAGGTCTTGATTAGTAAGGGACTGATATGCTCATCCTAACCTGAATGATGCAACTGGAAACTCAGCCTGAAAACTTGTTCTGGCAGAGAGATCGCTTGAGATGAGTCAAGCATGAAGGTGGAGAATGTGTGGGCTGTTGTGGAGATGAGATCCCTTGTGTTGAGACAGGAGATCCCTCAAGTAAGGTAGAGACCTGGGTCGATCGATCAACAGGTCTAGCAGATCATTGAACCATGATCGCTGGCTGTGGCCGCAGTGGAGCGATGAGGTTGATCTGTGCAATGGAAGTTCGGACTTTTTGCAGAACTTGAGGTAGCAGTCGGAATGGTGGGAAGGCATATGCGAATAGCCGATCCCACCGAAAGCTGAATGTGTCCACTGCCCATGCTCTCTCATCTGGGACCGGAGATACGTAAAAGGGAAGTCTGTTGTTGAGCCTGGTCACAAACAGGTCCACTAAGGGTCTTCCCCAGAGTGTGAACAGGGACTCTGTTATGGAGCAGTGAAGAGACCATTCCGTGAGGATGGCTCGACCTGTCCTGGACAGGCTATCCGCTAATACATTCTTCTTGCCCGGAATGTGGCAAACTCGGATTGTTATGTCCTCTGAGGCTTCCCACTAGAGGAGGTTCCAGACCTCCACGCAAAGAGAAGGGGCATGTGTGCCTCCCTAACGTCGTAGATATGCTACGACGGACGTGTTGTCTGAGGAGACCATGATGCAGCGACCTCTTACTCTGTCGATGCATCCTTGCAATGCTAGAAATACTGCTTTCATTTCTAGGTTGTTGATGTTGAAGGATGATTCGGCCTGAGTCCAAAGACCCTGGATAATTATGCCCTCCAGTTCTAAATGAGCACCCCAACCGGAATCTGACATGTCGGCGAACAGATAAGAGTGGGGGTCGGTGCATGCATTCGGACCCCAGCAAGGAATCTCCCCCGATTCATCCACTAGAGCAAGTGGTGATGAAAGTCCCATCTTAGTGGGATCGGGGTTGATAGAGAATCTCTGTGTGGTTTCCACCTTGCAAAAAGGAGGAACTGTAGAAAGCGCATATGGATACGTCCTAAAGGAACCAAGTCGGCAGTGGCGTTCAAGGTTCCTAATTGGGATAGATAAGGGTGAGCAGGTAACAATGTTTTTGCTTGTAGCGCCTCTAGAAGAGCCAGGATTTGATCTACCCGATCCAGTGGAAACCGGACCAAGTTCTGGTTTGTGAGGAAGTTCATCCCCATGTAAACAAAGTCCTGTGATGGAATGAGTTCCAAATTCTCGAGGTCACTTTTTCTTATGAAGAGAGAGGAATACGCTGTCCTCTATGTTAGGCAGGGCCTGTTGTTATTTTTTAAAACACAGATACTTACCTGTAAGTGAGCTGTATATCAGTAAATTGGGTGAGTGTTTCCACCCACAAGGGGTGGAATACACGAGGTAGCTTTGGAGGCCCATTAAAGAACGAAGTTCTAAAAAAATGGGGAAAGTTTACAATACAGAATAAATATATGGAACGGATAGTGCAACACCAAGACTTATGAACTGCAGAATGGAGACCGCTAATGTGGTAAGTTGCTGCAGGTACAATTTCTCTGGTGCTGTTCTTCAGGCAAACGTCTACACAGTATGGCGTCCATGAAAAAGATGACGATTTAGGCAAGCCTAAACGAGGCACAGACTGGAGTGCAAAGGTCATTCTTACCTTTTCTCCACTCTGGGAGGATGTATTCACATCGAACGGACGGTGATTTTCGGCATGAAAATAGAATAGCTAAACAATAGCGACACGATAAGTAATTGCTGCTATTAAAATGGTTTTGGAGTTTTGCTTTGGAAATGAAGTGTGGATAATGAATGGATGGATGGACAAACAGAAATAAACATTAAAAATACTGAAACTGAAGATTTGTAAATAACATAAGGCACATCTGAACTACTAGTCCAATATGTATACCAAGTTTCATGGAGATATTTCAAATAGTTTTAGAGTTCTCCTCCAGGAAAAAAACAGTGTGAATAATGGTGGATGGATGAACAGACAAATGGATGAAAACATTAAATATATTAAAACTAAAAAATTGTAATTAGCAAAAGCCACATCGGCACCACTAGTCCCACTAGCCTAATATGTGTACCAAATTTCAAAGATATATCTTGAAAGGTTTTAGAGTTATGCTCAAAAAATGAAAGTGTGAATGATGAATGGATGGATGGACAGAAAAATAGACAAAAACATTACAAATGTTGAAATTGGAGAATTGTAAATTGTAAAAAGGCAAACCATTAATCCAAGATGTTTACCAAATTTTACAAAGATACCTTAAATGGTTTGTCAGTTATGCTGTGGAAATTAAAATGTTCAAGGACAAACAGACAGATGGATGGACACAGCAACAGCTATATCCCCCACCCCCGTATAACATACCAGGGGTAACTGTGAATAGCTAAAGGCACACCTGGACCACTAGTCCAATATGTGTACCAAGTTTCATGGAGATAAATTGAATGGTTTGAGAGTTATGCTCAGGAAATAAACATGTTTATGGATAGACAGACAGAAAAACATACATAGCAATAGCTGTAACTCCCCTCCCATATTACATACGAGTAGGAGATGGGGAATACATTCCCTGACATTACAGTCTATGAGAACTGAATTAGTTATCTGTGCCCTATAATGCAAGCAAGACCAATGTATTAAATTTTGGGACTGGCATTGAGAACACTAAGAAACTAAAAGGGAAAGACTACCATTCAACACTAAGTAACTCTTACAATATTTAATAAATGTAGGCAACATATTTTCAATAACTTGTACAAATTTCATTTCTTGTGATAGGAATACATCGTATCGTATTACCATTGTAATGTAGTCAAATTCAGGACTCTACAAATACATTCATAAACATGTTTTGACTCACACAGGTGATTATATAGTGTTGGGCCTACATATTCAGAAATTGGTGAATTATGATCATACTGAGTTTTAGTCAAATGACGAAATTCAAGTATCTTGTACACATCGGCAAGTTTAAAGCCTGCAAATTCGTCATCGTCATCGCTATCGCCAACAATATCCATCCATTTTTTTGTTATAAATGTTCCTTCTATTCTAGATTTATTTTCACAAGATCATATTTGCCAATATTTTCAATTATTTCATTCGCAGATCATTCCAACTCATCAGATGAATCTGCATTTTGGATATACTTCAGGTGACATTGAAGATTTACATTAATAGATCAGAAAACACCCCTTACTTGTTAAGATAATAACCTACCTTAAAGTCCAAATACATGCATATCCCAATGAATCATACACAACATAATTATTTACTAATGGGGTATCCCCAAAACTGACCAATCACAGAATAGATCATCAAAACGTAATATGAAATTGAGACTGGAATCATGGTCTGTAGTGTTGAGCAGAGTTATTGTTCCTGGACAGCTTTATCGGTCTGCATTGTTCAAAGGGTTAATACCAACCCTTATATTAATTTTAAGCTATTTATTTTTCACAGAGATTAAAAAAGGTAATTATTCTATATGTATCAGTTTTCAATTACATCACTGACTTGCTGTAGTGGAACTTCCCCACAAAGTATAATGTTCCTGATAGTATACATGTGTATAGTGAATTGTATGGTTCCCTGTTTGAAAAATTTCTTTAATGAGCAAAGCCTTCTAAAATATGAGGACCAACCAGATATAGTATATAAGTGCCATCTAGCAACAGACAAAAGAGATAAATGAATTCTGGCACAAACATGAAGTCCTGTTGAACATTATGATGTCATCTGAGTACATGTTACCATATTATGACATCATCAGACCATCATGCAGAGATCAAGATTACTACATAATGAGACAACTAGGTCATGACAAGAGCTCTTCTCGTCACCAATCTGAAAGATTTCTCTTTCACATGGATAAGGAAAAAAGTTTTAAACTTGTGAACCACCCACAATTGATTTCACACTGAAGAAAGAGTGTAAAGAACTAACATAGATGATAGATTTTTAAAAAAATGTGTCACAGTAGAACTTGTCTTGAAAGACTACTCCTTCTGCAAAAAAATAATGGTCTCTCAAGACAGGTGGTCTCATAGCAGTGGTCTCTCAAGACAGGTTTTACTGTTTCACCTGTATCCATATCTTCCTATCTAGGGCCTAACCAACATCATCTTACCTTGTTTCATATGATTATTGGCATTCACATTCCCAGTACCAAAAGATGTGTGAAATTCATCTTTCTCTGAAGAAAACAAAAGGAATCAGTTTAAAAATGAATAATTTATAACGCTGGTGAGTGTATGTAACAAACTACTATAAACCTGTAAAGAATAAACACAACTACTGCAGTATTTGCAAAGTAATGAACAAACTGTACAATTAGAAATAAGTTTTTGTTGAGACTGTGTTAGGGTAAACAGTGTGACTCAACAAAAATTGTATCCCCATGAAACCATCTGTGTACTATTTAAACCACAAAATTTTATTCCTATGAAAATTTGTAACTCTACAGTAATTAAGCCCAAGAAACTATCTGAAGTAAGCACTCACAAGATGGAAAGTGTGGTCAATAGGAAAATAAACTATCTGAAGTAAGCACTCACAAGATGGAAAGTGTGGCCAATAGGAAAATAAGTAAGCACTCACAAGATGGAAAGTGTGGCTATCAGAAAAATAAACTTAGAAAATCTGAACCTAAACTTTAATCTATTGTGATGTTGATGAAGAAACTTGCTGCTGCTAGAACAAGCCCAAAAGTCTTGATTGCTCCTATATAAATGCAATTATTTACTCTCTTGCTTGTGATGGGCCTGAGTAACTCTGAATTTCACATTTCATGTTTTGACCTAAAAGTCAGCTTTAAATCTTTTAGTACTCTTTATTAACTTAAATTCTAAACACAACCCCAATAATGCAAAAAAAGGATCTCCAGATGGGTGAAAGACTTGTGGTCTAAAGTCAGTTTCTATGGAAATACCATATTAGTTCTATCACTGCTGTCATACTGAGAAGTAAGTAAAGGGTTGTATGGTACATCAGCACAATCCTGGCTATATAATGTCATACATGTATTGAAAAAGTAAAGTTTCAGCTACCATGAATTCCACATAGCAAAGTTATTCATTACTCAGGCAGATGATGATCACGACCTGTTCTTCCATGGAATGTTACAGAATGACACAAATAACACTGTTAAGATCTTTTTAAAATGGTCCCTCACTTCAAAGCTCCTCAATATACCACTGTATTTCTTATAACACAGGTATGATCATGAATTCCATTAAACTGATTAAATTTTGTTTTATTATAATTGCTACTTAATTTATTTCACCTAATTTTAGCTCTTATAAGACCTTTTCCAGTAAAATATACATGAGACCCAGGGAAGGAACTTCTAATGTGGAGTAGTCACCCATAGATGCAATTTAGAATTTTGTATCATTTTCATATGAATTCTTTGAGTAATCCAAGTACCCTGTCACATATTTTTAAAAAAGTACCTTCCCTGGATATTATGTACCATATATACCCGTGTATAGGCCGATACAAACTGCAAACTGCATAGACCCAGATCTGCCGTCGCATAATGCGCCAGCAGATCTGGGTCTATGCAGCTTGTAAGGACTAATCAATAGAACAGACAACACAGACCCTGATCTGCCAGCACATTATGCGATGGCAGATCAGGGTCTATGTTGTTTGCATTTGGACCCAGCTTATATGCGAGTATAGACGGTATGTTTAAAGGAACAGTCCTAATGTTGTTTTATATCATGTTTGCATTTGTATGCAATACTATGACACAGCCTTGTTGGACCATATCTCAGTATGAGGCTCTCTCATTCATTACAGATGTGACTTGAAAAGCTCTCTCATTCATAACACATGTGACTTGAAAGGCTCTCTCATTCATAACACATGTGACTTGAAAGGCTCCCATGAACAGCATTATAAAGAGGGGGCTGTGTTACAGTAGTTAACTCAAGCAGACATCAAAACAAATGCTAAAACTACTTATAATTCCAAAATGCAGACAAAAAAAAACATGGATTGTACTGAGACACATCTGAAGATGAGAAAATACATAAGAAAACATTCCCTTATACTGTTTCTGTTTATAACAGTTTCATAGCTATGACAATATTTTCAAAGTGCCCCCTGTCATTAAATAATTAATAAAAAAACGAAGGATATTTTAACTATAGTTTAAAAATGTTCTGATGTCTTTGGCTCAATGAAATTATATATAATGTAAGCACATTTTTTGGCAAGAATAACAGAATTACCTTTCATTCCTCCATATCTGGAGTAGTAGTTTTTACTGGCATTAAGGGTCAGCCCATCAGACCTGGGGATGCTTGTCCCAACTGTGACATTCTTCTTGATGCTCCAAACATTGTCAAGATCAACATGCTGGTTTCCAAATCCTGACAATAGAGGAAAAAAAAGGTCATGCATAATACCTAAGAGCCTTGGAAAATAATCCCTCTCAGGTTGACCATTCAGAAGCTTCACCTCACAAAAGAGCAAATATATGTATGTCGAAACGATTATAGAAATGAAGCATGGTGTTTGGCAAGATATCTTCACAACTACAACAAGAATAACAACAAAAAAGGCATCAAATGAAATTTTTATGAAAATAAATAAATACCGTAGATACTCGCATATAATCCCATCCCAAGTGCAAAGTGCATAAACCCAGATCTGCTGTCGCATAATGCGCCGGCAGATCTGGGTCTATGCAGTTGGTAAGGGTTAATCAGTAGAACAAACAACACAGACCCTGATCTGTCAGCACATTATGCGATGGCAGATCAGGGTCTCTGTTGTGTGCATTTGGACCGAGCTTATACGGTACTGAAAATCTCCAAGACAACTCTACATTGAGGACATCCAAGCTGTCATGAGTTATTCCCCTTGAATCATCCTAAAAGGCTGCCATTTGAAAATCAGCACAAACCTTCAGTGATTTCTCATTAACATTTTTACCACACGCTTGTTTGAAATTTGCCAGAATGATGCTGCTTTGTATAACAATGAGGCTAATATTACTAAATTTAAAAATAAATCCAAAAACTTTCCAAAGCCACCTGATAAAATTTGCCTAGTTTGCTTGCAAAATTCCATATATTGATCTTCTTACCAGTGTCTGCCTAATAAACAATCACATGCACTTTTGATCTCTTACTATTTTCTTTGATAACTGCAACCTGTTTCAAATAAAGATTTGTAACATTTTATATGCTCACCTCATTCTCATTCAGATTACCCCCCTCCCCACCTCATCTTCTCCAACTATTACTGTCTCTTATGAAGGAGGATAAAACTTACCAAAAGTCACTCAAAACTTAAGCACCTTTATCACAAAGTGAAAACTACCTGATTTTTTGTGCTTTATATATATTCTGGTTATGAATAACATACCCCTTGGGGACTTTGGTTGATTAAATGTCAACTGATCTTCATCCTCAACATCTCTGTTTCCCTTGGGACCAGTGTATAGAAACTTCTTAGCACCTCCTGAAGATAGATATAAATCTAATCTTGAATTTATGTTTCTACTTGTGAATGATAAAATTGTGATGATTCTGAGTAACTGCAACTTTAAGTTATTAAATCAAAAGAAAGATTTGGGTCCAATTTTCCTTGATAATCAAGAAAGTTATACTGGAAGGAAAAATAAGTATTGGCAGTACAAAATAAATGACAATGAAATCTAAGCTTTCAAATGGAATTTCTTAACATTCTTTATCATGTAACTTTCATCATCGATAACATCATGACATCATGACATAACAAGCTTACCATGAATGGTAAACCTGCCCTTTGTCCCCTGGTCTAGGTAGGTAGGTAGGTAGGTAGGTAGGTAGGTAGGTAGGTAGGTAGGTAGGTATGTATGTATGTATGTATGTATGTATGTATGTATGTATGTATGTATGTATGTATGTATGTATGTATGTATGTATGTATGTATGTATGTATGTATGTATGTATGTATGTATGTATGTATGTATGTATGTATGTATGTATGTATGTATGTATGTATGTATGTATGTATGTATGTATGTATGTATGTATGTATGTATGTATGTATGTATGTATGTATGTATGTATGTATGTATGTATGTATGGTATGTATGTATGTATGTATGTATGTATGTATGTATGTATGTATGTATGTATGTATGTATGTATGTATGTATGTATGTATGTATGTATGTATGTATGTATGTATGTATGTATGTATGTATGTATGTATGTATGTATGTATGTATGTATGTATGTATGTATGTATGTATGTATGTATGTATGTATGTATGTATGTATGTATGTATGTATGTATGTATGTATGTATGTATGTATGTATGTATGTATGTATGTATGTATGTATGTATGTATGTATGTATGTATGTATGTATGTATGTATGTATGTATGTATGTATGTATGTATGTATGTATGTATGTATGTATGTATGTATGTATGTATGTATGTATGTATGTATGTATGTATGTATGTATGTATGTATGTATGTATGTATGTATGTATGTATGTATGTATGTATGTATGTATGTATGTATGTATGTATGTATGTATGTATGTATGTATGTATGTATGTATGTATGTATGTATGTATGTATGTATGTATGTATGTATGTATGTATGTATGTATGTATGTATGTATGTATGTATGTATGTATGTATGTATGTATGTATGTATGTATGTATGTATGTATGTATGTATGTATGTATGTATGTATGTATGTATGTATGTATGTATGTATGTATGTATGTATGTATGTATGTATGTATGTATGTATGTATGTATGTATGTATGTATGTATGTATGTATGTATGTATGTATGTATGTATGTATGTATGTATGTATGTATGTATGTATGTATGTATGTATGTATGTATGTATGTATGTATGTATGTATGTATGTATGTATGTATATATAGGGTTTAACAGCACATCAGCACAATCCTGTATGTATGTATGTATGTATGCATGCATGTATACATGTATGTATGCATGTATGTATATATAGGGTTTAACAGCACATCAGCACAATCCTGGCTATAAAGTGTGTAAGTTTAGACATCCTCAAAAAGGCATACAAGTCAAATTCTCTATATAAACTGTACCCTTTTAAAACGTCCAAGACCTTCTCTGCTGGAACATCATCAAAGGATGCATCCCTGGGCAAAAAGGTTACCACCATTTGTCACCTCTTACAATATGCAGAACTAATGTTACTGTGCAGAAACTATTTTTCTTCTTTCGGTCACACTGACCTTGACCTTTTGACTGCAAAATGTATAGGCTTTTTCCTTAGCCAAAAATGCAAGCTATTTTCAAAGTTTGGTAATGGTAGATGGTGGAGAACTCCCACAAATGGTATACAAAACAGAGTTAAAGGCAATAAAGTGCAAAATCCTTAAAAAAATACAAACTTATTTTATAAACCACACTCTTTTATAAAGTCCAAGACTTTCACTGCTGAAACATCATCACTTGATGTATCCCATGGCAAAAAGGTTGCCTACATTAGTCACCTTTTATGACATGCTGAACTAATGTTATTGTGCAGAAACTATTTTTCTTTTTTCAGTCAAAGTGACCTTGACCTTTGACCCCAAAATTGAAGGGCTTCTTCATAACCCCAAATACAAGCTATTTACAAAATTTGGTAATGGAAGATGGCGGAGAACTTTAGACATGGTGCAACAATGAAATAGGGAACAGATCGATGGACATATGGACAGATGGATATATGGAGAAACAGATGGATAATGTCATAACATGATAAGCTCCACCTTATGGCATGCATAAAAAAATCATATGACACTGTTACATAACATTTCTTAATGAAACATTATAATGTCACTGAGTAATGCAAAGTTCTTAGCATAATGAATGCAATAAATAGAATCGTAAAGTTGTGTACAGATCTGAGGTATATGGACAATAACAGATCTAAATGGGCTGTTTGGCCATTTATACTCCACCATTGTCCTTGGTACTCAGATATGAGGTATATGGACAATAACAGATCTAAATGGGCTGTTTGGCCATTTATACTCCACCATTGTCCTTGGTACTCAGATATGAGGTATATGGACAATAACAGATCTAAATGGGCTGTTTGGCCATTGATACTCCACCATTGTCCTTGGTACTTAGATATGAGGTATATGGACAAAAACAGAACTAAATGGACTGTTTGGCCATTGATACTCCACCATTGTCCTTGGTACTCAGATATGAGATATATGTACAAAAACAGATCTGAATGGGCTGTTTGGCCATTGATACTCCACCACTGTCCTTGGTACTCAGATATGAGGTATATGGACAATAACATCTGAATGGGCTGTTTGGCCATTGATAATCCACCATTGTCCTTGGTACTCAGATATGAGGTATATGGACAATAACAGATCTGAATGGGCTGTTTGGCCATTGATAGTACACCATTGTCCTTAGTACTCAGATATGAGGTATATGGACAATAACAGATCTAAATGAGCTGTTTGGCCATTGATACTCCACCATTGTCCTTGGTACTCAGATATGAGGTATATGGACAATAACAGATCTAAATGGGTTGTTTGGCCATTGATACTCCACCACTGTCCTTGGTACTCAGATATGAGGTATATGGACAATAACAGATCTAAATGGGCTGTTTGGCCATTGATACTCCACCATTGTCCTTGGTACTCAGATATGAGTATATGGACAATAACAGATCTAAATGGACTGTTTGGCCATTGATACTCCACCATTGTCCTTGGTACTCAGATACGAGATATATGGACAATAACAGATCTAAATGGACTGTTTGGCCATTGATACTCCACCATTGTCCTTGGTACTCAGACATGAGGTACATGGGCAATAACAGATCTAAATGGACTGTTTGGACATTGATCGTTTACCATTGTCCTTGGTACTCAGATATGAGGTACATGTACTAAGTTACCTTGCTTTGGATTAATGAGATAATGCGATAATCACTGTAACCTTGAATACTGGTGATTGTGAAACTTTTATAATATCTACAGTAGGTTATTTTTATCTTTTTATCCCATAATCCAGTTCATCTAATCATTTTAATATGTATATAATAATAATACATAATAATAATACTTTATTTATAGAGGGTGACTCATTTAGTCAACGACTATTCTCTTTTGAGGCCATCTTAAGAAAAGTATAACAATCTGCATCATACTAAAGATAATTGTAATTACTATTTATTTTAACATGTTTTTAGTATTATAAATACTAAATTCTAGTATAATTTATTAGTAACATACTCCTGATATCTTTTCATAAATAATGTAATATTTTCTGCAGATTTTACATGTGGTGGAAGCTTGTTCCACAGAACTGTAGCAGAGTATTGGAAGCTTTTCTTAAATTGCTCTGTTTTCATGGTTTTATTGGATGAAGGTTTCCATGGTTTCCATGTGATGTTGATCTCAACTGGTAATGTGTTGAATAAGGCCTGAATAAATCCTGAAGATACTCTGGTGCAGATCCATGCAAACATTTGTATACTTAAGAACTGCCTTGTAAAATTCAATCTTTTCATAAATTGTAAACCATTTTAGTTCCATAAACAATACTTTTGATGAATAATCAATAGATGCATCTAAAATAATGCATGCTGCCCTTTTCTGAAGTTTATAAATCCTGTCAAGCTGAGATTTGGTACAGTTTTCCCATACAGCTGATGGTTTAATTGGGATTAATGAAAACTAAAATATATTTAAATGTGAAAAGAAACTTTTGTTAATATAAGTTTAGGATGTAAGAAGGAAACTGGAAATGTGTCTATATAACAAGAAAGTTTGGTTCAATATGCAAACTGTAAATGAAACAGGGGCCACACCTCAGTCAAATTTTACAGATGTTGAAATTTAATTTGATATAGGTTATCCTAATATAAAGCCTCATGCAAAATTTGATTTCAATCCATTAAGTCCTTCAAAAGTTATTGAGGAGGAATTAAATCTATAATGAATATGATGAGACACGATGCGACATGACAGGCAGACATAGGTAACACTATATGGCCTATCACAAGAACATGATCTGGGCCATAAAATATAAAATCTAATCACCCAATATACCGTACATACTAGCCTACAAGTCAAATGCAACTGTAAACTGCACAGACCCAGATCTGCCATCACATAATGTGCCAGCCGATCAAGGTCTATACAGTTTACTAGGAGTAATCAGTAGAACAAACAACATAAACCCTTATCTGCTGGAGCATTATGCAAGAGCAGATCAGAGTCTGTTGTTTGCAGTTGGACCCAACTTGTAAGTGAGTATATATAGTATGTAATGACGTAAATATACAAACAGTTTCTATGTATATGCAATTACAGCGTATTACTTTCTTGTTTTTTATTGCACTATAAAGATGGGATGGGCAAAGGGCCAATTCTTGGTCTAAGACAAGCTATAATTATAATTATATGTGTGTCAAAATTTTACAAGGAAGTTTAAAATTGATAAAGTCTTCCTGTATAAAGATGCAAATTAGTGAATATAATGACATTCATGTAAACATCTCTTCTGGCTGTTTTAGTGGCAACAAATCAATACTGCCAGTTTGACACACAAGAGAAAGCATTCCAAATGCACTGGTACAATACAACTTTGCAACACTTGTGAATGTGATGTACATGTATCATGTAATTACTGGTACATGTAGTCAAACAGCAGCATTATTTTAAATGCCTTGAATTTTGTGATGTCATGACATTTTCCTTGTGACGAAGAACTCCAAAAAATATTCAACTATTGTTGCAAAGTTTGTAAAATTAATGACAGAATAGGGATTACAATCTTGTATTTGAGGATAATGGCATTTATTTATTCACCCCTTGAAAACTGGATATATGCGAGACTCAGTTAACTCCACTCTGATATGGCTTCCTATGGTTAAAAATAAAGCCAAGATATCTTACTACAGGGCATTTTACCGTAACTGGCATCCTCGGTAAATGCTTTTATGAAAAACAGTTACCTCAGTTATTTTAAGCAAGAAATAATTTACATTAATACGAAATGCCAAATTATACTACTGACAAACAATGGAGAATATTCAGCAAAATGTATCAGGAAAACTATGAAGCACAATCATAAATGTACAAAATTCTGACTCTTATATGTTAAATATTAAAACTAATCAAATACCCAATTATAGTTTATTTAAATACAGTTGTACTAAAGTTTTATAAGTACAAACAATGGAAATGATATATTTTTGATTTTGCTGGTATGGTTTACTTTGGTTTATGTTATGATTTACTAAGGTATAACATACTGTTTACAACTCCAGTTCAAGGATACAGTTTTGGAGGTTAATACAATTGCTTCAAAAAGGTTGAAAACAACTGCTAGTAAAATCTGCCTCATTTTGTGTTTCAGAAAGAGGTAACTTCCAGCTAAAATGAATAACGGAAAGACCAAGTTTTAAATGTGCCTACTGCAATCTGAAAGAGTAAACATTTTGAGAAATTATCGCCAATTTAGAAGAGGCACATGCCATGAAAGTGATACAATTAAGGAAACTTACAATTTTTGGGCAACAAACCAGTACATAGAAATAAAGTATTTTGAAAGGATATACATGTATCACATGTTAAACTCTTGCTCGGCTTATCAAGGCTTTCCATTTTATGTTTACAAATACACAGAACAGATGTTGAAGGAAGTCTTAGATGTATATATCAAACAATTAAATCACATAAAATAACTGTACATGTATGCATGACAATAACAAGTTTTGTTTTCCAGACTGGTAATCTTTTCACAATGTTTGCATACATATTTGGAGTCTTGGCACCTTACCTTGTGGTCTAATCAGTGTTGTTGATTTAAACACAGTATACTGCCAGATCATGAATGTAAGATACAAGTTTGTTGTCTTAAGGCAAACATGACTTTATTCTGTATTTTTCTGTATTTACTTCACTGATGTGTAATGTTGAATGTCTAACCAGTTTAAAATTATTTTTACAAGCCCCAAAAATATCTGAGACCATCTGAAGAATTTTTTTAAAGGTTTTAACAGGAAAAAAATAAGTCAATTTCCAAAGCTTGATTTTAAAAGGAACAATGTAGATCTATGACTTGTGCCACTTTGCTTCAGGGTTCAATCGAGGATTCCATCTGATAGGGCCACTGACCCATCAAGATTTTCAAAAGGGGCAACTAAGAATTTGACATGGACCGCCACTTTTTCTTCAGGACTCGACTAGTGGTTACATGAAGATTAGATAATAAATGTAACCCAAAATTATGCTTGAAATGTTAATTATTCAGCCAATAGCAGAATACATATTTATTTTGTATACAGAGTAAGAATGAATCAAAATAATTTTTAATTCAAAATGAAAAAACTTGTTATTAATGACAAAACGATGAAATACAATTTATATTGATTCAGGGTCTTATTCTAGAACGCAAGATTGCAGGATTAACACTAACTTCTAAAAAGATGCACTGAAAAATCAACCAAATGTGAGAAAACATTTTGGAATATGAGATTGCAGGATTAACACTAACTTCTAAACAGATCAACCAGATGTGAGAAAACCACGAATTATATTTTCAAGAACTAACTTTATTTCTTCATTAAATCTGACTTATATTCTGACCCCCCCCCCTCTTTTTTGTTCAAATCAAATGGAAATTTCCCCTCTACATTTTCAGTTCTAGAATAGACCCTGTTGATTTTGACTGATGTTCAGCAGATTCAACGCTAACTGGTTCATAATCAATGTCAGGGTTCTGTTTGGAATTTGCCGTGTTACCAGTATTATCATCAAGATGATCTTGCTGACTCCAGGCCAAAAAATAAGTGATGTGCATTTGCCTTCTCTTCATTTTGGATTACTGATTTTTTTTATATAATTGCTCCACTTGGTTCATAAAAGTGAATGAAAGTGATGCAAAATCTTGAAACTAGACTTATGACTAGGCAAAGTGCTTGTCATATTGCCATGCTTCAATCGCAAAATATTTTGATAAGCATCTTATTGACATATATGCTTTAACTAATAGGAACTGTACTGCTCAGAAAAAATTAAGTAGTGGCACATTCAAGTACTGGAAGTGCATCATTTACAGGTTTTCTGCATCACCCTGTGACTTTTTAATTCTGCCAATAGTGGAAAAAAACGTGCTATAAATTGAACCCTGTGTTTGGACAATCCTTCATAAATAATAATGATTTTACTTAAATGAAAGTTCTGTAAAATATTTATATAAAAAGTTACATTTTGTTAAAGTCAATATAAATACATGTACTTTGATTTTTTTTGCTTAAAACAGAGTTAAGCAGTTACAGTGTAATTTGGAATTATTTAGCTCATAAGGAAATGTTTTACAAGTAATTTCAACTAAATAATTAACATTTTTGGAAATTCTAATACACATTAAATCTTACAAAGGTGTGTGTGTGTGTGTGTGGAGTTATGGATATATATATATGGTATTATTTGGTTACAGAATTTTGGTTTGTATACTGGAGACAGATAAATGTCTGCACTTGACATAATTTGACCATAGGTTTAGCTCAGCATTAAGCCTTGATAGATCTCCAGAGAATGCTTTCTATGAGGTTGAGCTAATTTCATTCATAAGCTTAAGGGTCAACTATAGTGCAGGCAGTCAACATATAGAACTAGAAGGGTTCATATAGAATAAAATGTATAAAACGAAACCCTCTCGCTTGTCTAATTCCCCAACTGAAGTGTATTTACGTCAAATATGCGCAACTGCTGAAATGTATAGCTTTTTTAGTAGGTGTAAAGTGCGTAAAATCGAGTTAAGTAATTTACAGTGTAATTTGGAATATGCGTTACAATACAATAGTAAACCATACCCACGTAAAATATAATAATGGTAAGTTTCTCAAAAACTGTTGTTTATATGAGAGTAAAACACAGCAATAATATAAACAATAGTGTTGTATATCTTTTTCTTTCATTCAATTTATCCAAACAATATTAAAACAGGTGAAATCCTAACAAAATATCTATAAACAATTATGAAGTCTAAGAAGCAGATATTTCTGTTTTGCTCTGCAGATTTATACGCTGCTATTCTTTGTGTTTCATTTTGCAAGAAAGTCATTTTAAAAACTATGTTCCACTTCTTTCTGTCACAAAATGCCAATAAGATGTTCCTTGATACATAAAGTGCGGACAGCTCACATTCATCCATCTTTGATCATAACTGTAGAAATCCATATCAAACACGAGTTAACAGAGTCTAGCATATCCAGTTTACAAGAGCGGTGTTAATGATGGTTTTACTGTAACAAATATCTGTTTAATATAACAGCACATACCCATTTGTGACAGTAAACTTGAAACCCATCCAACATCCTAAAATCCTATTAATACATTAGATTTTCTTTTGCTAAGTACAGACCCAGATCTGCATAATGCGCTGACAGATCTGGGTCTATACAGTTTGTAAGGAGTAATCAGTAGAACAAAACAACATAGACTCTGATTTGCTGGCACATTATGTGATAGCAGATCAGGATCTATGTTGTTTGCAGTTGGGCCCAACTTATAAGCGAGTATATATGGTAGTTTGTGAACTTGAAAAGACAGTTTTTAAAAATAAACTTGTTCATAATGGATGAACACTACACCTTACATGTATTTGCATGGAGTGATAATCTTAGTCATGACCCCAAAACATCGGATATTCAACTGATCTATAGTACACATGGAGTCAATACAACTACCCATAAATAGATAAACCTTAGGCATATTCCTGATTAATCTAGTTTACAATTATATTCAGTATGGCAGCTGTTATCTCAGTATTGATTGATCCATGATAACCACTGCCATTATATATAGTGGGGAAATATTGTGATAATGTACCCCATACAATTTTATCATGATCTCCAAAATACATCATGGATAAACCTTCAGCTGTATAAACACTATAGACTGAATAGCACTAATAATTTCCTTTCTGTGAGGTAATTTGGTTTTTAAATTTGCCTGCTTTTAGAGCTTATATGGAATGTTATTGAGAATCAGCCAAGTAAATAAGATGCTTTCAGTGAGAAATCATCACACCAATCCCTCACTATAACACCCTTCATTATAAAGTGGTTATTGTTATAAGGTAGGTATGATTATGAATCCCCTTTCATTAAGTGGTACTAAAATTAAATGTTACTTTTGTATCATGTAGTAAAATTATATGCATCATTTACTTCATTACAAGGCAGTCTCACAATAAGACAGTATACTTTAATAATCCCACATACAGCATTATAATGAGGGAGTACTGTATCATGTACTTCATTACAAGGCAGTCTCATTATAAGACAGTATACTCTATGACTCCCATGGACAGTGTTATAATGAGACAATAATGTATCATGTACTTCATGAGGTAGTCTCATTATAAGACAGTATTCTACTGCTCCCATGGACAGCATTTTAATGAGGGAGTACTGTATCTGGAAATCATGTAATGGTTCATAAGTGTTGCTACACTACAGGTTTTTGAAACCTGAAGACATTAACACCTTTGTATACATCTTTCTCATACAGTATTCCATCTTGATAATGCTGTTTATGGGAGCTATACAAGATACCTGCATTATAAGCAAGGAAGCCTTATACTAAGGGAAGTTCCAACAAGGATGTATCATAGTAGTGTATGAAAACACAAAAAAGGACATTTAATTAGGTGAAATCCCATCCTAATTGGTTTTCATTAGCCAGGAACTAAAATTTAGTGAAATTATTCAAGTAGCAATGATATATCATATTTCCTACAATTTAATGGAGTCCGTGATCAAACCTGCATTATAAGAGAGAAAGCAGTATAATGAGGGGATTTAGAGTGAGGGACCAATATAATTGAATTCTGGTACTTAGTAGCAGTATTTATACACTGTTTCGGAAATATATGGCAAAGACATTTTACACTAGGCATTAATTAACTTCATGGTTCAGTTGCTTAACAACTTTTTGCAGACGTGGAGTTTGACAATTCATAAATTTTATATTAAATCTTATTATTAAAATCAATAAAAGGTCAATTGACAAGTTGATTAATTACAAATACTTGTAAAATATGCATGTCATTCTGGCCTTTGTAAACCTGCTGCAAAATGAAAGTTTGTCAAAGACCGATAACAAAAGGTACTTCTGATTTGTAAAAGCACTTCAAAGTAGCTTGGTACATTAAAGAGTTTTAATCTACAATACAGGTGTATACGAGTTTCTTGACTTGCATTTATAAAATAAACATCTTCAAAGTTACTTAACCGGAAAACCTGACCAATAAGTCAAGATTTATTACTGTTATTAGTTTGTCTTGTTAGCTTACTAGAGCTCCAACTGGATAGAAAAAGATGGGTACTTACCATCCCACCTCATTACCCTCTCCTCTGCCCTCAATACCTCTTGAGCTCCTCCCCTCTGACTTTCAAGATCTCTACCCTCTTGCCTCTCTCCAGATCACTAAAACAACTTCTTAAAATTGAGCCAGTTTCTTTTTATTCCACTTATTTTCAATTGATTTAATGTAGGATAAATACATAAGTGTACTTTTGTCCATTTCTACAATAAAAAAGGGAATTCCAAATTTAACAATTGGCATCAAGTCCTTTTATCACAAAAAATGTCCCTTTGTTCCCAAAAGTACCCCTTCCTTCAGCATAAGTGCCCCTATTGCTAGAGGCACTCCTCTATCCCTCCCCTCTGTAAGAAATTCTTAACTGTAACACTGCTTTAAACTTTTTGAGGAAGGGAATAATTTTTTGAGGAACAAATAGTAAATATTTTAACATGCTGATTTGTTAATTCAACAGGAAAATCAATAATATGTTCTTACTTTATTCCTTCAATCACTTTTGAATCATCATCATGGATGCTCTTCAGGTATATATATATATATATATATATATATATATATATATATATATATATATATATATATATATATATATATACAGGGGTCAAGCTAGACTTGAATTTTAGGGAGAAGTGACTTCTCCTTTTGGACAGAATAGGGAGAAGTAAGAGCAGAACAGGGAGAAGTGGCAGCATAGCAAGAAACGCAATATATATATATATATATATGTGTGTGTGTGTGTGTGTGTGCACTTTGGTTTTCTTATTTGAACTGTGTCCTGTATTTCTCATTATGCATATTTGCATTTAACATTATCTTCAAGTAGAAAATTCTCTTATGTTGTATTATGTTATAAACACATTTTGTAAGTGTATGAATGTATCATACTTGTATGCAGTGTATTCATACGTGAAAGTGTGCATTTTTAGATGGAGAGAAATATGCAATGTATTTTGGCCATATAACTTCAAAAAAGCATAGCAGAAACTATAGATTGTAATTAATTTCAACTGATAGGAGTACATAGATTACCGTATTGTAATTAAAAATAGGTAAAATACTTAAGTAACTGTCACTTAAAGAACAAATTTTATTTTTTGTCAGTTTCTTCACTAGAAAATAGCAGTCGAAAACATTTCTAAACTAGTTTGAAACAACCCCTATATTAGGCTATAACACGCGTACATGTCTTCAACATCCTAGTGTTTATCCATTCAAACCACGATGGTCACTGATGAGTAATCTCAACTTTACAACTGCATTTTGAGGGAGCTGATTCTAAATTAAATGTGAATCTTTTGACTTATTATGTGGTGAAGTTTTTAAAGTATATGCATCTATTTTTAGAAACAGGGATTTTCTTCATATGACCACTCTAGTTTCGTTGCAACAATCCCTAGATAGGATTTAAAATGTATAGTTTTGATATTTGTCTACTTATTCATAATAACGTCGTGTATTGGTTAGATTTTTTTTTTTCTTTGCTACTTTTTCTCGTATTTTTACAAAAATGAGAAATGTAAGAAAACAACCTCGACTTTAAGTTACTGCGCTGATCGATTCCACAAGCATTGTCCCATAAATTTCTGACCAACACGTTTTTATTATCAGGCTAAATCTTTTATCACATAATAGTTACACTTTGCTTTATACGAATTGCATGATTTCCTTAATTGTGTGTTTCCAGTGAATTACGACAAAAGACAGTCTAATGAAGACGTACTTCCAAAACACGGCGATGTCTGCCATTATTACCCTTTAGGAGGTTCACTGACGGTTTCAAACTGATTTATGAAGAAAATAATGCGAGCAGGGCAGTTTAAATCTTCAAAATATACATTTAGAAAGTGCTTTCACCAATTCTATTCTTAAAAATTTTTTTTTTATTTACATATAGATGATTTAGTTTCGAAACACAAGTTAAATTTTCATCATCATACTGATAACTTGCGGAAATCGGGCAGCGATATCTTGCGGGGGAAAAAAGTTAATTGGTCAATCAGCTATTAAAACACTTGCCTGTGAATGTGCAAGAGTTTATTTTGTTAACGCAATTGATATGAACACCTGCCAAAGCATAATGCAATTGGTTGGGTTGAGGGAGCATCTAAAAAGCGATAAACTACTGTCACTCGGTGTGGATCTAAAAAAAAAAAAAAATGATAGGGCGAAGTGGTTTTTGCTTTCTTAAGAGAAGAAGGCGAAGTTTACATTTTTTCGGCGACTTAGTCGCCCACTTCGCCTGGTAGCGTGACCCCTGTATATATATATATATATATATATATATATATATATATATATATATATATATATATATATATATATATATATATAGAGACAGATATAGATACATGTATATAGACAGATATATACTGGTGGCTATCAAATATTTCTGTAAACTGAATTATCCCAAGGAATTTTATAGTATTCCTATCTGTCAACTGTGCACCCAATAATTTTTTTATGTAATCAAATTTTTGCCATAATTTTTAAAGTTTTAATGTATGGCAAAAACACTTTTCTCTTAAACTTAAAAGCATATCAGATAAGTTGATCTTTTTGTCACATATCTTTCTCATATTTTTCTTTCTTTCTACACGTCTACAATTGTCCATGTCTTTACTGTGCACCATTGGCTTATTTTAATTCTGATTTGATATCCATCAAACTCAAAATAAGGTTGTAAATGTCAGAAGAGGCTGCAGAATTGTCCCTCACTATAAAGCCCCCCAGTAATAACTATGTCCCTTCATTATAACACAGGTATGGTCAGAGATCCCACTGCATTGGCTAAATTTAATTTCATTTATGCTACTCAATTTATTTCACTAGAAACAAAATGTGGTTTTCCATCATTAAATACCGAGGAAGTTTTGATTCTGTGTACAACAACTCCATTATGACATCATATGTGTTATAAATCTAAAGTACCAATGCAGGAGATTGGCAGTCCAATGCAGGAGATTTTTCAATCATAATCTTGACAATTATCCCAAAAAACAAACAAATGTTCACCTAAATTTTAGATTAGTTTAAAAGTTTGAATCATGAAAAAAAACACCAAAATGTTTTTAAAAAAAATAATAAATTTATGTTGGAGGGGGGGAAGGGGGTATTTTTCTTTGTCTTCCAGAATATTATCCCAATCACCATTTTTACAATTTTATTTATTCAACACATTTCGTGTTTTTATGAAAAATGTTGTCTCTTGTGTGTATAGACATGGCATGACCTATGAAACATTGTTTAGTGCAACTGAAAGACATTACACTTGTCAATTCTTAGACCAAGGTTCTACTATAGTGCCAAATTAGTTATTTTAGGTTGTATTGTAATTAACTATGCCTACATGAAAAGATACATTTGTATATAATTTTCTAAACTCCATTGATAAATTTAATTATTTCTTTTGTAGAGTAGTTGGCTATGATAGATGGATACATGTATTTACTGTTAATTTTAGTAAGTGTAATTCCTATTAAATGTGGTGTTATCCATAGTCCACTCTGGCCTCACAGTGTGGGATGTTACAATTAGCTGTCAGCCCAGTGAAACAAAGAAACACATTATTGACAGAAATGGTGTGTTTGTAGACTTACAATAAATCACTGACAGCAAGTTTCACTTTAGCCCAACATTTAGTTTTGTGACCATTTGTTGTGAAATTTGTATCTCTTTCAGCAGGTGTAAAATGCTTAATATAAAGTAGTTACAGTGGTAAGTTTGGAATTATTTAGCTCATAACAAAATATTTTACAAGTGATTTCCCTCTAAATATAACATTTTTGGAAATTCTACTACACATTAAATGTTACAAAGGTGTGTGTATAGAGATTGGATATATGGCTATAATTTGGTTATAGAATTTGGGCTTTGTGCATTTTGGTTTGTATACTAAAGACAGATAAATGTCTGCAGTTGACACAATTTGACCATAGGTTTGCATCAGGGTTAAGCCTTGATATATCTCAAGGGAGTGCTTTCTCTGAGGGCAGCTAGTTTTATTTGTAAGCTAGGGTCAACCATAATGCAGGCAGCCATTCAGATTCCATTCCATTCACACAGTCTGCCACCAGCTTTCGGAGAGGGAACATCAGAGTGAGTTCAGCCACTGTAGATGAGGAGGAGAGGGGACTACCTGCTGAGAGTAGTGTGCCCTATGCACACATACTGGTGCAGTAAATTTGACCTACTCCCACATCATAGCCCAAGAAGAAGCAGTAAGGCAAGGAGCTATACATGATGACTGAACTTTAGTCACAATAGCGCCCAGAGACCAGCACTTCAACAAAGGCACAGCGGCTGGAGGGATGAAAGCACAGAGGTTGGAGGGTTAGAGTAGAAGCAGCAAGCCTCATGGGGAACCTTGGCGGATGGAGGTGTAGAGTTCCACCTGCAACCACCCCATGAGATGAGCCACCAGTGACCAGCTGCTTCGAATATGGCTGACTGTTTGGTGTTTTTGTTTGGCTTCAAAAACCCCTTTCAATCACAACTCTTTAAAAATTACAAATCTGACCTTTTCGAACCACCATCTAAAAACAGAACTATAATTTCTGCAAGAAATTGGAAAATAAATAAGATCACTAAATTATTGAAGGGTAACTTATACCCAGTATTAGTTTACATTTTTTGGAAATATTAAGTACACTATGAACACTAAGTTCTAAATTTGAATTAAATAAGTAAATTTTTAACTAGATAGATTATTACAATTAAAATATGTGGCTAACACATAATTGGCCATTAGGGACAGCCCTGGGAGATATCACATGTTTGTGACATGCCTTGATTTCAACATACCTCAGCATAAGATGACCTCACTCTGAGGGCAGTATGCACTTTTTTGGCTACCATTAATCATGTTATAATGAGAGACTACTGTACAAAGACTGGTACACATACTACAATATATTTGGCAGCTTTCTTTCAAGGCCAGCTCAATTTTATTTTTTATGGGTATCATTGTAAAACCACTGTATATGGAACTGTTACATGTATGTTAGATTGAAACTGTGACCTTTTATTTTGGTCAGCATAATTAGTTTGTAGTAAGCATTATTCTATGTATTATGACCTATACATATATACTGATCAATGCTGAAATTTATTTGAAGGTCAACATCTGAAGAGTATGCATCTGACAACTCAATACAAACAAATACTTATGTTTACACTATACCATTATATATAATGGTTTTTATCATCCTGGGTAAAATCTATTATGAATCAATGACTTAACAATAATCCCATACATGTAACTGACGTCAGTATCATACTTACATTATCAGTAAAGATCACAGTCAACAAGAACTATTATTAAGGAACTCTAGTAGTTTTGAATATGACTGCTTAAATAACAGACCTTGCACATCATTACAAAGACCCATATAACTCAGTGCCAAGATTTTAAAAAACCAATGACAAAAAAAGGTTTTCCCTCTTACTTTTTCAGTTATATGTTGAATTAAAAATTACTTGTCTCATGGACAAAAATAGTTTAGATTTAGACGACCTGCAATGTTCTTCTGTTTACTTATTTCCTATCATCATATTTATGAATACACACTCACACAAGAGCAAGGATTATACATGTATCTCTCGTCACTGGCCAATGGGACAAGTTCATTGCCAAAACCTATATGATTTATATACAAGAGGGGGGATTCATAATTTATTAACCATTGTAAAATATATTTTTTCATCAAATAAGATTGCTTGGTCCAGTCTTTTTTAAACAAAAACATAGTATCACACATAGATATGATTTTTAAAACTTTTCACTCAGAGTGAAAACAAGTACCAGTAGTCTACTAAGAATATTTCATCTAGATCTCCCAGACTATATCAGCCAAACAAAGCAAATGTTGGCTTTAATACTATATTCAATGCAATAACCACAGATGTCTTAACAAGTGCACAATTCCCTCGTTTGGTCAGAACTCATATAAAAATTATCAAATTCTAAGAACACATGTCTTGACCTTACATGCCTTATGGGAGGGAAGCAGCTGCTAAACTCCACCTGAGAACATCATGATTTTCTTGAAACCTAGTACCCTATACTTGCCTGTTGTCTTGTTACCAATTAGCTTTGTAGTACCATATACTTGCCTGTTGTCTTGTTACCAATTAGCTTTGTAGTACCATATACTTTCTTGTTACCAATTAGCTTTGTAGTATTGTATACTTGCCTGTTGTCTTGTTACCAATTAGCTTTGTAGTACCATATACTTGCCTGTTGTCTCGTTCTGTATATTTGCCTGTTGTCTCGTTACCAATTAGCTTTGTAGTAATGTATACTTGTCTGTTGTCTCGTTACCAATTAGCTTTGTAGTACCCTATACTTGCCTGTTGTCTTGTTACCAATTAGCTTTGTAGTATTGTATACTTGCCTGTTGTCTTGTCCAATTAGCTTTGTAGTACCGTATACTTGCCTGTTGTCTCCTTCTGTATACTTGCCTGTTGTCTTGTTACCAATTAGCTTTGTGGTACCATATACTTGCCTGTTGTTTCGTTCTGTATACTTGCCTGTTGTCTTGTTACCAATTAGCTTTGTAGTACCGTATACTTGCCTGTCGTCTCGATACCAATTAGCTTTGTAGTACCATATACTTGCCTGTTGTCTCGATAATATATTAGCTTTGTAGTACCATATACTTGCCTGTTGTCTTGTTACCAATTAGCTATGTAGTACCATATACTTGCCTGTTGTCTCGATACCAATTAGCTTTGTAGTACCATATACTTGCCTGTTGTCTCGATACCAATTAGCTTTGTAGTACCGTATACTTGCCTGTTGTCTCGATACCAATTAGCTTTGTAGTACCATATACTTGCCTGTTGTCTCGATACCAATTAGCTTTGTAGTACCGTATACTTGCCTGTTGTCTCGTTCTGTATATTTGCCTGTTGTCTCGTTACCAATTAGCTATGTAGTACCATATACTTGCCTGTTGTCTCGTTCTGTATATTTGCCTGTTGTCTCGTTACCAATTAGCTTTGTAGTACCGTATACTTGCCTGTTGTCTCGTTACAAGTTAGCTTTGTAGTACCATATACTTGCCTGTTGTGTCGTCACTTCCTGAACTTCAGAGGTAAATTTAAAATCAGAGGTTCCAAAAGGGTCTGATATCACTCAACTGGGTAGATGACATATGTTAGTGGGTGAATGCAAATTCACTCATGTAAATGGGAAAGAAAGGCTTGGTGCACATAATTGCTACCTTGTCTATTAATGTTGGTGTGATTTATCTTCTTTCCTAGACCATATACATTTACTGGATCACTTTCTCTGCGTAAAAAGGACAAGTCATTTATGCAACCAACATTGTCCCCCTGAATCTCTCCTTGCCCCTGGGGACTTGGACCAAATTCACAACTAAGATGATGTTGTTTACATATGCTATGAAAACAACTGTTTCAAGGTTTCTCTAGTTTTTGTATCTTTATCCATGTTTGATGGCACATCAGCAGCATTTGTCTTATATTGAAAGGCCCCTATGCCAAGATGCCTTGTGTCAAGGTTAGTCAAATTCTGCTGAGAAGTTTTTTTTATAAATGTGTTTCTTCTTTTACTAACTGCAGCCATATTTGATGGTGGAACAGAATCATTTGTAAAAAATCTGAAAGGCATTCAAGCTAGGACACTTTCTACCAAATTTGATCAAAGTCTGTTAAGTGGTGTTTTAGAATATGTTATTAAAGTTTGTTTCTATTTTTAGTAACAGCAGCCATATTTGATGGCAGACTGGCATCATTTGTATCAAATTAAAAGCCCTTCGCACCAGAATTCTTTCTGTACAATTTGGTCAAATTATTTTCAGTGTCTTAGAAGTCATTTAAAAGCATTTTCTGTTTTTAGTAATTGTGGCCATATTTGATGGGAAAATGGCATCATTTGTATAAATCAGAAAGCCCTTATTACCAGAATGATTTGTGTCAAAATTGGTCGATTTCTGCTGAGCAGTTTCTAAGAACTTGTTTCAAAGTTTTGTCTATTTTTAGATATGGCAACAATATTTGATAGTGGATTGGCATGATTGAAGGTGCAGAGCAGACAAAAGACCGTACCATAAGCACACCTAGCCAGGTGAGCTCAAAAATGAGAAGATAGCTGGAAGGATGGATGGCTAGATGGACAAACAGGGCCAATTTAATATTCATATTTTCTATGCCTATACATGTATACAACAGGAATAAAATAAGCTTAGTCAAAGTAATACTTACCCATCAAAGAAATTTTCCTGTCTCTACCTTTTCTTCAGCCCAAAGACAAAACATCCACTTAAAAGCAATATCTAATGTCACAACAAAATCACATGAGCTACATACACTGTTTTCAAATTAAAAATGTCAGGAAACCAGAAATCAATCAGTCTGGAATATTCCTTTAAATGTATGGCTACCAATAATTTTCCTCAATATGATTAGAAAGAAAAAAATATGTATTATGTTGAAAGCTGTTTAGCAATCAGCCATAACCAAATGAAGCAAGTTTTGTCACAACTCTGTGTTTTGAGTAAAAATTCTTAAAACATCCTGACAGGATACGCATATATTCCAAAATACAAAATATTCCATTATGTGACAAACTGAGCACACCAAATAGGCTTGCTATTAATAATTTACATCAAGTTCAACAGGTTTCAACACAACAAAGAATCCTATATTATGAATAACTGCTATCATAAAGAACCAATTATAATTTCCTCATAACAAATATTATGTTCTTGTATTTCAAGTCAAGAAACATTAGCCAAGTGGCATAATGCCACCATTTTTCATCTGTTTTGTGAGTAATGGTGCATTAACTTATGAACATAAAAGCTCTGTTGAACAAACTGGAGCTGGTGATTTGTAAGAATGTATATGTAGCCATGATACATTTCTTCTGTATCTACTTTGATTTGTTTTGTGTGAGGTGCGGCACTTGATGGGTTAACCTTGATTACATGTTTTGCAGGCATTTCAATGTGTCTCTGTATTGTTATAACAACAGACCAGAACTGTGAACATAGGTTTCAGTTCTTGGCAAAAGCTTGTGTATGAAACTGAAGATTGGATTCAAGAGAACAAACAAAGGTGCTTATCTGAAAAATCATGTTTATTATGTCTTAAGTGGAACCTCAATTAATCAGTCTGAGGAATATACAGTAAAAACTCCACCCCCTTAGGGATTGTTAATATAAGTGGATACACTTTCATCCCATACCTTGAGCAAGTGATACTATAATGTCATGATGTACAAAATTAAAAAAATTATGTTAAGTCTTATATACAACTAAATTCACCTCACACTATTTTTCCTGACATATAATTTTACTTTTATTTACCTCAAAGGTGTGAATTGGTATATTGTGTTTTCTGTATTAAATTAATTTACTTTAGACATGCTTACAGTGATGTATAGCACCCCAAAATTTGGGGTGCCTCATTTTCCTTTCATTTTGTTTTTCCTCAATCCCTGGTTTGCTTTTCCAATTCATAGCGATGAAAGTCAAAATGGGCCAGGTGACCCAAGCTAAAATCAATATTCCTTCCGAGCACATACAATTCAAAGTTATACAAACAAAACTTTAAAAGAAAAAAAAAAAAAAATTTTTTTTAGATATATAGAAACATCGGATATTACAAAGTGCATTGCACAGTCCCTTCCGGTGTTTTATATAAGATTTTAAAATTGTTTGGGTCCCTTGAGATTGATTATACCCAGAGTTTACTGTGTGTGTGTATATATATATATATATATATATATATATATATATATATATATATATATATATATATATATATATATATATATATATATATATATATAAAACATCAATCACTCAAATACTTGGAATCACTTTCAGGATTTGCTTGGATTTTGGTAATCATATCTCACTGTGGACTGAATGCAAGTTGTGGTCTCTATACACAGATGAAGAGGAGTGATATAATATAGAGCAACTCCAAGCATAATCAATTTCTTTATGTAAACAAAAGCTTGCTAACTAAAAAAGATCACTTTGAACAAAGATTAAAGTAATCAATATTGCAAAAAAACTCGCACAGTGTCCTGGTAAATATTTATTTACCATGTGCTAAAATACACATTATTACTCAATATACAATGTGTTAAAATACACAATGTACGATGTGACTTGGAGAATAAATCACCTTTTTCTTTTTTTTTATAGAAATAAAGTAGTTCATTCCTGATGCTGTATTGATCAATTAACATGTACCTAGTATTCTAAGGTTACTGATGCTGTGTTGATCAAGTGACATGTACCTAGTATTCTAAGGTTACTGATGCTGTGTTGATCAAGTGACATGTACCTAGTATTCTAAGGTTACTGATGCTGTATTGATCAATTGACATGTACCTAGTATTCTAAGGTTACTGATTGATTCCTTCTTGATCTGAATCATAATGTATATGCATAGTCATTTATAAGTCAGATCCAAATGCAAACTGCATTGACCGATCTGCTGTCGCATAAAGGAGGAAAAAATTACAATAAAATTTAATACAACAATTAAAGCTATGATATCAGATATGATTTACACAACAACAAAAAAAAGAAACAAAAAAAAAACTACAAATATGCAACAAAACCCACTGCCAAAACCTTTCTAATTTTCTTAAAATCCATTCTTCAAAATCACCCCATCTCCCTTCATCCCATTCCAGGAGTTGGATAAAAAAATTTAAACAAATGTATCTCCAAACCTGTCAAATCAAAGTCTTAAGTATAATAATATTTATAAGGCGGATCCAGTATTATTTCCTAAGGGGGGGGGGGGGTCAATTTTTAGAAGGGGGGAGGGGGGTACTCAAAATGTCTAACTTTTTTCCTATTTTAATGAAAAATGTTCTATTTTAACTTGAAAAAGGGGTGCAACAGAACCCACCAAACCCCCTCTCGACCTGCAACTGTACACAGACTGATAAAGTTTTAAAATATGGAGTAAACACAATGTCATATGCATTCTATGATCCATGTTTTTTTTAAACGTGAAAATAAAGTTTTAAAAAACTAGAACATTGACTGATTTAATTAGAATCAATTTAATAACAAAAGTCCCTTGGTGACTGACACTCTACTGCCTGAAAAAAATTTCCAAGAAGTCAAGACAAGACTGTTTCTTCTTTTTAACTGCTGAGTGTTGAAACTATGAGATTCTTGAGCAAGAAGATTTTCAAATTAGCCACTGTGGCAGCCGAATTTGATGTAAGATCGGCACCATTTTCATTTAGAGCAAACTAGACACAATTAGAAGACTCTTGGTGAAAACCCCATGCTGATATGACCATCCATTCAGGAGAATTAGTGAATAGATTTTCAATATAATCATTGCAGCATCTTTATCCAGGGTTAGATAAGCATCATTTTCATTCAGGACCAATTACATATCATAATTAGTCTTCTGGTGAAAACCCCATGTTGATATGCCTTTCCATTTAGGAGGAGTAGTAATAACAAGATTTTCAAGATAGCTGCCATGGTGGCCATACCAAATGTCAGATTGGAGGCATTTTCGTTTAGCACCAACTATGGCATCATAAGAAGTCTTCTGGTGAAAACCCAATGTTGATATCACTTTCCATCTAGGAGGAGTTGCAATAAGATTTTCAAGTTGGTGGCAGTGGTGGCCATATTGGATAGCAGATCGGCATAAGTTTTATTTAATATCAACTAGACACCATAAAAAGTCTTCCGATGAAAACCCCATGCAGATATGACTTTCTGTTCAGATGAAGTAGCAATAACAAGGTTTTCAAGACGGCTGCTGTGGTCGCCATAATGGTTGTCAGATGGGTACCATTTTCATTTTGGACCAACAGGACATCATAAGAAGACTTTTAATGAAAACCTGATGTTGATATGACCCTTCATTCAGGTGGAGAAGCGATAACCAGACTTTCAATATGGTTGCCATATTGAATGTAAGCTTATCAGCACCATTTTCATTTTGGACCAACTAGATAACATAAAAAGTTTTTTAGTGAAAACCCAATGTTGATATGATCTTCCATTCAAAAGAGTAGTGATAACAAGATTTACAAGATGGTTGCCATGGTGGGGATATTTTGGATATCAGATCGGAACCATTTTCATTTAGACCCAACTAGACTTCATAAGAAGTCTTTTAGTGAAAACTCCATGTTGTTATGAACATCCATTTAGGATGTTCAAGATGGCTGCTGTGGTTGCCATATTGGACGTCTGAGCAGCACCATTTTCATTTAGGACCAACTAGACTTTAGGATGAATGTGTGCGATAAGTTTCAGATCAATCCTCCAAGTAATTTAGGAGGAGTAGCGATAACAAACTTGTGCTAATGGACAGACGGATGTCAGACATTGGAAGACCAGCAACCAGCCATTTAAGAAGCTCTTATGGTCTATAAGCAGCAGAGCTAAAAATGTATGTACTAGTGATGCCATGATGGAATAAATAGGAAATAAACGCAAGTTGCCTTAACAAATGTGAATTTCTCCTGTATTATTCATAGACAAAGTAAGTCATGTTATGTTATGAAAAAGGATCTTAAGTATGGATTCCTCAGATATTGGTTAAATTATTTAAATTAAATGCATGAAACTGAAAAAGTCCCAAATGTCAATATCCTAACCTAATGTATAAGAAATTTACTTTGACAAAAAAAGAAAAGAAATACAAAATATACCATGGTTTCTATATGCCTACAAGTTGTGTTCTTTACTTTATTACTTTATAAAACTAAAGCTAGTTTCTGGATGAAACTTGCATGTATATATTCAGTGAATATGGTTTTGAATACCAATATTAGTTATATTTAACTGCTGTGGAACAAATATACCTGGTGTTGCAGTGTTTCTGTTTACTTGTTGCACCTCAGGAGCAAGAAGTAAATTACACTGTACTACTATTTCCAATCTCAGTATCACCATTACACAAAATTCACAAACTATGTCCTGATCTTATAGTTCCGCTGCCATTCAGGGTACAAAAAAACACCCATCTTATGAGCTATCCCTTCTGCCATGTAAAAGGTGGCCACATTTAGAGGGGGACAGTACTAAATTTGGTGCAGGACAATGTGGCCTTATGTATGTGTTATTTTTTTTTCAAACCCCTCTTCAAACGAGGGACCCAATAATAACAAGAAGAAGAAGGAGAAGAAGAGTGCTTCATTTATAGATGGTAACTCAGTTAGTACGAAATTATTCTCCCTCAAAGCCTTCTCTACAATCTACTTATGTACAATATAATTATTTAATAACAGTTGAAAAAGATTACTTATTTAATATTTAACATGTAGTTGAAGCATTTATTTCAAAAAATACTGAAAGAATATGATTGTTTTGCATTAAAAGGCAAGCTACCAGACTTGCAACCACAAGGGTGTGGGTTCAAATCCTGCCCAGATTAGTCAAGGTCAGCTGCCATTGTGTACATGTCCAGAGCAAGGCACTGTACTCCAATTGTCTCAGCAGGATATAACCTTTCATGTACTGATGTGCCATTAAATACCCAAAACAAACAAAACTTTATTACTGCTAAGGTCATGCTGCACTCACAATATGTCTTTGAAACAGTCACTTTCACTTTGTACCTACTGTTACAAATAAAATTCTATCTAAATTTGTTTCTCTCCTTCAAAATGAATAAATAATTATATTCATTCTCCGTATCTAAATTTGAGATAATTGTGTTTACACACAGAACAAGTTTGTTTCAGGACTTTGATATTTGCAATAAAATGAATGAAGGGAAATTATTTAGGTACAGAATACTATACAAATAAGATTTTATTTGAATACAGAAACCCCCTCTACAATTACAGTAAAGCAAGATTAGTACAAATACACAGTATTATTATTAGCTTGTAACACAGGGTTGAACATGCTGAAAATGAAACGGACGAGAGGCAGAGGGTGCACAGCTAAGGATGCAAGTGGAGGGCTTTTTGCACCGGTCATCATTTCTATAATGCTATTTATTTTATGCATAAATTATGTTGCAAACTCTTCCTTTTGATGTGTGGAGTCTCCTCCCCCCCCCCCCAATGATTTGTTTGAATCCATGGTTGTATCAGATATAGGATATAGGGGTCCCCTTAGCTCTTCCGATACATAATTTCCTCTTCTTTACGACCCAATAGAATCCAACTGCAGTCAAACCTCTCCAGACCGCACCAAAACCTCACTAAACCAAAATTCTCTTGAAACCAAAACATTTTAAAACCTGAATCTTTAATTTCAATAAAAAATATTCAGTAAACCAAAACCCTCTATTCTGAAAACCGAAACAAATTTTCAGTTACAAATTTAATTTTCACACTAAAATGAACCCCATAAAACTGAAAGTTACTCAAAACATTGCCAGGTAGCTGCCAGATCCCAGTTATGAGGATGGCTGGTAACAGTCCGAAAATAGCCTAGGGTCATCTGTGAAGTAAACAAAGTCTGGCACATACGCTGGCACTGATTATGGTCAGTGTAAACAATAGGCTAATCAACAGTCTGTACACATGACTAAAGTGACAGTTTATTTGCTGATCATCTGACTATATCCAATACTATACAAATAAATGTTCCTCAATTGTTAACTGACTTTTGAACTTAAAAAAAGCTTGTGCCTTCGCTTTTGACATTAGTGTGACAAAGACCAGCAAAAGAACTATTTTGCAACAATGTTCTTTCATATTTATGGGCAAGTAACATTTTGTCAATTAAAGGAAAGCACAAATGCATGTGTTGAAATAAAATTAGTGTAAACATTTACATTATAAATATCAATAGAAACAAGATCAATATATTAATAACACATAATGTAGGCACTAATAAAAAATATACACATTATGTTGTAACTAAGGAGACACAACTGTCTGCATCTCAGTTTACATGAAATCTGACAATCTCAGTAAACCTAAAACCCTTCAAAACTTTACTTGGTCCTGTTTTGTTTTCTGTCTTGAGAGGTTTCCCTGTATATCGAGTAATTCTATTGGCTCTCACTATCTTTATAAACTTCACATTTAAACACAATCTCTAAAACCCGTTTTAGTTAAATTTAACAGTTCTCATTGTTAGTGCTGTTCAAATTAATCAATTTGTCAATTTGGTCAAGCATCGGTCACTTCCAAAGAAATTACACAAAAACTGATTACAATTTATTGTGATCAATTTAGACTGAAATTCAGTACTACATAATTTCCATTATTTTGGACTTAAGACTATTGGAAAAATAGTCCCCGTTTTAGCAGATATCATGTACATTCATAATTTCATCATTCACTGATCATCAATTGTTAGCAGAAACTGATGATTAATCATGAAATTCTATCAGATGCATATCATGGTATAGAATTCTAACCTTTAAATTGCTGCATTTAAATCATTTAACATTAATGATCACAAGTATTCTGGTTGGATTTTCTCTATTGTGTTCTTTGTCCATTGTTCACCCATTGTTACTTAATTCTTTGTACAGAGATCCCTCACTATAAAGCTCATCAGTATAACACAGTCCCTGATATAACATGGGTCTGATCATGGATCTCATTACTGGTTAAATTCTATTTGTCCACAAAATGTACCTCAGTATAACACTGTCTCTGATATAACATGGGTATGATCATGAATCCCATATCACTGGACAAATTATATTTTCCATATAATGTACATCAGTATAACACTGTCCCTGATATAACATATATATGATCATGGATCACATTACTGGTTGAATTCTATTTTTCCATGTACTATACCTCAATATAACACTGTCCATAATATATAATGTATGATCAAGGATCCCATTATTGGTTGAATTCTATTTTTCTATGCACTGTACCTAGTATAACGCTCTCCCTGATATAACATGTATGATCACAAATCCTGTTAGACTGGTTAAATTCTTTTTTTCCATGTAATGTACTTCAGTATAAGACTGTCCCTAATATAACATGTATGATCATGAACCTGTCAGACTGGTTAAATTCTATTTTTCCATGTAATGTACCTCAGTATAACACTGTTCCTGATATAACATGTATGATCATGAACCCTGTTAGACTGGTTAAATTCTTTTTTCAATGTTATGTACCTCCGGACAAGACTGTCCCTGAAATAACATGGGTATGATCATGGTCACCCATTACACTGGTTAAATTCTATTTTCCATGTAATAAGGTGGCCTTGCATTGAGCACAGTAGACTTTATGACTCCCCTGAATAGCATTACAATGAAGTAGGATGCATTGTACTGAAAATCCTGTTTCTCCACATGTTCTTTATGTGCAAACTTTGATGCTCCACCTACCTTTTGCATGAGTTCCATTATAAAATGAAATTAACTTTATTTACATTGTTTTGGGGTTTTTTTTATCATAAAGCCAGTTCCATCAGCTTATGTTAACTGGCTTTATTACTCAGTGTTGGTATGAGGTAGCTCTTTTAAAAAAAAAAAAAAAAATACTGAGCTTAGATTAACAACCACAACACACATAAAAACAAAAAGAATTAAACTCAAACAAAACAGGCACACAGTGTGCTATCATTGTGTAACCACTAGCAACTCCCTCCCCTTCTATACACACCTAAAATCTTCCAATTACAACAATAATACCAAGTGTTGTAACAAACAGGCATCAAAATTAATTAACTACCATATTTTAACAGTTCTGTTGTAAAGGAAAAAAACTGCAATTTTTTCAAAAACTTTCTAATTAATGATTATCAATTTTCCATTTTTTCTGAAAGTATACAGTGAAATCCTATTAATCTTGACATTTGAGATCCCATCTCTTTGGTATGAATAAATGACAGCTTAAAAGAACCACATATTGTAATCTGTTCCCAGAGTTGTCATTCAGTTAGTGAGACATTTGGATAAATAGACTATGGATAAATGAGGTTTCATTATACAATATGCATGTACTTCCACTTAGTGTATAAAAAAATTACTACTGTCCTTTTCCCAGCTAGACCAATAAATGAAGCCCTACCCTTCTGCAATTGTAAAATACAAGTTATAATAGTAGAATAAAAAATGCACATGTAGCCTTCATATAATATTTGCATACATATATATTATTTTTGCATTATGATCTTTAGCATCAAATTGAACTGACCTTGTAAGTTTCATTAAATGGGCTAGATCAGAGCACACAAAAAACCCATATCACCAATTGATTACTTAGCCAACAAAAGTACTGTTACAAGTAACTAACATGTGCATAAATTATAACCATCTGATTAAGCTGTCTGGTCACCTTTTGTTGTAATAAATGGATAAAAGAGTATTCATTTCGCTTTTGAAAGCAACACCTCTTTTGAATTCATTCTGTGTTAGATATATGTTACAATATAATGAACTAATCTGCAACAATACCTATCTGTGAAGCTTTCAACACCTCCCATATATTTATATGTTGTGATTAGTCTATTTTTGTTACACACTCATTTGTATATTCTGTGCATAAGAGTGCATATCTGAGTTATTTTCACCCTTCCTATCTGTACGAATGCATCTCACAGCAACCCAGTTTGAGTTCTTTGGAACACCTTCATCCAAAGATAATGGTTTGGTTTGGTGTTTTACGGCACAGCAACACAAGTAGATTATTTAATGCCGAGGCAATTGGAATACTGTGCCTTGCCCAAGGACACACCATGGTAACTGACCCAGACTGATCCAGTGGTAGGATTCCAACCAGCACCCTTTCAGTCACGAGTACAGTACATTAACGACTGAGCCACTGAGGCTCATCATCCTAAGATAAACCCTCAATGCAAGAGCTTGGTGGGGATAGGTAGAAACATACTGAAATATGAGCCCGGAGTTGAGCCCAGAGATGAGCTTTAAACAATGTTGAATAAACCCTGGAAAGTAGGTCACAGCAACCCAGTTTTGGTGAGAAACAAACGTTCATCCCAATATGCACCCTCATGGTAACTTGGGTGCAGAGATGTGATGAGCTATTGAAATTAGAGCCCCAATAAGAATTTTAAACAATTTTGAATAAATGCTGAAGTCAGTCTGCCATACTGTCATCCCAATATGCAGAGCAGATTTATTTGCAATAGTTAAGCAATTTTCAACTAACTCAAAAAGTAGGTCACAGTGACCCAGTTTTGTTGTGCAACACATTTCTGACCAATATGCACCCTCAGGGTAAGTTTGGTGGTGATAGGTGAATTGGTACTGGAATTAGAGCCAAGAGTGTGAGTGACAATTAAACAATAGTGAATAAATCCTAGAAAATGAGTCACAACAACCCATTCTTGGTGTACAGTACACATTCATCCTAAGATGCATCTGTATTGCAAGTCTGATGCCAACAGATATAAGCAGCCACCTCTGGGAAGTGAGAAAAAAGGTCTCTTAACTTTTGAGGCATTTGATTTCTTAATAAAAGTTTATTTTTACAATATTGTTTTCTTTAAGGGACTTCAGAAAAGTGCCTATTTGAAACAGGTGATTGCATATTTTACACATAATGTGAATGCAGATCAAGCTCAATGTTGTTTGTTCTACTGATTAGACCTAACAAGCTGCATAGACCCAGATCTGCTGGCGCATTATGCGATGATATGGGATTGTGCAGTATGCACTTGGATCTGACTTATAAGCAATTATACACGGTACTGGACACAGTTAATTTAAATTGTCACCTGATATTACCTACACAGAATAATATAAAGGGTTAAAGCTATGTTAAACAGTGTCTATTATCTCCACTTACCTTTACAGAGGCATTTGTATCCATTAAACTAATATTTTCTCTCCTTGGTACAATAAGCAAACAAACCAAATGTTTATAAATTTAAAAATAATAATAAAAATGGTGCAAAATACAATAAAACCAAAAAAAAATTCATAGAGTTTATGGCTCCATGCTTTTTTAGTCTGTTTGTTTTTTGTTTTGTTTTAGAGATATAGGCTGAAAATTTATCTTTAGTGACAAAAGTCACTCAAGCATGGAGAGGTCATAATGACCTACTTTTTGCATATACTGCTTGTGTATGAATTCATATACATGTATTTAATCTCATAGGTTTTTGGGCTTCTAGGAAATACCATTCGGTGATAAAGTTAATCAAGCACTGAAATAGGTCACTGTGACCTACTTTTGATATTGTAAAATAGTACTCTTTGAAATAGATACACTTACAAACTTCCGTGAGTGTAGATGTAATTTGGCAGATTCAAGGAATGAATCCAAAATTAGCAAAGTTAATTGAGCACTAAAAATAGATCACAGTGACATACTTTTGGTATGTAAATTAATACTCCTCTTTGACATTCATACACAAAGTTTAATGCATGTATAAGAAACAGGTTCCATGATGTGGAGGCTGCAATAGACATGTACAAAATGCAAAAGTAATTCCAGCATGAAAAGTAAATGATTGTGACCTTATCTTGGTACTTTAAATTAACATCTCTTAAGATGCATCTACATACAAAATTTAATGTGTCTAGATGTAAAGGGGTCCAACATACATATAGAGGGTGTAAGAAATGAACATCTGAAAATACAAAAGTCAAACAAGCCTGATATAAGGCTTACAGTGACCTACTTTTGGCATGCTTGAGTTGCATTCCAAAAGTGTACCAAAAGTTTTATGAGCGGAAGGGCTCTGGATAAATAGTGTGATAAAAGTGTAATGAACACAGTATCAAAACTTATGCCTGTGTTTTATTTTTGCCAGTAATCTGCATGCCTACTGGTCAGTGTTGCATCTTAGTTGAGCTGTCGTGGGCATATTTAATGTACCTCTGTCCTACTACAAGGATCAAGATATGGCAATTTGTTAAATTTAGGGGGACACTGACAGTTTGGTGGGGAGAATATTCCCTGCACTCGCTCAAGGTGCAACACTGCCAGTAATCTGTGCAGCTGATTTTCTCTTACTTAGATAGATCATGCACCTGATTTGTCCTATTTCCGTTAATTTTGTGCAACTTTTTGTCGTTTTTCTTCCTACAGATTGTCATTACAACAGAAAATAGTCATACAGATCTATAGGAAATAAGAGAATCCTGGCTCACATGTTCAAATACTGTGATGAATGAACCAACAAACCAAGAAATAGGGGAACAATGCTCACAACTCTGTTGGCAAGAGGATAATAAAAAGAATATTCATCATGTTACACATTTAGTGGTCTCATCATGTTACACATTTGAGTGTTCTCATCATGTTACACATCTGAGGGGTCTTATCATGTTACACATTTTAGTAGTTTAATCATGTTACACATTTTAGTGGTCTCATCATGTAACACATTTTAGTGGTCTCAATGCATTATTACTGTGAATCTGTGATCTGACAAGATCAAAGACTGGAAACACGAACAACTCTTCTGCTTGACAAATCCTGCTGAAATGACAAAATTATCCCTAAGGGATATATTTGCAAAAATCAATAGGGTCACTGGCTTACATGCTAATAATCTTGCTCTATAAAATGAGGATAAATGCTTGAAATTTACTTGGATTTATCCTACAAGCATTCATCTTAGCATTGATTTCCAATAATTTTGCCTAAATGGCAAGATAAGATTGTTATAGGTGTCAAAAGTAGATAATATGAGTTCCACAGGTACAAAATACCACATGCAGATGTACCATATATACTCACTTATAGATCAAGTCCAACTGCAAATTTCACAGGCCCAGATCTGCCATCGCATAATGTGCTGGCAGATCTGGGTCTATATAGTTTGTTAGGAGTAATCAGTAGAACAAACAACAAAGACCCTGATCTGCCAACATATGCAATGGCAGCTCAGGGTCTATGTTGTTTGCAGTTGTACTCGACCTTTAAGCAAGTATATATGGTATCTGCCACTTTTTCAGTGAGACCAAGTCACATAAAATAAAAATACAAGCAAGATACACAGTAGTTGTCTTTCGATGAGACATAGATGTATAATAAGTAATCAGACACCACAGTCACAAACCTATCTTAGCATAAAAATGAAACCCCCTCAAAATTAAAATTCATATTTACATACTCTCAATAGTAATAACATTTGGCATGTACCATATATACTCACCAACTGCAAACTGCATAGACCCAGATCTGCTATTGCATAATGCGCCGGCAGATCTGGGTCTATGCAGTTTGTAAGGACTAATCAGTAGAACAAACAACATAGACCCTGATCTGCAAGCGCATTATGCGACAGCAGATCAGGGTCTATGTTGTTTGCATTTGGACCTGGGTTATATGTGAGTATGTATGGTACATGTATGTACAGGTACAAGTAATAATATTATGCAAATTATTTGTAATTATACTATATGCAAGGAGCGCAGTAGAAGCTGAAGATATTTTCTGTTTAAAATCTGAGCATGAGTTTAATTGTTGTGTTCAGTATGTATGTATAGGGTTTAAAAGCACATCAGCACAATCCTGGCTATATGGTGGCAAGTAAAAGTGTCACAATAAAAATGGTAAAGGTAACAAAATGCTAAAATCTTTAGGAAGATAAACATAAAGTAAACATATACTCCTCTAAGATAAAATATACAAGATTAAGATGATGTAAAATCTCTTTAAAAGGTGTAAAGACAATTTAATGAATATGAACCAGATTTGGTTGAAATGAGTGATACAGTAAATTTCATTTAAATATCTTCAGTGGTTCAAAAGTTATACTCTGGACAAGGATACAAAATAAGTCACAGAATTGCATTTTCCCTTGATGTGACCATGACCTTTAAGCAGATGGTTTGGTTTTGAGGGGGTTTAATGCCATTTTTCAACACATGATAGACTATACATGGTGGCCAGTATATTTGGTGGAGGAAGAACCCAGGAAGACCCTGGGAAGAACCACCGACCCATGGGAAGCTGCAGGCAAACTATCTCATTTACCCATGTTGGTCGAGCCAAGACTCGAACTCTCATTGACAGAGGTGAGAAGTGTGAGTGATCTGTAAAGGCAAGCGCCTTAGAATACTCGGAGATCCGGGACTCGTTCAAGCAGACAGGCATGGCTATGGTACACGACACATCATCTAGTCATGATATGTACTTGGGCAAAGTTTCGATTAAATATCTCATAAAATCTCTCCAAACATTACAAATTTAAGAGCCAGATATGCAAATGTTTAAGAATGGATGTATGACAGATAATGCCATAGCAGGTGTACAAAAATCTAACAATGTGATAGGATCCATTCTTCACTTTTCTTATCTCTGAAAAAAAATTAATCAGCGTGAGAGTGGAGATCTGGCACCACCCAGCGCCATTCCCAGACAGAAACCAAATCAACTGACCCAGGCCAGCATACCCGCCCAATCTAGCCCAGGACAGCTGCCTCATTGTGTCCTTCATAAAGCCACTTAGCTCCCATTTCCTCTGCATTATATAGCCAATAGTGTGTTAAAATACTGCTAAAAACCAGTAAAGCAACCAACAGTATTGTTATTTCCCACAAACTTTGAAAACACAAGCAATATTCTCTGGAATGTACTCTCTGCAAAGTTCACTGCTCTTCCAAAAACAATACAAGGGTTATGTAGATGGAAATATATGATAGATACACACCGTATATACTTGCATACAAGTGGAGTCCAACTGTAAGCATCATAGACCCTGATCTGCTATCGCATAACGCACCAGCAGATCAGGGTCTATGTTGTTTATTCTACTGATTACTCATAACAAACTGCACAGACCCAGGTCTGCCATCGCATAATGTGCCAGCAGATCTGGGTCTGTGCAGTTTTCAGTTGGACTCAACTTATAAGCTAGTATATAAAGTAAACATGTTTGCCAAGAAGGAAATCATTCTGCTGTCGTTACCAAATATCATGTACCCTCTTGAAGGACCTGTTTTATAGAGCCACTATTGGACTAAGGTGGGGAATGCCTCACTCATTCTTTTGTCCTGAAATCTATCAATATTTACCTACTGGATATTGGGTCACTGGATAAATACATGAAAGTGCAAGCATACTTGTTAAGGGTAGATATATATACTGGTATCATAAGCATTAAGACAAGAACAGACATAACTGGAATCTGAAATACACAAAATTAAAGGTTCTTCAATACAAGAAGTCACAAAATACATCAACTTTCATAAAACTGTATATTATATGGTTAGTGATATGATGCTTTCTAAAGTGCATATATTTTACTTCTTCCATTCCATCATTACATCTACTTTACACTATGTAATTTTTTTAAACAAAACCACTTAACAGAAACAATAGCAAACAAATAAAAAACGAAGAACTACAGTTTTACTCACTTGTAAATCGAATCCAACTGCAAACAACACAGACCCTAGTCTGCTGTTGCATAATGCACCAGCAGATCAGGATCTATGTTGTTTGTTCTACTGATTTCTCCTAACAAACTGCATAGATAAATATCTGCTGCGCATTATGTGACCACAGATCGGGGTCCATGCAGTTTGCAGTTGGACTCAACTTCTAAGTGAGTATATATGATGGCAACTGATCTAAATTAATCTAAAATAAGCTGTATTTAGTTTTTCATACCGCTTTTATATATTCTTTTTCTGACTGTACAAATAATTATAGGACAGAATACTGATCATAATTTTCTTAGGTACCTACAATTTGCAATTTTTTTTATAAGATAAAAAATTATATGTAAAAATAATCAGAGGAAAGAATATTTTTGATTTTTTATAAATTGATAATGAATGAAAAATTAGAGGGTACATAAAAATTACATACCATACTGAAGTAGGTTTTTTATGAGCATTTGCTTTCAAGATATTTATTCCTGCAATAAAATTTGCAGATATATTCTGCTGCACCTGCAGAGTTTTAATGTGAAAGTACTTAGTTCAGTACATATTAACTGCATATAATGCCTGTAATATGACTAATTTGAGGAAGAATGTTGGTGCATGTTTGGACTTGAGGATGTATAAAATGTTTGCCATTATTACCTACACAAACAGACCAGTAAAAATGTTGTAATTGCCATTCTTTCAAAAGAGACATTATAGAAGTAGACAACAGCATCGTTGCAAGCGATAGTAAACAATCCACTACTCCTTTATCACCAGTGGCTGCCTGTGTAGAGATATCCTCATTTCTCATGAATATGCATAAACCAATCACTGTGAATAAAACTAAAATTTTCTTGCCACTCCGACCCAAACTGACCGTTCATGCTGTTTGAATTAGCCAATCAAAGTTTATCTTCCAAACACGGTAACTTATTGATCCATAAAACTGGCACTCTCACTGATGTGTAGAAGATTGTTACATTGTGTTGTTGATGATGTATTTTTGTTTATGCATACTCATAAAAAATGAGGAAATCTCTACACAGGCAGCCACAGGTGATAAAGAAGCATAGCAGATTGTCAGCTGAGGCTTGGAATGATAAGACAATAGTGACAAAAATGTAATTTTTGTAGATATATATTGTGTTGTCCAAATGTAGTCCGAGTTTCCTCTGACCCTTCACACCCCACCCCAACATAAATGTCCAAATATCAAAAATGGGGTGTGAAGGGTCAGAGGAAACTCGGACTAGTCCAAATGATGCTAATTGTTTACTTTATTCTTTTCTTACTTAAAGACAAAATACATGTAAGATTGTAAACCAGCAGTTATACAGATCCCACTTGTCAAAAGTTTTCAATCATACAGATCCTCGATGTGTTCCTTGAATACATGAGTTATTGTGCATACACTTTTTAGTCATCCAGATGGCAAATTAACTGGACAAAATTTGTCTTTGGATGGGTCCTGATAATCATAATTTTACTGTATTGTGTCCTATTTTCTCTATCTGCCTTTTCTTAACAACTCTATTTAACAATATGCCAACTAATTTTGGGATATACAGTGCAACCTGTGTAATTAGGCCATTAAGAGAACACAATTTGTGGGCCGGATTAGAAAGTGGGCCCAAATTCTCTGCGTAAAATCAATTATGTCTATTAATATGCCATGATGGACAACAAGTTTTCAGCCACATTGGACATGGAACCAGAATATTTCAGTTCTGAATAAGCCAAACTACATTGGTAATTTAAAATTACTATAAATAGACTATCTTCTTTCTGAAAATGATTTAGTGAAACCTTGAAAGGTCCATATCTGATGCAAATAATAAGACTTTACAAACTACAACACTTTTTGAAAACAATCAACTTCAATTTGAAGATGAATTGTTATTATTATTAGAAGTAGCAGTAGTAGTAAAACTAAGAAGAAAAAGAAAGTAAGAATCAGAGGGAGCTGCAGTGGTCCACTGGGCAAGTCACTGGAATCATGACCCAAAGGATGTGGGCTCTACTGTCACCATCGGATCAGCCCGGATTGGCTACTATGATGTGTCTTTGGGCAAAACACTTTTTTGCCTCAGCATTGTTAAATTTTTTAAAAAGTGTTGTTCTGCCATAAACAACCAAAACCAAACATTTCACTATCAAGTCACACATACATACCAAAGCTTCTGAAATTCTAATAGCTCTTGCAAAACATTTTTTCTTAAAAATTAATGTGGCAGCCATCCATGTATATTTGTGAAATTTAATATAAAAACATTCAAAGGAGATATAATAAGTTGTGACAATAAAAAAACATTGATATACTTAATTATTAAATGTACTGAAAATTTTGTCAGTTTCGGTTTCAGATTTGCTGCTGCTTAAGTGTCAGTATTGCAGCTCCAATAGTCCAGTGGTTAGAGCGTCGGCCGTGTATGCAAGAGGTCCCAGGTTCGAATCCCGGCCAAGCCATTGTAAAAAAAAAAAAAAAAATGAAAAAAAATGGCACCAAGAGCTACCTTGTTTGACGCTCAACACTAGTAGAACTTTCTTGGGCTGGACAGGCAGTGTGCAAGATAAAAAAAAAAAAAAATATTGCAACGGAAGGTTTAAGACATTGCCGCCTCCATGAGTCTTCCTACCTATGGGAGAAATAGGATGATGGTAACATGACATCACTGGGCGGAAGTCTTCCAAAGTTGAACTCAACAGCCAGGTCTGAAGGGTTCGAAAGACGAACTTAACTGCCACATGTTCGAGACCAGGGCGAACCATATAGTAACATGGATATCGGATGTGGTCTACAGCCTGGAGAGGGATGGGCACCGCCAGGTTGAAACGGCCCATGATACACCAATGATGACGAAATGACAATAGATTTCACATACCGGATCGGTCGCACCCCGGGTTACCAATGACCGCGCCATCTGCTGGACACCAGGACAGAGGTGACAAGTATGCTCCTGGTGCATCTACCATCAAAGTACGGGCAAGAGATAACATCACCATTGGAACATGGAATGTCAGGACATTAAGACCAGCAGGGAAACTCGAGGAGCTAACCCATGAGATGGGAAAATACCAATGGCACATCCTTGGACTCTGCGAGATGCGCTGGACAAATTTCGGAGAGAGATCAACAGATGACGGACACGTGATCTACTTCAGTGGGCACGAGAACAAGCATGAACATGGAGTCGGGTTTATGGTACACAAGGACGTTGTGAGTGCAGTCATGGGTTGTCGACCAGTGTCGAACAGGACGATTACAATCTGCATGAGGGCATCTCCCTTTAACATCACTATCATACAGGTCTATGCCCCAACATCTGACCATGATGATGAGGAACTGGATGAGTTCTATGACCAGCTTCAAACTCTCATAGACCAGACACCCAAAAAGGATATTCTGGTTATTCAAGGAGACTGGAATGCTAAGGTAGGAGAAGACGCACAAGCAGACTGGCGAGAAGCCTGTGGTCCATACTGTAATAAGCAGACCAATGAGAGAGGACTCAAGCTCCTGGACTTCGCCACATACAATAACCTAGTGCTAATGAACACCCTTGGCCCCCACAAACTATCCAGAAGATGGACTTGGCACAGCCCAGACGGAAAACATCACAACCAGATTGATTACATCTTGGTGAGAAAGCGCTTCCGGTCTAGTGTAAACATTGCCAGAACACGTAGCTTCCCAGGAGCTGATATAGGAAGCGACCATGACTTGCTGATGATGACTATCAAACTTCGTCTGAGGAAGACCAATAAGCCAAGACAAGTTAGGATCAGGTTCAACATTGAAAAACTTAAAGATCCAAGCATGGCACAAGCATTTGAAGCATCAATAGGCGGCAAATTTGCACCACTCACAATTCTGGGACATGAAGAAATAAACCTAGACTCCTTGATCATCACCTTCAACAAGGCAGTAATAGACACAGCCAGAGAGATCCTTGGCAAGCATCGTAGAATAAAGAAGCCTTGGGTCACAGCAGATATCCTCTACCTCTGCGATGTGAGGAGAAAACTGAAGAGTAAGCGAGGAGACCATGAAGGAGCAAAAAAATACAATGAGATTAAAAACAGGATTAAGAAAAGCATAAAGAAAGCAAAAGAAAGCCGGTTAGAGGACCAATGCAAGGAAGTCGAGAAAAGCCTGAACCAGAATGACAGTAAAAGGGCATACCAGTTGGTGAAAGACCTGACAGCAGAGAAACAGGGGAGATCTAATACGATTCAGGACAAGGCTGGTAAGAGTCTGACAGAAAACCAAGACATTCTTAACAGATGGACAGAATACTGTTCGGAGCTTTACAACCAGGAGACTTCTGGAGAACAAGCTGTACTAAACGTACCACTGACCACAACAGAGGTTGACCACCCGATCCTCAGGGACGAAGTAGAGGCTGCAGTAAAGGCACTAAAGACAGGGAAATCAGCTGGGGTAGACAATATACCAGCAGAACTTGTTAAAGCAGGAGGAACGTCCATGATAGATGTCCTCACAACAATCTGCAACCAAATCTGGCAAACAGGAGAATGGCCCACCCCATGGACCCAGTCTCTGATCGTGACTCTTCCTAAAAAAAGGGAATTTACAACTGTGCCAGAACTACCGAACAATCAGTTTCATCAGTCACCCAAGCAAGGTTATGCTTAAGATCATCCTCAATAAACTGAAACATCAAGCAGAGCACATCATTGCGGAAGAACAGGCAGGTTTCAGAGCAGGACGAAGCACTACAGAACAGATCTTCAATCTCAGAATCCTCTGTGAAAAATATCTCCAGCATCAACAGAACCTCTATCATGTCTTCATTGACTTCAAGAAGGCTTTCGACAAGGTATGGCATGCAGCCTTGTGGGTCACCATGCAGATATACAACATAAATGCAAAACTAATCTGCACTATCAAAACCCTGTATGACAAGGCAACTAGTACAGTTCTTGTCAATGGCAACATAGGAAACTGGTTCAGAACCACAGTCGGAGTCAGACAGGGGTGCCTTCTCTCACCCACTCTCTTCAACATCTACCTGGAAAGGATCATGTCTGACGCCTTGGAAAACCATGAGGGCAGTGTCAGTGTTGGAGGCAGAACAATCACCAACCTGCGCTTCGCTGATGATATCGATGGCTTAGCAGGAGATGAAGAAGAAATGGAAACCTTAGTGAACCGTCTCAATCAAGCATCACTAAGATATGGGATGGAGATCAACGCTGAAAAGACAAACCTAATGACAAACAACCCAAGTGGCATCCAAAAGGAAATAAGAGTGAATGGACAGAAGCTGGGCACAGTAACAAGCTTCAAGTACCTAAGTGCTATCGCCTCTGATGAAGGATCAAAACCTGAGGTTCTTTCCAGGATTGCACAGACAACAACTGCTCTGGGTGAAGCCTATTTGGAAAGGCAGCAACATCACGCTTGGGTCCAAGATCAAGCTTATGCGCTCCCTTGTCATGTCCATATTCCTATATGCATGTGAGACATGGACCCTAACAGCAGAAATAGAGAGAAGAATCCATGCCTTAGAGATGAAATGTTATCAAAGAACCCTGAAAATCTCATACTTAGACCACGTCTCTAATGCGGAGGTGCGCACTAAAATCCAAGGCGCAATTGGACCTTATGAAGATCTGCTCACCACTGTAAAGAAACACAAACTAAGATGGTATGGTCACATCTCACGCTCAACTGGCCTGTCAAAGACAATCCTACAGGGCACAGTGAGAGGAAAGAGAAAACGAGGCAGACAGAAGAAGATATGGGAAGACAATATCAAAGAGTGGACAGGCATGGACTTAATGGAGAGAGATTGTCGCAAAGTCATCAGTGGCGCCCCTACGACCAGCAAGGTTACGGGAGAAATGAAAAATGAAAATGAAGTGTCAGTATTATCCTTCCATGATTAACTAGTTTCCTCTCTAACTAGTTATTTATAAAAATCATTTTTTCTTTTAGAAAACTATACCTCAGAATTTCACCCTACAACAGTATTTTATTCCACTCTGCTGTTTTTAATAATTATTAACTGACCACAAACTGACTTATTAACTCGAAAATATGTAACTACAAACTGATGGGTATTTCCGGTAAAGTTGGATGGTGAAGATTTATTTGATCAGACCCCAAAATAAGTCTTGGAAGATGATAATAAAGGTTAGTTGTTGTTGCTAGTATCTTATTTTCTTAATTTGCACCAAGGCTACCCATATTTTGTTCTAAAGGTATGATGTGCTGACACACCACAACACAATATATTTAAAAACCACGTGGTGTGAGGGAATGATGTAATGTATATACTACAGACCATGGGGCAACCATTCAATTATTTTTTTTTCTCAATAAAGTCCAGGAGATAAGCTTTCACACCTTTTTTGTCTTGTGTTTTGTGACTATAGAGTATTGAAACAATCATAAAAACAAACTGACCAAACAAGCTTAGTCGGCAACACCTCTATTGATTGTCTGACAAAGAAACAATGTGTAAACCAGATCCGGTCAGCTCTGAATTAAGCTTAGTCAGCAATACCTTTATTGATTGTCTGACAAAGAAACAATCTTTAAACTACACCGATGCTACCTTTAACTTTACTTTGTTCTGGTTTTTATTTGGCAGTTTAATGGATAAGCAAATTTAAGACCATTTGATACAATGATATTTTAAATATCTTATGACAAATATCCAGTTGCTCAGAGTATCAGCCAGTCAAAACCTTTGATATGCCAGACATGTCAGGAAAATCAATGATTTCAGGATCTCTGATACATACATACATGCACAGATGGCCATACAGACACAAACTGAGCAAAATATATATTTAATGGAAAACTAATACGGAAAAACAAAAATTCATCCAACAGCTATATTCATAGATACACATACATATACATACACCAACAGTTAAATACACACATACTGACTTGCTTCAATGACAAGACAAAACAGTGTCTTTAACTTGTTTGTGATACATATTATTATGATTAGCATATATACAAACAATAAAAAACTGCCTTTTCAAGATCTGATATGTACTGACATCATCCAATAACTTCATTAAAATTGTATATGTTTACTACTGTTATTATCTCTATATGTGTTATTATCTCTATATGTACTGACATACCTGGCTGGCTTGTCATAGCCTCTATTTATGCTGATGTTGATTGCCCTGTGACCACGTCAACCATCTGATAAGGAATCCTCACACATTATTCACTTGTAGATAACATGATCATTTACCTCAATAACAGAAACTTTAGGATATATCCTACAGTATATCACAACATAATGTATTGACTCTGCTCTATATAAGCATATTACCTACTCCAGAGCTCGATAAATTAAGCACAGGTGATTTGTTATTAATGATGGAGTTGCAGCTGACACCACAGCAACATGCAACAGCCAAGTGAAATGACAATGAATCAAGTTGCTTCTATATCCAGTTGATAAAAAATTCTCACACAAATGCCTTCTAAACTAACACCTTGGTTGATCAATATTTCATAAAATAGTATTGAATTTCAAAACCTGTTTTGATATCATGTGTATATGTCCTCTTTAATACTGACACATTAGCCAAGCACAGGTGTAAGCTGAACCTTTGTGAAATTGACATTTCAGCCCTGCCTATCAAGCTCAAATAGACACTTTGTCTGAATCATATGCTAGGTCCTTGTAGCTTTAATTTCCCTCCTGCACACAAATTAGGCACACCTTTATTGCCTCGACCAATGCATGCAAATACCAGGTAAATTATTTAACCCCAGAGGAAGAGAAACTCCATACAAAGAAAATATGCCATAGAACTGGGTATAAATAAAAGTACCTATGGTTCTTTTAAAGTATGCACAGGTGAAAAACAGTTATGATAAAAGTAAGTACCAATCAATGAAAAGAAGAGGAATATTCCTTTCTCTTTTAACTAGCACTAATAACAGTCTGTTCACAGTAGCTACTGTACATGAAAGCATTTATGGACAATCACGTTTTTATCTGCAGAGAGGCAAAAGCTCATAGGTATACTATTGATGGTTTCATTTTATTTTTAGCTGCATTATCCCCCCAAAAAATGTTAAAATGACATGACATGGTTTTGTGACTCTCTTGATGAAGAATAATAGCAAATATTTAGCAAAAATGTACACTAGAAAAATCAAGGACAAAAATTGAAATCAGAAGTGTAAATGGCAATTGTTGACAGATGCATGATTCATGAGGATGCAGGGTCATACCATAAGCTCATCTGACCTTTGGCATGTTTGGCACACAAACTGTAACCTGCTGTCTACATAGAACAAACCTTAAATCAAATTTTAGGCTCAAAATTATCCCAATAAGTTGCCAAAAATTCAGTAAAATTGGGTAAAAATGGATTGAACAAGGCCAGGCACATGCAATTTATGACACAGAAGTTAAATTGAAAAGCATACTTCTTTTCTACAAGCCATAAACAAAATCTTAAACACAAACTTTAACCTGCTGTCTACATAGAATAAACACAAACTTTAACTGCAAACTTTTCCCCACAAATTGCAAACCAAATCAGTAAAATAGGGTTAAAAAAATAAAAAAATAAGGCCAGTCATAAGCTAATGAACACAAAGCAGTGAAATTCAAATTTCATAGTCCCTTAATATTAGCCATAATCAAAACATTAAACACAAACTTTGACCTGATGTCTACATCTGCCGATGACACCCATGCTATGGTCATACCATAAGCTCTCCTGAACTTAAAACAGGTGAGCTAAAAAAATAGTTGTCATAGCACATTGCAACTGTAAACTGCCCACCCATTGTTAATTCAAAGGTAACTTGCAAAGGAAAGTGTAAAGCATGTGCTCTGTCAGCATTACATTCAGACAATATGTATGATTACCATCATAAATCTCAATCAGGTCCCACCTAAAATTGCATCATGGACCTAAACAAGAACCAAAATAGTCAACAGTACAGTACATGTTCACAGACTGAAACCTCAAAATGAAAGCAGGCTGGGTTTTCAAAACCACCATATATGTGAGTGAATAAATACCATTTTGCCAAAAGATGCCAAACTGAATGATCTACCGTCTATTCACTTGTAAGTTGAGTTTAACTGCAAACAACATAGACCCTGCCGCATAATGTGCAGTTAGCAGTTGGACTCAACTTATAAATGAGTGTATATGGTAGGTTGATTTTGGTGGTAAGACAATCATTGTAATAATTACACTCACTTATAAGTTAAGTCCAACTGCAAACAACATAGACCCAGATTTGCCATCACATAATGTGCTGGCAGATCAGCATCTATGTTGTTTGTTCTACTGATTACTCCTAACAAATTGCACAGACCCAGATCTGCTTGCACATTATGCAATGGCAGATCTGGGTCTGTTCAGTTTGCAGTTGGACTGGACGTATAAGCGAGTAAAGACAGTACGAAGAACACATTCATTCAACTAGTTGGCTTTGGGAGGTAATGCAGCTTTAAGTGCAAGCCTACATAAGAATCTGCCACCCACAATACAGCCCTTTTGAAGGAGTCACAAATAGGTTTTACACTTGGTTGTTATGGAAACCACATTGTTGCTAGAGACACCACACCAGTCACAATGTTGGTAGAGCATCAGGGTGTATGCTAGAACATAAAAGTTGGGAGGCAATTCCCACCTCCGACTAAAAAATGGGGGAGATTTTTTTATAAATATAGGGGGGATTTAATTAGGACAAATGGTAGAACTTGAAAATAAAAAGCATGATTTTCGTGCATTCGGCTGATTTTTGGACATAATATTTTAGAAATTAGTGTGAATCCCACAATAATCATCCTAGAATACATCCTAGAGCATGTCTGAAGAAGCATTCACATTTAAGTTTGATCAAAGTGACTGCTGGTTGCTACAGAAGCCACACCATTGCAAGTGAAGACCACTCTGGACAGTTTGGTAAAAAATGTCCCATGGAAAATTCCTACCAAGTGTGATCAAACTGGCACAGCAATTTTGGACATACAGTGTATCTCAAAATAAGTTTATCCTGGGTTGCCAAAATGCTGCTAGGGAAGTCACCTGGTATACAATTTTGGTAGAGTAGATCTTAAGAAGCATTCCTGACAAATCACCTCAAAAGTGCTGCAGCCATTCTAAAGAAGGTCAGCAAAATATGTTTTACACATCATTTCTGCAAAAGCCACATCATTGATATGTAGGCCACCCAATTTTTGTGGAGCCTGTTATAAGAAGCATATCTACCATCAGCTTGATCAAACTGGATGACAGCTGTTCTAAAGGATGAGTTGAAAACAGGTTTACACCTTGTTGCTTTGAAAGCCACACTGTTGCTAAGGAAACCACCCAAACATATTGTAAGCATTCCCGGAGGAACCTTCTGTCAAATTTGATCAAAATTGGTTGAACCTTTCTGGAGAAGACTTGATTGTTACAGAAGCCACACCATTGGTAGGGATGCCTTTCCAACCAAACTTGGTCAAAGTTGTATCCAGTTTTTACGAGCTGAAAATAGCAAATGTTGATGGACTGGTGGTTGGAGACAGACATAAAGATGACAGATAAAAGGTCATGCCAACAGCTCACATGGCATGCAGCTGGTGAGCTACACATCGTTTGCATGAGGAAAGTAATCAGCAATACAAAAACTAGAATGTGTCCATAAACATAGATGCCCCTGCCTGCCTTCCCAACCCCCACATCACCATAAGTGACAAAAATAATGAAACTAAATTCTTTTCATCAACATCTGAAGACATCTATGAATCAAATTGTCTACATACACATATATTTTCCTCTGGCAAAAAATCTAGTCTCAATATCTATTTTACTTTCACTCTTTCTTTTTTTTGGCCAGAAATATATACATGTATTTATCTGTGAAACAATACTTGCAAACCACTAGATATCATATGGTATTCTATGTTTACCACTGTACATGTCTGAATTTTACAAAGACCCAAATGAGAGTCTAATTTCTTTCATCCTACAAACTGGTTAATTGCTTTAATTCAGATCTAACCTTTTGGTTATTTTTAAATTGGTTTTTGAAGATGGCTCAGAAGACCAGAGAGTGTTAAATATGGCAACACATTTAAAGCAATCAAGCAGAAAAAAAGTTCAATGAAAACAGCAAATACAGCTTTTATTAGCCTTGACTTTTGTCAATAATTTACCACCATGAAAACTGAAAAAGGAGGAAAAGGACAAGTAATGAACATAATAAGAGGCCCTCAGACAAAGGTATTTTAAATCTGAAAAAGATCAAAGAGACTGAAATACTTATGACCTTCAAATATATGAAGATCCTACTGACTTACAGTCTTCAGCAACAGTTTTGTGTCATGATATACCATATATACTCGTGTATCAGTCAGGTCCAACTGAAAAAATATACCGGTACAAGTAGATCCTCATGTGCCATCACATAATATTCTGGCAGATTAGGGTCTATGTTGCTTCTTCTACTTATTAAGCCTCATAAACTGCATAGACCCAGATTTGATGATGTGCCTACAGATCTGGGTCTATGCAGTTTGAACTTGGATCCAACTTATGCATGAGTATATAGAATAAAACATGCTGACTATACTACATATTAAGTAGAGCTTGCCTTTCAGGAAATGCAAAGGACCAGAAAAAAATGTATTGATTAAAATAGAAATTAATTAACAATAATAACAAATAATGTTTTGTATGTAATTTTGTGTACCTTCTTAATTCTTCTACACTATTGTTCCTTACAAATTATGAATACTTTTGTGTATTTGATCATTTATTGAGAACTTTTTTCATATTACAAAGTTGCAAAATTTCATACTTTTGTTTAAAATAGCTGATAAATATATTAATACTTGTTTTTAACTTTGCTTGTAACTTGAAAGAAAATAAAATCACAAAAAGGCCTGTGCCCGCACGCCAAGCCCACCTCTATAGAGGCAGTATAAAAATGTGGTTTCTTGTTCTTTTGTGGCGGTCATAATGGAAAAGACTGAGTAGTTTTTAATATATGAAGTTATGACATTGGACACTGGCTTGATGATACCTCTTTTTTGTCTAAATCTTCACCAACAAAACGACATGTGAGACATCTGTATAATTTTAGAGTGCAGCTTGTGCATTATTATAATCATTATATCCAGATTACAACATGGAATGTTTTGAAACATTTTCATCAACTGCAAGTTTGCAAATGGGTGAAATTGAAACCGGCATAATCGGAACAGGTTAAATTGGAACAGGTTTGAGAATTGGAAAAATAAGCTGAAAGGACTCCAAGTTTTTAATGCGACAAAAACATACCAACATTTTTTTGAATGAATAAGAATGAGCCCAGCCTATACTTTCCAATGACACACTAGTGCATTAAATATGTTTCTAAGCTCTGAATTAAAGAATAATTATTTTGTATATACAGTATAATAGTTATCAGAATAATGGCAGAAACTCTAACTGATCATAGGTACTACAAATGAAAAATTAACATAATTTTGCAATTTCTCTGAGTACCCCGGGTGGCTGAGTGGTCTAAGGCACTCGCCTTTACTGATCACTGCCATCTCACCTATGTCTGCATGGGTTCGAGTCTTGGGCTTGGCCAATATGGTTCTTCCTCCACCAGATATACTGGCCGCCATGTATAGCCTATCATGTGCTGAAAAATGGCATTAAACCCATAAAACCACAAACCGCAATTTCATGTCTAGTGACACTGATCTTCGAGTATTGATTGCAGATTCAATAAGAAGCTGCACTTCCTCAAATGTAATGCAACTATGAAATTGATAAAAACTGGGTGTAGGAAACTTGAGGAAATTAGATTTATATTATGTGGAACCCAAAATTACAATATTAGCTCCAGTGACCTTGACCTAGAATAACCAGAGAGGCTCCTCTGCCCAAGTGTAGCCTATCTATGAAGTTTTATGAAAAATGAATACAGGAAACTTTACGTATCAAGTGGAAAGCACAAAAATTACAATGTCAGCTCCAATGTCCTTGACCTTTCATCTCTTGGCTTCAGAATCATTTTGGAGTTGCCCCTGCCCAGGTGTAGTCTACCTAATAAGGATGATGAAAATTAGGCCAAAGAAGCTTCAATTATCACACAGAATGGAAAATCACTTTTTTCAGCTCCATTAACTTTGACCTTGGACCTAGCAGCATGGGCTCAAATTTAACATTTGAATACTTGAAAAATGTAAGTTAACTGTGTAAAATGTAAATTGACATTTTAAGCTCCTGCTTTATTTTGCAAGTTCTAAATTTTCCAATGATGTAGTGTAAATCATTAGCAAAACTCCTTGTTGTACATATTTCACCAACAACAGATGTATGTATCTAGTAGCGTTTCACAGCATCTCCGCACAATCATGGCTATATGGTGCCAACTAAAGAAAAAATTGTCAAGCCAAAAAATGTAAAACCTAATAAACATGCATAATTCTTCAATGTAAAACAAAACTTATTTTGGCATTTTTTCCTTTTCCATGAGATTAGCTGTTTACACTTGCCATTACTTACTGATAATGTGCAATCGACAAGGGCACAGCCATGATGTTTTTAAGATGCAGCAGTATCTATTTTGCATGCCTGAACATTTCATTCACCAAATAAGTAAATATTTCTCAGATATTATATGACTTTAGGTAAAATCTGTTACTATGTCTCTTCTTAAGTCTGTAATGCTTGTTGGGTTTGAGGGTTATTTTTGTTTTTGTTGTTTTTGTTGAGAGGGGGGCTTGTTGTGTAATGGCTGATCTCAGATATTTGTGTCACATATTAAGCTGACCACCCCTGAAAACAAAGTGGTTGTTCCTACTACAAAAGTTACTGAAACTGCAAGTCAGTGAAATGTTTTATTTTATTTGCATTTCCTTTCTCAGGGCCAAAAGATATATGAATCTGAACATAGCAGACAATATAATTTTGCATATTGAGTTTATTTCCACTTGCAAAAAAACACAATCTGCAAAACAATTTAAATTCTAGCCCTGGCAGCCCCAAAATCAATAGGTTTCTGTCTCTACACATGTGCAAGGCATATGTGATGTCTGAGAAAGAAAAGACCAATGGAAACTAAAGTAATGTTGTGGAAAATAGACTGAGATCACTATACCTCCCTGCACTTTTGGTCATGGGATACAAATTAAAATCCATTTTAAATTTATTTGATATTCTGTGCTAAGCAATATCATTTCCTTTGCACAGGATAAGATTGCACACATGCTGTAGTTGCAACAAATCCCCATGGTTACTATCAACATCAGTCAGCATACACCAGGAATGTTGTCTGGGGCGTGAAAATAGTTAATGGAAAATGGTTGTCCCTAATATGTTCTTGATCAATTGGGTGAGGCTGATTGTTTATGAATATCAAATGGTCCAAAAATACAAACTTGGATGGATGTGATCTTGATTAGTTTGGTATGCATAATGACATTACTACAAGGCACAACATCCCCAAAAAATGTTTCAGCAAAAATTGTACTGTACTATTTTTTTTTTAATGCATCAATTCAGTTTCATGAAGACTCAACAGTTGTGACCAATAGTTGTGGTAACATATTCCAATCTTTGATTGTCTTGGGGAAAAAAATTAATTGGTAACAATCCATTCAAGCAATGGGTATCTTGTGGGTATAATTCATGCTGAATTTTACTAGTCCTTTTTTATTGGGTCAAATTCTAACAGGGGATTTGTGCAGTGTTGTTTTAACCCTAGTAAACAGTTATTAATCTGTTGGTTTAAAGGCTTCAATACTGAGGTCATACTGCCCTGTGTGTAGTCATAACTGGATGCAATAAATCTGGCTGTTTGCATTTGGATTTTTTTAAGTTCATCCTGTAATACTTGGGAGTGAAGGTCTCAGACAGTACAAGTATATTCTAATATAGGTCTAACTAAATCGTTGAAAGCTAATTCTTTCAAATTTTGAGGGCATGATGATATCTTAGGTTTTAATAGGCCTAAAATATGATTTGCTTTGATGCATATTTTTTTAATGTTAGGGTTCCATTTCAGATTGCAAATAATTGTAATGCCTAGATATTTTTTCAATTAAAATTATGTATATGACATACTTACTTTCATGATATTAATCTCGTATCATTTGCATTATATTTTGGGGGGAAGGAATTGCATACCCCATTTTGTGTCCATTAAAATCAGATTTCAGTTATAAAGAAGAAAAAAATATCAGCTGTACATATATTTGTTTTAATTCAAAATAATAAAAAAAATACAATGAAACTGATAGAAAAATATTGTACTTTCTTTTTTACTCCAAAACTCTTGGCTTACAGTAGAGATCAATAAAAGTAACTGTTACAACAACAACAAAAACTGCCAGTAGAAATTAGATTTTGCAAGTTTATATTTTTTCTGCTTCAAAATTAAATTTGAATCCTGAAGTATGTAACTACTTTTCATAAGAAAAATCTTGCTAACTTACATCTGAATGAAGAATTCTAACATCTCAGGAGATTTCAACCAACTTTCATAACTTTACTCAAACCTCCATACCTAGAGAGGTATTTAAGGGTATCAACAGGAAGATTGCTGATTGAGCAAAACAATTGGAATGTTATGACATCATGACCGTAATTGCATTTCAACCAATTAAACTACTGTCTCAATATTATGTGTTTTAATGCATTACAAAGGCGTGTATCATGTGGCAGAGACAATTATAATAATTCTTCTGAATGTAAGTTTGTGACATTTTTCTTGTGAAAAGTAATTACATACTATAATAGAAATGTTTGCTGTCATCTTCACTTTGATGCTATAATTTATCAAATAAAGCTGCATTGTCTTGAAAATACCAGTGACTCATGGCTAGCATAACACTGTCTGATCAGATGAAAAATCCCACAATTTTGACATTATCTGGCTCTGATCTTGTCACAGGTCTAAAGCATCAAGATTATAACTCATTGAAAAGGAACATTTTTCCACATTATAGTGACACCTAGATTACTGAAAAGTGTCACTGAAAATGTAAATACCATCAAGAAATCAATGATTCACTGTGAAACTGGAATTTCTTAAGTTATCTCTTATTATACATGTATCTAAGGGTCGTTAGAAAGGTTTTAAACCTGCAGTCTTCATTCTTCATTAATTCTATTTTCATGATTTTTACCCATTTTACTATCATGCTAGTGTCTGGTACCTGTGGACTGAGAAAAGCTGAGCAACATAATGTAAAGCAAAAAAAAAATTAAAAATATGTGTGGTTATGGTAATGGTTTGAATAAAAAAAAAATAGGGTAGGGAAGTTGGTATTCATTTTTTTAAATATTTTTTATCCAGGTTGCGCTAATTCATGTCACAGTTTTTAATCTAAAGTTATCGTCCCACACCCTATTTTGACACTACCCTCTTTTGACGCAGTGTCATAAACTCCCAGTTTTCGAGAGAACGTATCTTTCAATGACGTCACAACCACAACATTAATGTACACTGATCAACATCGAGTCACACAGAGAGAAAAATTTGTAGAAAATTCTATCCTTATTGGTTGTGAAATGAAACAAATACACATACCATGAAAAAAACGCCATTTCACTAATTCTCTTTTTTCAACCTGCAAATCCTCATAAAAGTCCTTACTAACTATTCTGACGGGGCAAATCAACTTTCCGCCATAATTGACATCCAGTCTGCTACTCAACATGTGTTAGCAACGTGACTCACAGCTGATAACTGCATCAGTAACACTGTTTAGAAAGGTGTACAATGTTATACAGTTTCATGTGGATCTGTCATAACTGATTTTCAGAGGTGGTTATTTGTTATTATAATTTGTGGAAATTTACAAGAAACGTATACTTTTACGATATATTTCATAATTAAATTAGTATCCTTTACATTTTTGCTTATTTAAATCAAAGTATTAGGATTTATTAACTGATAATTAAGCAATTTTACTATAACAGTAAATTTTCAATAATCTTTTAAGACATTCTTGATATTTAACTTGTTTTGACCAATTTATTTTTTTCAGTCTTGTTTGATAATGACACGAATGATAAATAATGAAAATAAAACCTTCTCCCGTAATTTTATGTCTTCTGTCATTGATTATTTGCATTCTGGATAAATAAGTTGTGAAGGATGCAAAACAGTTTAGATGTTCCAAAAACAGTACATTCAAATATTGAGGTTCTGCATGTTCACAATACCAATTAAGTATTGGGAAAAAGGTCACATGCGGAATCTAATTATTTTATAATTATAACTACACAATTTTATAATAATACCATCATGATTTTTCCAAATTTGATTCTTTTTCCTTTCGAGACAAAATCTGTACCAAAACCAAATTAATGATAAATGTAAGAAAAGTTTAGGAATGCCAATTTAAATTTCTGTATGTAATTTTTCCCATAAACTTGAGTTTACTATGTCCTATTGATGTTACTCTGTAATATAGTTTTTTCCCCGTGCATATGTACAATGGTGTCACTAATAGAATAGACTTCTGTGAAGTGCGTCATAATGGGTGACGTAATACACAAACTTTCCAACGAGAGGTCGTCTGGTTGAAAGCATGCAAGGAAGAGTATTAGGGAATATATCATTGTCATTTTTCATGCATGCTTTGCTAAAATAACTAATGTTTCTATACTAATGAGAGGTATCACTATGCAAGGAGTATATTTCTGAAAAGGTGAAAGTAAGTTCTTAAGTGCGTCAAAATAGGGGAGTCCAGGATACCGATTTTGGAGCTGAAAAACTGGATACTGCTGTTTTGGGGGTTCTTTTCTTTTTTTTTTTTTTTTTTTTTTTTGCATACATGATAAAAAGTTACAGGATTGAAGCCATTAAAATAGGGCAAGTCGGGTTATTGGAACCACTCATATATCAAAACAACAGCCTTTACGAAAGGTTAATATTGTGATATGTACACAAAAATGCCAACATCATAAGATTTAGTATTTACCTTAAATATGCATGCATATTAGATTCGTCATCGGAAATAGGTGATACCCGAAAACATGTTGCCGGACGATAAGTTAACTGAAAATGTGAATGGAATTACTTCATTTTTACCTAGTCTGCTAGTGACACTTACCTCTAGGGGTAATTTCGCTATCCCTCATTTAGAATTCTTAAGCATAGTCTGATACAGAAGAATAGGTGAAGTGTTATTAGCTATTTGTCTGAGCACCTGTGATTCGCTGTTGTTTATGCCGCCATGACTGTAGTAACGGGTATCCTATCATTCAATCGAAAGGAAAGCATGCATCTTAATTCCGAGATTGAGTAATACGTTGTAATGAAACCGCGGGTCTATATGTTTAGAATAACGACAGAAATTTTAACTAACATTGTTTTGATCCAAATTTTCTGTTGCATTAATGTTTTGAATTAATACTCGGGCATGAGCGGAATTGACAAATATTAAAACCCCATTCCTATTTGAATTGAGTCAAAAGTTAAACTGTAAAATAAGAACATAGATGACATATCTGTCTCATATAGTATACATTTTCATTTATCAACGGTTATCGATGACCCTTACTCTAAAAACTGAATGCAATTTTCAAGGACAGCCCCGTGAAATTAATTGTCCAGAACAGTCGATAGTGTTTAGTCGGTTGGTTGGTTTTAAATGGCACTTTCAACAAATTATTGGCTGGTCTGTCGTGACAAAATAAACGGGAGCTAAGGGCCTTTTCCAAGGACACACAAGTGCAGCCGATCAGGCTGGCCTGCGACAGTACGCACCCCCCCCCCCCCCATTAGTCTAAGTAAAACCAAAGTCAAAAATGTTTAAATCTTTATAATTTTGTTTTGCTTTAATACGGCATTCGAATCAAATCAGTTCATCCACATAAATATTCCAACCAAATTTCACTTCTCTACATCAGGTAGTTTTTGTGCAGTCCTGCTAATGAGCTTTACGGGACAAACAGTCGATTGATTACGTGGTTGGGTGTTAACAGCAGTTTCAACACATTATTGGCTATACCATGCCAATGAAATGAACGCTAAGTACCTTTACTAAAAACATACAGAGGCTGGCCTGAGCGGGTATCGAACCCGCAACTCTTGGATCAGGAGTTAAACGCCCTACCAACAAAGCTACTGTGGCTCCCTAACAGAGAAACGGCATATGAAAATGGAAAGAAAAAAAAATTAAGACCTGTTTATATGGATATTTAACAGTAAAAGTCCAAATGCAAATAAATAAATTAACAAACAAACATGCGACGAACCCATTCAAGTGCCTCAGTTTAAGAAGGTTTGTGTGATGGTGTTAATGTGTTGCAGTGAAAAAAGTCTAGGTCCAAAAAGTGCAAAAAAACAAAAATTACTTAAATGACCTGAACCTCTAATGAAGTCATATACATATGGATATACATATGTCTGCTGACTGTATCTGGCCTACGGCAAGCGGTTTCTATTTAATCGCGTTAAAATGGATTCCGGACGGACGAGCTGACATACGGACTGACAGAGATCAATAAAACAATGAAATCACCCAATTCAATAAAATTGGTCCAATTAAGGTTTTATTCTGTCGCTGATGGCTTTCGTTTGCACAGAAAAAAGTGATAGAATATATTTTCAGAAATTAACTTTTAAATGAAAGTTATGAATTTTATTAATATTTTTTATACCATAAAATGTATACTGCATTTCTCTTTTCTATATGCAGATGAATCAAAAGTTGCAAATACTGCATTTTCTACCTGTCACATCAGCAACTACAGCACTTCAGCTTTAAAAGAAAGCATATTTAAACTTTATAAATTATCTGTTTTACGTTTTTGCTATGTATTACCATCTTGAATCTGATAAACGCCCTATACATTTACTATGTATGTTTCTGATTTTTGTTTGTTATGTTTTTTTAATTTTTTGTTTCAGTTTTATTTTTATCGCTGAATAGCCTATAACATTCTAAAAAAATTTCTGTTGGTTGCTTAAGAATTTCACCGTAGCTAATTAAGAACACAGAAAATGTTTATGGACACAATATTAATACTTACGAAGTAAAATTATGCGTTCTATAAAATTTTATTAATCGGATTTCGCTCAAAACATATTCAGTTATAAGCTGTCACATTTAAGAACATAACATCCATAATGCAATTTTCAAGGAAAAATGGTCTATTCGTGGCATTTTGGCATGGTTGTCCATATCAGAAAACTAAAATCCTCAATACATTATGAATTTTCTTCAAAAATTATTCGAAGATAAATAAAAATTATTGCTGATATTTAAAAAAAAATAATATAACTTCCTTAATTTATTACATTCATATCCAGACAATCAGCAATGTGTGAATCGTTCCCATACAATTTTTTTTTTTTTTCCATTTGTGGGTCATATTTCGTATTTAAAAGGTTGAATATTCATATTTATCAGAAAACTTCAAAAAGTGTCATTTTTCCTAAACTTTAAAATTTAATATATTTTCTGAATTTGGACCATTTTTCTGGGATTGGATGAATATGCTCCCTTCTGCTATCGCAAAAGGAGCATAATTATAACATGTCTGACGTCTACAGTAATCGTAAGTGTATAACTGTATCTGATTACTTCTTATATATTTTTTTTTGGAAGACCAAAGTCTACGTTCCAAGCCGATGTTTTATCATCCAATCAATCAAACGCAAGTATTCGGGGATATTCCCGGGATGGGCCAGTGTCAGTTTGCAAGAAAAATATAACATACAGTACAGTGTAATGCATCCTGGAGTGGGCCTCCAATATGACTAATTCAAATACGGCATTTGTTTTCTGCAAGAGCAATATTAAGCGATACTTGGCACATACGCTTTTCCTGATGACACCTAAACTATTAAAATGACCCTAAATTTTTCTTGATTTTGCATTACTAAATTAGGGAAATGAGCCGTTTGATCCATCTTAAGGGCCCGTTTGTTTTCGTACATGTGAAGATTTTCTATGTATCGATTTATCTCTCTCTCTCTCTCTCTCTCTCTCTCTCTCTCTCTCTCTCTCTCTCTCTCTCTCTCTCTCTCTCTCTCTCGTATTTCCCCGTAATTATTTTTTCTAATTCAATAAAACAATTGTGTATTGTGTATAAATGCTTAAATTTTTCGCAAAATTAATTTTTTTTTCTTCGTCTTAAAGTAGTTCAGGATATACAAAGAATATTAAGTATTAATTTTATAACAGTGGCAACTCCCTCTTCCTCACATTCTTTGAGCTGGATCTTGTATATTTTACTGATAAAAATATAATTTTCAGGGACTCCTGTTTCACTAAATTTCTCATAATTTAACCTCAGATTGAGATGTTACATTATAAAGCCTATGATACTATGATACTTCTGACCATATTAGGATGCTTTAATAGAGATAGAGATAGCAGAAAGGAGGAAAAGAAATCTTCTTTTTTTATGTCTTTAAAAAAAAGAGTTGAGGAATTCTTCTGATATCAGGAAATCCGTAAGTTTTCATCAAAGATTAAATGAGATTCTTTCTAGACTGATTAATTATATTATTAATGTATTTTAATCCTAGATGATTTTACAAGTCTCAACCTGACGAAGAAAATTTGAGATGCTCAGTGAAACTGAGTCCAGAACATTTATCCATTCAATTTTCGTATCAAATAATTGTTCAGTCAACATGAAAATTTCGAAGACTAAGCTTCTGATGCAGTATCATCATTATCACTAGTGATGATAGAGTCAATGTCTTCCGATGAGTATCCCGCCAATTTTGTTGGCGTGTCATTGACCATTTCCCATGAGACCGTGGAACGAGTCATCATGGTCGTTAAATTTGAACCTCCTGAAACGTTATGATCCGTCTCAATCTGTAATCCCTCAGACTGAGGTCCTGCACCAAGATTCGGTCCATAGTCAAATCCCTGAGTCGGAAACTGAGCAGAATCGATGTCCCTGCCTTGATCATCTTTATCAGGCAGTGAGTCGGAATGTTCAGACATTTTGGTCGGTATGGAATAATTTTGAGTGCTTCCTAACAATTTTAAAGTAATCTGACCATCTGTTTTTGTTGGATCATTTAGATTGTGTTCTTTCAGAGTGTTATCCTCTGACTTTTCGTCAGAATCGTTTGAGGAGCCGTCATCAGAGTCCGAAGAAGAGGAATCAAAATCTTTGAAACTGACCTTGATCTTTTTCAACTTATCCGACGACCTTCTTTCTAAGGAATTTGCATTAGCACTGTTATAAGACTCGAATTGGTCGGCTTTGTAGGATTTAGCAGGTATTTTATTCAAATTTGAATGATTTATATTGTCTAAAACGTAACCATCAGTTACAGGAATTGACATTTCGACATTAAATCCCTCAGCGGCAGATTGGACCGATGAGCTAGATGAAATTAGTTCGACATCTTTATCCAGGATGTCTAATGCATCCGTTTCAAACCTAACCGAATCAATCTTTTCAAATTGTTCTTCTGCAAATTTGCCTCCGGAAACATTAGGAGTGATATGTACAGTCTCTATTTTCTCAAACGTCAGGGAAGGCGACATGTTTTCCTTTGACACTCCGGATGATTTTATGAGAAATTCGATATCGAGCGAAGGAGAACCTTTCTTTTCATATGAAGTACCTTCGTGGATAACATCAAAAGAGGAACCACTGTTACCGCTTTCACTAGTAGAAGATCCATTTGAATCCGCTCTTACCTTTTCGTCCTGATCTGCGTTTGCATCTTGTGGAGTTAATTTGGCCTTTTCAGAGTAACTATTTTCCAAAGTCCATTCACTAGATGATAACTCTCCAAAATGTTGGATGTTTGGATTCAACTGTCCATAGTTATCACTGCATTGTTGGGTTTCACGAACTATATTCCTGTTTTCAACTCGATTCTCTGTTTCAGCTTCAGTTTGAATAGAGGATGTACTAAGTGCTTCACTGTTAAGTGCTTCATTGTACTCTACATTTTCATCGTCAATTTCCTCGTCGAGATCAGTTGTTATGAAAGTCATGACGCTTTGTTCTGTTACCCCTGCTGTAGTCTTCTCAATATCTTCTTCGTCTGTATATAAATCAGTTAATCCTAATTCGTCCTTTGGTCTCGTCAGTTGGTGAACATCTTTGATGGATGCCCAAGTAAGGTCTTTCTGATTAAACTGTTTCTGCAATTGTGCTTCCTCTTCGGGGTCTGAGCGTTGTTCTGACACAGGAATTTGTAATAAAACTTGTTTATCTTGAATCCCCTGACACCGAGATGCGTGAACAGATTCAACAAAAGAAACATCTAACTGTCGTTCCATGGGATGTGAAGCCTTATCAAATATATGTTCTTTATTTGTCTCTGTTGATTCCAAAGTTTCACCATCATCTCTAGGTTCTCTGAGCGAATTAATGGTTGGGTCTTTTTGTCTTTTGTCAAACTGGAACACAACAATCTTGTCAGATAAACTCTCACCCGGCTTTGGAGGTTCGCTAGCAAGCACTTCCATATTAGTGGATATATTAATTGATCCTAAGAGTTCATTTGCATGCATTTTTAAATGATTTGGTATTTTCATTGATCCAGTGGGTTCATTTGTTATTTCCTGTATGTTCACAGCCATGACTGGTTCGTCATTTCTATGAGTACCAGACTCAATGTACTTATCTGAGTCTTGCTTTTCTTTCTCTTCGACGGTGTCGTTTTCTTCTATTTCTGACTCCAGTACCTTTTCTTCGAAAGGATTCAACTTTATCACCTTATTCTCTGATACTTCACCAACATTTTGCTCGACGTCTGTCGATTGTTGTGAGACAATATTGTTCGCAGTTGATTCCGGTGGAACAGTATCGTCAAAATGGATCGGTTTGGTCGACTTTCCGGATGCTTCAGCAAACTTTTGCTCGACTTCTACTGATTGTTGAAACACGATATTGTTTTCGGTTGATTCAACTGCAACAAGATGAACTTTTTTAACTTTTTTAGTTTCCATAGAATCATGCCTCCTCAGGCCTTCAAGCAAATTTTTATCGACAGGAATCCTCTTCTTCTCTTTTACTTTCCCTATGTCTGACTGATCCAGTGCAATTTCATAATTTACGCCATGGCTGAGTTTTCTCTGTATATTAGATTGGGATATCTCTTCTGTATTTATTCCCGAAGAACCACCTGATTCGATAGCCCTCCAGTCTTCTACCACCAAAGATATTCCAGATGGAGATTTAAATTGTTTTTGATCTGATGCCTCCATGCGAACCTTTGCCTCTTCTTCGACATCTGTTTCAGACGCAGGACCATCTAATCCGGTTTCATTTTCTTCCCAGAACCTGTGCGCATCTTCCCTGACCAGAGTTAGAGTGGAAGGTCGCTTTTGGTAGAGGGGATTTGTAAACTTTGCGAAATCCTTACCGAAAACCATTCTTACAGGGTACTTCTTTCTGTACCAAATATAGAAAACAAGAAACCCTATTCCGATGACGATAAGTGGTACCAGGACCCCGGCTACAATGACACCGATGTTTGGACCTCCATCGTCAGGTGAACTGGGAGTTGTAGTCAAATGAGTTTCCTGGAATATTGATATAATAATGTCAACAAGAGAAATTCTGATGTTATGTTTCTTTGTTATGATTATAATAGTGCATAGTCATTGATTTTCTTTAAGATATTGCCCGTGGTGATGGCGTCATAAACCAGTTGTTGTTGTTGTTGTGTATGTGTGTGTATATATATATATATATATATATATATATATATATATATATATATATATATATATATATATATATATATATATATGTAACAGGTGCTGATATGGTTTTCCAACGGTTCAAGCGAGGCAAGACCTTATTCAGGCGAGCATGTATGTGTGTGCGAGAGGGGGTGGGGGGAAGGGGTTGGCGGGGAAATTAAAAAGAGAAAACAGACACTGCTTCAAAAACAAAACGAAATCATGAAACATTTTTAAAAATCTACATGACGAGGAGAAAGATAACTATTCTACAACTCTACATATCAAATGAAAAGGAAACAGAATTCGGGGAAAAATCATTTCTATTTCTATACAGGGGAAGAAAATCTATAGAAACATAATGTGAAAGAAAATACGTAAAGTGATGACAATAGAAGACACTGACTGGTGAGGTGACAAAGGTTGGTATATATACCATCCCGACCATGCACACATCACCAAAAATTATGCTACAAAGTCGGTGGTTTAGGCATTCGCGTGTAGCAGACACACCTGCATGTGATATAGGGGTTGGTGCTTACAGGTAAGGCGATGGGTGCCGTAACCCATGGATCCGGGTTCGAATCGCGTAGAGTACGAATTAAAAATATCTAACCTGTATTATTATTTATTTGTATTTAAAAATTCCGTTAATGTTATCAGAATTCATCATTGACATTGTTTTATGTATGTATTTATTATGTTTTGCTTAATACCTATGTATCAGCTCTACTAATACCCCATTCACATGCACACCATTTGCACACTGCATATTTGCACATTGCTAATTTACACACGTATGCATTAGTGTAATGCATTACCATCTGCAATGTGTTTGCATGGGTTAAAACTGGTATGCACATTCTGAATTTTGAATGATATGTTTTGTGGGTCACAAATTACAATAGGGAGATGGGATATGTACTGAAAAGTGGCATCGATATTAACGACGTTGATTATGATGCTGATGATGATGACGACGCAAAGAAAAGTTTGCTTTTTGATAAGGTTTGTACGTTATTATTTTTTTATTATTAGTAGTAGTAGTAGTAGTAGTGGTAGTAGCAGTAGTAGTAGTAGTATCTATCAGTGAGACGAATAATCAAAATAAACAATATATCTAAAAAAAACAATTTTGGAGATTTAATTCAGTGCCAAGCTTACAGTCACAGTTATATATATATATATATATATATATATATATATATATATATATATATATATATATATATATATATATATATATATATCAGTAGTAGTAACAGGGGATTTCTGGATATGTTAAAATTAACGCATGGTGTTTTAGAGGTTCAGGAATGAGGTTTCTAGTGCTTGGATGGTCTAAAGAGTTGTGTTTTGATGCTTTTTACGGGGGTTAGATATGACATATTTTCAAAGTATGTAAGAGATTTTAAAAGTATTTTTTATGTATTTTTTTCCCTTTTTATATAGAGAATGTTTGCTAGTATCGAGCGAATAACGGATATATTTTTTCAAAATTTTTAAATATGTTTTTTAAATTTGTTTTTATATTTTTGTAAAATTATATATATATATATATATATATATATATATATATATATATATATATATATGCATGTATATGTATAATTATGCATGTATATATATATATATATATATATATATATATATATATATATATATATATATATAGTTCCAATTCTTTACATATATATTTTCAAATTTTGTTCTATATTTTAAAATAAGTTTAATATACTCTTTTTCAAATTTTTCGTTACATATATTGTGTCAAATTTTTTTATAGATTTTTTAAAATAAATTTTTGCTTCTATATATTATGCGCTTAAAATATTGTATTTAATTTTTTGGTGAGAGAGATTAAATAAGAAATTATAATATTATTTCTCCAGCTTATTGCTTTTACTGTGCGATGAATTTCTTTTTAAATCATTCAAGTATAGATAAATGTTAAAATAGTTTGCTTCCAAGTATCTTTTTGAATTTATTATTTTAAAACAGGTATAAAGAGATTAACTAACAAATTATAATACTATTTATATAGCTTTTTTTTCTTTTTATTGTTTTGCATATTTTTTCATTTATAATTTAAATATTTTGTGGATAGATATCTTAAAATATATAAGGATTTAAGGATTTTCCATAAAAGGAACATTGATATAGGTACTTTTGTTTTACTCAAAGACAGCCAAATTAAAGGGTAATGTTGGCCACACTGTTTCAAAGTTACCTGTTATAGAAATATAAAATATTATTTTAATGTTGACAGAGTCGGAAACTATTACTGCAGGTTTAAGTTGCGTCTTCAATTAAATTACACAGATTATTCTTACTCATATTATAAGTAAAAAGAATCTTACATGGCAAATTTAAAAATTAATTGATTAATTTTTCTCAGATTATAAATAAAAAATACAATTATAAAACACAAAGAATCTTAGATGACGAGTTATAAATTACATATATTAATCTTACCCATATAATATGTAAAACGAACATTAGATGACAAGTTAAAAATTTTCAAACTAACTGCTCACTTCAAATTTATTTTTTATTTTCATAAACATAAGTCCTAATCCCATCCTCTAGAAAACAAGTTTTTTTGTATCTGGGGGTGACAAGCTTGTTTTATTAAGTTTATATACTCCAATTCGATGATTATTTTTTTTTTTTAATGAAATACAATTACTTCATCTCTACTTTTTCAAGTAAAGGTTTTTTGTAAAGTGCGCGATTTAATTCCTTTTTAGCCACCGAAAATGATTCTCTCTGGCTTAATTAATTTCATTATGTTAATAATTTTAATTTTTCATCGCCAAAAAAGGAGTACATTTTAGGGCGATGACCATCATGTTCTTTCATTGGCCTGCCCTTGCATTCGTCCTTAAATTTTCTGACAACAGTATTATTGGTTGTGTTATACAAAGAGTGGTCATTTGAAAAATCCCTGGTTGCATACATCATATGGTTATTTTACATATCATCGTAAATATTTTTCTGTTCAAAATTCCAATAAAAAAACTGTCAGTATCCGTATATAATAATTCAGCATTTTCACCATATTTTTTTAAAAAGTGATTATAATAAGAGTCATACATAAGTACTTTACTTAAATCCAAACACTGTGTATACTCACTAGCATTAATTTTGATTTAGGTCTGTAAACGGCTATTAAGTGATCACTAAATATGTGTCCTTTTACAAATCCAGGATAGGCAACTAACCGTTTTATGTTATCTATAACTGTTGGTATAACTAATTCAATATTGACCCTCTTTCGTAGATTTTCCATAGTTTTACCAAATACTGAGTTATTCATTAGCTTGAAAAGATCTTTCTCAAATCAATTTTTAGATTATGCTGTCAGCTTAGTATTTAATTGGATATATGGAGACATCCATTTTTCTTGATTAAACTGTATTACCCTGTGAACCGTTATTACTTTCATGACAAGGCTTGAATATAATTTTAAATTCCTCTAATGTACTGTGTATTTACTCTTACTTATTAAATTTAGTACTAATTTTTCACTGTCAATTGTTATGTATGATGTTTATATGATGTTGTATATGTGTTTTGGGAGGTTTTAAATGTTTCTTCACTTTAATATTTGCTTAAATCTTTATGTTTGTTAGGAAAAACATATATAACTAGTGTCCTTGAATTAGGTTGTTTTGATCAATATGTTTTCTCAATTTGAAGGTCAAGGTTGATTTTGTTTACAGTTAAAATTCCATTAAGATGACTCATATTCTAGAACATTCTGTCATGTGACCAATCTTTATATATATCATGTTTGGTAGACATTTTGTTCAGTTCGACATTACCATCAGTCTTGTAAAGAGCTATTACAGTTGTGAAAATTCATTCCAAACTCTAAGAGAGGAATTATTTTAATTATTCATTGGATTATTAACAGTGCTCATAAACTTTTGGATTTTGGGTTTTGATTGACAATTTTGGAATTTATGTGAACTTATTCAGAGATTTTGGAATACTTCATTTTGACTTCAGCACATCAAGATTTCTAGTACATCAGGACTTTGGAGACCATTAGCACATAATAACATTCAAGGACACATTCTATATTTAGGACTTGTGATTAGAACAATCATTCTTATTGGATTATTAGGATACATAAACACATTACTGTAAGTGACTTTTTGATTTTTCATTTTAATTATCTAGTAATAAATTGCTTGTTGATTTTTACTTGATTTGTTGGTTTCACTTTCTTTCTGTTACATTTTTCTTAGACCATAGAGTCGTAACAGAAATTGGGGGCCGTTCCGGGATCTGAATTTCATTAAAGCATATTAGAGATATTAAATTTATCTTTGAAATTCATATTGATTTTGTCTCTGAATTTTTTTTGTCTTTGGCAAAGATTTTAAATAGAGAAATTTGTTTTGTGTAAAACCAACAAGCATTTACAATGGCATCTAATGTTCAGAATTTCATTTCAAAACCTACCCAGGAGGGGTTAGAGTGCATGAGAAAGGATGAGTTGCTCGAGCTTGCCAGAAAATACAGTCTATCTGAGGCAAAAGTATCATTGACAAAACAGGAGATAAAGATTATTTTGATTCAGTATTTAGTAGGAAAGGGAATTTTTGATAGCAGTGCTTTAAGTTTGAAGAGAAAGCCTGTATCTGGTTCTGACAGGAAATTAAGGGAATTAGAGTTAAAGAAACAGATTGATTTAGAATTGGCAAAGCTTCAGATTCAGAGAGAGAGAGAGAAAGAAGAGAGGCAGATCCAAATGCAGAAAGAAGAGAGGCAGATCCAAATGCAGAAAGAAGAGAGGCAGATCCAAATGCAGAAAGAAGAGAGGCAGAGGGAGAGAGAAAAAGAAGAGAGGCAGTGGAGAGAGAGAAAGAAGAGAGACAAATGCAGATACAGATGGAGAGAGAGAAAGAAGAGAGGCAAATGCAGATGCAAAGAGAAGAAAGGGAAATGCAATTTTAATTAAGAGAATTAGAACTGGCAAACAGAGCACACTCCACTCCTTTAAACACAAGTTCAGGTTTTGATGTTACTAGATATATTAGTTAGTACCCCCTTTTCGGGAAAAAGAAGTAGATAAATACTTTCTTCATTTCGAGAAAATAGCTGAAAACTTGAAATGGCCCAGAGAGCATTGGACTTTGTTATTACAAAGTGTACTTATTGGCAAAGCTCGTGAAGTCTACACTTCACTGTCAGTACAACAAAGCACTGATTATGATTTGGTTAAGGAGTACATCTTGAAAGCTTATGAGTTGGTACCAGAGGCATATCGACAAAGGTTTAGGAATTGTAGAAAAGAAACTGGACAAACTCATGTCGAATTTGCAAGGGATAAAGAACAACTATTTGATAGGTGGTGCTCAGCCAAGAAAGTTGATCAAGCTTATGATAACCTCAGACAGCTCGTATTAATTGAAGAGTTCAAGAGGTGCATCCATAGTGATGTTAAAACCTATCTTGACGAGCAGAAAGTGGAAACTTTGGAAAATGCTGCTCGTATGGCTGATGATTATTCCTTGACTCACAAAATTTCATTTGGCAATAAGTCGTCCTCTCAGCAGTTTTCTGGTAAAAAACCATTTCAATCTCATTCGAGTACTTCCAAATTTCACAACAGCACAACTGTTAGGAATCAAACATCTGATAAGACTGATCAAAAATCCTTATCTCTTCCTACGTGCACTTATTGTAAAACTAAAGGGCACGTTATTTCTGATTGCTTCAAGTTGAAAAATAAGCAACAGAGTAAAGACAGAGCTTTTCCAAATGCTCTTATTTCTACGAGGTCAAGGTCACGGTCTTGTATTGAAAGCAATACATTTGTTGGGTCAAACAAACCCCAGTCTGATTCTATTTTAGAGGCTTATGAACCATTCATGTCAGAAGGTTCTATATCACTTATTGGTGATTCTGCCAAACCTATCCCAATTAAAATATTAAGGGACACTGGAGCTTCTCAGAGTCTTTTATTATCAGGTATTTTGCCTTTGTCTGAGGAGTCTTCTTCAAGTGAAAGTGTTCTTGTTCAGGGAGTAGAGTGCGGCTTTGTAAATGTTCCTCTTCATTGTGTAAATTTGGCATCAGACTTAGTTTCTGGACCTGTGACTGTTGGGGCAGTGACTTCTTTACCCATAGAGGGTGTTCATTTATTACTAGGCAATGACCTAGCTGGAGATAAGGTTGTGGTTAATCCACTTGTAACTGACAAGCCTTGTTTGGATCAGAAAGTTGATCCTGTCGAAACTGAAATCCCTGATTTATACCCTGCTTGTGCAGTTACTAGAGCTATGGCAAAAAGAGTTCTTGAGAGTGATGTTGATCAGGATATTATTCCTTTAGCTGACACATGTATTGGTCAGTCTTTTGATGAGGTCACTTTTTCCTCAGGTATTGATCAATCAAATGGTATTGATCACAGTGATCCTCTTTTGGCAACTCATTCTCTTTGTTCTAATCAGGATGACAAACGACAATCCCTTGTCGTTGAACAAGAGCAAGATCCCGAGATATCTTGTTTGTTTCAGAGGGCTATTAGTGAAACTGAAGCCACACAAGTTCCAGTGTGTTACTTTGTGAAAAATGGGGTCCTTATGAGGAAATGGAGACCACCTGATGTACCCGCTGGTGACGAGTGGTCAGTGAGCTATCAAATTGTTGTTCCTAAGTCATATCGACAGGAAATTCTTAATTTAGCCCATGAAACTCCTTTGGCTGGTCATTTAGGAGTCCGTAAGACTTATCACAAGATCTTGAATCATTTTTATTGGCCGAAACTCAAAAGTGATGTTTCTAAATACTGCAGATCTTGTCACACTTGTCAAATGGTAGGAAAACCCAATCAGAAGATACCTAAGGCTCATCTGCAACCTATTCCTGCATTTGATGAACCATTTAGTAGAATAATGGTAGACTCTGTTGGTCCTTTACCTAAAACCAAGTTAGGCAACCAATACTTGTTGACCATCATGTGTGCATCTACAAGATTTCCAGAGGCAATTCCTCTGAGAAATATAAAAACTAAAACTATTGTGAAAGCTTTGGTGAAGTTTTTTACACTTGTTGGCCTTCCCAAATCTGTCCAGTCAGATCAAGGGTCAAATTTTATGTCTGGAATTTTCCAACAAGTTATGCATGAATTAGGCATCCAACAGTTTAAATCTTCTGCCTATCACCCTGAAAGTCAAGGTGCTTTGGAAAGATTTCATCAAACTTTGAAGAATATGATTCGATCATATTGCTTTGATACAGAAAAGGATTGGGATGAGGGTGTTCATTTGTTGTTGTTTGCTGTTAGGGAATCAGTTCAAGAGTCGTTGGGTTTTAGTCCCTTTGAACTAGTTTTTGGTCATACTGTCCGTGGACCATTGAAATTATTGAAAGAGAGACTTCTTTCAAATGAAGACGCAAAGATTAATCTTCTTGATTATGTTTCTGATTTCAAATACAAGTTGTCAAAGGCCTGTGAAGTAGCAAGAACTAATCTTCACACTACTCAGTCAAATATGAAATTAAGGTATGACAGAAATTCACAGGAAAGGAGTTTTAAACCTGGTGACAAAGTTCTGGCTCTCTTTCCCATACCTCAGAATCCTCTTCAGGCTAAATTTTTTGGTCCTTATACCATTGAAAAGAAAGTAAATGACTTAAATTATATCATTAACACTCCTGGGAGACGGAAACAGAAACAACTTTGTCATATAAATATGTTAAAGGAATATTTTGACAGAGATAGCTCAGCTAATTATTCTGTTAATTTAGTTGTACCTGTCCCACACAGTGAAGATATCAACGATGGAATACGATCAGACTATAGTGACTCTGGTATAACCAATCTTCGGAATTCAGAAATATTGAACAACCTAGACCAGAAACTTTCACATCTACAACAACAGGAAGGAAATGAACTAAAACAGCTATTACATGACTATGAGCACTTGTTTCCTGATGTTCCAACACGAACAAGAAAAATTTATCATGACGTTGACATTGTAGATTCTGCGCCTGTGAAACAGCATCCTTATAGGATGAATCCTCTCAAACAGAACTATCTGAAGAAAGAAATTCAGTATTTACTGGAGAATGATTTCATAGAACCAAGTAAAAGTAACTGGAGTTCACCATGTATTCTTGTTCCCAAGCCAGATAATACATTCCGTATGTGTACTGACTATAGAAAAGTCAACAGTGTCACCAAAACTGATTCATTTCCAATCCCAAGAATGGACGATTGCATTGATAAAATTGGAAATGCGGAATATGTCACCAAGTTTGACCTTTTAAAAGGATTCTGGCAAATTCCACTGACGGAAAGGGCAAAAGAAATTTCAGCATTTGCAACTCCAGATGGACTTTATCAATATAAAGTCATGCCGTTTGGAATGAAAAATTCGCCTGCAACGTTTCAACGTCTGATGAACATGATAACATTTGGTCTTGATAATTGTGACGCTTATATCGATGACGTCATTATCTACAACAACACCTGGGAAGATCATTTGGAAACCATTCGAAAATTCTTCGATCGACTCAGTGATGCGAATCTGACAATTAATTTGAGCAAAAGTGAGTTTTGCCATGCTTGTGTCACATTTTTAGGACATATTGTGGGACAAGGTCAAGTTAAACCTATAGAAGCTAAGGTCAAAGCTATCTCTGAATTTCAAGTTCCAATTTGTAAAAAGCAACTGATGCGATTTCTAGGTATGGCTGGATATTATCGGAAATTTTGTTCCAATTTTTCCAAAATTGCTGAACCTTTGACAAGTTTATTGAGTAAGAAAACCAAATTTTGTTGGTCTGACAAGTGTCAGGAATCTTTTGACAAGTTAAAGGCCATGCTTAAGAATGCACCAGTTCTTTCTGCACCAAATTTTAGCCAATCATTTAAATTATATGTTAATGCAAGTGATGTAGGAGTTGGTGGAGTATTGATTCAGGAAGACAAAAGTGGTGTGGATCACCCTGTGTGTTATTTTTCTAAAAAACTAAACAAGCACCAGAAAAATTATTCCACAATTGAGAAGGAATGTTTGGCTTTGATATTGGCTTTACAGCATTTTGAAGTGTATGTTACCTCAGCTCTTTCTCCAATTATTGTGTACAGTGATCACAATCCCCTTACTTTCATCAACAAAATGAAAGATAAAAATCGGAGATTGTTGAGATGGAGTTTGATATTGCAGGAATATAGCATTGACATTAGACACATCAGGGGAAAAGACAATGTGATTGTAGATGCACTCTCACGTGCCTAGAAAAGTAATATTGCTTGATGTAATTAAGTCCAGTATCATAAAACATGTTCTTATGTAATTTTGGTTATTATAGTATTAGATGTATATTCAAAAGAAAGCTTTATTACATAAATCTTTCTTTTTCTTTATGAGGGGAGGTGTTATGTATGATGTTTATATAATGTTGTATATGTGTTTTGGGAGGTTTTAAATGTTTCTTCACTTTAATATTTGCTTAAATCTTTATGTTTGTTAGGAAAAACATATATAACTAGTGTCCTTGAATTAGGTTGTTTTGATCAATATGTTTTCTCAATTTGAAGGTCAAGGTTGATTTTGTTTACAGTTAAAATTCCATTAAGATGACTCATATTCTAGAACATTCTGTCATGTGACCAATCTTTATATATATCATGTTTGGTAGACATTTTGTTCAGTTCGACATTACCATCAGTCTTGTAAAGAGCTATTACAGTTGTGAAAATTCATTCCAAATTCTAAGAGAGGAATTATTTTAATTATTCATTGGATTATTAACAGTGCTCATAAACTTTTGGATTTTGGATTTTGATTGACAATTTTGGAATTTATGTGAACTTATTCAGAGATTTTGGATTACTTCATTTTGACTTCAGCACATCAAGATTTCTAGTACATCAGGACTTTGGAGACCATTAGCACATAATAACATTCAAGGACACATTCTATATTTAGGACTTGTGATTAGAACAATCATTCTTATTGGATTATTAGGATACATAAACACATTACTGTAAGTGACTTTTTGATTTTTCATTTTAATTATCTAGTAATAAATTGCTTGTTGATTTTTACTTGATTTGTTGGTTTCACTTTCTTTCTGTTACATTTTTCTTAGACCATAGAGTCGTAACACAATAAATTTACTATCCAAATCTTGAGCTAAGTTAACCTGATAGTTACTTAACCATTATTCTTCAACATTTAAAGTTTCAAGTTCTAATGGATAAGAATTATGTGCAAAACGTAGATGTTCAGGGTAAATCTATATCAACTTCCAATACATTACCAATTTAAGAGTCATCTGGAATATTATCCGGTCATTTATCCACTGAAATCTACTTATATTAAGAAATTGGTAAAGCCCGTGGTGATGGCGTCATAAACCAGTAAAGCTTACAGCATTGCCTAGCCATGCAAATTGTCACCATTTAAATACATAATCCAACTATTTGGCTTATTTGTATCATAATCACTAACCATGGAATTATTAGTTTTAGCATATCTTTTTCACACCATTAAAATGCTGCTCCTCAATCCTTTTTATATAAACAAATGTATATCAATATCTGCTAATAGCTCTAATATAGCATTTGTTATTTTTATTAATGCATTCCAGGATATATATATATATATATATATATATATATATATATATATATATATATATATATATATATATATATATATATATATATATATATATATATATATATATATATATGGGCTACTGAAATAATGGGCTGGATGATCTAAACCATACTATTTGGGTGCCATATTTTCAAGGCCATCGGCAAGTCTCTCTCTCTCTCTCTCTCTCTCTCTCTCTCTCTCTCTCTCTCTCTCTCTCTCTCTCTCTCTCTCTCTCTCTCACCTGAGGCTGAGTTGACCCGGTGTTTCTTACTCGATGTTCCGCCATAACGTTCTCGGTGGTTTCAACTTGTCCTTTAGAAGAAACAAAAACCAGTAAATATATAAAATAAACTAAAATATAACAACATTTCAGACAAGCAGAGTTTGTATTAAAACTTTAAGCTGATCGCAAACTCTTGAGCGTCGTCTCACTAAGATGACCCAAATCCGAGCTAAGCTCTTGCACGTAAAGAATTCTGACTTCGTTAAATAAGAAGACATGAATATTAATGCTTCTGTGTGCATGAGTCGATTATAACTTAATAAGATAAAGACTGTTATTTTAGAGTTACGAGTAACATCTACAATGTGTACAACATCTGTAGTGACTTAATCCAGTGAGCTCTCTGTCTCCAAGTGTCGAATAGCAGTATGTAAGATGGGAATTGATCGCCAAACATCATCACGTTTTAAACTCTAAAAACCCACACACAATTACGCATCTTCTTAACCATAGGTCAGATTGACAGCTGTGCTCAAAAGTCCCTCAGCAGTTATATGTATCTTAGAAGTTCTAAAAATGAATAATGAATTTCTAGTCCCCAAAAAAAGTAATCAAAGACATTGACCATTTCGCTCACGAGTCTGGCAAAATTTTGGCCAAGAACCCAGTTATTTTTTTATGTGCTTTTAACTGAAAAAATTATGAAAGTTTCAACACTCAATCCACATCGTACATCTACTCAAAAAACTAAATAAACATAATACGTTTTCAAGCTTCCAAGTTATAAGTACTGCTGGACCCGGGGTCCCATTAGCGCTAAAACTATGCTGATTTTAGAAATAATAATCATAGGAGAGAGAGAGAGAGAGAGAGAGAGAGAGAGAGAGAGAGAAAGAAAGTTATTTTCCCAAAGTCAGCACACACACACACACACACACACACACACACACACACACACACACACACACACACACACATATATATATATATATATATATATATATATATATATATATATATATATATATATATATACTTTGAGTAATAACCGAAAACATTTGACATTAGTCACAAATGTCAACTACTCAGTTTTCATAGTGAATACTCTATTTCCCCCAAAAGTGTGTTTTCACATGATTTCATTTAGTAAATAAATGTAATGCGTTTGGATCTTCCAACTTTGACTTAATAACTTCAAATTTACAGTGAAGTATTAAATCAACGGAGAGCTCTTGTAGACTGGATTTTTTTGTTGCGAAATTTCGATGTAAACACAGTTTGCTAGTAGCAAAACTAGGTTTAGAAAACTTGAATGGCAACATCAATTTAAATCTCCAAATAAAATTTGATTTTCGGAAATCTCAAATTCTTCTCCAATCTCCGTTTTACAAAAAAATTAAAACCCGATATCAAAATTGTTTCACAACAACAGTTACAAAATAAATGTTGTATCATTTCCTCACTTTTAGAGAAGGAACGCACTTTATCAGCTACAAAATCTATTTTCAATAAGGAACTATTTGTAGTCAGTATGTTGTGCTTGATTTTAAAATGGAGCCACCATAATTTTGTATTCAAAGCAATTGTAAAGGGTATCGAATATACTTTATTCCGTCACTCTCTGTCTTTTGGAATGTAACCTGATTGCACTTATAATTCCGTAAAACTGTGTAATCTGGGGTGAAAAATATTATAACTCACAAAACTTTTCATATGATAAATATAAGTCTTGCTCGTCAAAAAAATGATATAACAATTTTACCCCCTTCGACAACAACGATTTATCCAAAATTGGTCTGTGATAAATCTTTATATTATTATATCCTCTTTTGAAATTTGAAAGAAGTCTGTATCTTTTTCGATTGTCATAAATTTTGAACATGTTAAAAAGACACACTTCCAAAACGAAAGTCATAAATTTTGAACATGTTAAAAAGACACACTTCAAAACGATTGTCATAAATTTTGAACATGTTAAAAAGACACACTTCCAAAACGATTGTCATAAATTTTGAACATGTTAAAAAGACACACTTCCAAAACGATTGTCATACATTTTGAACATGTTAAAAGACACACTTCCAAAACGAATGTCATACATTTTGAACATGTTAAAAAGACACACTTCCAAAACGATTGTCATAAATTTTGAACATGTTAAAAAGACACACATCCAAAACGGATGTTTTATATTTTAGATTAGTCCTATATTTGCAAATCATTTAAATGAAATTAAAAAAAAATGTGGAATATACTAACTCGTAATTTTTTGAGAAAGTAATCAATTATATTCTGCTATTAAGAATGATTAATCAACAGAGGCTTTACCCAATATATTTGTAAGGATTTTATAAACGATGATAGATGCTTCATACGCAGTCAACCTTATAAATAAGTGTTGCTTTTGATCAGGACCATTATTCCACATATATTTATAACATATTTTTTCAATTATTTTTATAACACTGGCTGTTGGATTTGTCAACATTAAGAATAAACGTGTCAAGAGACTATATAATAGGATTTATAGTAGCATTCTAGCATTCCTAGCATAGTTTGACAGCCTGAGAGGTCATAAACGAATTTGGTTCTTTTTGTGTGTGGATATTCTACTTTTGTGATATATATATATTATCATACAGTACATTCTGGATTAGTACTGTTTCTTCAACTTGAGTAATTATACAGCTCCGTGGAATTATCGGAAACATTTGTAGAACTTGTGTTATTTCATATTCACAAGAACTATTTGGAATTTATAAAAATTGGATATAACTGATTCTTATTAACACATCAGTACAGTAAAGGTTTCATTCGGAATCTACTTCATTCGGAACATTTGGATTAACTTCCGGATCAGTGAACTTTAGAACAATTTAGGACTTTTAAGGATATTCTATACTGTAAGTTATTTTTAATTCTTTCACTTTGTTTGTTTGTTGAAATATTTTAATATTTTAGGAAATTAAACATTTGTATTTTAAATCTTGAAAGCTTGTTTGAGTCTTTTCTTTTGTTACATTACCCCTAGTCGTAACATGCTCTTCTAATTATCATCGCATTAGCAAATAATGCTATTGATAAGAGTTCAAGTAATACTAAATAATGATGAAAAGTATATTTAATTCAGTAAAGATTTTATTGTCGATAGTTTAAAAAATGGAAATGATATTCTTGTTAAAATGATAATAAGATTTGTAGATAGTTATAGGTTTATGGCTGACTCGTTAAATGGACTTGGAAAAATTAGTTAATGACAAGTAAAAATTCTGAAGACATGGAGACAAAGGTGTTAAAGAAGGACATTTACCCGTATGAGTAAACTGATGACTTTAATAAGTTAAAATATACCAAATTACCAGTAATAGAAAAAAATATATTCTAATCTCAGAGGTAAAAGAATTAAAAAAAAATGCAAATATGTAAAATGATGTCATAGAACATTTTAAATTGAAATCTCTCACCTAACAAAATTTTGTTTTAATGATGTGTGATATTTTTGACGAATTTAGAAATGTTTACATGCATAATTATAAACTGAATCCAGCACATTATTATCTTGCAACAGTTTGGCTCATGACATGATGCGTCTTATATGCTAACATGAGTAGAGTTATAGTTAATGATGTTTTTCATGATCGAGTCTGTCATAAGAGGAGGAATCAGTATAATACCTACTAAATATGCTAAATCCAATAAATTGATGTTATATTAGTGTGACAAGTCCTGACAGAGGTAAGATTTAATGATTGTGAATACGCTATGTCAAGTTAAAAGTGAATTATTATGTACCTAAACACGAATAATGTTTAAGTTTTGTCAATGTGTCAATTTTGTGCGTCAAAAACTTTAGATGGGCAAACAAGACACAACTAAAAATGATCAATAACAATTTAATAAAATAGAACGATGATGATAAAACATATAGTATTTTAAGAAGTAGATTTGGAAGTTCCAAATCACCAACGTGCTTATTTTAGGGGTTGTCCATTAGAAAACGAAAAAAAAAAAATACCCTGTATGAAAATTAATCACCAATACATAGAGGTTGATATAGGACAGAAAAAGAACAAAACCAATAGTACCTAAGTTATTATTTACACTAAATGACAAAGAAAAATATATAATTCATTATCGAAATTTAAAACTGTACGTTCGGTTAGGATTACAGTTAAAAAAGATTTACGAAGCCTTTAATAGAGCCAAACATTAACTTAAATACAAATTTAAGACAAAAAACAGACAATATTTTCTGTCGTTGTTTTTTTATAATTATTTTTAAAGCTAATGAAAAACTCTGTATTTGGAAAACATATGGAACCTTTACATGTGAGGAGTACTGCACAAATATGTTCAGATGAACACATATTTTCAATATTTTCAAAGATATTACATAGTCATTTGCAAGTCGAACGGTAATAGATTAGAATTTGTTTTTAGCAATTTTGAAGAATAAAAACATGAAATATTTTGAAACATATTTACGGAGGATTTACAGTATTAAAGTTATCAAAATGAGTGATGAAGGAATTTTAGGAGAAAATACTATAAAGTAAAAATGGGGATGGCATTTCATTATTAATGACGAAGACTGATTCATTATGTATTCATGTTAACACGGATATCTTTTACAAAGGTACGAAAAATAGCATTAAGGTTTGTGACACGAGTGAATACAATAAATACAATATATATAGTAAACACTAGTAAAAAGAAAGTAGTTGTATTCTTCAAACATGAAATAAACTGTACACGGATACAAGAATTGTGTGGTCTCAGATGCAAGCTTTATTCCTTTAGAACTGTCAAAGATGAGAAAAGGTATGCAGAAGTATTAAGAAATGTGTCAGCAAGAAAAATATGTAATATGTATAAAGATTGTTGGTTTAATCAAAGTATAAATTATATGGGAACTAATTTACTGAGATCGAAAAGAGCAAGAGCTATATAGCATTACCGTAAATAAAGTAGCTTTGTCTAAGTGTGACGAAAAGAGATATTTAGTTGATAATAAATGAAAACTTTACCGTATGAGTACTCTATAACTCTATAATCAAACGGGAACTCGAGCCGCATTAAAAGTTTGTTTTGTTTTGTTTTAGCTTTTCAACTATCTTGTTTTTAAAGACTACAGGTACTTTATAATTTTCCTCGAACACATTTTCCATTGGCTTTTTATCTTTGGAATTAAAGACCACTAAAAATGTAGTATACTCACGCATGTCCTTTAGATCACCATACTTCATCTGGACAAGAGTGAAAAATTATTTAAATAACTCTATGACATGATCAATATTTTTTCTATTTATTTTATTACCTGATTTCGAGTATCCAATGTATGTTTTTGTTTTAGTATGTTAGCAGTGCAATCACAATTAAGATCAAAATCTGTTATGTTATCATTTTTTTTTATATCTTATTTACAACATAATTTATTATTTCATCAGGACATTTAATGGTAAACCTCTAATCCTGAGGCAGAGGAAAGAGGTATAGTGTACAATGATCTGTCATTATCTCGAAGTCAAGTGGTATTCTAAATTTCTTTTCGTATACTGTAATCCGAATAGCTTCTGTGCCAGTATTTAGTGCATTAGAAGTTCCTGATCTCAACTTTCTCAACATTTCACCCATGATACCACGTTCGATCCTGTTTGTTCTAACAGACGTTGGTAACCATAAATCAGAGTACGTCATGAAAATGCTGAAGTCATTTAATGTTTTAAAATGTCATCGATACCAAAAGATGTGGTTATGTCTTTAACCAGAATTCTGTCAAAATTATTAAGCACTAAGTTGCTAGCATCACCTTACACATTTAAATCAAACGATATGAAAAAACTGTCTGGTACAATCACGACATTAACTTGTTTTTTCAGGTTCAATACTATTAGGACTATGTGTAATACAATTATGTGATTAGTTAAAATGTTTAGCACCGTGTGGCTTTTTCTCTTGCTTTTGTAAACTTATGCATTTACAAAACTTTGTCCCTTATTATGTTAACGCTAAATGATAACAATACAACTTTTAAAAATTTTAATCAACATAATTACTAATACCCATGACAACAACAATTAACACATGATCATATTTCACCTGAATATTAGAAAGTTGGTAAAACTCACCTAGTTTGGGTTCTATGGATTGTTCTAAAATAATATTAGTATTTTAAGCAGTATGAGTAGAAGAATATAGATAAAAACATTCATCCCAATTATTCAAGTAACAAAACTTAACCTTGATTTCAGTAGTCGAGTGTCTTTGCTGTCTTATGTTCAAACACAGCTTGTTTCTTTTGAATTATTTTTGGTGTTTTAACGTGTCTAACTCTCTATAAATCTGCACCATTGGGATAAAATAATCCAAACAACAAATTACTTCCTGCAAACGATATACCGTTAACTATTGCTCCTCCAGCTGTTACTGCTGCTCTTGCCATTTTGTTTTATTTAATGGAAGAAAATGTCGATACTGCTGCTACCTTTGGTTTCACGTACAGATGGAAGAGATTCTTGTTTGAGTTTTAATCCAGTGATTGTAACATTCTTTTCTTCAGGGAAATATATACGTGATATACGTGTTTTTTTTTTTTTTTTTTTTTTTTTTTTTTTTGTTTTGTTTTTTAAGTTCAATACGGTAAAGGTTAGAATTCTTAAATAAAGTTAAATTAGTGAACAATACCTTATTTGTTTACCTCTAATCCAATGCAAAAACCTGAATATATGGTAACTAATTTCTGAGGTATAGTTTCAGCTTTAAAAAATATCTAATAACACTTTTTTTTATCTGTATATCCATTTTCAATACTACCGCCTGTTTCTATCGATTAAAAAATTGAAATATCATATTTATCGTCTTCTCTTAATTTAATACCACCTGATACAATGTGAGAACCGAAGATCAATACATATCGAAGACTCCTTTCTGTTTATTTTTTTTATTTTTTATTTTTTTATTGTTTTTATCGATTTCATCTTTCAGTGTTCTAATTCTATCAAACAGCGCAATATTATTTAAACCCATTACTGTATTTGTTTTCTTCAGTTTTAGCTTTATCAGATTGTCCACCAAATGCGAGAGTCTTTCAATCTTCTTCGGTTTTTAATGCATCTTTTTTCAGTTGTAAACCTTTGTTCTATATCATTTAAATGTTTTCTCATTAATTTCATTCTTGTATCGAATTCGTCGATACTGCATTGTACCACACCAATATTATTAGACACTACAGGATGAATACATTCTTTGGTATCTTTTTCGTATCTGTTTTTTATTGTTCTAATTTAGCAGTAAAAGTTGGTAAAGCCTTATTATTTATCATTTTGATTTATCGTTGAAATCATTGATAGATGAATCATAAGTCGTTCCCATATATGTTCTCGTACTTTCGTTATTATTTATTTTGCTCTTTTTTGTTATATCGTTTAAATAATGATTCTTATGGAACTGTGATAAAGTTTTAGTGTTAAGACCCACCTTGTTGTTCAAGTAAGTAATTTTTGTTGTAAATTCATTCATTAACTCTTTTAATATCTTGATCGTTTTCTTTCATTTCTTTGTTCAAGTCATTTTGTGATTGTTCAAGTTGTGATTGTAAAGTATTATCGTTTTCATAGATTTCTGTATTTCTTCCATGTCACTCTCTAAAGCATCAATATCTGAATTTAGCATTTATTCTATTGGTTGCAAGTATTTTTGAATCCTTGGTATTTGTTCTGGTTGTTTACCTTCTTTCTCTCTTTTGATTTATTTTTCACAGTTTGCAGTGCTTGTATGATATTAAACAGGGTATTAAATCTCTGCGTAGACAAATCTTTGTATCTAAAATCTTTTTCTGTTGTCATCAATCTGCTTGTGTAACATTTTTATTTTTGTGACTCTTTCATTGCCACTTTGTTCGATCAATAGAAGTTTTTTTTTATATCTATTTGTTCTGTCCCTGTTTCAATATCTTTTAATTATTATTCCCAAACGTCTTATGTATTTTACCACTAATAAGAATATTTACAAATTGTCTAGTAGCAGCATCGTTTGATATTAATGCGTCATTTAAACCAGTAATATAGTAGGTATTCATGTTTAAGTCATTGATTAATGTTAGACCTATCCGTGTTTTTTCCCCGATTTTTCTTCCAGTGATTTCAAACCTATTTCACTACTACCTCTTAATGATATGTCTTTTAGATCTATCAAGATTTGTGTTAAATAACTTATCTAACATGATAAAGGTATGTTACACTCATTTCAATAAAGCATACCACTATGCCATCTTCATCTTCAAAACTAATAATTTATATGTGTATTGAACCTCTTTGCGATTGTTTGTAATGACCATTAACATTGTAAGACAATCACTGGTGAAAAACATGTTTAACAGGGAGAGATTATAGCCAATCTGTATAGTGACCATACGAGTATTTTTGTGTGAGTGAGCTGATCCCGGAAACTTTATAGGTTTTAGGTTTCAAAAACTAACAAACTGTATCAGATTCAATAGATGTCTGTATAGATCTCGGACTATTTAATTCAAATAATATAGAGCTGTTGTTGGTTTTGTACCATGTGCAATTATTATATTGTGTAACTCGAACTTTATAATTGTATTTCAAACACTCAGTTCCAATACTTTCTTCACTGTTGTTATTTGCTGCCACACCTCCTTTTAACTGTTTTCATATACATTTCAAGGTTGTAAACACTGTCAGAAATTAAAACTGTCTTTGCTTCATTCCTGTCGTTGATGTAATAAAATATGTTGTTTTTCATATCATATCATTGGAAATATTGTAATAATAGCAACAAAATTCATTCTCTGTAATAATATTGATAGTTTACTATCTCTATTATCAACTGGACTAGTAAAATAGATTTCTTTATCAGGCTGTTCCTTAATCCTTATATGGTTTTCCATTTATGTAGAATAAATCATTTACTTCTGTTTGTTTCAATATTATACATCAATTTATTTTCCTTCTGTAAAAAAAACGTATTTTTCAGCTCTTCCGTGTTTAGGCGAGCCTCGTCCTGTTTGTCTGTGTATAACGCCTGATAGCTATCTTTATATGCTTGTACGTGTTATACTCGTTAGCTTTCAGATTAAATTCTTCACAGATAATTTCTATCTCACTTATTGCTTTATTGTCCATATCTTCGATACTGCTTAACTTACTAATCGCCAAAGTCACTATCTCATCATGTTTTATACCTTAGTTGTTGATCAACTTTCCTTAAAAGCTTTTGCAACAAACCCAAGTAGTATTGCACAAAATCCAATAAAAACCAGAGGGATACTAATTCCTGTTTATAATCCTGCGATTTCTAAACTTGCAGCTGTTATACCACATGAAAATGTAGACATGCTAACTTCCTCCCAGTTTTAAACGTTCTATGCTGTTTTGTATTTCTGTCTGGCACCTTTGCAATGTTCTTTCTTGTATCTTTCGCAATCAAAATTTTACACCATTGTCCTTGTGACTTTATGTGTTCTCTCCCATTTATACATTTGAATTTAAAGTGATTTATCTTTCGATTGTATCTGGTAACATCAAAAGTGCTAATCAGTTGTAAACTAATAGAGAAATGGGAATAATAAGTATTATCGTTTCATCAATTTTAAAATGAACCTATTGTAACCTTTAAACTCTTCTCCATAATAAGACTATAAGGAACGGTAAATGCTGAATTTGGTGTTGTACGATAGATTATGTTGATTAGATTTGCTGTTTCACTTACCATTTATTTGTGTATTTGTATATCATGTTATGTGATATTCTGCTGAAATTAAAACCTTTGTTGAATCACGTAAGTTTTAATGTACGAAGATATAAAGCAATGGTAACAATAATTTAAATGCTGCATTAAAGTTTGGAGGTGAACCAATATTCATTTCAAGCATTTGTTTCAATAGGTTACTAGAAGCATGTATTATTCCTGCATCTATCAATCAACCTATAATTCTAGCTCCAATATCACTAAGTTTTGCATCTTGATATGTTAAATGTGGTTTTTCTCCTGTGTTGTGTTATTCTATGTATCTGTTACAAATTTACAGCATCTCAGGAAAATTACTTTTTCTTTTAGGGGTGTACGTAATTCCTACTAGTTGTCTTAGTTTAGGTTATGTCGTAAATTTTGTGTATATTCAACTGCCAGAAAATATAATTGCAGCACCTATCAACTAATACATCTACTTGTTTTAACTAACTTTCTTTTCAGTTTCAGTTCATGGTGTTGTTTCTTGTTATGCCTTACGTCTTTCTGCCTTTGAGTTTCTAAATTCTTGTGAACGTTCTCCACATTATCTACCAAGTTCAATTTTACGTGGATCTTTCTGCTTCTGCGAAGTTACCTTTTCAACCTTTGAATAAGATTAATTTTAATCTATATTTATCGTTAATGAAATAATGAATTTAGGTTATTTCAAACATTAATCAACATCGTGTTTTAAATAATCTTCTCATCAAATAAAAAAAATCTTACAATTATGTTGAAAGTAATGATAGTAATAAATTATTGAAAATAACATAAGTAAAACATAAATAATAGAAACAAGGACACGTAGAAAAAATAGAGTTTAAAAAAAAACTTTCGCAAATTTTACCAAAAGAGTTCTTATTGCAAAACTTGTTATAGTTAATACTGTAAACAGTGAAGGGATAAAATAAGGAATATTATAAAACTTTGAGGGATCAAAATTAGAACTACCATAAAAATTGGAAAGAAAAAAAAGAGAACATCATAATGCGTACTTTAGACAGAGATGCTATAACAACGAAAACCATAAGATATCTCATTTAGCAAGGGTTAGAATTTTAAAGACAGTCGGTGGCAACAATAAATGTGATAAAAATTTGAAAATGCTAGGTGAACTATGAAACTGATTTTTACCGTAGGTAGTTACATTTTTCTAAACCGCACAGTGTTAGTGATAATGATTTTAATGTTGATCATTGGATTTCATTATCTTCTTTTGATTTATACAATCCAAAAGAGTAGATAGAGTCTTTTGATTGGTTAACTATGAGATATTTGAAAGCTAGTGATACTAGATCAAAACGTGCTAAAATGTCATCGGAAACAGAGATAATGCATGTAATAATATTGGAGACTTTATTATTGGGGAGATTCTTTGTGGGGAGATTCTTTGTAAACTTCGTTTGTCTATTTTCTCTGTTTTGTTTTTTTTTCTTCTTTTTTTTTCTTCTTTTTTTTCTCCTACGATTGTTTTGAGAAATTAATTTATTTGAAAATAAACATAGTAAAGTATTTATTACCATTTTATGTCATGAAGTCTAATTTTAACTTTGTCTGAAAGAATTTATTCAGATGATCAATTGTTATAAATTTACTAATCAACGCGATTGATACTTGGACAACAACATCAGATAGTAGCTTTAATATGCTTGTTCATCTTGTACTAACAAATATTTCATGAGTTTTCTTGATGTGTTTTTCGCCCACTTTTCCAACTCCTTGTCGGTTAAGCTTTCACCTTATGTCTTTGGTGCGTTTAAGTTGCTATACTAGTTTTTAATTCTTGTTTGTATTCTTCAATTTCATGGGACGTTTGGCTGCTATTATATTTCTGATGAAACTAATTCTTTTTTAAGTTGCTTATCTATCATCTCAATAGTGTTAAAATGAATGAAGGTGGAGGAGACATTTTAGTTATACATTTGAAAATCCTATTTCCGATGAAGATTATTACGTTGAACAAACTCATGGTGCAACAATTCATTTTAATTTCAATGTTAATAATGTTTCTAATATAGGATTATAAACTCTTTGAAAAACTCCTGTATATGCAGCTTTAGTGGATGAACACAAAGAATGTGTTGAAAACAATTTTAACATAGACGAAACACAATATAAATTAATTAAATATAATTCAAAATAAATTTAGGAAGTGAACAATGTATTACAAAGTAGTAGGTGAAGAATTAATAAAAATGTCTAAAAATTAGGTATTCGAAAAAAATATTAGCACATAAAAAAATTTGATACAAAATGGAGAGTGTAAGCTCCTTACCTAATTAGGCTGGACGAAAGATGGAATTAAAAGGGTATCTCCAAATGATCTGCAAAGCAGAACATATCGTTAACCTTTAGAACCAACGGGTACAACCGGACAGCAGAAAACGTTTCCCAGGAAAGAGATATGCAAATAATTGATACAAATGAACCAATTGACCAGGAAGTAAGAGAAGCAGAGACCATAATAAATATTATAATTAATGCAGATCAAATGCAGAGAACTTCCACCAGCAGTTAAACGATTATTCACCGATCAAGAACATAGAGAATTAAGAGGTTATGCAAATGCTATGAAAGTTGTAGAATAAAAAATATCAGCTATGAAAATAAACGTTAAAACTTATGACAAAGTAATAGAAAACACACAGAAAAATTAAAACAAAGAAACATATGAAACTAACAAAGTTAAATTGCGAAGGTTCTTAAAGTAGAAGAGCACAAGCATTTGGACACTTAACAATTCTGGAGCTTACTTTAAGTATCAATATTGAAAAGATTCTTTCATAAAATCAGGAAAATTTACCACTAGCTGAAATTTTAAAAAGATTGTCAAAGAAAAAGGTATAATAATTACTACCATTATTACATCTATAGGTATGATTACATCAACTCTTGCTCAATCTTATGCACATTTTGTAAAAAGTATTATCTCCCTTGCACCTTTCCATCTACTCCTACTCCTGTTCCTGCTTCTGATCTTCCTACTCCTGTGCCTACTCCATAATAATATTTTTTTTGATATAGTAGAAAAAAGCTTGAAAAATATTCCCGAATTTGTTGTTTTTCGTTATCTAAAAAGGCAGCAGCATTGTCTGAAATTAATGGCGATGTGATAAACTGGCTTTTTAAATCAGTTGGGCAGATTGTTTTTTTCATTGCTGATCATACAATTTTAGTTGCTCTAGCATTATTTTGCTTGTTGTTTGTATTTGTGAGCAGAGGTGTAAACAGAGCAAGATGGGTCAGGAATTCATAAGCTTTTTTTAAAAATGTTGACTTATAAAAACTCCTACATCCATTAGTATTATTATAAGTATTTGTACGTTTGTTTCATGTTCTTTGTCTTTTAAACCATGAGCATTTGCGAGTACAATACTATTACCATTTTTGTCCTTCTGATCTGCATAGTTCCTACTGACGTTTTTTTTTTTTTTATTCCATTCTCTATTTTTTTACGAATAGTTACAGACTGTTATCAGCTGCTTAAATCATATTTTTACAACATCTGTATTTAGAGTTGAAGCAACTCCCATTTTAAAACTATCAGACGATTTAAAAAGTTATTGTTGTATCCAACAACGCCTACAATCTTTATAACCCTATAATTCGTTAACAAAAATATACCATTACCACAAACGGTATATTCTAGTTTAACTTTGGAATCTGAAATACAGTGTTGAAATCTTGTTGTAATATTTTCATCGAGTTATAACATTGTTCTCCTAAAATTAATTGCTCAAATAACTTTCTTAATGTATCATTAAAGTAGAAACAGGGTTAGAAGTAGATCTTTTGAACTTGAGCATCTAATATACAAATCATATTAGACCTTTTGATTGAGTATCTAATATACAAATCATATTAGACCTTATGATTGAGTATCTAATATACAAATCATGTTAGACCTTATGATTGAGTATCTAATATACAAATCATATTAGACCTTATGATTGAGTATCTAATATACAAATCATATTAGACCTTATTCTTGAGTATCTAATATACAAATCATGTTAGACCTTATGATTGAGTATCTAATATGCAAATTATATTAGACCTTTTGATTGAGTATCTAATATACAAATCATATTAGACCTTTTGATTGAGCATCTAATATACAAATCATATTAGACCTTATGGTTGAGTATCTAATATACAAATCATGTTAGACCTTATGATTGAGTATCTAATATACAAATCATATTAGACCTTATTCTTGAGTATCTAATATACAAATCATGTTAGACCTTATGATTGAGTATCTAATATACAAATCATATTAGACCTTGTGATTGAGCATCTAATATACAAATCATATTAGACCTTATGATTGAGTATCTAATGTACAAATCATGTTAGACCTTATGATTGAGTATCTAATATACAAATCATGTTAGACCTTATGATTGAGTATCTAATATACAAATCATATTAGACCTTATGATTGAGTATCTAATATACAAATCATGTTAGACCTTATGATTGAGTATCTAATATACAAATCATATTAGACCTTATGATTGAGTATCTAATATACAAATCATGTTAGACCTTATGATTGAGTATCTAATATACAAATCATATTAGACCTTATGATTGAGTATCTAATATACAAATCATATTAGACCTTATGATTGAGTATCTAATATACAAATCATATTAGACCTTATGCTTGAGTATCTAATATACAAATTATATTAGACCTTATGATTGAGTATCTAATATACAAATTATATTAGACCTTGTGCTTTGATTTAATCTAGCAATACTTTCATCTATCCATCCGGTGCCTTGTTGCAAAAAGTAAGGCCAGCTAAAATATTCATTCTAATCAACATTATTATTATTATTATTATTATTATTATTACATTTTCTTTAATTTTACTATATAAATGACCCATCATGAATGTGTACGTCAATTACATATTTTTTCTTCATTAGTTACATCCATTCATCTTTGCCGATGATAACTATTATTCTATATAGTTATTTGACTTTTTCCATAAGGTATCTCCAATCATACTTTTGTGGAATGTTAAAGTTATTACAAATAATGTTGAATTGTTGCAGCTCTTTAATATTATTGTTATTTTTATTATTATTATTATTAAAATTATTATTATTATTAAAATTATTGTTATTATTATTATTATTATTATTATTATTATTATTATTATTATTATTATTATTTAAATTAAATACTTTTTCACTAAGAAGTAAAGGCACTGCACATTCAGAGAATAATTTTCTTATTTGAAAGTAAACGTGAAACTTGCATATTGATTTGACTAACCCTGGTACACTTTTATCGGTTAAATGTCAATAAGGTATTCCACATCCATCTGTTGCCATCCAGACTGCCCAGTTCATTTGATTCTGTGAACATTTCATTTCACACTCTGCTCTGTATCTGTTAAAAGAGTCATCACCGTCAATCCCTAAAATGTAGTTATCAAAAGTGTTTAATGGTTCATATGTGAAATAATTTGTTTCTGTGTAATAAGCGTTTAGCTCTGTAAACATGTGTACATTCTTTTTGTTACATGGAGCGTCAAACTGAGTTACAGGACAAGAATAAGGTGATGCACTTGTTAGATTCTTAAATTTGAAGTCCGTTAAATTATTCCTTTTTTCGATCTCTGTAATATGATCGGGATCGTCAACCTCTTCAATATCACACATTGTGCAAATTGAAAAAAGTTAGTATTAACTAAATATGTTTGCCTCTTTATGTGTGTTTGTTTACGAGTGATTTTTTTTATTTTGAAAAATGCAAAGACCTACAACTGGTGAGGTGTTTTAGTTCTTCTGGGTCGGGTAGAAGTTATGGCTTAGAAATTTGAAAAAGGTATGATGGTTTATAGAGTTTTTTAAGTAGTATGTAAGATGGAGATTGGCCGTTAAAACTCTAATCATTTTCCAAATTCATCAAAAAATTACCTGGTTTTATAGATTATAGGTTCGCCCGACCAGTGGGCGAGAATGTTAATGTTAATGTTAATGTTCATGTGTATATATATATATATATATATATATATATATATATATGATTTTTTGTGTTTGTTTGATTATTTGTTCATTAATTCATTATTAATTATTAGAACTTCTAAAATACATAAATCTTTTATTGCACTTCTTAGCTGACGGGTCGGGCAGAAGTAAGGCATAAAAGCTGCGTAATTGTTTGTGGGGTTCTGGAGTTTGGAAAATGATCATATTTTGGCGATTAGTCCTCATCGTACGTTGTACTTCCAATAAAGACATAAGCAGATGCAAACCCTTCTGTCGATCCCATTTTTGGAGCTCTAACTTACTAAGCAGCTGTTACTTTCGCTCTAGGACAAGCCATGGTCGCATTTTCCTGTTCTTTATCAACGGCGAAATTTTCCACTTAAAGACATTTCTGCCAATACTAAGACTATAGAAGAAGAAGAAGAAGAAGAAGAAGAAGAAGAAGTTGAAGAAGAAGAAGAAGAAAAAAAAAAAAAAAAAAGAAGAAGACAATTAAAAAAATTATGCAAGATTACAATTTACTCGTTGAGGTATTGCTTTCTTTCGAATAGGACAAAATATATTTAAATATGTTATTGCACAAAAAGATTGTATATTTTTTCTTTCTTTCATTCTAAGGGGCAATAACACAAAAACAACAGCGTAACAGTAAAAATATATAATAATTCCCAATCAATGTATCCCTTCATACGAATATTGATTTTTCCATATTGTAAACGACAATATATAATTTGTTCTTCCCGAGTAAAAGGTTCATGAAAATGTGAAGAAAAGAATGTTTGTATGAGTCAGCGTAGAAGTTCCGGTCGAAAGGTCATGTTTTAAACTGTTCGTACAAGGCTCTAGCAGGAACAGTAATATCAATAATCCGATTATAGTCGCTTACAGTTCATGCACACAATTGACATATCAATATATGTATAGAGATACACAGTTGATATATGTTTTGCCAATACATTCGACGCCAATAATTCCGTATTCTTGTAAACCCAGAAATGTGAAATTCAGAGACTGTCAAGTTATACATTACTTCTTATTTTTTTAAAACTATTTTTGTTAATTTTTTTTTATCCCTACAAATATCTGCAACGTGTTCTATTGGTTTCTTTGCTTCTTGTGGTTTCTTTCAGGTTTTTCGGTTAGGATAAGTACTATCGTTGAAACAATTCAGTGACTGAATACATAAAAAGTGTTGAAATGTGGAGAGAAAAATGTTATAGCAACTTTTTATATGAGAAAATGAACGGTTACATACCCATACACAAATATTGTTAATAAGCGCAATATTTCTGTTCATTATATATATCTGTATGTATTTTCTATACATACAGAAGACAAAAGCTGACACTTAAGCTCTAAAACGTAATTAATGTATCAAAATGCATTGGAGTCCTTGCTGCTGCGCCTGTATTTTCAGGATAGGAGCCAAACCGATCAAATTATTTTAGGGGGCGTGTCGATGCGATAACATTACAGTTATGCAGAAGTTCCTTATCTAAAAGAAACTGCAGTAGTATTAAATGGCAACTGTTTGCTTGAAAAGAGAATCACACTTACCTTATTCAAGTAAATTTAATTGATGACTTTCACGAACATTTTAACCATAAGACGATCCATCAAAATAACATAGAATTTAACATTTACCAGACATTGCCCCGGAAGGGGGCGTGTACTTATGTGGGTATTATATGCATCTTCTGTTTGTTCATTCGGCATATTTTGGTGTTTAACCTTACATCCGTTGTAGTCGAAGCGGCCCATTTGAAACTCTATTGGCTCAATGATTAGGTAAGGTTAATCAGAGTTATTTGCTAGCAGTTTTTATTCCGTTTTTAAAACTTTGACACCACCAACGTCTGATTCCATTACTAAAGTCATGACGGCGAGTGTGGTAGATAAAACCCATTTATTGAGGTCTATTATTTGGCTTTCGATGTCTTGTCTCGTACTGGACATGTACACATCCGTTAACGTTAACAAACTTGTTCGACCATTAACATTTTTCTTTTCATTTAATGTTGTGATGACTGTCGTTTAGGAAAATATATTCTCGATGCTGACGTGACGTATAAAACACTCTTTGTTGATATTCGGAAGGTGAAAACTTGTGCCATCATTCATATTGTGCACCACAACTTTGAATGAAAATAACATGCATCTGAAGTTAATATATGATTGAAGGAGTACACGTTTTTCAGGTTAGGGGCAGCCATTCAATTCAGTTTTTAGTGGCAAATACAATTATAATAGTTTATGTGACCTGTAGGGCAGTAGCTCATTTCATTGATTACTTGCAAATTGAGCAGCTCATGAAAAATGCGCACACTTTTGCATGGAACGTGTTTTTACTCAAATACACTAAAATATACTAAAATACACTCAAATATACTCAAATATACCCCTGAAATATACGTAAAGAGGTATATTTATATACTTATACAAGTTTTTAATTGATGAATGTAAACACTTTAAGCCTCCACTTTCTCTGTTATTGACCGTGGACATTTGTTTGTTCATTTGAATTTAAGTAATTTTTCGGCTGCTAATGCCATGTATGACTGATTTAAATGTGCGTTTTTGCAAACTTCTTGATTTGGGTATTGTGGTAAAAAAAATCTTTTTTACTGCCTCTCAAGCAAGCTGCTGTCACCGTTTGCCCTGACTGCCTACTGCATCTCTTCTGTCCATCTCCTCCTGCCCTGCCAGCAGTCACCCTGCTAGATTTGGTCAAAACTATGCCCAGCTGCTTATTATTTGTTGGCAGTCCCTAATCTATTCTTCCATCCTGGTGACTCCCCGCTGCTTCTTCCCAACGTTTTCTTCTTTCACTATGTCTTCCTTTCTGTCACTTTTTGGTCTTCTCCCTCTCCACTGACGTTGTCACTATCTCTTTGTATGTTGCTATCTTGTTTTCTGTCTGCTTCTTCTGCATTGGCTCTTCTGTCCTTTCCTTTTCATTGTCTTCTTCTTCTCCCTTGTCTTCTTTTCTTTTCTTCATCTTCTGTCTTCGTCTTCTTCTCCTGCTGTTACTTCTTTTTCTGTGCCTTCCATCTTATCTGGTGTCATCTTTCCCTGCTTCAGCCTTTTCCCACCTGTCTTTGTCCTCTTTTCAGAGTGTTTGTTTATGTTCAGCGGCTATATATGATTTTTTCTCCTAGATTATTATTATTTATTGGGACCCTAAATATCACTTGTATTTTAATTATTTATTTACTTATTATGTTGGTTACTGTGAGTTGTATTTTTACTTTTCAAGTCAGCTTGTTATCTTTCCTTAGGGGTGGGACTTTCTTAGCTTGTGACAGTGGGGGGTGGGCCAGTAAACATACCATCTCCCCATGTGGGAGTGATAAACCCAACCCCCACTGTTCCAGTGGTTATACTTTGTTTCTCCCCCCTTTTTTAAAAAAATGTATTCTTTTCCATATACATTAGTGTTTAGTTATTTATTTATTTAGAGAGTTGCGGACATGATTTGCCTCCACTCTATTATTGACTACGAACACGTGACAACTAATTAACAATTCAAAAATGGACGGGACACGCTTTATTTCTGTAAATAGTATATGTAAGACTAAAATGGAAGGATACAATGTTTTAATGTACCTTTCTTTCTTTTCTTTTTTTTTGGTTTGGAAACATAAAAAAGTAATAAAGAATATAATGAAGAGTTGTTAGTTTATAATAATTGAAAGTGATGAAATCTTTAATTGAGTTGAACAATATTGACATCTTAAGCACATTTTGATTGAGTTTTCTTTTTTCTTTTAATCAAGTGATGTTGTAACATCATACACATAAAAAGAATAAAAACACTAAAACAATAAAAGTTGGACTGAAGTATATGGTCTTAGTTCTGAGTAAAAGTCTAATAAAACAAACTGACCTCACAATATTCAGACATCTGTTCATTATACACTTAATAACATATGTTTATGTAGTTAATTGGAATAAGGGTTAGTCGTCCAGATGAATATCTGAACTTTCATATAATGTTTTTGTAACGATTAGTTAAAGTATTCTCAGTGAAGCCTTAATTTCTGTTTGTTACTCATTATGCTGAATGGTGGAAGTTTTTCACTTTCAACAATTTTGATGTTTTTGTAATTATTAGTGAAAGTATTTTCAGTGAAACTCTAATTTCTATTTTGCAACTCGTTAACTGAATGGTGGAAGTTTTGCACTTCTGACAATTTTGATTCGAAGATTCTGATTTTGTTTGTTTTTACGCCTATCTTGTGAACGAGTTTTACATATTCAGTGTTGCACCCAGATTGCAGGCTTACGGGTTTCCTGTAATTTTTTGTCCTGTGTCCCCCAAATCTTGACCCTGTGTGCCCCTCTGGGTGCAATTTTTCATCAGGGAAAAAAAATGGAAAAGTGTGCCTGCAACTTTTCTTTAGCGGATGTCCAACTACGTCTATGCTGGTGTTAGCAATGGCCAAAGTCGGTAAAGGTGATAAAAGCTGTAAGATGGCAGTGAATATCCATTTCAAAACAATGAATCTGGCAATGAAAACATTAAAGGTTTGTGGTATGCGGCTGAGTTGCTAAAGTCTTTGACCACCGGTAGTGTAAATGTATTTTCGAGTTTAAAAGTCACACCTATGACAAGGAAGATTTAATTTATTCTCAAGCAGAATTAATGATAAAAGAGACTAATTTATGCAAATACACAATTTTTCATTTGATTAATGATTTGACACTTTGAATAGAAAAGTAATTGAGAAAACATGGATATTTATTATAATAAATGCTGGTACAGAATGAGTGAACACTAAAGTTAAATGAAAGCAAGATGAGGAACAGAAATTTCTGCGGTCCAGCTCATTTCAGGTTAACCACATATTCAAACATGTTAATGTTTTCATGAGTTACTTTATCACATGATAAGATGTTTATTGCAATTATGTAAGTGTCCAAGGTAAATATAAAAAAGTTAAGGTCGCAAAACTTTGAAGCAGATAAGATTATCTCATGTTTTTAGCACTTTTAGTCCATTATGTACTACAATTTACCTTTGTCCCTTTGAAATGTTGTGTGTCCCCCAAATCTGGAGGGTGAGAGACACAATGTCCCCTGCCTTTGGGATCCTAGGTGCAACACTGCATATTTATTCATTTTATTTGGACAGCAATGTAATAATTATGTATTTAATATGTACCAAATTTGGTTTATATCAAAAACTTCAACATCCTCTTGAATATTGTTCTCAAAATTCATTCACCAACTTCACTTACAATGCCGCATCCCAAAGGAGCCAGAGCATCACGTTGGCCATGTGAAGAATGCAAGGAGGATGCCATAACTAATAGTATCATGTGTGAGGCCTGCCAGAAATGGTTTCATTACAGCTGTGAAGAAAAAGCATTAACAACATGCTAAATGTTGGTTTGACTAATTTTCCAGTGCTTATGATCCTTCTTGGGATTTAAAGTAAATAGAGTGCATATGGATATAACTATTGTAGCTTTTTAAATCCAAAATACATGTATATATCTTTGAAATTGAATGAGTATGGTATGTATATATTTTATAATTTTCATTTACATGTATTACAGGAACATTTAAAGTAAGGTACACTTGAACAAAATGGCATGAATAATGCTGAAATCTTTCTCTGTGATACAGAAGCAAATGAACTGTATTCACTCATTTGGATATAAATCCTATCCTGCACAATTTATTTGGATCACAAGGTGTAAAAAATATAGGTGTAATGATGAACTGCCTATATATATATATATATATATATATATGTATGTATATATATATGTATGTATATATATATATATATATATATATATATATATATATGTATGTATATATATATGTATGTATATATATATATATATATATATATATATATATATATATATATATGTATATATATATATGTGTGTGTATATATATATATATATATATATATATATATATATATATATATATATATATATATATGATAATCATAGTTATCCATTTGCAGACTCATGTTATGCAGTATACAAATATATATGAACAAATTCAAAGAATATATTGTAGTAGTACTTGATGTTTTAGCACAATTTCATCAGATGCACATGAATTTTATATTGATAATAAGGTGGATGTTTTGGAGTCCCACTCAGTGTTTGGCTCTTTATTGTTGTGCCTAAAATTACATTCCAAAAATCATAATTTACTTTTTATACATTGATCTTCGTACTTTGAGAAGAAAATCTTTTTTTGTGTGTATGAAAAATGACAAAAAATACAGTAGTATCATATAATTGTGAAGTTTGTATTTTGCTAATGTACTCTGAACCTTCAGGCTATAGACTGCTTCTTTACGCAGTGGAATAAAATTACATTGTTAATGGCAATTTTTCGTGGATTGTATCATCAAAATTTAGAAACTTCAGGAATTTTTGGGGGTTGTTCATAGGCTGTGAACGTGCTTCCTGTTCCAATGACAAGTTTGAAATGATGCAAACTCATAATTATAGCAATGAAAATTTCTCCTGAAAATTTTGTTCCAAATATATCAATTTTTTTTATACAAAACAGTCAGCCCAGGCCTCATTACAATCACTTACAAAAAATTACCATTGCATTTTAAAACATAAATTATTTGAATCTGCTCTCATGATTATTCAGCAGTTGTGATTTCATATGATAATATTTCACAAATGTTTCTCTGTAACAAGGTATCTTTTACAAAATTGTTTCAAGTTCATTTTTAAAACTAGATGTCTGCTGCATTTTCCCCACACTCTTTTTTGTTATCTGTTCTTCCCACCATTATACAGATATATGTAACAGAAGTAACCCCCCCCCCCCTGCAGCTCCAACAGCTCTAAAACTTCAATGCACATATACATACATGTACAGTACCACCTCATTGATATCCAAAAGTTGGAAGTTTTTTCCTTAGTGTATTGGAGAAGTTGTGCAACACAATTCATGCATGCACACTGCAACATAATTCCTTTCTTTTCTTTGAAAAGCAGTAGGATAATTATACTAATGTGGCAATTGATAAGATTGATTTGAGTTTTATGGGCAATTATGTCAGGTACATTTAGTGCATCAATAACATTATTTAGCCATTCTTACATTTTCCTCAATCTTAAGCTTAAATCTTTATTGTTTCAGGAGGATCAAATATGTCCAAGGTTGAAGAGAGTGCTAGTTTTTTTGTGAAACTGAAAAGTCTGGCCATTATAATAGATCGTGAATTAGTGGAGATAAAAGCCAAAGCATCAGGAGAGGGTAACAACTTCTGTGCAGCACATGCTGCAAAAGCACTGCAAGACCTTAGGAAAGAGGTTAAAGAGGTCAAAGTAAGTGTGAAACAATGTCAGCTTAAATTGATATTGTTATCCATATTATACATTTGTCCAACAATTTTTAGCATTCAACATTCTTGAGTTAAACTGATTTATTTTAAAGGTTTCAGTCGATGTGAATAATAATAATAAGTGTTTATTGATCCTGATGAGAAAAATCTGATTAGAGTATGCGTTTCACGAGAATGTTTATTTTGTCTTACCCCCACATGTTATAAAATTTTAAATGTAGTGGTTGCAGTGTCTGTTTGTATATCCAGAAGTTCAACATTAAATATCTGGTTAAAGTATTTCTATTCATTCTGTGCATCATCAATTTGGGACACAAAATCAAATTATCGATTGAAAAGATCAAGATCACAGAGCTCCATCTTTAGCTCATGTGACTGTAATGGCCATATGAGCATATGTTATGGCCCTGTATCTGGCATGAATTGTTTATCTTTTGTCATCCATTGTCAAGTTTAAAATATCCACTAGACAAATTTTGTTCAAATTTGACAGAGATCATTCTGGCATAAAGGGCTTCAGATTTGTACAAAATGATGCCGATCCACCATAAAATATGGCTGCAATTATGAAATTAGAAAAACCTTTAAATGGATTCTTGTACAAAAAATGTTAGGCACAATTTGACCTAATTTGACAGAAAGCATCACATTATAAAGGGCTTTCAGTTTTATACAAATGATGCTGATCTACCATCAGATGAGGCTGCCATTACTGAAAATAGAAAAACCTTTCAAGGACTTCTTCTCAAAGACTGCTCAACAGAATTTGACCAAATTTAATAGAAAGTATTCTGGTGTGAAGGGTTTTCAAATTTATGCAGATGATGCTGATCTGATTTCAGATATCACCACCATTACTAAAACTTAAAAAAAAAACGTTTTTTGACAACTTCACAAAAACTGCTAAACAGAATATTATAACATTTTATATAAAACATTCTGGCATGAAGGACTTTCAGGTTTATACAAATAATGTTGATTCCCCATCTAATATTGCTACCTTTACTAAATACAGAAAAACCTTTAAATGACTTATTATCAAAAACTGCTTAGCAGAATTTTACCAAATTGACAGAAAGTTTTTAGTCATAAATGGCTTTAAAATTTGTACAAATGATGTTGATCTCCCATCAAATATGGATGCGGTCACTAAAAATAGAAAAATCTTATTGACTGCTCAAAACAGAATTTGGCCAAATTTGACAGAATCCATCCTGGCATGAATAGCTTCTAAATTTGTACAGAGGTGCAGATCTGCCATCATATGACTCCTATTATTAAAACTTGAAAAGCCTTAAAACCGTAGAGGTGATTTAATATCATAAATGAATCTTAATATTTACTGTGGCAATAGTGTATCACAATACAGACTCAAACTATCGATACAGGATGATAGTAAGATGAAACATACAACATGAATACAAACTGTCTTTTTGTACCTGCTATATAGACCTAATTAACTGCTATTATATATGCTCTTTTTAAATTAAAATAATGTTTGTCTATCACAAGATAGCATTTATTAATTATTGAAAGTATTTATCAAAATATCCTCTGTATGTTTTGATTATTTCTTGTAAATATTTGTTTCACCTTAGTATTGTTTGCATTTGTACACTTACTGCATATTATTAATTGATTCTTAAGCTATCACCCCTAAAAGTACATATCATATTCTGCTTAAATACCTCTCCATTAAAATATAAGCAAGTGCCTACCTTTGACTTAGATGTATCCAATAAAGGAAATCAATCAAGTAAGCACAATTTACATCCTATAACTATCCAATTTTACACACAGGATATACAATGATAGATGAATTCAAAACAAAATAACACATGACCTTGCAGGTGCTATGTTATCTTGAACCTTTGCAGTCCTACTTGATACACATGTATATTTTGGCCGGAAAATGAAATCAGCACATGCTGTGTTTAGTTCCCAGAGCCTGAGTGATGTTTCTGGTTTTGTCTTGAATTGACCACAACAACTGAAAAAGTACATGTATCTAAAAAAATCCACTCCGGGAAAACAAGATACTTTAGCTGTTGTGGTCTTCAACACAAACACCCACCTCAGTTATTATCATGCACTAGATGCATCTCTTTTGACAGAATATGACAGTAAATGTGTTTTTGTGTCATTTACATGCATTTGATCAATGTTTAGTGAACATTTAAATGAAAGACAGAAAGAAAAGGAAAACATATTTTCATTCATTCTGTGTAATTAGCATGTCCAGCATTGGATTTATGCAGTGACACTAGCGATGTTTGTTTTACAAACATGGACTCACTTATATATTTTTCAGTTTATTTGTGTATGCAATACTGTTATGCTACAAAATGAAGACAACTACCATGAAACATAAAACGTGATGCAACATGACTTCTCAGAAAATGCTTAACAGAATTTGACCAAATTTGACCAGTATCCTGCATGAAGGTTTTTCGAGTTTTAACAACTGTTGCTGAGTTTTGCTATCAGATATGTCCATTGTTACTAGATATAGAAAACCTTTAACAAAAACATTTAAAAAATCACTCAGAAGAATTTGACCAAATCTGACAATGCATTCTAGATAGAATGCTTTTCAAAGTTATGTAAATTATGCCAACCTGCAATCACTTTCATTACTAAAAATAACATTTCAACAACTTTATGTTTAAAAAAAAACAACCTCTCAACAGAATGTAACCAAATTTGACAGAAAGCATCCTGGCATTAAGGTCTTTCAATATTAGACAACTGATGCTGATGTGCCATCAAATATTAATGAAGATACAAAAAATAGAGAAAACTTTTAACAATCGTTTTTCATAAATATTCTGTCAAAATCAGCAATGCACAATTTTCTATAGAAAGAATTCTACTGACCCAGATTTCTTGGACAAATGCTCTTGCATTTGACTATTAGGCAGATATCAGTCAGGCAAGTGATCTCAGGCCCACTTGAGCCTCTTGTTCTAATTTTGGGCATTGCATTATCTGTTTCATTGGATAAATTACCATCACACTTGACTCTTGGTTACATAGAATATGTCTTTGTTTTAATGGGCCACGAGGCCATGTATCAATGTCTGTGAAGTCATTTAGTCTATGTTTTCGACCTAATTCATGTATCCATTGATTGATTGTAAATCATACATTTACTAGTAAAATACCTAAAAGTTTAAAAGGTCAAAGGTCAAGGTCACATGGTGAATTACATGTATGTAAATCAGATGGAAGTTGTTATTTCTTTTGTTTCCATGAAGTGAATGTCCTTAGATTTGGTTTACAAGTTTACATGAGAAATAGAACATCCACAGAGCAGGTATGTCTACAGGTCAAAGATCATGGTCATTGGGTGAAAAGTAGCATAATATCAAGGCTATAGTAACATTTGTTGCAGACAAGATAACAATTGTACAGAATTTTGTGTGATTTAAATCTTCCTAATTGTGGCATTTTCTAAATGTCACTATGCTCGTGCAAAACATTACATTTTTTGCAATCTGTGGGGAAATTAGAATAATTTATGACATACCTTTCTTGCATCCATTGGCACAATAATGATATGAATAATGATAAATAATTTTTTCAGGAATCTGGTCAAACTTTATTGACTTCATTAAAGGCCAGCAACACAGAATCAGAAAGACAGATACAAATTATTAAAGCTTTCTTGTTGAAGAAGAGAGAGCAGTTGGATGAGACAGAAAAATATTTCAAGAAATACGACCCAGAGTATCTAACCTATGGTTTGCATATTTTTTTATTATTTGTGCTAAATGTATATAGGGTTTGGTTGACAATTCATGGCTTTGTTGATGCATCTTTAAGATATTCAAAAATCTAATTTTTTTCAACAGAAGCAAAATTACTCTGACATGATAATGATGTTTTGTCCTTCATTTGCCTGAGAAGGAGCTGGTTAGCTCCATAAACCCACCTAATAACAGTATCATTTATTCCCAAATGTTGCTTTAATTTGATTTGTGCCTAGGAGGTTAGCTGTTTTGGCAAGAATGCCTAGCCCATAAGAATATGTAAAACTGTACATTTACTTCTGTTTTTGTGTGGATTTCATGGTTACTACAATCATTAATGTAAAAACCCCACAAACAAATCCATTTATTAAAGATGATTGGAACCTCTTCTTCAGTCTTTGAATTGAGGTGACAATGAAATTTGTTGAAAGCATGAAAATTCATTTGCATGAAATTAAATATATTCACAGAATGTGTTTCAGAACTAGCCCTAAAGAGTTTTAAGATAATAAATCTCAATGAAAGATATTCACTTTGTTTTCTTTTGAACACAGAGGAGAGTGAAGCTCTGCTAGGTGCCAAAACTGTCAAAACATGTGACAACAAGGTAAAGACTGAGGAAGAGGAGCAAGAGGGTGTGGAGGAGGAGACAGATCGAGAGATGAAAAAAGATATGTATCCTTGGACTTGCTTTTTATTGTCCCACACACTTTTTTTAATAAATTTTTGTTTTGACTTAATTCAAATTGATACTGCTAGTTCCTTAACAGCCAATGCCTTGAAAAGCTTCAAAGGTCAGATATTATCCTTGGTTCGGTAAAACAGTCTCCATTTAGAAAAGGTTTGGGTGATTATGTACTGAAACATGATTCATGCTGGACACAACATTTCCAGCAGAGTGACTCCCTGTCATAATAGGACAAAGTGGTGGAAAATATGGACAAGTGAGTTTGAGATACAAATGTAAAATATCAATATAAGTTTGCCAACAACTGTTGTTTGACTGGCTTTGCATGTGAAATAATATTCAAACTAGGGGTGAAACGATTCATCGATATATTGATAATTTTGCCATATCAATACAGGAGGTGAAGAATTGATACAAAACAATACTTTAATCTTCAGCAGTCATGAATAATTATTAGTCATTTGCCATTTTATTCTTTAAATTGAGAATTCATCAGAGAGAGCTGTTGTGGGTACAGATACTCCTTTCTGTCAGTAAAAAAGAAAAACTACTGACAACACCCACTCCCCTTCTACAAATTAACACAAGGTGACTAGCTTGGGTTGTTTGAAATCTACCCTCCCCCCACCCCCCTTGCTGAATCCATGCTAATTTTCTTATCCCATCAGCACATTCAGCCCAGTGATCTTCCCAGACATTTTTGATAGCATCAAGAAAAGCGCATTAGGGTTATAAAGTGTTTTAAAAAGCGCACGTTAACGTCATAAAAGTGAAACAAATTAATATCAATGAATTAAAAAAGAAGTGTATATATTTACATAGTATTCTTTATTTACTTAGGTTATAACAAGGCTTAATGTCTAATTTGGAACATACAATTTATTAATGGATGTACAACAAGAGACAAAACTACCTGAATCCTAATTAAGTGAATTGCCTAAGACAAATTCTTCTAGAGTCAAGACAGTGATGTGTTTTCAAATAATCATCACAGAATAAGATAATACATATTCCTTTCCATTAAGAATATATCAAAGTGTTTGCTATTGTTTAATTTCTTAACTGAATCAATGTCAGAGAGCTTAAATATTGTTCAAAAGTTTAAATTAAATTAAAAATGACTTTACTGAATAATTCGTCAGCATATTTATGAAACTATTTAAGTTTATATTTATGAAGGAATACTTTTTATTTATATCTTTTCAAAAGAGGTAAAACTGGAAGATAAAGATTGTTCTGTTTATTACTTGGATAGACAGAAGAGAGAAATGAGAAATTAATAGGGCAGCACCCACTTAAGTTAAGGGTTACTGACCAAACTATATTTCTCTTGCTCAGAGTAAACTATGTAAACATAATAAGAACTCGTTAATAAAATGCAGCTTTCATTCCTCGTTACACCTTAATAAGAATGACAACAATTGCAACTACAACTACTGGTTACTACTATTAAAAAAAATATATTATAACACTTTCACTCCCCAGTAGATCTGAACCAAAATTTAGCAATATGGAAAACTTACCATCCGATCCAGCAATTTCCACCTAAGGGTATAATGTCTTCCATTCATTGTTAAATCCTGTCCTTCGTTTCTTGATCTCTTTCTTTGTGGAAATCTTTCTGACACTATCGAAATCGGAATCACTGCCACTATTGGTGATGCCAATTTCTGCTTTTCGTAACCAGGCCAACATGGCGCTGGGTAATTTTACGTTTCTTTGAAGGTAGTGTTGTTCATTTTTCACAAGAATTTTTAATGTTTAATGTAATATGTGTAACTGCTTTGGCTGGTGGTGAAAATAAAAAAATAAAAAAAAATAAATATATATATATGTATATAACACTGCCAGTAGACTCCATCGTCGCTGGCCAATCACATGACTATTTCTGTGCAGACAAAACCCGCACAAAAGGTCGCTCAACGGCAGTCGCCCAAGGAGACATTCCAGACTTATTCCCCAACATTTAGGTACTTTATTGATAATTTAAAAGCCACTTTCTCTGTTGCTTCATATCTTGTCTATTTGGATCAAATTTTGAGGCCTACACTTCCAGTGTGTCATGGAGGGAAATTTACTACATTCCGTTCTGATTGGTGGTTATTATTTGTTCCAGTCCAGAGAATTGGTGAGGGGGCAGATTTCAGAAACAAGTGTCTGTGGTTGTGGCAGTTGTTTTGCATCTGCAGGAAGTACATTGTGAGGGATTCGGTTGTTAGTCATCTCCACTCCTGCGCCAGGACCTGCTCTAAATAAGATTTTCCTGCATCAGAAAATTGTAATGTTTCTTCTCTTTTTATAAAGAATTTGAATTTATAGAGGGCCATAAGGAGGATTAGTTCCATGCAACTAATTGTGTCACCCTCTTTAAATAAAGTCATTATTATTATTATTATTATTGAAAACACTATACAGTAGACTCAGTTTTTCTGACTCCTATTATCTGAATACCTGGTATTATCCTATTCGTCCAGTCCCGGTTACATTTGTTCTTTGTTGATATAATTTTTACATCTGTTATCTGAACATCGCTTATTCGAGCACACCCCCTTAATCAAGGTAATTTTGTTGTGTGAAATACTCCAATCCTATTCAAATTGCGACACATTATACATAGTGTGAATACTGTCATGAGCAGCATGTTTCATTTCTTGAATTGTAACACCTGTCAGTTCAAACTGTGAGTACTAGTCAATCAAAAAGCAGGTTATGTTTATTGTTGGTCTCTAATCCAATAAATATCAGTCATTTTATGTAAAGTCGGTTTGATTAAAGAAAGTCAGAAAATCATATAAACCCTTTAAAGCTACATTCCACTATACATGTATTCTTTAAAAAATCTATATGAAGTCACTTTACTTACCACATTGTATCTGAATCACCAAGCCATGGAAACTGGAAGAGGTACAAAGTGGAGGAGTGAGCTGAAATGTATAGAAACCAAATACAGTGCCATCCTTGAAGTAGAACGGGGTCTCAAAAGCAGAGCTGAGATCGCCAAGCAGTACAACGTTCCAGCGAACACAATATAAACATGGCTGAAAAACAAGGAAACAATTAAAAATGGCTGCATGAAATTCAGGCTGAAATGGAAGGCAATGAAATCTGGGGCCTTCAATGAGGTTGAAGAGGCAACTCTTAAGTGGTTTAAAACCGCTAGACCCCAGAACATCCCCATATCAGGGCCTATGCTTTTGATGAGAGCTGAACACTTCTCTCAAAAATTGTCTATTCCCGCATTTAATTGATCCCAAGGCTGGCATGACCAGTTACAGGAGAGACATGGCATCTCCTTCAAAAAAGTTTGCAGAGTAGAAAACTCCGACTGGTGGAACAGACGTGCATCACTCCTGGAAAGATACAATGCCGACAAAACCATGAACTTCTATGAGCTTCTACCTGACAAGACACTCTAATTCAAAGACACTGATTGACATGGTGGAAAGAAGAGCAAGGAAAGAATAACAACCCTTGTTTGTGCGAACATGTCTGGAAATGACAAATTACCACTACTGATCATAAGAAAGTCTCCGCAGCCTAGATCCCTTAAGAACATTAACTCACTTCCAACTGATTATCTTGCCCACAAAAAGTCATGGATGATGTCAGAGATTTTTGAGAACTGGGTTCAGAAACTTGACAACAAAATGATGCAACAGAGATGATCCATAGCGATAGTGGTAGACAGTTGTCCGACTCATCTGAAAATCAAGGGTCTGAAAGTGATCAAGTTGGTTTTCCTTCCACTAAACACTACCAGTAAGACACAACTGATGGACCAGGGTATCATACAGAGTCTGAAGAGCCAATACAGGAAACAGGTTATTTTGCTGTACCTGAAAGCCCTGGAGAAAAAACAGGAACTGTCTCTTACATTACTGGATGCGCTGAGTCTTCTTCAGCTGGCATGCTCAAAAGTGACAGCAACCACTATAGCAAACTGTTACAGGCATGCGGGGTTTGCACATTATCAGACAGCAAAGTTAATGAGAGCGAGGCCCAAGAGGATCTGGATAATGACATACCACTTTCCTATCTTGCACTTCTCGGGGTGGATGGACACATAATGGACCATTTCTTACGATTCATGAACACTTACCAATCTCAATGGAGCTCATGGACAACTGTATCGTGCATGAAATCAAACCAAAAAAGGTAAATTCCGACAACCACAACAGTGAATCAGATGGAGATTGCAACAATGTTACCAAGAACCAGACCAAAGCGGCCACGATTGAGAAAGCTTTAGACACATGTGACATTCTCTGCTCATACTTGGGATCGTGGGAAAACACCAGTGAGCTTGTAACAGGAATTAGCCAAATTAGTGATTATGCGATGAAAGACGATTTAAATACAAACTTTGCAAAACAAACTGTGCTTACAAGTTTCTTAAGCGTGTTGTTTAAAAATGAGAAAAACGGTTGATGAGAAGTGAATATCACTTGAAAAACAAACTAAATTATCCAGTGATCCATTGACTCATCAGATATAAAATTTGTTCGATGTTGATCATTTTCATGCATGTTGAAACGATGATGAAAACAATAATTTTGCCTTTGTTGTATGCCATGCAGATTATTATAATGATGACAATGATAATTTTCACTATTGTTTTTGTCTTTGTTTTATGCTGTGTCAATGAAATGGCTTCCTAGATATGTAATAAAGAAACAGAATACAAGAATAACTGAAATGGCACTTTGTTTTATTTCTGTGGATTGATATACACTTGGACCTTCAATATACTCTGTTATTTGAACCCTGGTATTATGTGAAGTTAGTCCCCCAACCAACTTTGGATAACCGAGAGATTACTGTAGTTTGTTTTCCATTCTTTCTCTTTAGTGCCTCTTTAGGGCCTTTAACCTACTTTAGAGGGACATAACTTGTATTATCTCTCTAGTAAGAAAGTGTAGTTTAGTATAAATGATCATGCCAGTGTAAGCATGCATGCAGGTTTGATGGTTGGTATATGTGTAAAGTTATACAGCTCCATCGAGACTTTTTCAAGATAGAAACTTGTTACAAATAATTTAAGATATGGCATGGAGTAGTCTTAACTTCTCTACATCAATCAAAGAGTTTCTGTTCACCCAAAGTAGTTTGGTATGAGAAATAAAGATGGTGGATTGAAAATGAGAATGGATAAGCGAGCCAAAGCAGATTTTGTGGCCTTTCTTGCATACAGTATCAAAGTCATACATAAAGACTTTTATATATTCCTATATTTTTCAAATTTTGTTTATTTACCCCACCTGTAAGCAATGAGGTATTGTCCTCGTGCTTTTCAAGGACTGTGTCAAGACTGTGATCTTGTTATGTGTATAAAATATGGTGCAACTCCAACAGAAACTGTTTCTGGTTGAAACTTTGAATAATGGGATATTACTATTGGTGAATTCGTGGGATATTTCTTATGGTGAAATAATGAAATATTGCTGTTGGTAAAATAATGGGATATTGCTATTGGTAAAATAATGAGATATTGCTATTGGTAAAATAATGATATATTGCTATTGGTAAAATAATGAGATATTGCTATTAGTGAAATAATGGGATATAACTATTGGTGAAATAATGGGATATTACTATTTATGAAATAATGGGATATTACTGTTCATGAAATAATGGGATATTACTGTTCATGAAATAATGGGATATTACTATTGGTGAAATAATCGGATATTATTATTTTGGAAATAATGAGATATTGCTATTGGTGAAATAATGGGATATAACTATTGGTGCAGTAATGGGATATAACTATTGGTGAAATAATGGGATATTATTATTGGTGGAATATAAATATGTGCTGCATTCTTAAAATTGTTATCCAGTTCCTTAGGATTGGGGCTAAGGAGTGGACTCATAGGATGCAGAAAAGGAAGTTCTTCTCATTTGTGAAGCATAACTGAGACATAGGTATCACTTGTTAGAAAGTTGTTGTTGCTCCTGTCAGCATCAACACTCAGGCTTGCATTGAACTCCATATTCTCTACAACTATTGATGATTGTTATATTCATACATTCATCATAAAAGAACTATTCGCTTATAGGAAAATTATGCCACAGCAACATGAAGATTTTGCATTTAGCTCATTTCTGGACTTTGTTGCATGTAGAGTTCTAAAATCAGTCAGTGCATCCAATAAAGTAGATCATGTCACATACTTCTATCACTCTAGTTACTAGTCTTGTAGTCATATTTACAGGGAAGATATTTACTGTGATGCCATAGCAAGTGGAGCAGAGCATAAATCATTTTGATTTGCTTTTCTCTATTCATCCATCCATCTATACATCCAGGACTGCAAATTTTGCAGAATCAGTGCAATAAAAGGAGGCCCACAGTTTTTGACCTTAACACCTTCAGATCTACCACTCCTGAGAAGCCCACCAAAATGTCTGCAGCTACAGTTGTGTCCAGGACACCCAAATTAGAGGACTTTGGGATTAGCAGGTTTACCATGCAGGCCTTGAACAAACTCTCCAAACAGCCATCAAAGGATGCCTCGTAAGTTTGTAATGAAACCATGTTGCAAAGACCTTTTTTCTTGCTTGTCAAAATCTATCCATCATCGTCATTAGTCCATAATAGTAATTATTAAATACAACATCTCTGTAATTTCTGTTTCTGTATCAAGCCACAGATGCGGAAGAGGCATATAGTATTACCTATGTTTGTACATGTGTCCATCATGCCTTGCTTAAAAATTTTGCATTTTAGGTAATTTCTAGGTATTGTTAGCCACATAGTTATGCATCTTCTAGCATGGAATTGTTTGGTGAATACAACACCAATCTACCAAAATAAGGTCACTATGAAAAGGGCATTTTGTGTTTCATGAAAAAATTGTCAAGCTCCATTTTTGTAAACAACAATAATTCAATTTATTGTCATATATTTGTTTTCATTAAAGGGTTAGGAGTCAGATTCTCATTATAATTCATAGATATTTGATGATGAATACTAATTTGTGATCAACCTTTTTATTTCTGTGCTCTTTCACACAGCCTGTGTTATACTTTTTGGCCAGATTGCAAAGCAATTCCGACTTTTGCATTGATGATGTCTGTCCAGAAGTCCATTTGTCTGTCTGTCTGGCATCAACACTGAAGTTAGGGTTTGCATGTAGGTTATTTTCTTAGACACAATTGCTTGTAGATTCACATAACTTGGTATATAGATGTTTCATGAGGAGTTCAACAGCCATCAGTGAAAACTAGGTCACTGTGCCATATGTTTCATGGTTGGGTGATGTGCGGTAAGCATATTAGGTTGTTTCTTCAAACAGTGTTGCTTGTAGAGTCACATAAGTTGTTATGTAAATGTTTCATGAAAAGTATTACATCCTCTGGTCAAAACTAGGTCATTGACCAAAATTTCACTCTCCAGTGACCTGCATGAACCTTTGCATTTAGTTCAGTTTTTTAACAGTGTCTTGGGCATTATCACATGCAGAGCAGTGTAGCAGGGAGCATAAATACTTCATACACCATTTAGGCACAACAAACTTTGCAATCCAACCATGTCATCATTGATGATTTTCTTGTTAACTACAAGACTTTATTTACAGCTGAATTTGGTATGCAAAATGGTGCAGAGATGTTGTCAGGCCACAGGAATTCAAAACTCATACAGAAATTAGTGAGGGTCATGTTAATGTGGACTCTAGTGGAGGACAGATCCCACAAGATTCTTACTAATTCTGCATTTGATTTTCCACAGCATACAAAAATTCCTGGTAGTCTTTATACACAGGCGGTTGCTGTAACAGGTGTTTTCTAATAAGAAGAATACCTTTATATGGTGGGGCTGTTTTTAAAAGAAAATAGTTTTGCTACCATGCATATCATACTCAGATATTTTTCCTATTTTATACAAAATAATACCTAAAAGAACAACTTACTGTGATTGATTTTTTTCCTCTTTACATTTGATATTTCTCTTACAAAACTCAAAAACAAAAACAAAACACTGAACAGTACTTGTATATCAATAAAGTGAAGTGCCCTTATTTTGCTTAATTTTTTCAAGACAAATTATTTGTACATTTCAGCAGTGGAGGTTTAACCAGAAATTATATCTTGCATAGATCAACTGCCAGTGCATTACTAGCTTCTTATTAGTTCCTATGGTAACAGCCAGTGGGGTGTGGGGGGGCATTCAGTACCGGGTGGGGGGCATTCAATACCGTCAAGAGCGAAATTTGATTATAGTGTTTGTAATTTAGCACACCCATGTGTGTGTGCAATATTTTGTTGTACTGTAAAGTAATATTAATATTTATACCACAAAATTACTGTGACAATTATGATATGATTAAGGAATTCCACAGAGAATTAATATAATATAGTTATCAAAACACAACACTACTTTATGTTAAAAACCACCTCCAAAATTGTTGCCTTTTTTCTGCACTTAAACCAATGTGTGAATAATAAAATGTTATAATGATAAGATGAAACATGAATAGTTTATATGTTCATTTTAATTTTGTTTTAAAAAATTGAAAATGATGAAAACTATGGATGAAAGATTTAAAAGGACATTTCCATTTCTGTTGTATCCAAAATAAATACTGCTCCCCACTTTAACTTGAATCGTCGAGAGACTACCCCATCAGTGAACAAATCCTAGTTTCATTAATAGCGAAATAGACAAAACAATAATATCAGAAGAAATACTGTCAATTTTCAATAGTCTGTCATTATTCTAAGCAATAGTAATTGCAAATCTAGAAATATACAGATTGATTTTCCTTGTAATAAGTTTCCTTCTTTATCAGACATACAGTCAGCTGCTTTGCTCCGAAAAATGAGCACAGGAAAGTGATGTGTAAAGACATTCTCTGACCACACCATTGATGTTATTATAAATTATCCCGGGTACAAGACTTTATTTCTTTGCAAATGGCAACTCAGTGGTCATATCTTGAAAGTGGGTGAAATCAGTAGCTGAGAGAAATTAGGGCAATTAAGTTTATTGGAAAAAGTGTTTCAAATTTCTAAAATGTCAGTTTTGAAAAATACCAGAAGTTAAATGTTTAAAACAATTTAAATGATTCCTCCTTGATAATTTTGCTGTGTTTGAATTTGTACTGATTTTACTGTATACATCCATGAATATGTTTGCTAATTTATATTTCAGTGCTATGGCAAGCCTGTTTGAGAAACCCAGACTCCCATCTGTTCCATCAATATTTGAGCACAATGGAATCCTAGTCACTCCAAGCCTTGGACCAGGATTCTTTGCTGACAAAGCAGACCGTCATGAAGGTCATCTTCTCAGCTGGTTTCTGTAGAGCTTACTACCTCCATGCTAACTCTTGGCCTACACAGAACAAATTACTGTGCAGAACCATTTTCATTTGATTTTGTAGCTGCATTTATTTATAAGGTGAGGTGTATTAATTGCAGCCAATAAAATTACTTGACAGATAGAGCTTTCAGATACATTCATTAAGTTACTTGTCTGTTTCATTGCTGGATATATTATGTTATTCTGATTGGTCAAAAGTAAACCATTTTGACTTGCTTGGTAGTATGTACAGGTATTGGCTCTGTGTATTCCAAGGGTGCGTATGGATGTGGTACGCTCCTTAGAAAACTTAACTAGCAATGATGGGAGGTAATATCAGCACGCAAAATTAATTAGTGCATATGTACAATCCAGCATTATTAATTTGTCTGGGTGTTGCATTAATATATTCCATAATTCATGTAATTTTTCATAACCTTTAATTTTTGATATACAGTTCATCCATAACGATCATAATTATTTTGTGTAAAAGACTAAAAATTTTCATACCACTGAAGTCCTAAATTGGAAGATTGGCATGTTTAAAAATTAAAGTATATACGTCCATTTTGTACAGAAACAGCAAAAATAAAGTAGATGTTTACTGAAAATCATTTCTGTACTTCACTTATTTGTTGACTGACATTTTTTATTTTATTTTAAGAATTTCTTTTTGAAGATCAGTGTGTAAAAAACAGTACTAGTTTTTTTCAATAGAATGTACATTAAAATGAAATTACTACATGTCTTTGATCTTTTTCTAATATCATAAACATGTCAGTGTCTTTTTTTTCACAACAACCAGATTATTCATTACACACGAGCTTTGAGTAATAGAAATCAAATACCCTTGTATTAAAGTGAAACAATCAGGACTTAATGGACTAGTTTGTTCTGATTGGTGATTTTAGAGTATAAATATATGAAGCTTATGTGAATTCATCATGAAAACATTTTGCATCTCAAGCTTTAAATACCATATATGTTCTTAAAATTAAATCATTTCTCTATACAGAGTTCCCATTTATTCCCATCATTTTTCCCAGGGCTAACTCATAAGGCATTTAGCATGGTTTACTAATCCAACTGTTTATTCTGAATTAGTTTTTAGGGCATACACAACTTGGTATATATTTTCAATCTTTGTTTCATTTAACAGTGTGCATCTATGTTGATGTATATGCTATGGTGTAATGCCAGGTGCTACTCTTGTGAGTTTCATAACCAGTGACAAATCTTTGAATACAAAGTAACAACTATGCTTGGCATGATTAGAGATGAGACTCAATGCTGCCTAACTACAGGAAGTGTACATGCACATAACGATATAAGTTGTTTTTCTTGGGTTGGAATGTAGATGTCATTTCACTTGCAGAGAAAACAACGCATCCTGCTAAATGTTGAGGTGGCTAATTTTGCTGTGTACATGATCCTTTTGGGGATTTAAAGTGAATAGATTACATATAGATATAAATATTGTGATTATTTAAATCTGAAAAATGTATCTTTGAAACTGAAAGAATATGATATGTATTTTTTAAAAATCATTTCTATTTACTGTTTTATAACTGTTTTCTTTTTGACAATAGCTTCAGCTAAACATTGACATTTAAAGTAAGGTACATTGAGCAAAATGATATGAAGAAGGGCTGAAATCTCTCTCTGTGTCTCTTTCAAGAACAAGCAAATTACATTCACTCAATTGGATTTAAGTCCTATTTGGGCATACATTATTTGGATCAGGAGGTGTAAGAATAATGGTATAATGATGGGATACCTATGTCTGTGTCATAACTAGCCATTTTCAAACTTTTCTAAAGCAGTGCACACAGAAGAAGAAAAGTTTCACTTCATACACACATATATATTAAGCAAATTCAAACAACTAGTGTATGATGCTTTAATACAATTATGCCAGATGCACATGAACTTTATATTGATGATTATGTATATGTTTTGGAGTCCTATTTTTTTTTGCAGATGATCACTTCACAAAAATAATAATTAATGTATTTACACATTAATTTTGGTACTTTTATTTAAAAAAATTTGTGTACGAAAAATTAAATGAAATATGGTAGTAATGGGTTTTTTAAGCTCATCCGGTCTATGGGATGGTATGTTGTCCATCATCTATCTGTCCATTAGCACAAGTTTGTTATCGCTACTCCTCCTAAACTACTTGGAGGAATGCCTTGAAACTTTACACGCACATTCATCCCATGGTCTAGTTGGTCCTAAATGAAAATGGTGCTACTCAGACATCCAGTATGGCCACCTCAGTGGCTATTTTGAAATTCTTGTTATTGCTACTCCTCCTGAATGGATGGATGGTCATATCAACATGGGGTTTTTGACTAAAAGACTTATGATGTCTAGTTGGTTCTAAATAAAAATGGTGCCAGTCTGATATCCAACATGGCCACCATGGTAGCCATCTTGAACATCTTATCATTATTCCTCCTGAATGGATGGTCTTATCAACATGGAGTTTTCGCCAGAAGGCTTCTTATAATGTCCAGTTGGTCTTAAATGAAAATGGTGCCAGTATGACATCCATAATGGTTGCCACAGCAGCCATCTTGAAAATTTTGTTATTGCTACTCCTCCGTAATGGAAAGTCAAATCTTGAAAATATTGTTATCTCCACTCCTCTCCAAATGTATGGCTATATCAACATGGGGTTTTCACTAGTAGACTCCTTATGATACCTAGTTGGGCCGAAATGAAATGGTGCCATTCATACATCCAATATGGCTGCCACGACGACTATCTTAAAAATCTTGTTCTCACTTCTCCTGAATGGATGATCATTAAGACATGGGGTTTTCACCAAAAGATTTCTAATGATGTCGTCTTTGACCTAAATGAATATGGTGCCAAGCTGACATCCAATATGTGTACCACAGCAGCTAATTTTAAAATCTTGTTATTGTTGAAAAATATTGGAGATGGTTTCAACACTTGACAGTTAAAAGGAAAAAATGGTCTTATCTTGAATTCCTAGAAATTCATTTCGCCCAGTAGAGCATGTTTCTTCTAGAGACTCCTGTTGCAGTCTTGTATTTGAGGATTTGAAGAAGTGAATGGGGATTTTACTGTCACAAATTTAGTTTTGAAAGCAACAGGTCAACAGAGCTGGTAAAATAGATAAACTACCTTTAATGTCTTCAGATTCTTTAAATACAAGTGTATTACCCCATTGTAACAAATTTATTTTCAACAAAAAAAAAACAGTAAAAATATAATTATTTGTGGCATTATGTTTACAAGGTGAATAATGATATAACAGGTATCATAGTTTCCAACAGTATGCAGATTTTACTGCTGCAAATTTTGAAGCTTATTACATTCACAGATGTGTTGAAATCAACATTGAACCCTTTATCACAATTGACAGTTATTTTAGTTTTTCTCGCTTTATGATTAGAAATTTTTAGCAATAATCTTCTTTTATTTTTACAACACAATGAAGCAGAAAAATATAAGCAAGCTTTGATACATTTAACGTCTTCATAAACTGAAAATAAATGAAAGTTAACTTAGTGATTTAACATATGAATAACAAATAACTGTCATGTAACTATCACTCTTCTTCAAATACAAGCATAATACATTAGGAGAACATCCAATACCTCCCAAATCCCACCCTTCCAATCGAAAAAAGACATGAACCACATCTTTTGTTTTGTTTTAGCAATAAAAGTGCTAAAGTCAGACACTAGATGAACTGGTCCCAAATCTTGTCAGTTACTACTTCCAGTCAATCACATGCCTTGCAAATACATTCCATTTGGCGCCTTTTTATCAGTTGGAGCAATTCTTTGGCATTTTTAGCTGTACTTGTCACAGACCAGAGTGTATGCAATGGCCTGTGGTCTTGTCATCTGTCTATTAAAATTTGTTATCTCTACTACTCCTAAACTACTGGGAGGATTTCTATGAAATTTTACACACACATTCATAAAAATGTCTTGTTCATCCTAATTGAATGTAGTGACCCTCAGACATCCAATATGGCTGCCACATTGGTTATTGTGAAAATCTTCTTGTTACTCTTACTGAACAGATGGTTATATTGACATGGGGTTTTCACTAAAGACTTCTTTTGATGTCTGTTTTTATCCTAAATGAAAATGGTGCCTATCTAACATCAAGTATGGCCACCATGGTAGTCATCTTGAAAATTGTATCATTACTCCCTTTGAATGGATGGGGGGCCCCGGGGGGCTGAGTAGTTTAAAGTGCTTGCCTTTACAGATCACTAACATCTAACCTCTGTCCACGTGGTTCAAGTCTCAGCTCGGCTAGTGTCGGTATGTGAGGAAGCTTGTCAGTAGCTTCCCATGGTTCGGTGGTTCTTCCTAGGTTCTTCCTCCACCAAATATACTGGCCACCATGTATCATGTGCTTAAAAATGCTGTTAAACCCACAAAATTAAACCAAACCTGAATGGATTTTTATATTGACATGGGGTTTTCACTAAAAAATACATCTTATGATGTCTGCTTGGTCTAAAATGAAAATGGTACCCCTCCATACCTGCCATAACACAATGTGTCACGCGAAAAACATGCGTTTTGACTCTCAAAACCCCCAACACGGCTGTGTTTAGAAAAACACAATTTTCAATAATATTTAAAAAAAAGGAAGAAAATCAACAGAGACATTTTTTGACCACCACTATACATGTATGAAGCATTTAGTCTGTATAAACAGTAAACAGTCCTGCTTAGAGCCCATGTAAACTATCCTCAGGGGAGTTTATGTAGCTGAATATCATGGAGTCAATTAATAGTTAAGGTGGTCAGAGATAAGCAACCACCATTTCACAGATTATTTAATTGGCTGAGAATACCCAGGATGATGCCATGTCAAGTCCTTTGAACACTGCTGTGGGAGAACCCATTAGGCTAATCTGCATAGGTAAAGTACATTCAGTGGAACAACCTCATTTATTTGAGTTAGGTACAATGATAGAGATGCATGTTGAAGAACAAAAGTTATTACACATCACATGGCCTTAAATGAGAATGTTTAAGCCATAATTATTAAAGATTACTAGCAAGTTTTTGATCAGCAGCAATGTTTTCTTGAAGTCGGATTTTACTCCATATATAAAACGCAAAACATGATTATTTCGGTAGTCGGAAGAGTATACAAGTGTGGTTCATTTTTTAAGGCAAAATGATGAAATGCAGCTGTAATTTAGGAAAAGATGAGCCATCTACAAAATGAGCAAAACTAAATTTCAGAACTCCTTCACAGAGTTTGACTTTGTGAAGTGCATCAGCAAGGGGGAGCAACATTTCATTTTTGCACACACTGCAAACACCATATTAACATTAGTCGTTCTGGAGTGTACAACATCCATCGACATAGCAACACCATCTAGCATGTTTGGCACTCTCTAACAGCAAAGCAGATTCAGAAAGATCATAGTTTTTGCTGAGAAAAATTCAACAAGATCTTTAGGGAAGTTTGAACAACAGTACCAACCAGTCTCAAATGAGTGCCAAGATGAACACAAATGACGCTATATTACCTTCAAACATCCCCCCCACACTGAACTATTGAGAGAAGTGAAGACTGCATCTAATTGAAAATCTTTGTATTACTACTCCTTCAAACAGATGATTGTATTGACATGTGGTTTTCACTAGAAGACATCTTATGATGTCTATTTGATCATAAATGAAAATGGTGCTAATCAGAGCTCGAATTTCATGTCCATTGGTGGCCAGCTTTAAAATCTAGTTGCAGCTAGTTCTCGTGAATTGATAGTTGTAGCGACATTGGATTTTCACTGAAAGACTTCTTATGACATGTAGGTGGTCCTAATGAAAATGCTGCCAGTCAAACCTCAAATATGGCCACCATGGAAGCCAACTTGAAAATCTTATCATAGCTACTTCTCCTGAACAGATGGTCATATAGACATGGGGTTTTCTTTAAAAGAGTTCTTATGATAACTTGTTCTTCCTAAATAAAAATGGTGATTATCAATGATGGCAATCTTATAAATCTTGTTATCACATAAAGGGATGGTTATATTGACATGGAATTTTCAGTTAAACACTTCTCATAAAGGGATGGTTATATTGACATGGAATTTTCAGTTAAACACTTCTCATAAAGGGATGGTTATATTGACATGGAATTTTCAGTTAAACACTTCTCATAAAGGGATGGTTATATTGACATGGAATTTTCAGTTAAACACTTCTCATAAAGGGATGGTTATATTGACATGGAATTTTCAGTTAAACACTTCTCATAATATGTAGTTGATCCTAAATGAATAGGATGCCAATGTGACTTCCTAAAATTGAAAAAAAAATATTTGAACAGATACTTCTGAATAGGTGGCCTTACCAACATTTATAAAAAGAAAGCAAGCGTGTTATTATATTGAAAATGATGCTGATCTAACCCCTAAAATGACTGCCTTGATGGCCATCGTAAAAATCTTTATATGGCTATTTCTCATGAATGGATGGTCTTTCAACATGGAGTTTTCACTAAAACACTGTAGCAATATGTAACTTGTTCTGAAAGGAAATAGTGATACATCTGACCTCCAACATGGCACCATTGTGACCATCTTGAATATATTGTTATTACTATTCCTATGGTGTGAATGGTGGCATTGACATGACTCCGAATGAAAATGGTGCATATCTGACAACCAACATGTCTGCACATTTTTGAGGAGTTTTGAAAACCAAACCTAATTGACCTTGAAATCAAGTCAGAGATGATTGCTTGCATTTTTGTACTTCATTGAGCTTATATACACAGAGTCTTGTACATATAGAAGAGAATTTTGACCATACTTTGTATTTAGTTGCATTTCAGTGAATAAGCTGATAGTCAGCCTATGACATTGATTTGAAGGTCAGAGATCTTGACTCATGATTTTAATGTACTACTTTGTAAGCTGGATAACACAAAGAAGTATGAATGGATTTTTTCAAACCTAGATTGTGGATATATTAGAAGAATACCTTGAATGATGCCACTGAAAAAACTTTTTTCCAAAAGATATTAATTATAGATTTCACTTAGCATGTGTGTATATCTTGACACAGACAATCAGCGATTTTCTATCCATATCAGGTTCAAGGTCAAAGGCCATGACAAAAAATGTTATATTGCACTAAAGGTATCTTGTGAACATGCTAACTCAGACATATAAGAAAATATTTTTGTCACCAAATTTGGTATGTTGGAATTGCTGAATAATATCGTAGATGGTTTCAATACTCAACAATTAAAACGAATAAAAAAGACAGAAGAAATGGACTTATCTTGGATTCATGGAAAAAAAATTCAGCTAGTAGAGTGTCTGTCCCTTTGAGGGACTCTTATCTCAACACAGGGAAGTATACTCCATCTGTAATCTGACTAAATCTCACTCTATCTTCATAGTAGATAACTATTTTGTGCTTCATTTGTCTAACTTTGTCATATGATAAGCTACCATAATTTTTGCTTTTAAGTCTGTATTTTTACCTAGAGATAAAAGGGTGCAGCAAATGTGCCAGATGTGGCCAATCTGTACTTTATTGCCACAACCCGAAATGTGGTTTCTATGTCTGGGGCAAATATTTACAACGGTTGTGAAAATTCTGTTCTGATAATTTAACCAAGACAAAAACATCTCTAAGAATCATTTACTTTGGATCAGATAGAGTGATGTGAATTCATTTACTTTGAATCAGAACCTATGGTAAGCAGTATGGGAAATTGCTGGTACTCTTTGGTTGCACTTTATTTTATGCCCCAGGCTGCATGAAGACATCTACACACATGTTTATAATAACTGCATGGGTCATGTGCATTCTTAGAGATTGTGACCACTATGTTTCTGCTTTTTGTTGAGATGCCAAACTGAAATTATTTTTTAAATATTGTCTGTGAAACTTGATTCTCTGATGATACTGTCTTAACAAGGTGACAGTTTAATCAAATACAGCCTCACACATTTTCTCTCTTCATCTAATTTTTTTGTTACAACAGGTTACAAATGGCAGCACCTTGTGGATATCAATTTTTATGGTTTAGCAAAAAATTACATTTTCATTACTACTTAAAATTTGTGGAAGAGGAAGGTGGTTCTATTGTTTTTGCAGATGAATCATTGTTCATTGGGACTTCAAAATTCATGATTTGTAGCAACACAAAATCCATGAAAATTGGCACTCCATAAATAAAAAGGTATTATCATAGGTATTTTTCAGTTGTTAAATGACTTTATGATATCAATATAAAGAATTTTTCAGCATTTCTCCTATTTTGACTGCAGTAACAAACTTTTGTTTTGCAATGTGACATATGAATCCTTGCACTGATTCTGTGTCCAACCCCAAGGCAATCATTTTTGCAATTACAACCAAGTGTTCTACAGAACTTGTATCTAATAAGTTAAAAGTTAACCTTGTATCTTGTAGACTTGGCAAGTCCAGTGTTCAAGTTGCCATATCAGCCACAGTACCAATCCACAAAACAACGATTGGACTTTCACGAGGATTCTACTTCCACCGAAGAAATTCCATCTAGCAATGCAACTGATCACCTGGCCAGCCCAACTCCTCCAATCTTCCACACACCAGGAGTTAAACAGATCTATTGTGCACAAAGACCACCAACATTTGAATCTCCTGTGCTGAAACCAAATCAAATAACGAGTCCTATTCCTCCAACTTTCATGACACCAGGAATGAAACAGATCCAAGCTGATTTGAAGAAAAACGACATTACAAAGAAATCAGAGAAACCTCCTATATCAAAATTGTTCATAGATGAAGAACCAGCACCTCCAGAATTGACATTCAGTCTTGAGGTAATAATAATAACAATAATAATAATAATAATAATAATATTTTTTTTACTGGCAAGAAACAGTCTGCTTCAAGAATTACAGCAAGAAATTGAAGGAAAAAAATGTCTTGCCAAAAGAATTGGGTGGTAGGCCAAAATTCATATCAATATCCACTCCAGATATTATGACTTCATAATTACAAAACAAAGGTTTTTTAAAAACATGTAGTATGTTGTGTGACAATTGCTTTAGCTGACAGTATTATACATGCATTTTGCAAACTTTCGATCTATTTACTTCAGACCCAAAACCAGTGAAACAAAAAAATGCACAGCTAATAAAGAATGAATGCAAATGGAATGCAGAATGAATGAGAGCAGTGCAGAATGAATGTAGACAAAATGATAAATGCATTTTGAACATAATAGAGAGCGCAAATGTAGAATTTAGAGCGATGAATGATAAATGAAAACAGTTTTTAGGAGTAATCAGTAGAACAAACAACATAGACCCTGATCAGGGTCTATGTTGTTTGCAGTTGGACATGACTTATAAGTGAGTATATATGGTACCACTCGAGTAATAATGAAGTCACAGTACATATGGGTCTTTGGACACTGAAGCAAGGTGCTTCCAAAACCTAATATTGAAGTGCTGAAGTTGTTGTTCATTTGAGATAATAGCTCATTTCATTGTTTTCTCTCTGCATCTTAGGCTCTCAACCAGCTCACTAGCTCATTCAGGGCCCAGCCGAAGCTCCCAGAATCCCTAGCAGACAAGTATGGGCACACAGTACAGACAACTGTCACTCCCCCCTTGCCAGAGCTTCTTTCTGACAGCCACAGAAAAATGGGTCATGAAACAAACAATGGCACAAGTGAACAAAAGCCGATTAAGAAGACTTTCCAATATGGATACATGCCAGAACCACCAAAACTCTTGGGAACTTATGACGTTTTGTTCAAAGAAAATAAACCGCCCAGTAAGATGTGACGACTCTTATTTTCTGCATTTCAGATTGTAAATTTATCATGTTCTTTTTTTTTCTTGTATAGTGTAATATATCGGCTTTCCTTGTTCTGTTTAGAATTAGTTTAGGGATATCAAATTGTTAACATAGTTGTGTATATCACTAGTACATTTCCATATTTGTAAAACATGAAAAAAAGTATAACACAGGCAATAATGGTTTCATTTGACTCTTAAGTCCTTAGGTTTGGTTTGGTATTTTACAGTACCTCAACACTTTTAAGGTTATATTGTGCTGAGGCAAGTAGAGTAATGTATCTTGCCCAAAGGCACCATGGAAGCCAATCCAGGCTGATCATTATAGAATAAAGCATGGTCCCCACCTAAGAGACTAATTACACATGTAGGTCTGAGAAAGTAAAGAATTAATACATAAAATGAAATTAATATTGGAGTAGTATCTTGACAATAAATTTTAGAAACAACTAAGACTCTTTAGTTGCTGAGTTGTTGATAAAGAGTATGTGTTTGAGAGAGAGAGAGAAAACTTATGGATTTTAATATTATCTAAAATGAAGACATATTTTGTTTTTAGAACCAGCGGTTGATTTTCAATTTGTTCAGCATTGTTTCATTATTTCTCTAACCACTGTACATAATCATATCTTATCCAAGTTCATTGGTAGGTATGAGCTGTTGAAAGTTAATAATCTCTTTTGTATCTCCTTTAGAGTTGTATTTCTTAAATGATACATTGCAGTCTCAGAAGCTTCATCAAGTTCAAGCACCAGAGATCGCTTTAACGGCTTTTTTAAGGTCAGAATGTCTAAAACAGCTTCCTTACAAACTTTTGGACTTTATCTATGGTCCCTTGGTTTGATAATCAGTAGGACTCACTCTTTATGTCTCAAACTGCCTTGATGTCTGACTTAGTTTAGTTGTGGTCTTCATGTCACCTATGTCCATTTCTCACATATGAAGCTGTGTTAACGAAGCAAGTTATTTAGTGTCTTGAAAAATAAGTTATTGTGTTAGCTTTATGTAATGAACATGTAATTGACAGTTGGAAGTTTTAAATAAGACTGGAGCTGCTGTGGCTCAGTGGTTAGCATGCCTGACTTGCGACCGAAAGGATGTAGGTTCTGATCCTACTATTGGATCAGCCTGGGTCACCTGGTGTGTCCCTGGTCAAGGCATATTACTCCAGTTGCCACAGCACTTAAGAACCTTAATGTGTTGATGTGCTGTACAACACAACACCAAACTGAAACCATTTGAGTTAAGCACTCTTATTAAGTCTGGATCTACTTGTAAGATTGTTAACAAGTTCTTATTCAACCTACAAATGAAATTAAACAGTTACTTTGCATTAAAGTTAAATATGTATCTATGTGCATCTGTTTCTCAACCTATCTGAATTTTTTGATTGTCAATAAAAGTCATATTCAAATATTTATCACTGTATAGTATCTACAGCATTAAATATTGATAAAAGCTTGACCCTTTATTGCACAGTGATGCCTTTTGATGCCAGGCCCTTTACTGTGCAGTAACATCCTTCAACGCCAAGCCCTTTACTGTCCAGTAACACCCTTCAGTGCCAGGCCTGTTACTTGACAATGACTCCTTTCAATGACTTTCATGACAAACCTGATTAGGATACCCAATACTGCTCCAGATAAAGTTTTACATGCATAACTATCACTTATACAGCTGACAGAATCAATCTGGAAAGTAAATATAAAGTAAATTCTTAGTTTAATCACAGGATTAAAACAACTGTGCAGTTCAGTGTACACTCATGATTGGACATAACAGCATGTCAGTCATTTGTAAACATGTGCTCAGTATTCCGTGGTAGCAATGTGAAGTCATTTGAACATTTTAATATTACAGTTGAAAGAGTCTTGATAATATAGATGAGATTGTGCCATTCTTTCAATCAGTCGTGTTAATTGTTATTAAGGTTTCACCCAAGTAGAGGTAGATGGGAGCAAACATTGAACTTTGTAACAAGGCTATGCACTAAATATATCATCCAACCTCCTAACTTCATTCACGTCCTTGAATCATGTGCCATGTTTCTTGCGACCTAATGTTCTTGCTTCAAGATAATGATGTCATCAACTGAGTCACCAGCATTCTTCAAGAGTGACAGCAAGTATTTAACAAGTAAAATTAGACAAAATGAGATTTAAACAGGTAATTTCATGTAAATTTAAAAAATCAGGATGAAAATCTATATTTTGACTAATACCTTGTTTGTGTCAGACATTTTGGCTTTGAATTGTGTATTATATGCTAAAGATAGGTCCGCTGATCACATGCTGGCTTTGTTTACATTTCTTGAACAGGAAAACCCACTTTGGGAATTTATACAATGGCAAAGCCAATGTAAATATTTGGTTTTAGTCATGTTGGGTTCTTATACAACGTAAGAAAAATGTACACTGGAAATATATATTCACTAGGGACTTTTTCGTTTCAGTATTATTTCATTGGAAAGAGAAATATTTTAAATAAATTTTATTTCAAAAACACGGAGACAATATAGACTAATAATATCCATACCTTGGCCTAACTGGCACATTCCGGTCATATGCCACGTGACGTTTTAGTCAGTGGCATGAACCATATACGCACTTCGAGAAGTAAGTAAACTTACACACACTTGGAAAAACGATAATTCAGAACTAATGTACATGAATGCCACAAGTTTTTTAACAATGTGTAAAGGAAGTAGATATAGTCGAACACTTTCTATGGTTATTTGAATAAATTCTCACAATATTATAACGAATGCATTTATATTAACGTAAAGGGCACGAACTATTGCAGATTGTGGATACTGTACTGACATGTGGTAATAGTTTAAATTAATATCCACCACTTCAGCAATAAGGTATGACAAAGAACAACTGATTTCTCAAATATATGAATGTTAGATATTTGAAAATACCCAGCAGTTGAACAACATATGGTTTGGTTTGGTTTGGTTTTATGGGTTTAACGCCATTTTTCAGCTCATGATAGGCTACACATGGCAACCAGTATATCTTGTCGAGGAAGAACCCGAGAAAATCCCGGAAAGAACCACCGACCTATGGGAAGCTACTGGCAAGCTTTCTCACATAACCACATTGGCAGACCCCAAGACTTGAACCATTGTGGAAAGAGGTGAGATGGCAGTGATCGGTAAAGGCGAGCGCCTTAGACCACTCGGCCACCCGGGCCCCGTTAAACAACATATAAACAAGGTCATGTTAATATTCATATATTTTTAGAAACAAGGAAAAAACCATTAGTTACATGGCACAGCAAATTATGCTTAGCTTCTGCTGTTTGGTAGTGTATGGTTATTGCTGTATAAGAGGATTTCTAAAAGGTCCAAGGTCAAGGTCACTATGACTGAAAGAAGAAAATTTGTTTCTACACAATAACTTTAGTTCGTCATTACAGACCTGGACTAAATAGCCTATCAATTTTGGTGACTATTAAACATGGGGCAAGCATATAATGTGCTGTTCATGTTACTCTTTCTAAATCATCATTTCATTTGTTGAATTTCACAAGACAGTTGATGCAAGATAGTCTAGATAGTGTTATGTATGATGTTTATATAATATTATAAATATTTTAGGAGATTGTAAATGTTTCTTCACTTTGATGTTTGCTTAAATCTTAATGTTATCAGGAAAAACATGTTTAACTAGTGTCCTTGAATTAGGTTGTTTTGATCAATATGTTTTCTCAATTTGAAGGTCAAGGTTGATTTTTGTTTACAAGTAAAAATTCCATTAAGATGACTCATGTTCTAGAACATTCTGTCATGTGACCAATCTTTATATATACCATGTTTGGTGGACATTTATTCAGTTTTGACATTACCATCAGTCTTGTAAAGAGCTATTACAGTTGTGAAAATTCATTACAAATTCTAAGAGAGGAATTATTTTAAAAATTCATTGGATTATAACAGTGCTCATAAACTTTTGGATTTTGGATTTTTAATTAATGATTTTGGAATTTAACTGAACTTATTCAGATATTTGGAATACTTCATTTTGACATCAGCACATCAAGATTTCTAGTACATCAGGACTTTGGAGACCATTAGTACATCATAACATTCAAGGACACAGCTGTGAATTCGGAACATTCTATATTTAGGACTTGTGATTAGAACAATCATTCTTATTGGATTATTAGGATTTCAAAACACATTACTGTAAGTGACTTTTTGATTTTTCATTTTAATTATCTAGTAATAAATTGCTTGTTGATTTTTTACTTGATTTGTTGGTTTCACTTTCTTTCTGTTACATTTTTCTTAGACCATAGAGTCGTAACAGAAATTGGGGGCTCGTCGTTCCGGGATCTGAATTTCTTTAAAGCATATTAGAGATATTAAATTTATCTTTGAAATTCATATTGATTTTGTCTTGGAATTATTTTTTTTGTCTTTGGCAAAGATTTTATATAGAGAAATTTTTTGTGTGAAACCAACAAGCATTTACAATGGCATCTAATGTTCAGAATTTCATTTCAAAACCTACCCAGGAGGGGTTAGAGTGCATGAGAAAGGATGAGTTGCTCGAGCTTGCCAGAAAATACAGTCTATCTGAGGCAAAAGTATCATTGACAAAACAGGAGATAAAGATTATTTTAATTCAGTATTTAGTAGGAAAGGGAATTTTTGAAAATAGTGCTTTAAGTTTGAAGAGAAAGCCTGTATCTGGTTCTGACAGGAAATTAAGGGAATTAGAGTTAAAGAACCAGATGGATTTAGAGTTGGCAAAGCTTCAGATTCAGAGAGAGAGAGAGAAAGAAGAGAGGCAGATACAGATGGAGAGAGAGAAAGAAGATAGGCGGATACAGATGGAGAGAGAAAGAAGAGAGGCAGATGGAGAGAGAGAAAGAAGAGAGGCAGTTACAAATGCAGAAGGAAGAGAGGCAAATACAAATGCAGATGCAAAGAGAAGAAAGGGAAATGCAATTTAAATTAAGAGAATTAGAACTGGCAAACAGCGCACACTCTACTCCTTTAAACACAAGTTCAGGTTTTGATGTTACTAGATATATTAGGTTAGTACCCCCTTTTCAGGAAAAAGAAGTAGATAAATACTTTCTTCATTTCGAGAAAATAGCTGAAAACTTGAAATGGCCCAGAGAGCATTGGACTTTGTTATTACAAAGTGTACTAATTGGCAAAGCTCGTGAAGTCTACATTTCACTGTCAGTACAACAAAGCACTGATTATGATGTGGTTAAGGAGTACATCTTGAAAGCTTATGAGTTGGTACCAGAGGCATATCGACAAAGGTTTAGGAATTGTAGAAAAGAAACTGGACAAACTCATGTCGAATTTGCAAGGGATAAAGAACAACTATTTGATAGGTGGTGCTCAGCCAAGAAAGTTGATCAAGCTTATGATAACCTCAGACAGCTCGTATTAATTGAAGAGTTCAAGAGGTGCATCCATAGTGATATTAAAACCTATCTTGATGAGCAGAATGTGGAAACTTTGGAAAATGCTGCTCGTATGGCTGATGATTATTCCTTGACTCACAAAATTTCATTTGGCAATAAGTCGTCCTCTCAGCAGTTTTCTGGTAAAAAACCATTTCAATCTCATTCGAGTACTTCCAAATTTCACAACAGCACAACTGTTAGGAATCAAACATCTGATAAGACTGATCAGAAATCCTTATCTCTTCCTACGTGCACTTATTGTAAAAAGAAAGTGCACGTTATTTCTGATTGCTTCAAGTTGAAAAATAAGCAACAGAGAAAAGACAGAGCTTTTCCAAATGCTCTTATTTCTACGAGGTCAAGGTCACGGTCTTGTATTGAAAGCAATACATTTGTTGGGTCAAATAAACCCCAGTCTGATTCTATTTTAGAGGCTTATGAACCATTCATGTCAGAAGGTTCTATATCACTTATTGGTGATTCTGCCAAGCCTATCCCAATTAAAATATTAAGGGACACTGGAGCTTCTCAGAGTCTTTTATTATCAGGTACTTTGCCTTTGTCTGAGGAGTCTTCTTCAAGTGAAAGTGTTCTTGTTCAGGGAGTAGAGTGCGGCTTTGTAAATGTTCCTCTTCATTGTGTAAATTTGGCATCAGACTTAGTTTCTGGACCTGTGACTGTTGGGGCAGTGACTTCTTTACCCATAGAGGGTGTTCATTTATTACTAGGCAATGACCTAGCTGGAGATAAGGTTGTGGTTAATCCACTTGTAACTGACAAGCCTTGTTTGGATCAGAAAGTTGATCCTGTCGAAACTGAAATCCCTGATTTGTACCCTGCTTGTGCAGTTACTAGAGCTATGGCAAAAAGAGCTCTTGAGAGTGATGTTGATCAGGATATTATTCCTTTAGCTGACACATGTATTGGTCAGTCTTTTGATGAGGTCACTTTTTCCTCAGGTATTGATCAATCAAATGGTATTGATCACAGTGATCCTCTTTTGGCAACTCATTCTCTTTGTTCTAATCAGGATGACAAACGACAATCCCTTGTCGTTGAACAGGAGCAAGATCCCGAGATATCTTGTTTGTTTCAGAGGGCTATTAGTGAAACTGAAGCCACACAAGTTCCAGTGTGTTACTTTGTGAAAAATGGGGTCCTTATGAGGAAATGGAGACCACCTGATGTACCCGCTGGTGACGAGTGGTCAGTGAGCTATCAAATTGTTGTTCCTAAGTCATATCGACAGGAAATTCTTAATTTAGCCCATGAAACACCTTTAGCTGGTCATTTAGGAGTCCGTAAGACTTATCACAAGATCTTGAATCATTTTTATTGGCCGAAACTCAAAAGTGATGTTTCTAAATACTGCAGATCTTGTCACACTTGTCAAATGGTAGGAAAACCCAATCAGAAGATACCTAAGGCTCATCTGCAACCTATTCCTGCATTTGATGAACCATTTAGTAGAATAATAGTAGACTGTGTTGGTCCTTTACCAAAAACCAAGTCAGGCAACCAATACTTGTTGACCATCATGTGTACATCTACAAGATTTCCAGAGGCAATTCCTCTGAGAAATATAAAAAATAAAACTATTGTGAAAGCTTTGGTGAAGTTTTTTACACTTGTTGGCCTTCCCAAATCTGTCCAGTCGGATCAAGGGTCAAATTTTATGTCTGGAATTCTCCAACAAGTTATGCATGAATTAGGCATCCAACAGTTTAAATCTTCTGCCTATCACCCTGAAACTCAAGGTGCTTTGGAAAGATTTCATCAAACTTTGAAGAATATGATTCGATCATATTGCTTTGATACAGAAAAGGATTGGGATGAGGGTGTTCATTTGTTGTTGTTTGCTGTTAGGGAATCAGTTCAAGAGTCGTTGGGTTTTAGTCCCTTTGAACTAGTTTTTGGTCATACTGTCCGTGGACCATTGAAATTATTGAAAGAGAAACTTCTTTCAAATGAAGATTCAAAGATTAATCTTCTTGATTATGTCTCTGATTTCAAATACAAGTTGTCAAAGGCCTGTGAAGTAGCAAGAACTAATCTTCACACTACCCAGTCAAAAATGAAATTAATGTATGACAGAAATTCACAGGAAAGGAGTTTTAAACCTGGTGACAAAGTTCTGGCTCTCTTTCCCATACCTCAGAATCCTCTTCAGGCTAAATTTTATGGTCCTTATACCGTTGAAAAGAAAGTAAATGACTTAAATTATATCATTAACACTCCTGGGAGACGGAAACAGAAACAACTTTGTCATATAAATATGTTAAAGGAATATTTTGACAGAGATAGCCCAGCTAATTATTCTGTTAATTTAGTTGTACCTGTCCCACACAGTGAAGATATCAACGATGGAGTACAATCAGACTATAGTGACTCTGGTATAACCAATCTTCGGAATTCAGAAATATTGAACAACCTAGACCAGAAACTTTCACATCTACAACAACAGGAAAGAAATGAACTAAAACAGCTATTACATGACTATGAGCACTTGTTTCCTGATGTTCCAACACGAACAAGTAAAATTTATCATGACGTTGACATTGTAGATTCTGCGCCTGTGAAACAGCATCCTTATAGGATGAATCCTCTCAAACAGAACTATCTGAAGAAAGAAATTCAGTATCTACTGGAGAATGATTTCATAGAACCAAGTAAAAGTAACTGGAGTTCACCATGTATTCTTGTTCCCAAGCCAGATAATACATTCCGTATGTGTACTGACTATAGAAAAGTCAACAGTGTCACCAAAACTGATTCATTTCCAATCCCAAGAATGGACGATTGCATTGATAAAATTGGAAATGCGGAATATGTCACCAAGTTTGACCTTTTAAAAGGATTCTGGCAAATTCCACTGACGGAAAGGGCAAAAGAAATTTCAGCATTTGTAACTCCAGATGGACTTTATCAATATAAAGTTATGCCGTTTGGAATGAAAAATTCGCCTGCAACGTTTCAACGTCTGATGAACATGATAACATTTGGTCTTGATAATTGTGACGCTTATATCGATGACGTCATTATCTACAACAACACCTGGGAAGATCATTTGGAAACCATTCGAAAATTCTTCGATCGACTCAGTGATGCGAATCTGACAATTAATTTGAGCAAAAGTGAGTTTTGCCATGCTTGTGTCACATTTTTAGGACATATTGTGGGACAAGGTCAAGTTAAACCTATAGAAGCTAAGGTCAAAGCTATCTCTGAATTTCAAGTTCCAATTTGTAAAAAGCAACTGATGCGATTTCTAGGTATGGCTGGATATTATCGGAAATTTTGTTCCAATTTTTCCAAAATTGCTGAACCTTTGACAAGTTTATTGAGTAAGAAAACCAAATTTTGTTGGTCTGACAAGTGTCAGGAATCTTTTGACAAGTTAAAGGCCATGCTTAAGAATGCACCAGTTCTTTCTGCACCAAATTTTAGCCAATCATTTAAATTATATGTTAATGCAAGTGATGTAGGAGTTGGTGGAGTATTGATTCAGGAAGACAAAAGTGGTGTGGATCACCCTGTGTGTTATTTTTCTAAAAAACTAAACAAGCACCAGAAAAATTATTCCACAATTGAGAAGGAATGTTTGGCTTTGATATTGGCTTTACAGCATTTTGAAGTGTATGTTACCTCAGCTCTTTCTCCAATTATTGTGTACAGTGATCACAATCCCCTTACTTTCATCAACAAAATGAAAGATAAAAATCGGAGATTGTTGAGATGGAGTTTGATATTGCAGGAATATAACATTGACATCAAACACATTAGGGGAAAAGACAATGTGATTGCAGATGCACTCTCACGTGCCTAGAAATGTAATATTGCTTGATGTAATTAAGTCCAGTATCATAAAACATGTTCTTATGTAATTTTGGTTATTGTAGTATTAGATGTATATTCAAAAGAAAGCTTTATTATATAAATCTTTCTTTTTCTTTATGAGGGGAGGTGTTATGTATGATGTTTATATAATATTATAAATATTTTAGGAGATTGTAAATGTTTCTTCACTTTGATGTTTGCTTAAATCTTAATGTTATCAGGAAAAACATGTTTAACTAGTGTCCTTGAATTAGGTTGTTTGATCAATATGTTTTCTCAATTTGAAGGTCAAGGTTGATTTTTGTTTACAAGTAAAAATTCCATTAAGATGACTCATGTTCTAGAACATTCTGTCATGTGACCAATCTTTATATATACCATGTTTGGTAGACATTTTTTCAGTTTTGACATTACCATCAGTCTTGTAAAGAGCTATTACAGTTGTGATAATTCATTACAAATTCTAAGAGAGGAATTATTTTAAAAATTCATTGGATTATAACAGTGCTCATAAACTTTTGGATTTTGGTTTTTAATTAATGATTTTGGAATTTAACTGAACTTATTCAGATATTTTGGAATACTTCATTTTGACATCAGCACATCAAGATTTCTAGTACATCAGGACTTTGGAGACCATTAGTACATCATAACATTCAAGGACACAGCCGTGAATTCGGAACATTCTATATTTAGGACTTGTGATTAGAACAATCATTCTTATTGGATTATTAGGATTTCAAAACACATTACTGTAAGTGACTTTTTGATTTTTCATTTTAATTATCTAGTAATAAATTGCTTGTTGATTTTTTACTTGATTTGTTGGTTTCACTTTCTTTCTGTTACATTTTTCTTAGACCATAGAGTCGTAACAATAGTCCATCAACAAGTGAATCAAGTTTGAAAACCATTAAAATTGTCACATGTACATTGCAAATCAAGACTGCTTTCATGATTTTTCTGGTTTCTTTATCCCAGCTTTTCAATGATCTGCTAAAACTTGTTTCTCTTTGAATACATTACCTGATAACATTAACATTAGGAAAATTTTAGTGTAGTAAGGTTGTTACTACATGTGGTAAATATTATTTATGAGTTTTGATCAATATTTATTTTAATCTTTTATGCAGCATATACTTTGTGTGTTCTGACCTTGTGCTTCAACACAGTATTGTTGGTATATGTTGTTCATTGTTATTTACACATACTGCATACATATTTCTACTTGTCTTAATAATGAGTGTTGTTATTGTGAATTTTGGGTACACTTTCGACTGTTAATTTCCTCATTTTCTTTTTTTTTTTTTTTCATCATGTCATTTCAGTTAAACATGACCAAATGCAGCAAATGTAAAAAAGTTCAAAGTGAGCAAGGACACTAAATGAGACTTGCCTTGCATGTACTAAATATTCTTCATTCTCTATATGCAACATATGCAGTCTTTAGTCAGAAAATATCAGGTCAATTTTGTTACAAAAGAGCATTAAAAACAAAGAATGGTAGAATGTGACATTTTGAGCCTTCACCCTAGGATGGCATCAATTGAGAGCATAGTGGGGGATATCATGATGGTCCCCCCTCCATCCAAAGTTAGGCATACGATGCTGACAGCAAATATTACATCCACAGATTTGGAGGAAGAAGGGGCTGCGGTGTTGACTGGTGCAGGAGGCAATGATGCAATTACTAAATTCAGGGCATTTTTGCCTGTCCTTCCATCATCCTTTAATACCATACATCCATCTGGCCATACCTTTTTTCTAGTGACCATATATTTGTCACTTTGGCAAGCCATACAACATAACCAGTTGGTAGTCCCATGGTATGTGGAACCATATGGGGATCAGATTGACTGATCTGCCCAGTTCGCCACACCTATTGCATGGGCAGTTCCAAGACCGGCTGTCCAGCCAAGTGCCTAGCCCACAGCCAGGAATACCAGTCAGATGGCAACTGAGCTGACCATCCATCATACTCTCCAGCCATCTATACTGGCAAAACTTAATCAGTCATTTCAACCAGGGGCCAATTTATTTACAGCTTATCCTTTCGAGTGATACCATAATACATTTAGGGATGATGGCAATGCCTCATATATGCTACTGGGGATGTTTTACATGGATGTAGACCCTGATAAGGATGACTAACACAGTGAGTGTGGGATATCCTTGATGTCTTAACAAACTCGGATCTTATGCAACAGACTGAATTTTGTTTCAGGGTGGCTGTCGAAGAAATATACCAGGTTTTGCCAGCTTCTGAATATCTGCCACCACCAACTGCAAGCCAGGTCTATAAGGTCAGGACATCCATAGACCTGGAAGATGTATAGTTACATCCCTCCTTCCACCTACTTCCAGAGTCTGCAAAAATAAAGGAAATTTCATACTGTCAGAAAAAATCCATGACCTGGGGAATTCTAAAGCATTTTTATCGGAAAGTCAACTACTGGTGACTTTTTCATCATGCTGGTATAGGATGCATTCAGATGCTTTTACCACTGAGCTTCCAACACTAGATAAGAACATTGCACTGGCGATTACCCCACTGTTCTACAAGGTGGACAAGAGTGTCTTTCACGCTACCTTGAAGCTTGTTCGGAATATCATGGCAACATCTTCAATGTTGGATCTAGCATTGCTAGCCATTTTTCAGCATGCTGAAAAAGTGGACAGCGATCATACCTGGGAATCAACTGATAGAATCGCCAAGGTCATTAACAGGGCTGCACACCATTCTATGGCTAGCTCTGATGACCTCGGTCAACTTAGTTTTGGTGAGACAAGATGCCTTTCTTTGCTCATCATCACGTTAAGTTGCACCATTCCTTGGTGCTCTGTGCAACACCCTTTGGGTCTCCATTATTATTTGGTGGTAGGATAGAGGAAGTGAGGAAGCAGGCAGCACAGGAACTGCCCCTCCAACTGGCCATGCCTACTGCTCAGACATTGAGGCCGAATCAGTCTCTGCCTCAAAGGAGAGATGATCATCAGGAAAGAGACGATGCTGAATAATGCCCAGCAATAGGTTTTACCTCTGTGAAATTTCAGGAGACAACTGTCTCTTCAGTATAGAAGGCAGTTTAATAAAAAGGATAAGAAATAAGGTTTCTCTTTCCCCAAGCCTCCCAACAACTGCCCTTGACTGACCTCCCTGACCGCCCACAGACAGTTTACTGGTTGGCACCAGACTTCTTAATTTCCATTAGCATTGGATCAACTTTTTTTCACAAAACGAATGGCCAATGTAAGTTGTTTTGGAGGGGTTTCAGATTTCATTTATTCAGTCGCTCCCCCTTTCATCTTCACATTTCATGACAGACTTTCTGTCAGATTTGGACAAAGCCGAGATTTTTGCAGGAGATAAGGTCTTTACTTGACAAGTGGGTAGTGTAGATTGTTTTCAGTAACCAAACTATCCAGGGTTTTATTCCAGGCTCTTTCTAGTGTCAAAGGCTAATGGAAAGATCAGGCAGATCATCAACCTCAGCCAACTCATTAAATACATTGCAGTGCTGAAGTTCAATATGGATATCACTCATTCATATTTTCCATCAAAAGGGATGTATTTGCAATAAATCTAGACTTTACCATCACATATTTCCACATCCCTGTTCATCTGGCTATGTGAAAGTTCCTTTGGTTTGCCTACCAAGGAAAAATATAACAGTTTCTTTCCCATTTGGTCTCAACACAAGTCCTTGGGCTTTCACAAAAATGATCAACTGCATTATCAGCCTTTTCCAGTCGACTTCGTCAACAGTGACTAAGGTGTATCTGGATGACATCATCCAAAATGCATGGTAAGTTCTATTTTAGTGAAAGACAGGAACAATCTCCTGACCCTTTTAGGTTACCTAGGTTTCTTAGTAAACTGGAAAAAGTCAGATCTTGACCCATCCCAACTTTTTGTCCATCTGGGCATGGAGTTTATCACCAATCTCAACATTGTCTCCCTCATGTATACATGTTACAGATTATCAAACTTGCAGCTTTGATTTACAACAGGGAGTAGATTACAGCAAGAACTCGAGTTCTTGCAACTTCTTGGCTTACTTGATGTAGCAGCAGATCTGATTCTACTCAGCTGCCTTTTCATGCACCTCTTGCAGATGGCCCTGCTGGCTCAGTGGTGCCATTTTCCCAGGCATCTCGATCACAAAGTCAGGATCAAGACAGAAGTAGTATATCTCTCTGGAAAAGCCCCAACATGAAATTATGGTTTGTACAGACACCAGTTTGTACGGTTGGGGAACCCATCTCTTGCCCTGCTTCAACACAGTCAGTGGCAAGTAGGGTAGGGTCTAGAGAAATTACCTCTTCATATGAACCATCTAGAAATGAAGGCTATAATCAAGGCTTTTCATGTCTGGAAGGACCGACTCTTTGGGAAAGTAGTCCTTATCATGTTGCACAATTCGATGGTGGTGGCCTACCTTCTCAGATGGTGTGTGTGTGTGTGTGTGTGTGTGTGCCAAATCACCTGAATTATGCATTCTGATTTCGAAGTTTCTGTGCTGGAGTTCACAGCTAAATATAACCATATAAATTAGATACATTTCCAGTAGGCTTAATGTCCTGGCTGACTCTGTTGAGAAAGATACAAATTGTTCATACAGAATGGTCCATACATCAATTGATCTCTCATCGGATTTGCATGCTTTGCGAGTGTCTGATGATAGATCCTTTTTGCAACAAGGAGGAACTACAAGCTGTTCACCCTAGTCTCTCTGGTTCTGGACCCAGAAGAACGGGCTGTGGATGCACTATCAATCAGTTAGGAGGGGTTATGGGCCATTGGCTATGCCACCACCCCCAAGTATTAGTACCAGAAATAATGATGAAATGGAGGGATCAGAACTGCAAACTGGTTCTGATAGTCAATTTCAGGTGGGATGAGTCCTGGGTCAATGATTTTTTCAGTTTAGTGATAGAGGTGAGGTCACAAGTATTTCATATCTCTTCAGACCGGCTCTTCCTTCACGACTGCCTGGCACTTGTCAGTAGAGCTCTGTGAAGAAAGGAATTTCAGCCTTCAATTGTGGAGAGAATCTTGTGAGCTAAAAAGCCCTCCACTTTGAAGGCATACAAGGGAAAGTGGCACATATTTAGAGACTGGTGCAAAGTGAACATCATTCCTTTAACTGCCTCAATCCCATAGCTGGCTGATTTCTTTCTCTGGCTGTTTGAGGAGAAAAATTAGCCCTGATTACTATCAAAGGATACTACTCCATGATTTGTGACACTTTCAAGCATCATGGCAGAGTGGATATTGGTCATTATAAAGATCTATCAGACCTACTAGCCAATTTTAACTTGAATAGCCCAAAATCTCAGTTTCCAAAATGGTGGCTCAATTCAGATAAATTTGAGACTTTAACCAGAACCTCGCTGAAGCTACTATCATACAAAGCATGCTTTTTGATAGCCTTAGCTTCTTGGGCATGCAGGGTTAATGAGTCACATGCTCTTTCAATGGACCCGAACTATCTCCGGTTCAGATTGGATGGTTCTGTTGTCCAAATTATGCAACCAGGCTTTGTAGCCAAGAATAAGCTGCCATTAGGGGGCAATCAAAGAATCGTCATATGCTCCCTCTCTTTGATCGCTACATCAAGAGAAGCTTCCATGCAAGACCCTGCCATGCTCTCAAGCATTAATTGAAGTGCACAGAGCAAGTTGTGGAACAAAAAAGCGACTCTTTCTTCTGGAAGGCTGGAAAAGAGGATATCAACCCTCAAGCTCTATCATTGTGGCTAAAGTGGGTTATACATTTGGCATACTCTGAAATCTCAAAGGATCATAGTTACCTCATGAAAATTTCAGCTTGTGACTCATGAAATTAGAGTTATCTCTGCAAGCCTTGCTTTTGAATGTAACGTTTCGATCCAAGATATAATAGAAGCTGTGGGCTTCACCAGGATTTAGCTTCACAGAGACAAGATTTGAATCTGGTGGGTCCATTGGCTTTACCCAGATGACCACTAGACCCAACTGACAGCACAACCTCCTCATGTGCAGTAGTTTGGTGCTTTCGCTGGATTCACCTGTAAAATGTTTCAGTAAGAAGAGTTCAGTAATTCTCTTCTCGACTGGGTTTAGCTGTCACAGGTCACGTGATTGTCAATTGTGCTGCTCTCAAGTTACGAGAGCGGGCTATCCTTCATACAGGGAATCCAATCAATCTTCCCTCGAAGGGTGCCAGTGGTAGAGATAGGATGCTTAGCATTCTCTCCTCCTTTTACCTATTCTCCAGATGTCAATGTGATTGGGAAATGTATTCAAAGGAGAAAGCAAAGATTTTAGTAAATTATGTTTCTTTGAATACTTACTCAATCACATTATGATAAAACCGTTCCAGCTTCCCCACAAATGCAAGCATCCTATTCACTGTGTCACTCAGCTTAAAACTGGTGGCACCTAGTGGTGAAGGGGAGATAATGGGTAAGAGTTCTTCCCTTTGTCTATATGATCTATAGACAGAAAAGAATTTTTGTCTTTGCAGGAAGGCTGGATTCAGGAGGTAGCAAAATTATTTTCATAACGTTAATGTGATCAGGTAAGTATTCTCAGAGAAATATAATTTACAAAAATATTTGCTTTCTTAATCAATAGCATATTTAAATTACTGCTGCTAAGAACAAATTTCAAAATTAAATTTTGCTTTGGTCACGAGAGGGTTAGGATGTTTAATAGGTTATCAGATTTTGAAAGTATAGCCACCTTTTTTTGGTATAGAAGCTTATGAAAAGGATAAAACTGAGCTAAAATTGTACTTTTTTTATTAAAAAGGGATATAGACAAGAAATGAATTATTTTGATATCGGCCTTTTAATAACTTGAACAGAAAACAACAATGATTATAGTACATGAAGATCTAAATATTGTGCTATGTATGGCACTTTGTCATTGAACTGTTTCACGACTTTGTTTAATAAAACATTTGTGGGATTTTGGAATAGCAGAATATAGGAAAATAATTTCAAACAATCCTATATGGAGTTCTTGTGAAAAAAGAAACACATTAGTCTTATCTGTGCTATTAAGAGATAGTATTTCTGCACCAGGCATGACTGAATTTGGTCAGTGAATCTAAATTAATGGGAAAGGAAACAACAAATTTTGGTTTTGTCACATGTTACATGGCCCAGGATAACAAGGTAACCAGTTAAATAGTTTTTGATAAATAAATCTGCTCATGACTTGGCTTAATTTATAAAGTTATTGTTGGTGATTATTTCAAGATATTATTTTTACATCCCATTTATCCAAGCTTTACTTGACAGGTTTTCCAAGAAATTTTAGAAATGTAACTGTTGAAATTGAAATATAATTTTTTTAAATATTAACTTTTTTAAAAATTACTTACTTGTAGAACATCTCCAATTATATGCTTCTTTTCTCTGTTTTCAATGATGTGTCAAGTTAAGAAAAAGGGTGATACAGTTACAAATTAAATGCATTTCATATGGCTATTATATCAATTATGCTCCACAAATGTTTAGGTTGTCATGATTCCAGAGATGTGCATTCCCTGTACCAGTTGCCATCTCCAAATAAGATCTTCCTCTTTATATTCATCTTGACTGAGAATTGTTTACTGATTTTTTATTCCCCGTGTCAGTAATGATAATATTCTTTCTCTTTAGGGGCCCTGGGTGTCCGAGTGGTCTGTGGCACTCGCTTTTACAGATCACTGACATCTCACCTCTGTCCTCATGGGTTCAAGTCTCGGGCTCGACCAATGTGGTTATGTGAGAAAGCTTGCCAGTAGCTTCCCGTTGGTCGGTGGTTCTTCCTGGGCTTTTCTCCACCAAATATACTGGCCGCCATGTATAGCCTATCATGTGCTGAAAAATGGAGTTAAACCCACAACAACCGACTAACAAGCAAATCTTTATTTTCTCATATTAAAATAATGTTTAATGACTTTGAATAATCAAAGTACGCCAGATAAATAATATGATAATTGCTTATCTTCATTTTCTCCTTACTCCACAAAGTGACATTGTGAAATTAAAAGATAAATGTCGTTTGTTTTGTTCAGTACTTCTGAATAATGTGTGATTGAGGAATTGACCCCTGCAACTATTTAATGGTTTATGAAAAGTTTCTAACATTAAATTTTTGAGAGCATTTAATCAATTTTTGTAATACATCCTACAAGATTTGTCATCTTTAACACTCAGTACTCCTGCTCGATAGATATAAGTGGTGCTTCCACCATCAGTGCTTTTAATGACCTTTCTGCCCTTTCTAGTGGACCTTCCCACTGCTAGATCAATACACCTACTTAAAATTGTGCTATGTCCTATTAATTCCACATATTTGTATGTTTATTTGATAAAGAATTCATGTATGAATGTGAGTTTGTTTGTCGTTTATTTCCAAAATGATGACATCCTGAATTTTGTGACCAAAAGTATGTTCTTTGGGTGCAAAATACTAGTATGCTTTTTGTTTTCTTATAAAAAAGTGCCCCTTCAGCCCCACAGCATGCACACCCCTCTGTAAAAAATACAAAGCTGCAACATTGGTACTTCACGATTTTTAAGACATTGTAGAAAAATTTAATTTCTGTACAACTCAAGGGTTCAATTTTTATTCTTCTCAATCAAACCTGAAAGATGCTTTTCATTGCTCATGTTATATGTAAATATACATATACATATATTAAAACTACTGGCAGATCTTCAAATGCAAAGATTTATTTTAATAAACTAATGCAAATGAAGTTCTTTCATTCTTTTTACAAGTGATGTTTTTTTTATTTAAATCCAAAAGTCTAAAGCAAAATAAGTTATTTACTGGTTATGTTCTCCAACACATAAATAATAAAATTGTGTTCTACTGAGCAAACTGCAGAAACACATTTCCTACAATATTCTTCATACCTGGAAAAATGACATTGATGATAATTTACATTTGAGACTTTTTGCCAAAATGTAGTTTCTTTCTCTTCTCCAATTTCATGTGAAATATTTTTGTTTTAGTTATTTATTCAAATTACTTGAAATTTGTCAATTTACACACTTATATGCTCCACTATTAGTATTGATAACTGGAGTTTAGAACTTTATGTTGTCATACTGCTTTATGAAAATGTTTGTATACATGCATTTACCTTGTTTGTTTATAACACTTTTAGTTAAAAGAGAGCAACTTTGTCTAAAATATCAATATCACGAGACAATAAATCCATGATTATGTACAATAAATCCCATTTATTTCAAGTTTGCATCAACAGGAAAATCTTGTAAAACATTTTTAACTGGTCTTTTCATTTTCTGTTGATAGAATTTTATCTTGTGGTACAAGAGTTCATCATCAGTGGTCATCACATTAGATCAAAATAACAATACCTAAGGACATGTATATGACTGATTACTCTTATTTTCTCTTGATGCTTTTTTTTAAATGAATTTTCTTTTTTCTTCAACTTCATTTGACTTCTCTTCAACTTGAATATAGGCATTCATATGAACACAACAAAACGTTTTGTATTTGGGAGATATGTGATAAAACCAGCTTCAATACCTAAATAATATCACTGCATTTTAAAATTATTATAATAGTAATCAAGCATTTTGCCGGATATTTTCAATAAATCTAATTTTTAGACCAAAACATTTATTCTTATGTAAATGTTTAACACATTTTAGTATAATAAGCGACAACAAGCACAAATGGGCCCACGATTGCTCATCTGGCTGACATCTGTCTAATAACCAAATGCAAGAGCAGTTGACCATAAAATCTGGGTCAGTAGAATGCTTTCTTAAGAAATTTCTTCCAATGCTGTTGATTGCATATGTTATAAAAATAACTGTTTCAAGGTTTCTTTAGATTTTATATCTTCATCTATATTTGATGGAAGATCATAACCATTTGTCCAATATTAAAAGGCTTGTATTCCAGGACTCTTTGTGTCAAAGCTGATAAATTCTTTTCAGCATTTCTTTTATAGATAAAGTTGTGTAAATGTGTTTCTAATATTAGTGGTGGATTGGGATCAGTGTTCAAATTTGAAAGCTTTCTATAACAGGGTGCTTTCAGTCAAAGGTCAAATTCTGCTGAGTAGTTTTTGAAAAGCCATTTAAATATTTTGTTATTTTAAGTAATGGTGGCCATTTTTGGTAACATATTGGTTTCATTTGTACAAATTTGAAAGATTTTCATGCCAGGATGCTTTCTATCAAGGCTGGTCAAATTCTATGCTGTCATTTTGGCTAAGAAGTCATTTAAAGGTTTTTCTAGTAAATGCATTAGTTGTATAGGTTTGAAAGGTCTTTGGGCAGGATGCTTTCTGTCAAGTTTGGTCAACTTCTATTCAACAGTTTTGTTGGAGAAGTCATTTAAAGGTTTTTCCAAATTAAGTAATAGTGGCAAATTGACAACATTTGTACAAATTTGAAGATCTTTCTGCAAGCATGCTTTCTGCCAAATATGATCAAATTCTGTTCAACGATTTTGGAGAAGTCATTTAAAGGTTTTCTACTTTCAGTAACAGTGGCCATATTTGATGGCAGGTCATCATTATTTGTTCAAACTTGGAAGGTCTACATGCTAGAATGCTTTCTTTCAAGATCTGTCAGTTTCTATTCATTGGTTTTGCAGAAGAAGTTGTTTAAAGGTTTTTCTATTTTCAGTGACAGCGGCTTTTATTTTTAGTAACAGTAGCCATATCTGAAGGCACATTGACATCATTAGTACAAAACTGAAATGTTTTCCTGCCAGGGTGCTTTCTGTAAAATTTTGATCAAATTATGTTAAGTGCTTTTTGAGAAGAGGTCAATTTAAGGGTTTTATACTATTTTTAGTAATAGTGGCCATATTTGAAGATGGATTCTGCATCATTTTACAAATTTGAAAGCCCTTCGTGCCAGGATGCTCTGTGCCAAAAATTTTTTAAAAATCGGTCCTGTGGATTTTATTAAGAAGTTTAAAATAGTAATTGTTCACAGACATACGATGCATGATGGATGCAAGGCCATGCCATAAGTTCTCTTGGATTTATGGCCAGGTGAGGTACAAATACAAACACAGGATATACATAAAAAAAAGTACTGACATTAAGTGTTCAGTCTTGTTACTTTGCTGAAAACAAAATACCTGTTAGGGATCATCCATAAAGGACGTCCGCAAAAGATGGGGGGAGGGGGGGTTTGTTCAAATGCGGAAAAGGGGGGAGGGGGTTAAAGGACCTTGCGGACGTCCGCAAGCTAGTATTTTTTGTTATGATATTCTGTGTTGAACAGCTGCTTTAGGCCTACTGAATGTATTCCAGTATGTTTTGCGGACGTCCTTTATGGGTGATCCCTAAGTATAAATTATTTGTTAATTTCAATTTGTACGATTCGTGCCACAGAATATATATGAATGTGTTGGCTGACCATGTGACTGCAGAGCTAGTGCCTGAAAAAAGACTTTTTTAAAGAAAGAACTTTCTGTTTATTTTCTTCTTTGTTTTGAGCTACATGTTGTGATGAGATCAGTGAGCGTTGTATTTTGAGAGCACCAGCTATTACACTGCCAGACCATAGAGCAGTGTATAATGCTAGATGGGGACGTCTGCAGCCGGGGGGGGGGGGTAAGCCACAAGTGGAGAGGGGGGGGGTAGGAAAACAGGTATTATCTGCAGACGTCCTTTATGGACAACCCCTTATGCCTATATTAGGTGGAACTTGGACAATCTATACCAGAAAATAAGAAACTCTAGATGTTCTCAATCATGAATTGTGAATATTCAAAACATGACATCTGGCTAGTAAGAAGAAAGTTCAGTGTAAAAGTATTTAAAAATATGATTTCGTCATGGCTTTTACAAATACTAGGCAGGATTTGATTGTCATGGCAACCATGTCATCACTTGCATGCTGAAATAAAGCATACCTAATACCCATCCAGTTTTTACAACAAATTACCCAATATAAAAACAATTATTATTGTACAAGAAGTAAATTCATAATGGATACCCAGTTACTGACTTCAGGAATAAATTCTGTACAAATTAGGTGGTTCAAACTCCAAACTGATGCAGAGTAAAGGGTTAAGAGAAACATCAATCTTGGTCGCTCAAACTACAAATCACTTAAACTGATTTTTTTGTCCCCTTGAGTATGAACCATCATAGTTTCACTGAATTATTACTAAACCTTATTAAGCTTCTGCATATACCGTTATGGGTCCAGTGATTAAAAATGGATGTAAAATTATCATCTCTTGTTATTGATATAATCCAACTTATGTATTTGATTCAATACATATTAAATATATCATAATTTTTTTTAACTTTTTAAGATTTTGAAAGTAAAAATTGAAATGTTTTATCTGTTGGTAAATTAAATTTTGAAAAGAAGTGATTTTTCCACCAATGTTTTGACATAGGATACGGTCAAAATAATTGATGTTGACAAAGTACGATAATGTTTATAACCACATGCTCAAGCCTGATTAAACAGTCATAAAATGTATTTTATGCATAAAGCTCTACATTATATTTCACCAACCAATTTCTGTAAAAAAAACTCCTGAATATCTAAAAAAACATGTGCATCCATATTTCAAACTGGTATTGAATGTAGTTGGCTCTAAATGTTTGTTACTATGCATTTTACTGATAATAGAGGACTAGAATGGCAAGTTAGTTGCAATAAGTAATGAGTAACTATTCCAAATACCTTTTTGTCAAATATGACCTCTTTATATATTTTTATATACTTATCTTACCCAAAAGATCACTGTATCGAAATGTTCGTTACAATTTGAAACTTTGTATTGTCAAAACTGTTTGGTCTGTTTGCATTCAGAGCATATCTTGAATCGTTTCTGCCATCTTGAAGATGCAGTTGTTTCCAATTTTAAGTTTATCTAAAGAAATGAATACCGATGAGCTGTAGCTGTATAAATAGGTATCACCAAGTTTTACACTGGAGTGGATATTTTATTGTGTACAAAGATTTACGCATGTAAATGTATTATATAATAGTTAGGCTTGATTACTGTGCAGATATGAGGCGGAAAGCATGTGAACTCGTACTAGAAATTATCTGAAGATGGGGTCATGCTTGAATACACTTTGATAGCTTTGTTTTACAAGCAATTAGTGAATTCTCCATCATGGTCAATATTCATAACCATAAGCTGTACCTTATTGAGAATTTATAATAGTCAAATGCTGTTTGGTATGCAAACAGACTAGGATATATCTGACTTAATGGATTTATTACTTATAAATGTTTGATTAGTTAATGTTGCTGTAATCAGTATACCTGTACATAAAGATACAAGAAAACATAGTTTTCCTCAGATGGGATTCTTCTTTGTTTTGATTGCAGAAATCTTATATTTCTCTAAAATGTCTAGTTACTTTTTATGCATCTGCAAAAAAGTAAGGTTTCAGTACCAACTGTTTCTTTTTCAGCTTTGGTAATAAAAGAAATCAAATGGAATTAATATTTTCACTTTTTCTTCTTAGGGACTGACCATTTAATTTTCTGATAGAGTCCTGGAGTTTTCTTTCAAGCAGGGATATTTTTTTTTCTTTCACCTCGAGTTTTTTTTTGTTTTTTCAACTAGTATAATGGATATAATCAGCATTTTTTGCCACAAGTCCGAGGTTGAAATTTTTTCAAGCTATTTGAGAGTCAAATAATATTTTTTTTAAAAATCCAAGGCCCCTCCTACTCTGAAAATTAAATGGTCGGTCCCTTATGTTGATTTTAGCACATCACTCAAATACACATTTCTTCCCAGCAAGTTTTGCTACACACGATTATCACTGGTTTCACTAAATTGACACCTGATTTCTGTTTTATTGAAAGCCTCATGAAAAAGAAGATTGTAATATTGCTGTGAGATGTCCTTTAAGTTAAAGGGCATCCAAGTCATGAACATTTCTTGGCTCAAAGTCCACAGTTGTAATCAGCACCTTGAAACATGATGACAAAACAATGCTGAAACCCTCCGAGATTTTGATTGTTCATAGGCTATTTATTCAAGTGAAATAAAAAATTTGAGAAATTCGAACATCCATGTTTTTCATTTTCTGAATGGCCAAGTGCACCTTCTTATTGAGAAGTAGTGTATGATTCTTTTCACTAAATTAAAAAAATGTCACAAAATAGGTAAGTGACCCTCATAAAAAATACATTAAAGATCCAATCTTACATGATCAGGTGAGTTCCTGATGGCTTGATGTGTGACATCAGCTGTACTGAAACATTGCAATTTCATGTACTGCTAGAGTATAGGACTTATTCATGTGTTAAAAACTCCTTATTGAGTGATACATTTTGTAAAAATAATGATAATTCATGGTTCACTATAGGCAAACTTTTACTGGAGCACTCAGGAATGAGCTGAACTCTCCGGTTCGTATTCCTCTCTCTTGCTCTTGCAAACATCTGCCTACAGAAAACCATGTATTAGTTCTATATTTGAAATGCTGGAAGAAAAACTGCCTTAGGTGGCTGGTAGTGTAATATAAAAATGAGCTGACATAATGTACTGTATATACATACAGTCAAACCTGTCCTAACGGTCACCTTTACTCAGAGGTCACCTGATCACAATGGCCAATCTAATATCTCACCGGCAAATTTCCTATATAAATGTCCTGATGTAACTGTCACCTGCCTTCTGCAGTCAGCAGCCAGGTGTTTCCTAACCAAACAATGGTTTTTCCCTGCCTTGAGCGGTCACTGTCGCATATCAACAGTGACCGCAGTCTTTTGCTTCATGAGGAAGGCATTGTTTAGATCAAGAAATATCAAGTGAATCAATGTGCAAACATTTCTTATTTCGCTTGCACTCACTGTACTCTAGTCATGTCGATAGTGTAACTCAAAGGTGTCAATATGTCAAATTTGGAAGCGAGGCAGTTTTTATCATTAGGGCAATCTACTGCAGATGGTCTAAGGAATTCATTTGCTGGACAGTGGGAAAAGTAGTTGTGTTCTCACAGCAGAAATGGAAGTTGCCTTTTGTGAATGTGTGACAGGTATAGTTTGATATCTTTATCTATTTGCCTGTGAATTAAAGCCATCTCTGAAAAAAAAAATTTGTCCTTGAGCAGAGATACGAGTTACATCCCTTTTCATTAGGGTCAGGGATCATTCAATATCTAACACTTGTCTGTAAAGGCAGGTGAAATTCGGTTCATGGGTCACAAAAATAGCCATATACTGCTTCTTTTGATTTCCTATTCATCACAAGCCTCTCACATAATCCAACTGTCTTTTGATCTCAGTGAGTTGAGCAACTGACTAATCCAGATAGTTTTTAAAGCATGAACAAACTAAGATTAGTGTATATTTTAAGTCAGTCATGATTCAATTTATAGGATGGATTAAAATTAGCACTATGCAGTAATCTTGTGTGGAACATAAATTTGGGAGAGAACAACATATACGCATATTTTATGATTTTGTTGTATAGTGTACATAAAACAATCTTGATAACATCATAATATAAATAATAATAATAATAATAATGACGATAACGATATTCGATGCATGGTATTTGTTCAAAAACCAATTTTAAAAGGTGAACCTGTGTACAGAGGTCACCTGTGTACAAAGTCTCATGGGTAGACACTATTGACAAGTTGGACTGTACTTGCTTTAAAGTCAGAGCCAACTGCACAGACCCAGATCTGCCATCACATAAGGTACCAGCAGATCTGGGTCTATGCAGTTTTGAGAGGACTAACCATTAGAACAAACAACATAGATCCTGATCTGCAAGCACATTATGTGCCAGCATATCTAGGTCCATGTTGTTTGCAGTTGGATCTGACTTATGAGTAAATTTGATATATACAGAGTTTAACAGCATGTCAGTATTGGCTATATGGTGCCAGTTAAAACTTCCAGTTCTAATAATGTAAAGATAAATATACACAAAAAGAAACTTGCGGATTAAAATGATCTGATAACATACTTTCACTGTAAAAATGATACATGATGGGATATAACATATTTGGCTGGATTACAAAGCTACTCTGTCCTATGAATTGATAGTGTTTGGTACTCTGTCCTATGAATTGATAGTGTTTGGTACTCTGTCCTATAAATTGACAGCGTTTGCAATCATTTTGTCCATCCAGCCATCTAACACACTTTGGGTAACATTTGCAGTTAGCTCATTTTCTCAGATAATATTGCATGCAGCCATGTAACTTGATATTTTGATGCATATTGAGTACTAAACTGTTCTAACAAAATGAAGTTGCTACCAAACTATATGCTCCAAAGATTTGCATTATATTTTGCATTTAGTTATGCTTCATTTTTTCAGACACTGTTGCTAGCATTTATGCAAGCTGATTAGTACTGTAAATGCATCACGAGTACAACACTATGTCAACATTATCCTGCAGCCATGTAACTAAATGTACTTGCATCACTTGGATTACTACAATCCCTGACACTACTCAAAACATCTACAAGCCGACAGATAAAGATTTAAAAAAAGTTAAGCTGCAGAAACCAAAATGACTAATTATTACATAATTCCCATGAGAGATGGTTTTTAATTGGATGGCAGAACATCCTGTGATATGCGATATTTTCTTAATGTCGCATGGTCATTATTCATATCTCATATCTTTTAAGTTATGTCATAACATTGTATTTTTAGTGCCATGCAGTTAAAATGGCATTGATACAATTCTAAAGCAAAATAAATTGCATTTTTTTGTTTTCTCTAAAACATGTAATAAAACAATTATGGACTTCTGTTTTGATGAATATAAAGTTTTATGAACCACTAAACCTATCATACTGACCTGACTGCTTCACGTCTATCAATATGAGATTGACTGGTTTTTAAAACTTCATATTAAACTCAAAAAAGGTCTATAATTGTATAATATTGATAGTTTTAACTCTGGGAGCAACAGGATTTAACATATGGAGCCAGAATCAATTTCTTGATATTCTCACAGGAATTTAGTTGCCCTTTATAAATAATACAGCTGGTAACAATGTACGAGTTTCCCCTTTATTGAAATGAATGTTGCAAACAGTACATAATACACCTGTTGACCATCAGAGGTGGGGTGGGGGTAACATAATGACCTTGACTTTGATTTTTTTGTCTTACAGTATAACCCACCTAGATCTTTGTCCTATAGAGTATAACACCTGCAAAGTTTGTATCTCAGGTTCAATATATCTGTATCTTTTGGTGAATGTATGTTTTAATAGAACAAAAGTTATTATAAGGAAACCGTATTGTTCTTGCTGGTCACAGTGACCTTTACCTTTGACCCTGAGAACCACTAATCTATATGCTTTTGTATCCTACAGAAAAACAAACCTGCAAAGCTTCAAGTGAAGCAAAACTCAAGTTATAATATGATAATTAAACTTAACTGACTGATGGAGGTATGGACAAAGATGCTCTGTCATATGGCAGATGTACAAAAATGAATCATCCTTATAAATGTAGGCAGATTTAAGAAGTAAGCTTACCATAAAAGAGAAACAATAAAGTACATGGCCATTTTCTCAGTTAAAAATTGTTATTCTGTGAAATGTTGGACCATTAATATACAGTTCAACACACGATATGCAACAAATTTACAGTGAGTAAAAATTGAATATGTATACGTGATTGTAATTGGGATATAATTAAATTATTGATACGACAAAGTAATTTGTCAGTCCTGAATATTTTATTATAAAAGAGGTACTGTACATGTACATGTATTTCTTTTATTCATTCAAACTGAAAAGATCCTGCAACAGTCAAAACAAAGAAGGAGAACCTTGTTGTTTTTTTTTTATTGGAATGTAGCATACAGTTCCCATTATATATGTATTGCTAACATAAAAGCCTTTACTAGGTAATGAAAAAATATTTTGAAGGGATTTCAATCATCATAACATTTAAAGCATATTGCATTCCCTCATATACATATTTTTAATAATAAACCACGAGCAATATCAAGGACCCAATAAGTACATGTACCACAATAAAAAAGGAATTACAATTATCACCGTGTATGAAGTATATAAAGTTTCCCAAAGGTACACAGAACTAATGCTAAAGACAGTGAGCAATACTTAAAACTATGTTAGTAACAAAAACAATGGATGACATTTGAACTAAAATCAAGTATGAAAGTATGTTACCAATCCTTCCAAATACTCATCAAGCATGATGAGAACTCTCTTTGTAGCAAAAGTTAATGATAAAAGATGGTGTGACAATTGTATGGCTTTTTATTATTTACCATGTTTTAAACCTAAACAATTCTTGAAAAATATAATTCATTGTTACAGGCTCCTCTAAATAATCTTTATATTATTCTTCCAAAACATTTTTTTCTCCATGTCACTAGAAAATTTATAATAACATCTGAAACATTGAGAAGTTACTGTTGTGATTTCCTTTTAAAAGCATTTTCTACTATTATTTCAAGTATTACAAGTGGAACAGGCGCCCCGGGTGTCTGAGTGGTCTAAGGCGCTTGCCTTTACCGATCGCTGCCATCTCACCTCTGTCCGCGTGGGTTCAAGTCTCAGGCTCGGACAATGTGGGTATGTGAGAAGCTTGCCAGTAGCTTCCCGTGGGTTGGTGGTTCTTCCCGGGGTTTGCCCAGGTTCTGCCTCCACCAGATAAAACTGACCGCCATGTATAGCCTATCATGTGCTGTTAGTATTTTGTTACTAATTTTAGTAAGACCATATAGTTTGTAATGAATATTAGTAATACAAGCTATAATATGTAAAGGAGTATAAATACTATGCCACAGACATGAAGGGACTAAAATTCCTTTAAGCCAAAGAGATATTCAATTCTTTAGATGCATAGCTAGATGAATTTTGTCCATGATGTCATCTTGAAAATGTTTGGAAAGGCACCATCTATGGCCAAACATTGTCAAAACCTTCAGAGCACAAAATTTAAACTCAAGCTCAAAGTCTTCAACTTCTGACATTAATCAACTCGATTCAGAATGAGCAAGAATCAATGCAGGTTTTTTCTTAACTTGGGTTCTTCTCCTTGCACACAAAATTGTGATGAAATTGACATATTCCAAATGTCAAATCTACTTTGGAAACTTTTAGCTTGAGTTCTGAGTTTCTTCTCCAAAAATGTTCAAGAATACAGGGCCTGAAGTAATAGTGTTTACAACCAAGTCGTTCAGTCCTTCTTCAGGTGAATATAATTACTAAAATGCTTCTATACTGCTGAAGATGAGGATAAATACATATCACCAAAATGTATATATTTTGATTTTAAAAATTAACTTAAGTGTGTAAATACATGTATCAGTGCATACAAATACAAATATAGTTCAGATGGTAAAAAGGGGTTTAAAAAATTGATTATATTTCATTACCAAATTTATACATTCCAGTGCTAGATATTGCTTAGTAAATATCCTCTCTTCAAACTGAGATAATTCATATATAAAATTTGTGAATCCTTGTTGTATGGCAACTTTGTTCAAGCTCCTATTTTTTATGTGTAAGTGACAAATGTTCAGTGCAATGTGTAATTTTAATAAGTTTTTATGACCAAAGGAAGAACTGAATAAATCAAATAGATCAGTATTTGTAAAACATGTATAGCATGACTGTAGAGAAAAAAGTCTATGTCCAAAACTGTTCAAAGCTTGAAAGAAATGGAAAAATTGCTTTAATGGCCAGAAATCTTATTAAGTCATCTAAATATACAAACAAAGATGTCCACAAAATTCATATATCTGTGTCAACTGGTTTTTGCATACTCATGCTAACAAGATTTTTATGAAAATGTCTTAGTCCAAATAAGTGAAGAAAAAAAATGTGTTAATGGAAAAATTGTTGTATAGGCATGGAAAAGCTGTATAACAAGGGACATGGTATTAAAAACAAGTTCAATCAATCCAGGCTGTTCATGCCAATGAGATTCAACAGTATATTATGATTCCTTGAACTTTCTGTCCTAAAATCATTATGATTTTCAGGCATCGACCCTTTCATCTGTTACCGATGTGATGTTTCTAAATGGATAGTGCCCCAGACATACTGTGGCCTAATACAAAAAAGTGGAATAAAAAAGCATACAGTACATTGATATAATAAAGCAAACAAGATACACTTCATTTTTAAAAAAAAATTCAAAAAGTGATCAATTAAATTTGCATTACTTATTCTGCATACACATTTTTCATGATGAATATTGTTCCGCAGAACTGGGTATTATCAAATGGTTTAAGAGATCTTAGGTACAGAGAGCTAAATGAATGATTCCAGAAGTAAATACACATTCTTGTAAAAATACATACATACATACATACATACATACATACATACATACATACATACATACATACATACATACATCATATGCACACACACACACACTTTAGATGCATATATTGGTGTAAGAATCAAAAAGGAAGTTGGCTGAAATGACAAACAAAAACTTTCATTGACATTTTTTCTGTAAGTTTCTTTTAAAACTGAAATGTGATTTTTTTCATGATTCGATATTGTTATTATTTGAAAAGCACAACACAAATTTTCAAGACATCATCATTAATTAATACTATTACTTAAAACAAATATCTTAAGATACAAATGAAACATAACCATATCTAAATACAGAAGTACAAACAACTTCAAAAATAATTAGTTCAAAATAATCACCACAAGCATCTTACAGCAATGAGCCTTCAACTGTAAAGATGTAAATGATTTTCATCCTTGATCACTATCAAAGATTACCAGTAACAATTTCTGAATTACTTCCCTTGTGAAATACCCAAGTGACCTCTTAACCTCTTCTCTGGCAATAACAAAAATTTTAAGTAGCAGTCCTGGGGAATCACACTGTATTAACCAGAAGTTCACATGACTATCATTTGCATACAAAAAAAAAAAAAGTCTTATTTCTTACCCAAAGGAAAGTCTCAAATCTAGCAGAGAAAAGAGTCGATACTGATTTGTTATGAATAATGGTTCATGTACAATACAGGCGACTGATTTGTAACTGAAGTGAATAGAAGAGTGATATAGTTGATGTAATTCTTGGTATTTTGGAAATCATTTATTCTGTTCAAAGCAGTGTTCTTTTTCTTAAAGCTGAATCCTTCTGCATGTAACAGTTGAAATTTTTGGAGTGAAATCTTATTTGCTTTATTTAAAACAGAAGTTTCTTCACAAGGTATAAAATCAAAACACTCTTGTGTAACAAACAGCAGAGATTCACAAATAACAGAAGAATGTGGAGCAAAATGTGTCATGTATTATCGTTGCTCTGGAATTTCCTTTACTTTCGGGCTGACTCATAATTCTTCTCAAACCACTCACAGGTGTCTTTCACAGCTGAAAAACAAAAGAAGTATTCCAATATTACAAAACACGATGTCAAGTTTAAACAGACTTCCAATTCCTTTTTTTAAGTTTGTGTTTCACATATACATTAGGCACATACATAGATGTTTACATCCATCTATCCATCCATAAAAAAGAGAATGATGCAAGAGATTCACACCTGGTCCCATAAACTTTAATCTTCTTCTGCATAAAATCTGAACTCGGACAAAAACAAGAAGGTCAAGTGGGCCTGATATCACTTACCTAGCTTAAATAACTTAACGATTGACCATTTCACTAAGCATTTGTTGCAAAAACACATCCTATGTAAACTATCTCCCAAACTTTATATCATGCTGATTTTATCTATTTACTTTGTCCTGATAAAAATTCTTTCTAAAGACAGAGGCATAATTAGTATGCAGTATGCACATAAATAAAGTCATCCACAATCTTATATGATAATAAACCCAACAGATCAAAAATATGGCTTCAGAAGTGGTAACAGGAGTGGTAATGAGCTCAGCCATCAGATGCAAGATCACCTCATTAATATGTGTGGATCTTGTTCATTGCCAAACTCATCAGAGATCTTGATAATATCAGCATATATTCCAAACTTGATCAAATTCAGATCAGAAACATGGCCTCCAGAGTGGTAACAAGGTCAGCCAATCAGGTACTAAGCTACCTCATTTATATGCACATATCCAATGCATTGTTAAGCCCATCTAAGATCTTTTTGATATAAGCCCTGATTACAACTTTGATCAAAATCAGATCAGAAATATGGCTTCCATAGGGGTAACAAATTCAGCCAAACAGGTGCAAGATCACCTCATTAGTATGTGTGGATCTCACTCATTATCAAACTTATCCAATATCTACATGATATAAACATATATTTCAAGCCTTGTCAAAACTGGATCCGAAATATGGCTTCCCGAGTGGTGACAAGGTAAATCAATCAGGTGCAAGATAACCTCAGTAATATGCTTATGGCCAGGTGAGCTAAAAATTGCTCTTCACTTACTTTACTCAAAATAAAATTTGGAAACATGAAAATTTCAGGATTATTCAAACATTAGTAATTTCCGAGACATACTAAATTCTGATTATATTCTGCTATGCTAAGAATTTTTTTTTTAATTGTTAAAATTATAAATACATGTTAATATTTTTTACCCTTTATTTTTTTTTAGCACTCATAGGGTTATACATTAACTTCACCACTAGTTGTACAGCAGCTGTCACAACATAAAAAGAAAAAGTGAACAAAGAGAGAGAAAAAACCTCTGATTATATGTGAAATATATACGTCATGCAAATATCTTTAAAGTTTTTGGTCACAACCTTGCTTGAATGGGGTAAATTTGAAGTCGGGACGATATTTTCTCAGCTTAGCATTGCTGGCTGTCTTCTTGAACTGTCCATCAGATTTGGTGGTATCGTATGTTACCTCCCCTTGGAAATTCATCCCCTCTACCACAGCCTCAGCAGCATCTTTGATGGAGACCTCATCATCTGGGTCCACTGAGAAAAAATATACATATAATTAGGAAAATAGAAACTTATATGTGAAGCATTCAGCAACATTTACAATTTGAATATCAGCACAATCAGACCATGCTTACCTACTGTAAGTTACAGAACTTGGCATGTATTTTTTGCAAATTCAGTGAAGTAACATTGCAAATATGTCTTTAATGTGAGCACTTGTGACATAAAACTATATTATATGTATTGTTGATAAGCATATTTGTGAGAATTTATGTTGTAAATATGTTTTATTTATTTGTGAAAATTTGATGATGGTAATATTCTAGTTTACAAAATTGTTTTCAAAAGATTAAACTGTAATACACTCTTGAAAATATTCACTTATCACCTTCTTTCTTCTTCATTTCTTTTCTTTTTCTTTTCACCTATCACAGCCTTAACCTTTGAACAAAATTTATTCTCCCAAAACATAAAACCAGGAAAAGCACATTAGGCTGTCTATTCCTTGTTACAGATGGCACTTCAAGAATCCAGGAAAAAAAATGAGATGTTTTTTTGGAAGGGGGAAGGAGAGGGTGGGTGGGTGGTAGCAGTAATTGTAATTCATCTCTGAACTTGAATACAAGCATATTACGTTAACTCTGATATAGATTAGTTACACATCTGCAAAGGTTGAAAATTTACTTGTCATACTGATAATGGAAAGTAAAAATGATGGTGTTTAAGTGCATCTTTCCTTTATCCCACCAACTGGACAAATGCTAACTAAGGTCTGATGTGTGTGTAGTCTCTGTAAAAATAATGTCACATGTGATACTGAGTTTGTTCACAAGAAAATTCATTTTTAAAATGGAAATTGAGCTTTCTTTCTCATTTGATTGAAGTCACATAAATACTTTTATCTTGTTCAAAACTGGGACTAGAATTACACAGGGATTGGTATCTGACCCTTTTTGGACTCTGCTACTGGCATGCAAATGAGGCCCCTAATTCACTGCTGTAGCGCTTAAGATCAAAGTAACATCAAAGGAACAGCAGGGTACCTATTCCCTTGGGCTCATTACCCGACTCTTCATCACCAATGGAAGAGATTTCTGAAGGTGAAATTTGGTTTTGTGATAGGATATTTGTTTCTTATTCTTGTTAAAAATAAAATCCCAAAAGTCACCTTAAGTTGCATCAAGAGAAAGTCAAATAAATTCTGTATATTTTGGTATACTGTGGTATTAGAAATTTTCATGGGGGACCAACTTTTGTGGTTTTCGTTGTTGCCCTGAACCACAAATTTAAAGACCTGATGATAATAATTAACAAAACTACTAGTATTTGATAAATCAACGTCAATACTGTAATCTGGTAATAAAATATTAGCTTTTACATGTGTTTGTTTTATTTTAACACTTTGAAAAAAGAATTATAAAGCATTTTATATTAATTCAATGCACACATATCAAATAAGGTATCTGGTAGCAGTAATTTCCACTCACTGCCTTAAGGTAAAGAGAGAAACGAGAAAAAGCATAAGGTATTCAAACACAAGTAATGCTGAGAATCATAAAAAATACTAGTATATGAAAATTAAATTTAATACTTATTCAAATTGATCCTTCATTCAAGTACAACTGTTGCTGAAAAATTTAAATCCTCCTGAAGGCACATTTCATTTTATCCATGCATTTTTAATCCAAAAGAACACCAAGCTTGTAAAATACTAGAACTATTGCTTGAAGCACTATTATTAATGAAACACTATGTATATACACTAATTATAGCAGAGTATTAAAACTCACACTTCACTGATGTGAGGACAAAGCCACTGTATCAACATCGTGTCAATCAAGTCTCATGGTACACACAAATGCTTCCCAGGTAAATAATCCCCAAATTGCAGAATTAAACAATTCCAGCTTTCTCAAAACCACTAATAATTAGGTCCGATCTTTCACTCATTGTCGCCAGAGCTGCAATTATCCATTCAGGGTGAACTGGCTTGATTAATGAGGTTGCAAGGTTCACTAATACAGTGCACTGATCATCACCAGTAGTATCTTCCTTTTCTATGATGGCCTCTATGACCTATTTAGCATACCAGTTGTAAAAATGTGTGATTTTAATTCTTCTTTGTACTCTTTATTTATTGTCAAGTCTAGTGGTTGAAGTTGGTCTGTACATGAGGCAGGCACAAACAAAGGAGTGATTCCACTGTCTTTCAATTTAGTTAGCATCATGGCACTTTGGTGGTGTCGGCTTCCTATGATGTTGAGCACTCAGTCTAAAACACGGTGTAAGTGACTGATCTTAACAGGTGTTTTATTTATGCTCATAGAGGTGGTAGTATTGTTTTAGTGTTGTTGGCTGCATCGGCTTCCTCTGATGTTATTCACTCGGAAGAAAACACGGTGTAAGTATTGAACTTGTCAGGTCTTTGATTTGTGCTCATACATGTGGTAGTATTGTTTTAAACATTCAAGTGACTACAGTTTGCATCAGCATAGTTTTATTCTTTTGTATTCTTTTTTTTCTGTATTTGCAGGGGTTAAACCACGAAATGAAATATCTATTAATATGCAAACTCTCACAAGCAAAATCACAAAAATGTCTTTTTTTAAAAAACAAAACTGTGAAAATTAAGCCCCACAAAAATAATTGATACTATGGTATTATTTTTGTAACAATCTGTGTTTGAAAATAGTTATAGAACATGAACTGTTATCACAATTATCCACAAAATCTGAGTTGTTACTTCCTTTAAAATAGGAAAAAAATGATAAAAAGAAAAGTATTTAAAAAAAAGTAACATCACTACGTTTGTAACATCTGTATAATATACTAGAACAAGTTTCATTCCTCTTTTGCAAATACAAAAGAAGTGGTTTACAAAAAGGCACAGCAACACCAATTATCTGGACCCATTGGGGGGCACTGGGACTTTGTCCAGATAATCCGGATATCAAATTGTGGTCAACAGTTGAACTGTAAATGAAGGAATGATAACATAGGTGTGATAGCTGGTAATGTTATGTGTGTTCTTGTGAAAAGAAGTGTCAAAAGACTCTGAGCCAGGTAAACTCTGCCAACATAAATTATTTTCACACCTGTCCAGGTACATGATTATCTTTTATCACCTGTTAAGTCACCACTGATTGATTGACAGTTAAGTACAGCAGTTTGGACTACAGATTGCCTTTGTTCAGACTGTTATAAGTCAATAATCATGCTTGATTAACTTGGGATTTCTGTATGACAAGCACACGCTTAGTGACACATGGGTGTAAGAATGAACTTGATCTCTTAGTATCTCCGTCTCTTCCTCCCTCTCTCTTAATTACATTTATTTTTACTTTAAAAATAGAATTTAGTTATTCACAATACCACTGTAATTATAACTGTATGAGATTATATTCAATTGTGTTTGTTTCTGATTTCTGTTTCTCGGTTCTATGTTGGAGTTGTGATTATCAAATTAGTTTCATTTATAGATATATGTACATTGCAATATGTAAGAATTTCTGGGGAGACAGTAGTAGTCCATATGAGTTAATAATCTGGATAATCTGCATCCAGATAATCTACATTTTATGTATATCACTGATCATTCGTCAACTCACTTTCATCACAACTTGTAATTATAACCAGCATACAAAATCAAAAGAAATTAATCAGTACATTTTCATATTTTTTTTACAAAATCTTTGTAAATAAATATATAACAACACAATGTGGAGAACAAACCAGGTACTCTAAGGTAATGTGTCAAGTGATGGATGCACAACAGATGCATTCAGTGAGGCAGAGAACGAGAGGTATATCCTTGTGTAATTCTAGTCTTAGTTCAGAAATACTATCAGAGTTTACTAGTAACAGAGATGACTTTTCATAAATCTCTAGATGTTGGTTTTGGAAGGTATCATTTGAAACTTATTACCTCCCCTGATGTCTTACCTCCCTTATATACTTTACCTGACAAAATGATGGGGTCAATCTCCTCATATTCCCTGACCACCCATATCATAAGACGGGCCAGATCAAGAGAGTAGATAAACTGCCTTCTTGGGGTACCTGTCCCCCAGATCACAAATGGAGTGTTATCCCCTGAAAATTTGATAGCAATTGGTAATTTTGATCATCATATGCTAGTATTTATAAACATCACAATGTCAAATTATAAAAACCATAATTTATCTCACTACGTGACATAAAATATAGTGATATCTATAAGTAACACACATTTTTTGCAGTACAATCAGTACAATGCCTACAAAGCAAGCCACTGGCAGTAAGGGTAATCCAAGCTGGTGCACTCCACACATATACTACTGAACAACATATATGCCAGAGTGAGCTCGTTCAGTACTGAGTCAGAATACATGTGAAACATAGAGTTTTTACACCTTGGAGGAGCCATACTGCTTCTTACCTGTGGGCATCCCGTGCCGCAGGGAAAGGTATATACGAGTTTATTTTTGTGCTTTAAAATTTAATACTTACATGTATACCTTTTATTTGCCTTGTGGAGAGATAATTATTGTATTACTTGCATTTTGAACTATTTCAAATTTACAGTTCGTAATTCTATTTTCCTTCTGTGGAGAAGATATTTTGGTATACTTTGAGATAATCATTATTCTCTAAGACAACGCTCTTTTCCCATGTGGAGAAGATGACTTGAAACTTATTTGTAATTACATTAAAATATACAGGTTTCGTTTTTCTCTCTGTGGATATTTATTGTATCTAGATTTAGATAGTCAAGACCCCTTGCAAATGGAAGGGAGGAAATTAAAAGAGTATTTTCAGACATGTGTTGAGACATGAGGAGAAGATAGAATTCTCCTGGCACATCATAAGCCTGGGTCCTAGACTGTGAGCACATAACAGAAGCAGAGTGCCCCAGGCCTGCTGATATACTGGAAGCCCTAGTAGCTAAGGGAGTTAAACTAGAATATATATCAGGCATCCAGAACAAAGGGAATGGGAGATTTTACTTGTATGCACAAAAGATACAGTAATACTCCCAAATGAGACTAACTTTGAAGCCAAGTGGAAAATGATTAAAGTGGACAGAGCCCTGCCAATAGAAAGAGTGATAGAAACCAAAGCAAGAAGTCCCAACTTTGGAAATAAAAGTAACAATTGATAGGAAGTTCCAAATACTGACAATAAATGAGAGAATAGCAACAGTATGGGGATACCTCACTATTAAAACAGGGGTCAGAATATGCACGCTATGCATAGAGGAAGTAAAAAAAAATCCGACATTCATATATTTAATGGGCTTTCTTGTTAAGTCATGGTATAGGGGGTGTATTTATCACCGGAAATGCACAAGATGCCATGAAACAGGGCATATGCCCAGGGATTGTAAAAATCCTATCCAAAGAGCCAAACCTACCCAAGAAACATACACTGCAAAGGCATCTAAAGAAATCATGCAGGAGCAGGAAATGGTGGCTGCAATGGATGCCTGATCCTGAACCTGAATCAATGCTAAACCAAAATTCCAATGAACTCCAGTTGGCAAGCCAAACTGAAGAGAAGGTAGACCTGGAATGGGAAGAATTTGCCAATAAATATGAAATCCCCAGCCAAACCAAAGAAACAACAAAAACAAATCAAATAAAAAAAAGAAAAAGAAGACAAAGCAAGAAAAAGTCCAGTCAAATTAAAAGAGCAAAATCCACACCATACTACGCCCTGGAAGAATTGTTTCACCCCCTACCTCATGTCTGAAATATTAATACACTTTATTTTCATTTTTTGTAAAAAAAGAAAATGTGTACAACTGTAATGATTTGAAATAGAAAGCCAGTCCAAACAAAAACACAAAAGGGTTTTATAGCAAATACAGAACATTATAGCAACACACACATATAGCAAACATTGGATGATAGATCTCTGGCAAGGATCACTATAAATACCAAATACTAAACATGGCCAGGAAACCAGTCAAAAGGTGTAATGCCTGAGGAGGGAGTACCAACCAATGTAAAGTTTCTTTAGGACAGGAGGCGGAACAAATGGAGACCTGGGGACAGGAACCCAAAAAAGTACACAACGATCAAAAATAAGATCAACCCTAATCCAAATAAAAAAAATAAAAATTCTTCTAAATTCTTTTTGATTTTTGTAAATAAAATACCCACAACAACAGACTATGGGGGCAAACGTAAAGATATAAAATTACCATTACAATTTTCAGCACAAAGGGGGTCACTGCCAAGGCCTCCTAGCTTAACATGGCTAGAAGTCTGAGAGGTGTCCACAAACAAAGGTTTCTGTGGTCTGCTGAGGAATAATATATCAAACAGTAGTTCATTAGACACACATTAAGATGGATGGCTTTCAAGGAATAGGATATCAAACAGTAGTTCATTAGACACACATTAAGATGGATGGCTTTCAAGATATATAATACCCAACAGTAGTTCATTAGACACACATTAAGATGGATGGCTTTCAAGGAATAGGATACCCAACAGTAGTTCATTAGACACATTAAGATGGATGGCATTCAAGGAATAGGATACCCAACAGTAGTTCATTAGACACATATTAAGATGGATGGCATTCAAGGAATAGGATACCCAACAGTAGTTCATTAGACACACATTAAGATCGATGGCATTCAAGGAATAGGATACCCAACAGTAGTTCATTAGACACACATTAAGATGGATGGCATTCAAGGAATAGGATATCAAACAGTAGTTCATTAGACACACATTACGATGGATGGCATTCAAGGAATAGGATATCAAACAGTAGTTCATTAGACACACATTAAGATGGATGGCATTCAAGGAATAGGATATCAAACAGTAGTTCATTAGACACACATTAAGATGGATGGCTTTCAAGGAATAGGATACCCAACAGTAGTTCATTAGACACACATTAAGATGGATGGCTTTCAAGGAATAGCATATCAAACAGTAGTTCATTAGACACACATTAAGATGGATGGCTTTCAAGGAATAGCATATCAAACAGTAGTTCATTAGACACATATTAAGATGGATGGAATTCAAGGAATAGGATATAAAACAGTAGTTCATTAGACACATATTAAGATGGATGGCATTCAAGGAATAGGATACCCAACAGTAGTTCATTAGACTCACATTAAGATGGATGGCTTTCAAGGAATAGGATACCCAACAGTAGTTCATTAGACACACATTAAGATGGATGGCATTCAAGGAATAGGATACCCAACAGTAGTTCATTAGACACACATTAAGATGGATGGCTTTCAAGGAATAGGATACCCAACAGTAGTTCATTAGACACACATTAAGATGGATGGCCTTCAAGGAATAGGATATCAAACAGTAGTTCATTAGGCACACATTAAGATGGATGGCTTTCAAGGAATAGCATATCAAACTGTAGTTCATTAGACACACATTAAGATGGATGGCATTCAAGGACTAGGATATCAAACATTAGTTCATTAGACACACATTAAGATGGATGGCATTCAAGGAATAGGATATCAAACAGTAGTTCATTAGACACACATTAAGATGGATGGCTTTCAAGGAATAGGATACCCAACAGTAGTTCATTAGACACACATCAAGATGGATGGCATTCAAGGAATAGGATACCCAACAGTAGTTCATTAGACACACATTAAGATGGATGGCATTCAAGGAATAGGATACCCAACAGTAGTTCATTAGACACACATTAAGATGGATGGCATTCAAGGAATAGGATACCCAACAGTAGTTCATTAGACACACAGTAAGATGGATGGCATTCAAGGAATAAAACCATAAGCTCCTAAATGCAAACTGCTTGTGAAATTATATTCAAGTAATTTACTCCGTGCATCCTCTTTGATGTTTCAACTGAATGCTCAAATTTGAAATGAAAAATCTTTTGACCCTGTTTAAATAAAGAAACAGATCAAGGCTTTAGGACTAATCGTTGCATTGGAAAATCACTGTTTAATATTCAGGACTTGAATAACTTCTCTCAAAAAAGTACCTTTTCCAAGGACACACCATAACTGCTGACCGAGGTTGGAATGATGGGTTCCCATAATCCTTGGATTAAGGCAAAGATTATCCCCATACCATATCTATACATCAAACAGCAAGTGACCTCTTTTTTTGGTTGTATTAAATTGGTGGTATACAGTACCACTAAAATTACAAGGACCAGAATAAAAGGCCAAGATTTACAGGGTGTCCTTAAAAATAACATCTTCATTAAATGCATATAAAAATCTATGTTATACGACATGAACATATCCCAAAATTAAAACAAAAGTCATGCAAAGGGACTGATGCTCTACTGGGTGAAAAGAACTTCCAGGAATTCAAGATAAGACCATTTCTTCCTTTTAACTGTTGAGTGTTGAAACCATCTCTGATATTCTTCAGTGATAACAAGATTTTAAAATTACCTGCTGTGGTGCACATATTGGATGTCAGCTTGGCACCATTTTGATTTAGGACAAAGTAGACATCATTAGAAGTCCTTAGGTGAAAACCTCATGTCATAATGGTCATACATTCAGGGGGAGTAGTGACAACAAGATTTTTAAGATAGTTGTCATCTCAGCAATATTGGAGGTATGCCACCGACACATTTTTATTTAGGTCCAACTAGGTATCATAAGACGTCCATCAGTGACAACCCCACGCTGATATAGCCATCCATTTTGAGAGGAGTAAAGATAACAATATGTTCAAGATATGACTTTCCATACCAATAAAAAGATTTTCAAGATGGCTGCCATGGTGGACATATTGGTAATCAAATTGGCACCATTTTCATTTAATTCTTTTAGTGAAAATCTCATGTTGATACAACCATCAATTCAGGAGTAGCGATAAAAATTTTCAAGATGGCCATTGTATGGTGGCCATACTGGATATCAGATCAGCGCCATTTTCATTTAAGACCAACTGGACAACATAAGAAGTCTTCTCATGAAAACTCCATGTCAATATGACTTTCTGTTCAGGTTGAGTTGTAATAACAAGATTTTTAAGATGGTTGCCATGATGGCTTTATTGTATGTCAGATCAGCACCATTTTTACTTAGGACCAGCTGAACATCATAGGAAGTCTTTTAGTGTAAACCCCAGGTTGATATGACCATCCATGTAGGAGGAGTATCAATAACAAGATTTTCAAGATGGCTGCTATAGTGGCCATATTGGATATCAAATCGGTACCATTTTCATTTAGGCACAAGTAGACATCATAAGAAGTCTTTCAGTGAGAACCCCATGTTAATATGACCATCCAGTCAGAAGGAGAAGTGATTTTCAAGATGGCTAAAGTGGCGGCCATATTGAATGTAAGATTGGCACCATTTTCATTTAGGACAAACTCAACATCATAAGAAGTCAGTTGATATGACCATTCATGTACGAGAAGTTGTAATAAAAAGATTTTCAAGATGGCCGATCTGGTGGCCATATTGGAATCAGATTGGCACTATTCTCATTTAGGACAAACTAGATATCATAAGTAGTCATTTAGTGGAAATCCCATGTTGATATGACCACCCATTCAGCAGGAGTAGTGATAACAAGATTTTCAAGACGTCTGCCATGGTGGCCATATTGGACTTCAGATCAACATCATTTTCATTTAAGACCAACTAGACACCACAAGAAGTCTTTTAGTGAAAACCCCCATGTTGATATGACATTCATGTAGGAGGAGTTGCAATAACAAGCTTTTCAAGATGGCCACTGAGGCAGCCATATTGGATGCCAGATCTGCACCATTTTCATTCAGGTCCAACTAGACATAATAAGAAGTCTTTAAGTGAAAAACCTGATATGACCATCCATTCAGGAGGAATAGTGATAACAATATTTTCAAGATGGCCACTGTATAGGCCATATTGGGTGTCTGAGTAGCACCATTTTTATTTGGACCAACTAGACCATGGGATGAATTTGTGTGTAAAGTTTCATGGAAATTCTCCAAGTAATTTAGGAGGAGTAGCAGCAGCAATAAAAAAAACTTGTACTAATGGATGAACGGACAACAGACCATCCCGTAAGCTCTTCTGGTCTATGACCAGTAGAGCTAAAAGTTTATGAATCATGTAGTTACAGGAAATTAGATGAATGGCTTGATGGAGAGATGGAAAAGGTGATCAGGGATTCTGCATTTAAGTGTCAAATCCTAATGAATCCAAGGGTCCAAGAAATGATATCTTGTGTCCAGCACCTTGTTTTACCAGAATGCTTGGTCTGGGTTTCTATATTTTGATTTCTAGAAGGTAACTATTTGATATCAAGATTTGTTGTACATATTTTCAAAACAAATCACTGAAAATATCACACAAAAGTATACACTATTTATGACTCAGGACAAAGAAGAAAGAAAGTCTCAATGCTTGATTTTATATAAAAGTGCCCTCTCAGGGCAAGTGAATTTAATCTAAGCTACCAAGTTGTACTGAATTTTGGCTAAACTAGCAGACCGTACTGAATTTAAATTGAGCTACCAAGCTGTAATGAATTCAAGCTGAACTACCAAGCTGTACTGAGTTTCAGCTGAGCAACCAAGTTGTGCTGAATTTAAGCTAAGCTACTGAGTCATACTGAATTTAAACTGAGCTACCAAGTTGTATTAAATTTAAGCCAAGCTACTGAGTTGTACTGAATTAGCTTCCAAGCTGTACTGAATTTAAGCTAAGCTACTGAGTTGTACTGAATTTAAGCTGAACTTAACTGAATCAAAGCTTCTAGGCTGTACTGGATTTAAACTGAGCAACGAAGTTGTTCTGAATGTATGCTAAACTACCAAGCTGTACTGAATTTCAGTGGAGCTACCATGTTGTACTGAATTAAAGCTAAGCTACCAGGCTGTACTGAATTTAAGCTGAGCTACCATGTTGTACTGAATTTAAGCTGAGCTACCAGGCTGTATTGAATTTAAGCTGAACTACCAAGCTGTACTGAATTTAAGCTGAGCTACCAGGCTGTACTGAATTAAAGCTGAGCCACCAGGCTGTACTGAATTTAAGCTGAGCTACCAAGCTGTACTGAATTTAAGCTGAGCTACCAGGGTGTACTGAATTTAAGCTGAACTACCAAGCTGTGAGTTTAAGCTGAGCTACCAAACTGTACTGAATTTAGCTGAGCCACCAAGTTTTCAGATTCCCGGAAGCCTGTTGAGAGGACGTCTGATTATGAAATTTGTTAAAACAAATCTATACTATGTTACTTACTTTTGGCCATGTAAACTTTGTAAATAAGGCCAGGCAGAACATGTCCATCATCCAGGTTGAAATTATCATAAGGTCCAAAGACATTGGTTGGAACTACAGATGTGAAATGACAGCCATGTTGTATATGATAGGCTCTGAAAAAAAAAACATGAACTTTGTTTGGCAAGTGACAGAAATACCGGTAATAAAATATCAGTTTTCTGTTTAAAGTCACTATTATTTTCCAATTCCATGTAAGGAAATATCTAGAAAAGAGTGCCTGAATTTAAAGAAAAAGAAATTATTGAGACAAGAGATGAAAGAAAATGCTGAAAGAAATAAAACTGATTGCATTTCACATTATAATTACATTCTGGGAGCAAAATGATTTGACTGGATGATGCAAAACCATCAACAATCATTTTGACACTTATATTCTCCTGGAAACAGAGAAAATACATGAAATCTCTTCTTATGACTATCCCTGAAAGGAGCTGATTACCAGTACCATGTTTATAATAGCAATGACAATTTGTAACTTACATTTATCATCCTCCCTCATAAGACCACCTCCTAGTTCGGGCCACTTTCTCCCATCAGATCAGTGGTCCTAACTGGGAGAAACTGCTGTAACAGGCTAACTACCAGGGTCCATACTTGGGAATGATTCAGGTGAAATAGTTGTTCCAATACCTGTCATTTTGCCTAAATATGCCAAAATATCAAAACTGACTTCACCTTCTCTCAAATTTACATCTACAGACCACTGAATACAATGTCATCTCTTGTGTTTTTCTTCTTAACAATGAGCAATTTAAAACAATTTAAACAATTTGCACATGAAGCTTGCAGACGCGAGAAAAATTTCAATTATGAGCAAATTATTACTCAATAAATGCTGACTGCTAGTAAAGGGGAGCCGCGGTGGCTCAGTGGTTAGCGTGCCGGACTCACGACCGAAAGGGTGCGGGTTCGAATCCTACCATCGGACCAGCCTTGGTCAGCTACCATGGTGTGTCCTTGGGCAAGGCACTTTACTCCAATTGCCTCTGCACTAAATAACCTAATTGTGTTGCTGTGTCGTAAAGCACCAAAGCAAAGCAAACTACTAGTAAAGGTAAAGGTAGACAAGTTTATTTCATATTTCATCCTGTAAAAGTATCAAGAAAGGACTTCTACCATGATGTGTATCCTATTTATGATTGTAACCTATTTTCAAGGTTACCATCTTTTGCAATAACACTGTAAAAGAACAGTTACTAAATCATTTTTCAAAAAAGTTTTGAGTATTTCTTTTGTTCTTATATTATTTGACTCTGAAGTTTAGTAAAGCAGCTGATGTTAGCAACTGTTGCAAACATTCTAAATTTTGACCAATATGCAGCTGCTTCTATCTATTGTTCCACCACTTCAAACAATTCTGGTAGGGGAGAGAAGTAAAAATGGACGCAGGACCACATGTCTAGATTTTTCCACTTTTTCTGGATTTTTTGTCACAGTTGCAGACACACCTATGGATAACTTTTAAGTGCAGATTCGTTTTCAAGACTGAAACTGGACTGTTTAATTTACCATTGCTTTAGAATTCCACCATCTACATCAGAACTTTTTCAGAGTCCAAAATTCTCTGATATAAAAAATGAACAGTGCTCCAGATCAGATTTTCATGAATATGATATTTTACTCAGACCCTGGTTTTGAAGTGATTGTTTTTTTCAAAATATATATGTATTATGGTTTAATTATTGGCATGTGAGCACAATACTGGCTATATGGTGCCAAATAAAAGTTAAGTTTTGAAAATGTCAATATAAAATGTTGCAAAAAACCCCAAGACCCCAAAACCCCAAAACTTAATGAAGATAAACCCTTCCAAATAAACAAAAATATAATGCACTACAAAATGAAAGATAAAATTTAAAGACGTTAAAATTGTGTTAATAGTATATAAAATAACAGACAAATGTAAAAAATGTAAAATCCTTAAAATATAGGGTCAAATGTTTTTATATAAGCCACATATCCTCAAAAAGTCCAAGATTTTCTCTGGTGGTACATCATCATAAGTTCTTGAATTGAGTTCACATCAAAAAAATTCTATCTTACATGGTGGAAGTCAATACAATCGACAAGAATGTGTTCCACTGTCAATTTTATACATAAACACAAACTTACTAAATAACCCAGATGGAATTTGAATCATTAAGACATATACCATTCCTTAGAAAAATGGCGAACAACTTCACCCTTTACAGCATAGCATCTGTTGCTGTGTAGGCTGTCGCTATACATGTGCCAAAACCATTGAGTGTAGAGTGCTATAAATAGAACATGTTACCTAAATGATTCCATGCAAACAGACCTGTCTGGAAAACAGTATAATATATGTTAAACCTAAGTTTAACCATTTTACCCATTCTGTACACATTTGTTATCTACAGAAAGGCTTTAGAGTAACATCTGATCTTTATGACTGCATAATTATTTTTCACCTAAAATATTTTGTTCACCATCACGTCACTGAAATTGTTTGTCCAACCACAACCTTTCTCAACCTCTACAGTAAATCTACTGGTTCGTGGTCTTTGCCTGTATCACAAAATCATCTGAATCTGATAAATTATCAAAATCAGTGTTGCCTACATTGATATCAGAGCATATACCTGACTTACTGAAGCCTTCAGTCATAATTCTATTCATCCAAACTCTAGAAAGTGCTGAACAAAATCCATGGCCTCCATTCTGTATAAGGAAGAATCTGATCCAGTGACTAGTTTTAAATAGCAGATTACAATTTTATCTTACAAAGAAACCACATGATGTGACATCATGGTTATTTTCACCAATACCTATAGTTTCAAATAGGATGGTTTCCCCAAAGGTGGCTCTATGAAAACCAGCTTAAAATGGACAATGTTTACTGTAGGCATCAAAACTGCTTCTATGCAGATGGTGCACAGGAATCCAAATGTGCTTATATGCAAATCAGATCAAGGCATCCAGATGCACTTCCATTAAAATGTGGTAGAGGCATCCAAAAGTACTTATATGAAGTAAAGGGTTAAGAAAAAGACAAACTCAGGATGTGCACAATCTGTTCAATGACTGTTTTCATTGTGATCAAGTATTCTTATTGCAAATTTGCATGGAACATACAAAATCTGTTTTGACTGCAGACTTCATACTGATTGAATGTGCCGTAATGAAAACTGAATGAGCTTAAAGCAGAAGAAATGCACTGTCATCAGTGAGGTAAATACTTAAAATTAACTTGTTATGCATGCTGTGAACGCGTGTTAAAAAGTCTTCATGTAATTTGCTTTTATTTGCATAAAATAAATACGCTGCTTATATAGAACCCTGAATTATGCAAGGTGAGGGATGAATTTTTTAAAATACCATACAAATGTTAAGTACACATCTAGTTTTAATGTTATGTGTACTGTGTCCTTTATTGATTTCATGTACATGCAGAATATCTTCCAAAATTGTGAATAAAGATAAGAATTATCTGCAAAATGGTCACCATGCTTTACTTAACAAAAGTGCACTTACTTGTTTTGCACATCTATCATCCTTTTTGCATAGGAGTAACCAAAATTTGAGGAGTGTGGTGGTCCATTATGTACCTGCAATAGAAACATGTGACAATGTACTAGTAACAGAGTTTAAGACAGCCCCAAATGAATGCAAACATTGTATCCATGACATGATTGATTACAAAGACCATAACTTACTCTGAAATACAGGGAGGATTTCAAACAATAAAATGATCAAGAAAGTCTGCTTTTGGATAGTGTACCGTATATATTCGTGTATAAGCCAAGTCCAAATGCAAACAACATAGATCCACATCTGCTGTTGCAGAATGCGCTGGCATATCAGGGTCTATGTTGTTTGTTCTACTGATTAGTCCCTACAAACTGCAGATACCCAGATCTGCCGGTGCATTATGTGCTGGCAGATCTGGGTTTATATCGGCTTATACATGAGTATAGACAGTAGTTAAATATCTTCCATTATTGATGAGATGAAGAAATAGCAGAGGCAAAATTTAAACTCTAAAGTTCAAGGGAGTTAACTCTGTCAAAACAGGAGATAGAAAACTTTCTTGTCATACTATATCATATCAAAATATATAACTGAAGACCCATGCTGTTACTAGAAACCATAAATATCAGTTTGCTAATTTAATGACATGGGGCTGAAACTCTTGAAAATGGTGACAAACAGATATGCATGCATGTCAGCAAACCAGTTTATGTATGAAGATCAACTTACCACAAACAAGGGCAATAACTCTGTTAAAGGTAAAGGACAAGTACTTAAATGCTTCAAGGGCACATCTGTGACATTTCACAAACCAAGCAACACTGTGACCAATGGTAAGTAAACCGCTATGGCTAAAAGCGGTAGATGGAGACAGATATATAGACAGATGGAAAGAAAAAGAATGAGCTTCTGCATCTTGAGAAGAAATACAAATTTATTCAACTTTGATATTCACCACAAGAGTGCCTCAAAGGGATTGATGCTCTGCTGTTTAAAAAGAATTTCCAGGAATTCAAGATAAGACCAATTCTTCATTTTAACTGCTGAGTGTTGAAGTCATGTGCAATATTCTTGGGTGACAAGATTTTCAAATTAACCACTATGGCAGCCATATTGGATGTAAGATCAATACCACATTCATTAGGACAAAATTGACACCATTAGTAGGCTTTTGGTGTAGGACAACATTGACACCATTAGTAGGCTTTTGGTGAAAATCCCATGTTGATATGACCATTTATTCAGGAGAATTAGAGACAAAATTGTCAATATGTTCATTGTGGCAGCCATATTTGAGATCAGATCAGCACTATTTTCTATCAGAACCAACTAGGTATCATAATTAGTCTTCTGGTGAAGACCCCTTGTCGATATGACCTTCCATTTTGGAACAGTAGCAATAACATTATTTTCAAGAATGTCCAAGCAGAATAATGTTCATTCAGGGCAAACTAGATACCATAAGAAGTCTTCTGGTGAAAACCCCTTGTCGATATGACTTTCCATTCAGGAGGAGTAGCTATAACAAGCTTTTCAAGATGGCTGCAGTGGCAGCCATATCACGGTTTTCCTTTAGGACCAAACAGACATCATAAGAAGGCTTTGAGTGAAACCCATGTTGATATGACCATCTATTCATAAAGAGTAGTGATAACAAGATTTTAAAGTTATTGGAAGTCTGAGCTGCACCATTTTTCATTTAGGACCAACTAGACCTTGGAATGAATGTGTGTTTCAAGTTTTATGGCAATCCTCCAAGTAGTTTAGAAGCAGTAGCAATAATAAAATTGTGCTAACAGATGGATGGAAATTAGACAACAGAAGAGACATGACAGACAACATCCCATCCCATAAGCTCTCCTGGTCTATGACCAGTCGAGCTAAAAATGCTAACCATGGCTTTATTAATAGTGATTCCCACAATATAATGACGACCATCAAATAATGTGGGCATGGATAAGGGTCGCTTTATATTAAGTGAATTTCACTGCAGAAATTGCTTCCAAGCCGTGGATGGCCAAGTGGTCTAAGGCTCTTGCCTTTACAGATCACTGACATCTCACCTCTGTCCAAGTGGGTTCGAGTCTTAGCTCAGCCAACCTGGGTATGTGAGAAAGCTTCCCAGTAGCTTCCCATGGGTCAATGGTTCTTCCCGGGTTTTCCCAGGTTCTTCCTCCACCAAATATACTGGCCACCATGTATAGCCTGTAATGTGCTGAAAAATGGCGTTAAACCCACACTACATTTATCCTACAGTAATGTGTTTTACATGTGTCATCCCCACTATTATATACCATTATATGTAAAGTACACCAGTATACGTTAGATGACCTCTCCAATAAACATACACTATCCCCACTATTATACAGCACTACAGGTAAGGTACCCTATAATACATAATATGACCTCTCCTATAGACATACATGATCCCCACTATTATATAGCATTGCCTGTAAACTACCACAGTATACATAAGATGACCTCTCCTATATACATACATTATTCCCACTATTCTATAGCATTGCCTGTAAAGTACCCCAGCATTTATATATATATATATATATATATATATATATATATATATATATATATATATATATACACATACAGGGCTGAGCAAATTTTTTTTTCATCCACTAGTCCAGGACAAGTGGTTTCAGAAAATTCACTTGTCCCACCTTACTTTTCACTTGTCCCACCTTACTCTTCACTTGTCGCACCTTACTTTTCACTTGTTCCAAAATGGTAATCACTTGCCGAGATTTGATGAGATGTATGTACTTAATCCATAGAAAAAACAAACAAAATAATATACAACATAATTATTTCTTAAAAGAATTTAATTTGTCAAAAACATTGGTTGTTATACATTTGGTTTCTTCATGTTCATGTATATATGTTTTAGCTGATGGATTTGAAAAAATGTCCATGTATATGTCTGCCACCTGCACCAGCACTAAGCCAACAGTTGATAGCTGTGTCTGGGTTAAAGTCCTCAATATATTGTGCTGCACAGGCCTTGTGGGGTCCAGACATGTCATGAGACTTGATTGATTCAATCCTGAATTTGTCAATTCCATTGACAAATACACTGGGTGAATTTCCAAACTGTGCCAGTTTGGGATATTGTTTGAAATAACTGCAAAACATATTTCCTTCCGAGTCAATACATTCAAGCCAGGGATAACAATCAACCCAATGCGGCTGAAAATTTCTCTGTCTCTTAGTAGTGTGATATTTGACATTTTTTGCCACCATGGATTCTTGCTTATGTCTCTTTGGAGAAATAGCTACCGCACACTCAGTAGCAGTCTTACGTTTTATCCCTCCACTTTCACAAAAATTTTCCTTCTCCGAATCGCCCTTATTACCTTCCTTGTGAAAATAATTTAGCAAACTCATTTTATCCATAGAGTAACTATCAGCTTGCTTGACAACTACTTCTAAAGTGATCATAACATACATTTTCTCTTTTAAATATGAACAGAGACAGCTCATTAATTAGCGTAATTGTTTTGCGCTTCAAACACAATATCGCACATGGAAGTTAATCATCTGTATAATCAATTAAAAATTAAAGATTCATGACTGTCATTTAATCAATTTTACAAGGGAAACCAACACTGATGTCGGTAAAGTACCTTTCTTTACTTTAATTACACTGTCTCGCTGGATTAAAATCATAGTGAGCCGCTCGTGAGGATCTGGCTTGAGTAAACACAATGCAACAAAGCCGCTTAAAATACTGCTAATTGATCATACTGGTTTTCTTTTGTTTGACGTGTTTTGATTTGCCGATAATTTGGTCGCTTAACCCAATATGTAGTCAAGCGGTAACAGAACATGCGCATATGCGACAATTATCACTGACCACATTTATGTGTTATACAGGATGTAAATGTATACATGAAGAGGGGTAGAATCAAGTATTCAGTATGCCTGGAGGGCATGATTGGCCAAATAAAGGTAGATATAGTGATTAAAGCACAAAAATAAGGACTTGCCTGACGTCGAAAATGAATAGTCCGGGACGTCGGGGTATGGGATTTGCTCAACCCTGATATATATATATATATATACACACACACACCGCTCCCTCGATAACTCACGTCCGGATAACTTGCGAACCCACTTATAACGCGGGTCAGATGTGGATCCCATTTTTTAAAACTAGAAAATACAAAAAATGAAGAAAAAAAAAAGGACCATATTTGTTGAAGGTGAAAAAAATCGCGATCAAAATTAGTAAATGAAACCTTGTTATATCGCTCGTTTTATCGTCAAAACCATTGGTTAGTGCCCGGAAATTTGAATCAACATCACAAAATTTTCAACTTTTAATAAGAAGTCATATAATTTGTTCAATTTTCTTTCCAAACATTCTCAGTACACATAAATAACAATATTTGACGAAATTTCAATCAATGAAAACGTCACTAAAACATACTGGTGGCAACATTTTAAAAATAAATACCAATTAAATACATTTTGTCAAGTGAAATATGTGTTTTAGTTCCATCTTTTAATTCGGTTTCAGTGTAATCATCATACATGCAATATGCCCTCTTGTATTCAAACATGAAAAATATAATTCAACTGACCCAGCTATCGCAGCGAGTGTTTTAGTGAGAATCTAATTGGGTTTTTTTTATTATCTCCGACTTGCGGAAGTATTTGTTCTGTTGTTACACTCAATTAATAGCAGACCTGCTTTGTATTATCACGTTAATTACGTCTTTTGTATCAAATCAAACAAAGGAGCTGGAATAACAGAAAAGTGGAAATCCTGCCTGTCTAAGAGCTAGCGGTCACAGCCGTGTGTCAGGTCAACACATTTCAATTGATCAATCGGACACTGTTGAAAATATTATTATTTAAGTAATATAATTAAACTACCTTAAATGAGCCTATTCATTCACAAATGTGATCAAAGATAGTAAGGCAACCAAGCCAAATGAGTACTTGGTGAATAAAAAGCTTTGTTTTACAGATACAGTTCATTATGGAGAAGCGAGTTCCAGAGTTTGTATTGAACTTAAAATTTCTAACCTGCTACTCAGGGATTTCCTCAAAGGATGAGAAGTTCCACTGTTACTTGATATGAAATCATGGCATCCATAATTTATTAATAGAACAATAAATAAATCGAGTTTCGACGTTGACGGTTGTTTCACGAAATAAATGTCCCTAGTTTTTGAAAAAAGGAATCTTGTTTAGTTGTGAATCGACAACAACAAAAAGCAGTGACATAATACACAATGTATTCACGTACACATGTTTTTGAAACCGCTTGGACTAATGTTGTTAATGATCTTTCAGAGGTTCGTTATCTTGAAAATAAAGGTAATTTATACAGAAAAGCAAACAAATACATTAGAAAAAGCTCTTTATTGACAATAATTCCCAGGAGACCTCTGTACACAGGTTCACCTTGTAAAACTGGTTTTTGAACAAATAACATTCACAGAATATCATCATTATAATTATTATTATTGTTATGTTATCAAGATTGTTTTATGTGCACTACTCAATAAAATCATAAAATATGTGTATATGTTGTTCTATCCCAAATGTATGCTCAACACAAGATTACTGTATCCTGCTCAATTTAATCCATCCTATAAATTTAATCATCACTGACTTAAAGTAATCACTGATCTTAGTTTGTTTTGTACACCATGACAATACAATAATTTCACTATTGATTGACAGCTTACATATGACTGTATAACAGAGAACTGACTCTTCGGTTGGCCAACTTGTATAAATTAGGCTTGGAAACAGCTGTTCACGCTTTAAACACAATATCTAGATTAGATAGTTGCTCAACTTGCCAAGATCAAAAGAAAGTTGGCTTATGTGAGAGGCCTGTGATGAGGCCTGTGATGAATAGGGAATCAAAAGAAGCCATATGTGGCCATTCTTTGTGATTCATGAACCAAAACTTCACCTGCCTTTACAGACAAAATTTTAAATACTGAATGACCCTGACCCTAATGAAAAGGGATGCAACTTGTATCTCTTCTCAAAGATAAACTTTTTCTTCAGAGATAGCTTTAATTCATATCAAACTATACCTGTCACACTAGCAGAAAAAACAACTTCCATTTCGGCTGCAATAACACAACTAATTTTCTTGCCATCCAGTCAATGAATTGCTTCGACCTTCTACCCTAACGACAAGACCTGCCTCGCTTTCGAATTTACATACTGACACCTTTGATTTACACTATCAATGTGACTAGAGTACGAGTACAAGCAAGATAAAAAATGTTTGCACATTGATTCACGTGATATTCCTTTATCTAAACAATGCCTCCCTCATGAAGCAAAAATGACAACAGACAGGACATTTATTATTTATACTGGAAATTTGGGGAGGGGGGGGGGGCTGTTGTGAACAGGTGATGACTGAGTAAATGTGAGCATTAGGACAGGTTTGGCTGTACATACATGATCCCCACTATTATATAGCAGTGCCTGTCAAGTACCCCAGTGTACATCAGATGACCTGTCCAATACATACACCATCCCACTATTACATAGCATTGCCGGTCAAGTACCCCAGTGTACATCAGATGACCTCTACTATATACATACATGATCCCACTATTATATAGTATTGAGTGTAAATTACCATATACACATGATAACCTCTCATATATACATACAACATCCCCACTTAGTAACCCAGTATACATCAGATGACCTCTCCTATACACATACATCTCCTATATACATGCATCATACCTGCCATATTCCCAGACAGTGTGTGTATGTGGGGGGGGGGGGGGGGATTTTGAGACTGAAAAAGTGTGTTTTGAGGTCCCAAGGGGGGTCAGTGCACGTGACCCTAAAAAAGCAACGTCTAATTGAGAATAAGCTACCTTTTCATATAAGCCTATACAAGATGACTGGAAATTCATATCTGAATAAAAGAAAATAACTTACCTGTTTTCTTTCAAGCATTTAATACACTTACAAAGAAAAAATAGTTGATAGACTTAGCATTGTCCAATATCATCATCATACACATATGTGCAAATACTTGCATAATCACAACCACACTGACATTAAATAAAACAATACACCAGGTTTGTCTTTAAAATCCATTGGATGGCAGAATATAGTCTTAATTAGATGCAGTCTTAGCTGCTCTCATTAGTTCAATAGGGGTTGGGGGGGGGGTTGAAGGTAATGCAAGTGTCATTAGAGTTTATCTTAACACTCATTAGAGACTGGATGGTACTATTGTTCAAACTTCCCTGCTGGATTCACTAAGCGAATCCTGGTCAGAAATGAGTTGTTCTTGCCGACCATAACATTAGCATTGTCAAAACTATATCTGATGCAGTTTGACCACAAGATATGCTCGTCTCTATAGAAAGAAAATATACATCACGTTAGGGACTGACCATTTCATTGGGGGAGGGGGGGACATCAGTTTTCAAGCTTTATGGGGGCCTTACAGAAAATAGAGCAGTAATAAATGCCTCTGTCCAGTACGAATGTTGATGCAATTTCTTTATCAACACAAATCAACTGTGTAAACATGAGCATGTGCTTATTACTGTCTTTCAATCAATCTATTTCACAGCTAAAATCATCCTGAAAAGCATGGGTTGATTAACAGTTTGTATTTTAACAAGATAACAAATAATAATAAAGTGAACTAATATGAATGTCGAATATGTGCTGGCTTGTCCCCATGATACATACAGGTGGTGCTGCTTTGTCAACAGATGTTGTACACTCCAGAATGACTAATGCTGATATGGTGTTTGCAGTATGTACAATGAATGAATTGCTCCCCCTTGCTGCTGTGGTTAACAAAGTCAAACTCCGTCAACCAGGAGTTCTGAAATTTAGTTCTGCTGCGCTTTATTCCCTTTGCAAATGGCTAATTGTTTCCTGAATCACAGCTGTGTTTCACTATTTGCCTTAATAAATGAATCACAATTGAACACTATTCCAACTACCGAAATAATCATGTTTTGCCTTTGATACATGAAGTAAAATCCATCTTCACTTTGTGAACTTTACCTAGTCTAATGGGCTCCCCCACAGCAGTCTTCAAAGGACTTAAAACATCACCCTAGCTAATGTTAGCCAATTAAGTGACAGTTGTACATGGCCAAATGGCACACCATCAGCAGCTACCATATATACTCGATTATAAGTCGACTCGACTATAAGTCGACCCCCCCCCCTTTTCATGGCTGCAAAAAGCCAATTCAGCTATGACCCTCCTATAAGTCGAGGTGTTTTTTGCAAATTAAATCCGTCTGCAAGGGCTGACATGTCATCACTGAGTCAGAGCTGCACTTAGGAAAAATTAACGAGCCAAACTGGATAGATAGATAGGACAAATAAAAACAAAAACCAATGTAGAATGAATACAATTGTATTATTGAGCTGAATATGTACAAATAAATTTACAACTTACATTTTGTCCATCTTCGTGTAATGAAATCCATATAGCTTAACATTTTTAATCCATTTATATGATAAATCCATGAATTGGATTATAGGTCACATACAGGTATAAAATTGGTATCCTATAAATGTCACAGTCTAACGTCCTCTGGTTCAAAGCCCAAGAATTCATCCTCATCATCAGAGTTACCAAATAAAGTTCTAAATTCCTCCAATGTCATCCCGTAATCGTAAACATCGTCTGACTCTGAATCTATTTATATGATAAATCCACAAATTCAATTATAGGTCACATACCGGTATAAAAATAGAAGTTCAGAATGATCCGATTCACAATATCCCGTAATATATTCATTCCACACGTCGTACAAGTAAACAATGAAAGTTAAGTCCACTTTTTTGTGATTCACGGTATCCTATAAATGTCACTATCCAATGTCATCTGGTACAAAGTCCAAGAATTAATCCTCGTTGTCTGATAAAGTTCTGAAATCCTACATTGTTGTCTAGTCATTGTAAATCGTCGTTGTCTAGTCATCGTAAATCTCGTCCGACTCAGATTTTCGGCTTTACTGTCATATGCGGGTGCTTATGCAAAGACTGAGCTTGGGCTCTGTGAGTAACACTTTGATCATAAAGTCAGAAATCTATTAAAGGCTGCAACTGAACACATGTCAATTGTGCGGCAAGATCACAAGGAGTTCAAAATAGCCACCCTCTGTTACTTGGCAGTGAACTAGCGGCTTGATCAAAGTGTTGTCAGGTGGGAAAACAAGCAAAGGGATTAAGGTCAAAGTATATGCACAGGAAGTTGTAGAACTCTACTTGGCAATGAACAAGTATAGGTTGGCGGTTCGATCAAAAGGATTGCCAACTTGAAAACAAAGTGAGTCCCTTTACAAGCCAAAGGCTTATCGGCCCACATGCACTGTCAGATAACTTGGGAAATATCACTTGGGAATTAAATCTGACTTGTGGAAAAGGAAAATACAAATTAAATCAAAACTTTTATTGCATCAAGCACAGTCTTTATACAGCAAAACACAAATATTAATACAAATACAGGTTGTTCGGACTGGCACGAAAATGGAGGCAATATACTTAGTAGTAAACACCCACGGTAAACATTGACGGACATTTCATTTTGCTGTATGTAGTATTTAATTTACCGGTAATATTTTCAAATTAATAAAATCCAAATAACTGTAGATACATGTATTGTGTAATGAATACCGTAATGAAACGGATAAACACAGTGCATACCATATATGCATTACTGCATAGGAATAGTGGCATGAAAACGTAAAAATATATGAATTTACAGTAGTTTTATGTACTGCAAACATCTAGAGTTTCCAACATTACCCCAAGATTTTTTAATTTTTTTAATGTCGTGCTTATAAGACGACCCCTACTCTGTATGAGTCAAATTCTAAATAAAAAACGTCGACTTATAAGCGAGTATAGACGGTAATTAAGTAATATGTGAAATGGTGGTTGTTTATACTCGATCTTCTTACCTTTTAATTGCCTCTATGACAATTAGCTGTATAAACTGCCCCAAGGATAGTTTTACATGAGCTTTAAGCAGGACCGTTTACCATTCATACATTATACATGTTACGGGCATATACTGAGGTGGTAGTGTTTTAGTTTTTTTCCCTAAGATTACTGAAAATCGTGTCTTTCAAAACGCGACCATGTCAGGGGGTTTTGGAGTAAAAAATGACACATGATGTTATGGCAGGTAAGCATATATACATCTCCTATATACATACATCATCCCCACTACTATATCACCTAGCCTGTAAAGTAACCCAGTATACATCAGATGACATCTCCGATATACATACATACATCTCTAATATACATACATCATCTCCACTATTATATCACCTTGTCTGTAATGTAACCTAGTTTACATCAGATGACCTCTCCTATAGTGCAGAACACTTGTATATCTAGCATTGAACACTGTTACACAGAGGATATGATCATAATAAAACATGACAAGTAGGTAAATGGAAAATATTTAAGATTTCCACAGGGTTTGATAATACAATGTCATGTATTAGCTCTAAAGTCTTACATAATTATGCTGGATTTATGTTGTTTTTTACATGTGTACATTGGTTACACCAACCTTAGTTACACACTGGAATTGAATCTGCTGTTTAAGCATAGGTTTTTCATGTTTTATATTTTTTATATGTATTAGCTATAAATCTGATGTACTTCATAACTGACCATGCAAGAATAGTGATCATACATGCTTTGTTGTATGCAAACATTTGCCAAGGCACTTGGGAGCACTTTTTGAGCCTTAAGCTTTGACTCTGGCTCAAACGATTCCCGCACATTCCAGTGTATGTTTGCAGTGTATGATCCCTGTAATAATTGCTGAGGCATACTCTCTTTTGACATAAAAACAAAGGTTTGTAAAGATGCATACCCCCAGGTTGTAAATGAAGTAAAAACAGGTACCAACAGAAATGCATCCAATTATAAAGTTTCATGATTCTAACGTAAACAGCACCCAATACATGAATGTTAAACACAAAATTTGGACAAAGTCACTATGCATCAAATATAGGTCACATAGAACTCTTTTTGCAATAAGGGTGTACTACTTGTCAACATGCATCCACTCACCAAGTTTCATGATTCTAGCTAGGACAGCATGCATATAGCATGCGAAAAACTCATGTGGTAATGAGCTAAATGCAAAAACAAAAACAAAACAAGCAAAAGATTAAATATAGGTCATAATGAGCTTCTTTTGTTGTAAGAGTGGGTACTAACAGGGATGCATATCACCATCAATTTTACAACCCTAGCACAAACAGTACCTAAGAAATGAGCATCAAACACCAAATTTAACCCAAGTCAGTGAAGTATAAAATATAGGCCAAAATGACCTGCATCAGCAAATGAGAGCAGTGCTCATTACGATGAATCCCCTAAATGCAAAACTTGACCTAAGCCAGTAAAATGTGAACTGCACAGTAGCCTTTTTTGTATGAGTGTGGTACTAACAGAGATGTATTTAATCATATACCTTAATGATTCTAGCAAGTCAGTTAAGCATGAAATATGGATTACAGTAACCTACTATTTTTAGATGCAGCTGTAATACTCGTTAAGATGCATCCTGTCACTAAGTTTCATGATTCCATGTATAAAAGTATGTATCACACGATTCATAAAACTATGTGGTCATGCGCTAAATGCAAAAACTTAACCTAAAGCAGAAAAATGCTAAATGTATGTCCATGTGATATTCTTTTGTTTTAAGGGTGTGGTACAAATAGAGATGAATATGATCATCTAGTTTGATGATGCTAGCATGAACAGAACTTGAGAAATGAACTTGAAACACAAAATTTTGCCAAAGTGAAGTATGAAATATGGATCACAGTGACCTTCTTTTGTGATGTGACTGTAGTACTCTTCAAGATGCATCCCTTCTCCAAGTTTGATGATTCCAGGTAGAACTGTATGTATAAAGGGTGAAGAAAAAGTTAGCTAAAACAGAAACTTAACCAAGAATGTACTCAGGAGGTAGGTGCTATGAAACCCGCCCCAATCTGCTGCCTCTGACCTGGGAAGAAAGACTGGTAAAGATGTAGCGAGGCTGTACATGTGTATTATATGTGCCGACACTGGTTGTAGTACAGTAACTCTCCTGTACTTTGAACAGATGAGTAAAAAAACATCAATGTCCATGCATATGACAGAGAACTATTTCACTGTTGATGTGTAAACAATTATTAAATTCATGAAAAAAAGTATGATTACTAAAATTAATGATAACAAGAAGCCAGGATAAAATAGTATTGACACAAAAGGGTGTTGACAAACATATATACAAAACACACAGACACCAAAGTGATCCCTATATCAAACTTCTAGCTTGGCAAAAAGTAGTAATTTAACTTCATGGACTGTGATGAATGTCATGACTAACAAACTTAAAAAAAATAGTTATATTCTCTGGCTAAGTACTAAATTGGAAAATCCCATGATTTGTGACTATTAAATATAACATGCAAATTTACCATGGTTTCGTCAATAGGGTAGGTGGTTTTGTCAGGGAAGATACAGGTAGAAAGGCAGGACACCACTTTCTTCACCCCCAGCTGGAAACAGGTGTTCAGCACATTGTCATTGATCAGCATGTTGATTCTCTGAAATTACAGTTGTCATCAAGGGTATTATACTTCTCCCATACCAATGTGTTAACATGTGTATAAACTAGCTACTGTATATACTCACTTTTATGTTGGGTCCAATAGCAAACAACATAGACACAGATCTTCCATCCCACAATGTGCCGACAGATCAGGGTCTATGTTGTTTGTTTTACTGATTAGTTCCAACAAACTGCATATATCCAGATCTGCTGGCACATTATGTGATGGCAGATCTGGGTCTATGCTGTTTGCATTTTGATCCAACTTAAAAGCAAGTATATACAGTAACCTGATTACTGTAAATTATTATATTTTGGCATCACTACATGTTGGCAAATAGAGTTCATTTGGAATATTTGCTATATAAAGTCTTTGATAAGAATGATGGAGTAAATAAACGTGTTTCATCATTATATTTACCTTCAATAATCTTTACCAGAGTTCAGTTTCCCCATTCAATTTGCAATTTGTATTTGCCCAAGAAAATATTAACTTTACTTACTTACCAACTGCAAACTGCACAGACCCAGATCTGCCATCGCATAATGTGCTGGCAGATCTAGGTCTATACAGTTTGTAAGGACTTATCAGTAGAACAAGCAGCAAAGACCCTGATCCGCTGGTGCATTATACGATGGCAGATCAGGGTCTATGTTGTTTGCATTTGGACCTGCGTTATACGCGAGTATATACGGTATTGATTATATACGGTAGAATAAGATAATGCTGTGAATGTTAAATTTCATTGCTGTATGCTCATTATTATTGTACAATGTTAAATTTCATTGCTGTATGCTCATTATTATTGTACAATATTAAATTTCATTGTTGTATGCTCAATATTATTGTACAATGTTAAATTTCATTGTTGTATGCTCATTATTATTGTACAATGTTAAATTTCATTGTTGTATGCTCATTATTATTGTACAATGTTAAATTTCATTGCTGTATGCTCATTATTATTGTACAATGTTAAATTTCATTGTATGCTCATTATTATAGTACAATGTTAAATTTCATTGTTGTTAGCTCATTATTACTGTAGAATGAGCTGTTGGAGAATAACGATCTCCTGGAAAAAAATCAACAATCAGATTACAGTGAATTTATTATGTGCAGTTACACTTTCTTCCAGGAACCTTTTTCACTGAAGCAATCCATAAAAGAAAGCTTATATTCAAATTCGCAAAATTCAAAAGCCAGTGGATTGTTATTGGTCCAAAAGACCATTGAGAGCTTTGCATCTTTTGTTGGACAGTATTTTCTTCAAAATTATTTTAAAATTCACAATCAAACTACTTCTTAATTATATTCACAATCAAACTACTTCTTAATTAGATTCACAATCAAACTACTTCTTAATTATATTCACAATCAAACTACTTCTTAATTAGATTCACAATCAAACTACTTCTTAATTAAATTCACAATCAACCTACTTCTTAATTATATTCACAATCAAAATACTTCTTAATTAGATTCACAATCAAACGACTTCTTAATTAGATTCACAATCACACTACTTCTTAATTAGATTCACAATCAAACTACTTCTTAATTAGATTCACAATCAAACTACTTCTTAATTATATTCACAATCAAACTACTTCTTAATTAAATTCACAATCAAACTACTTCTTAATTAGATTCACAATCAAACTACTTCTTAATTATATTCACAATCAAACTACTTCTTAATTATATTCACAATCAAAATACTTCTTAATCAGAGCATTATAATTTACATTTCACATGATCTTTGTGTACATGTATTTTCTGGCCAATTATACTCCTCTAATCTCTTGATGAGCAAGACAAAGAAATATATAAAAATTTTCATATTATTACAAGTCACTCATATTATTACAAGATGACAGGAAGACACAAAATGAGGTTGGTAGGTAGGTAGGTTGGCAGTGGAGGTCCAGATAAAATATGAACTGTTGTCAGACATTTGACTTGTCAGAGGCATACCTGCCCCCCTTCACACCTTCATTGTAACTAAGTTATATATATATATATATATATATATATATATATATATATATATATATATATATATATATATATATATATATATATATATATATATATATATGTGTGTGTGTCTGTGTCTTGCATTCAAGATTCCAAGTAATTCTACAGCTATGAAATTGTAAATATAATTATCCATTAATTTTTTTCAAATGCAGGCTTCAGCTTCAACCACTCTGATTTATATGCGCCCCATTTTATGCTGTAATGATAAGGGACTGAACATTTAATCTCCGGGACGAGGGAGCTGGGATTTATTTTCAATCATGATATTTTTTTCTTTTTTTTTCTTTCTTTTCTCTGAAGATAATTTTTTTTCAATTAATATGATGGATAGTATTCTTTTTCTATAAATCAGAGCAAAATGGTTGGTCTCTAAGATAGTTACATCATATGTCTAAATCAGAGTAAAATGGTTGGTCTATAAGATAGCTACTTCATATGTCTAAATCAGAGTAAAATGGTTGGTCTCTAAGATAGTTACATCATATGTCTAAATCAGAGCAAAATGGTTGGTCTCTAAGATAGTTACATCATATATCTAAATCAGAGTAAAATGGTTGGTCTCTAAGATAGCTACATCATGTCATGTAGCTTCATCATGTCTTTTTCTATAAATCAGAGCAAAATTCATATGTCTAAATCAGAGCAAAATGGTTGGTCTCTAAGATAGCTACATCATATCATGTCATGTAGCTACATCATGTCTTTTTCTATAAATCAGAGCAAAATGGTTGGTCTCTAAGATAGCTACATCATATCATGTCTTGTAGCTAGCTGGTCACAGTAACTCTGGAATATAACCATTTTATTTTGTAGCAGTGGTGCATCTACATTTGCATGCAAACCTTACTCTGCCTGTTTTTGCTCTAGATTAAGTACAAAGTCACTGTTATCATCCCATACTTATCTACATTAAGTACAAAGCCATTGTTATCATCCCATACTTATCTACATTAAGTACAAAGCCATTGTTATCATCCCATACTTATCTACATTAAGTACAAAGCCATTGTTATCATTCTATATTTATCTAAATTGGGATTAGTCACCTTTTCCTCCACATTCTTTTTGAAAATGACTTCATTTTTATTTGGGATCCCTCTTTACCATCTAATAGTCTATTCTAACCTGGTTGAGGCATGGAGTTGTATAATCCCCAGTTATAAATTATGTTCCTAAGGCAGTTCTATACCAATTGCAATGGTATTTATTGTTATAGAAAAGCTGACATTATCAATTGAAGAATCTTTTTCATGCATCATAGTATTTTACTTTAAAAAACTAACCAATCAACAAAAATCAGATAGGTGATTTGTTTGCTTGATTGATCTAAAGTTTCCTCTTGTTCTCAAAATCATTACTTTTATTTTGAAACAAAGCTGCAACAGTATTTATTGTTATATCAATGCCAACAATGTCAAGTGAAGATTCTGTTTGTTGATTGTTAGTATACATTACAGTATAGATGGGATCACTCAGACATAACAGTGTATATCTTAATATGCTTTGTTGGTGGCTTTTACAGTTGTGGAGTTAAATATAAAAAGAATAAGAAGCACATTCATAACTATGAATGTATGACAGCAGTATTTTGCAATCAGTCAAAATATCCTTACCACTGTACATGTCCAGCATATAAAAGCATTTTTGTCTGTTTGTCTCGATAAAATAGAAAGATAGATTGATAGATAGATACATATATACATTAAAACTATAAACCATGAAGTGCTGTGCACACAAAACGTTTTACTGAATATAAAAAATGGACTTACAAAGAAGTCCAGGTTGTGTTTGAGGTTGTGGAACAAACCTCCAACCATGGCTGCCAGGTGGATGACATGTGTTGGTTTCTTGGCCTCAAACAATTTCCTTGTCTGCTCAATGTTGCTAACAAGTAACAAAAAAGCAAAATCATAAAATATAACCTCATTGACAAGCCAACTTAAGTTTACAATCATCTGCCTCAGCCATACATTTTCAGACTGACCAAGAAAAACAGTGATGAATCTGTATCTGGAGGCCATGTTAATTTTTTGTTTTAACTCTATTTATTTTACCCTGATTGTACAAGAAAAATAATTATCAAAATTCATACAATATACTTGAATAGGTAAGATGTTGGCATGAAGATGGAATAAATCTGAGAAAACAGTAGAAAACAAAGATCTTGGATGTGTAAACATTTACCCTAACACATGCTGAAAGCCAAAATTGAACCAGGACAATAGAAGATGCAAAGCTAGCATTAACTTAGCACTGTGCAGGCCATGTTGTTGCCAATATGTGTGTATCTGTGTGTAAATACAACTCAAGTTACAGGTTGGTCTTTTTCTGCTATTTTTATCTGCATTTTTTTCAGGAGTCAAAATACACCCCAAAAAAACCCATGTTCCAATGAAAAACATAAAAAATCATGCAGGATTCCCAATTTCAGTGACCCACTCCAGAAAACCGTGTTGCCAACTGATCTAATTTCTTTCTACATTGATGGGCTCAAGCTCCATTACCCTTAAGAAGTTACTGCTTTAAAAGTGTGACAAGTTTTTAAAGCTGAGTGTTTCCCTCCAGGTCATTTTACAATGGTGCCACACCATATTGTTCTTTCCCCAAGCCATGTAATTTTTCTCTCTTTTTTCCCCAACAACTTGCCCTTTTTTCAATTATGTACTTGATTTAATTTCAATATTTTTTATGATCATAAGCAGCAATATACCTGTGCCAAAAGCCTAGGCTACACACCGTGTAGCAGGTCACAGCTAATTAATACCATGTGGTGATGTATTAAGAAAGGTCTTTGTTTACTTGAACTGAACTGCTCATGACGTTGTGTACACTCACTGGATAACGTTTTCACATACAGTTGAGTATATGCGATTTAAAGGAATTATTATTTTCCAACATGAATTGTCTTTGCAGCCAATACCTGGGTATGGTCAATTTTGAGTAGATATGATTTAAAGGAATTACTTTTTCCAACATGAATTGTCACTGTATCCAATACCTGGGTATGGTCAATTTTGTTTATTCTCAATGACATGCTGATTTTTTCCACTTATCTAAAAAGTTACAATAATTAACGAGGGATAGCACTGCATTGAATCTGACCCTTTCAGAAAGACTGTTGTTTTAAAAAAGTTTCTGACAGGTTTCAATTGCTGTCAGTTAATAATTTAACGATATTCATGTAGTTTATTGCTCCAAATTAAAGCTTAAATCTGAATAGAAAATCTCTACTGCTATTTTAGCAGTACTACTTCATTCCTGAAAGGATGAACTCAAAGAGTACAATAAATGCTACTGACTGGTTATAGCATGCCCTTTTAATGGTACATCTAATGAATTAGTAAACACACAGATCCTGCACTTCAATCAATTAAATCATAGTTCATTCAAGGGATTTAAAGAAAGCATCAAAAGAGGAAGAATATAAAGCTTAGTAAAATGAAGACATTTCTTACATGTCATGTATAGTCACTTCAATTAATGATTATTGTTACTCTTTGTAAGATTTTAAATTTGTGCCTGTACCTAACCATGCATTCAATTTCCTTTCAAAGTATTACTGCCACATGTATCTTCCACTAAGGAAAGAAGAAGAAAAAAGAAGAAAATCAATATTGAGTAAGACCGTATCAAAGATTTTACTTCTGCAACTTTTTGAGTGTAATACATATGAAACATAGGTTTTTAAAAAAAAAACTTTACAAGTCAACCACTCTCGTAATTTCCTAATTTTACAATAATAATAATAATAATAATATTATCATCATTAAGAAAACCAATAATTCACAATGAAATAAGGCACCCTTTTGATCATGAGATACATGTTGAAAGTGCCCTTTTTGGAGGATAATTACCATGATCTTTAATATTCACTGTTTTCAAATGCACAAAATACATAGTCATAATGGCCTTTCAAAAAACTAAACATGGACTGAAACCCACCTATCTTTCATACAATGGCATATGGATCAAACTTAAGATGTGCAAACATCCATTACCACTGTAATAACAAGGCATACTGTATCTGTTGTCAGAGATCAATAGTTCTGAGAGAGCTTTAAGCATCAAACCGAATTAAGGTTACAGTATATTGAAAAAAATGGTGTAAAAAGACTGTTTTATCCCTACTTTATACAGGGGCTATACCTCAAATCTGCGTCTTTACTAGAGACAAAGATCCATTTTTCATCATCTCGTTTCTCCTCAGTATTTACTATCATCTCAATGGCTTTGCCAACCAGACCTGATCCCCCTGTAACCAGGATGACTTTCTTCTCTGACATCCTTGCAGCTAAAAATTACCTGTCAATAAAGAATGTATTATAACAATAATTCAAGTAAAACTAAACCTGTATGTAAAGAACACCCATGGGCCACAAAATGTTGTCCTTTATGGATATGTACTCTTTATATAGTAGTCAAATTTGTTATTAAACCAAGGAAAAGGGACACCCAACCCCCACTTTGACTCTCATCACTATGCAATGGATAGCCAAACCACCTGGAGAAAAACAAAGTGATATGAAAACAATGTGTACCAGACAGTGCTTTCAATGTTGATTAAGGTAAATTAGATTAATAAAGAAAATAAAGTATGCCAATTCGCACCTTTAAGGTACAAAAAAGTAACATGTCATAATCTTGATGGTGTAAACACATTTCCAAGGAATGGGATCAAAGCATATTCGCTTGATGTAAATAAACCACAGCCTGGGAGGCAGAGACTATGACTTGTATAGTAAATCTTGTCCCTTTATGAACAGGTATTCTTTATATGGAGGTATCAGCTAAGAAAGATTTCTCTGTGCATTTAAGGACCATAATGAAGTGAACATGACTGGCTGGCTGGTTGTATGTATGTATGTTTGTATGTATGGGGTTTAATAAACTATTAGTACAATCCTGGCTATACAGTGTTGAGTAAGTTTAGGTATCCCCAAAAAGGCACACAAATCAGGTTCCCCAGGTGCCAGAGTGGTCTAAGGTGCTTGCCTTTACAGATCTCTGACATCTCACCTCTCTGGGTATGTGAGAAAGCTTGCCAGTACCTTCCTGTGAGTCAGTGGTTCTTCCTCCACCAAATATATTGGCCACCATGTATAGCTATCATGTCCTGAAAAATGGCATTAAACCCAAAACAACCAACCAAGAACCACACAAAACAAACATAAAGCCCCCAAAAAGGTAAAATCCTTAAAATACAAAGTCTAATGCTTCATATAAACTGCACTCCTTTTAAAAAGTCCAACACCTTCTCAGCTGAAACATCATCATGGGACACATCTCAGGGCAAAAAGGTTGCCTATATTTAGTTGCCTCTGATTAGATGCAGGAGGATGCATCAGGCCCATTCTACATCCCCTTGCAGCAGCCCTGAGAAGACTGAGGCATATAAGACCAGTCTGATTTTGAATTTTGCACGATATAAGAGAAGGATGTTTTCAAGATTGTTTAATTTAGCTCGCAAACTGCTCGATGACAAATATTGTCCTATGGTCACTACTACCGATCAATCTCATTCAATGCAGAAGAGTGATCACAAATGCAGAAGAAAAAGGTGAAATGAAAATCTCTCTTTTTATATATAAAGTTTCACAAATCTGGGGACTATATATAACATGGGGATTGGAAACTCCAGAGAGCTGATTGATATTACCCGTGTTACACTCTGGTTGAGCTGCCATGATCAAGATATGGGGATTTGTTACATTTAGCAGGACACTGGAAGTTTGGGGTGGAATCTAATGTGCTTGCTCCAGGTGCAAAACTGCACCCATTCCCTTTTGATATGCAAATGAAGTTCCCAGTGGTCAGTTGAGCATTAAGGTCTAAATCACAGCAGAGGTGAATTTGCCCCCCAGTACCAAAAGACACATCAACTGTTCTACTCCATTCTGATATATCTTTAGATCAAATGGTCATAGACCAGACGATCTTATGCGATTGTCTTTCATCCATTAGCACAAGTTTATTAGTACTACTGTGAAGACACTACTGGGAGGACTACCACAAATCTTTACAAACACATCCATCCCAATGTCTATTTGGTCCTACATGAAAATGGATCTTATTTGACATACAATCTGGCAGCCATCTTGAAAGTCTTGTTCACGCTACTACTCCTGAATTGATGGCCACACTGACATGAGATTTTCACTCAAATACTTCTTATGATGACTAGTTGGTCCTTAAAAAAACAAAAACAGTACCGATCTGACATCAAATATGACTCCTACTGTAGACTTCTTGAAAATCATTATTGCCACTCCTCCCGAATCGATGGTCATATTGACATGGGATTTTCACTAAATGACTTCTTATGATATCTAGTCGGTCCCTAATGAAAATGGTGCCAATTTGATATTCAATAAAGCTGTCATGGTGGCGATCTTGAAAATCTCGTTATTGCTACTCCTCTTGAACAGATGTTTGTATCAACAAGGGGATTTCACTAAAAGACCTCTGATATCCAAAATGGCCACAATGGCATCCATCTTGAAAATCTTGTTATCACTACTCCTTTTGAGCTTCTTATGATATCTAGTTGGTCCCAAATGAAAATGGTGCTCATCAGTCATGCCCTCAGAAATGCAATAAGACTGCCACAATTGACATCTTGTAAAACTTTCTTATCACTACTCAGCCTGAATGGATGGTTGTATCAACGTGTTTTCACTAAATGATTTCACAAGATATCTAGTTGGTTCTAAATGAAATTGGTACCAATCTGACATTCAATATGGCTGTAAAAGCAGATATCTTGAAAATCTTGATACTCCTCCTAAATGGATCGTTAAATCTATAAGGGGTTTTCACTAAAAGACGTATGATGTCTACTGGGTACTAAATGAAAATAGTTCTGATCAGAGCTCGAACATAGTAACCAGATTTTTCATCATTATTGCTCCTGAACAGATCGCCATAGCTACATGGGGTTTTCACCAAAAGACTTCTTACAATATGGCCAGCATGTTGGCCATCTTGAAAATCTTGTTATCACATGTCCTCTGTAAGGGACAGTCATACTGACATATGCTTTTTCAGTAAAACACTTCTCACAATATGTAGTTCGTCCTAAATGAAAATGATGCCAATGTGACCTCCCAAAATTTGATAAATCTTGTTAAAAGCTACTTCTTCAGAACAGTACTGTAAAACTTGTCTTTAGAGACCACCCCTTCTGCCAACAAAAAGCAGTCTCCCAAGACAGGTGGTCTCTCATTACAGGTTTGTGCAAGAGGATATGTTTTCAAGGTTGAAATTCAACAGGGTTTAAGAAGGAAAAGAATCCACAAACACATGTAAAGGTCAGTGTTGTTTATTTCTCTTTTTGTGATGCAGTCGCTCATAGCAGTGTCAAAACACATATTTTTCCTAAAAATCATGGTCACTGGTTGCAGCATGTGGTCGCTCATAACAGTGCATTTATATAATAAAATTGATCAGTGCATGATGATTGTGGTCATAAATAACAGGTGGTCACTCACAGCAGAGGTCACTCAAGACAGGTTTTACTGTATCAACTTGAGTAAATGAAAAACAATTGTTTGGTCAAAATTAGTGGCAATACATTTTTCAATGTACAGAGAGTATATACATGTAAATTCTATTCATGTACATGTATCTTGCGTACAAGTTTTGTAAAGTGGTTTACAATAAACCATGGTACAAATAATTTTTCTCTGCAAATGAAAAATTCATTTTTTGCCTTTCATTTTACCAAAAATTGGATTAAATGTCAAAGTGAATTACACCATTAATGTACTCTCAGATCTTTAGCCAATAAAAGAATACCTTTATTTTTGGGTAATGGAAGGGATTTTTCTACCATTTTCAAAACGGGGCACAGGGTCCATGGAATTGGGAATTTTTATCCATAAAAAGGTAAAATTGGAAAATTTTGATTTTGTTTTTTACACTGTTAATTCAGACAAATTTACAAAGAAAATACTCTTGAACATTTTCATAATTCAATAGCTCATGGTTCAGGTGATTCAGGTGAAATAGTCACTCTCGAGTCTGTCATTTCACCTAAATACGCCCAAAAAGTGTAGTTCACTTCGCCTTGCATTGATTTCACAACATTCCCCTCACCCTTTTTGTTTCAATACAATGCAATAATAATAAAAATAAACGTCAACTTTTGTGTCAATTTACCCTTCAAAGAGAAAGGTGAAAAGTTTGAAAAAGAACTTTTATGCTCTTAAGTCAATTTGATGCAAATTTCATGATCATAAATGTCAGAAATTACATTGCTATCTATAGAATTCCCACCAAAAATTCACCCATGATTCTTGAAAAATTAGTGAAAAATCTAATTTTTTTTAACCCTAAAAGAAGCAAATTATGAGTCAGTGGACATATCTAGATCCTGAACTAATAAAATAAATCATTTCATCCAAAAAATGCATGAAAAGGGGACTTCTACTATAGAAACTGTTTCTGATTTTAGACTAACATTTTTATGTTATACAACAACTGTAGTGAAGCGAAATAGGACAATTTTAAATATTTTCATAAAGTTCTAATAGTATTTCATCATTATTTTATTTATCTGACATGAGAATATGCACAAAAATAAGTTTAAAGAGACTAACTGAACATTACCATATACATTTTTAACTTCTGACACCCACTTTCCCCTATTTTTGTCATCTATGCCCTGTTCTGGCTGCGGAGAGAAGTAATTTCACCCAAATATTAGAGTCCAGTATGGTCCCTGTTAAATTTTAGCCCAGTGGTAGGTTACTTGGACTTTTTAGATCCCTTGCTACACTCATTATAATATCTCTCCTAAAGTCAGTAGAGTAAAGGTCATGTATTTTTTGAAAAGTTTTGATTGGAAAATTTGCCACTAAAATTGGGAAAAATGGACAGTTTTGGGCAAGGGAATTGGAACCAATTTCAGCCACAAAACAGGCCTAGAAAAAAACCTGAACAATACACTATAGGAGCATCGTGGTTTACAAAATACGTTCTATGAATGAGCTTATCAGGCCAACTCAACAAATCCAGCTTATGATCTTACAGTGCACTGTGAACCTCATTTGCATAACAGGAATGGGTGATACTTGCTGGGCTAGATAGGGAGTTTCCAGTCCACCTCTATGTTAGTCTCAGCTTCCATATAACAATAGGAATTGGTGATATTTGGTGGGCAAGGTAGGGAGTTTATAATCCCCTGTATGTTAGTCTCAGCTTACACATAACAATAGGAATGGGTGATATTTGGCGGGCAAGGTAGGGAGTTTATACTCCCCTGTACGTTAGTCTCAGCTTACACATAACAATAGGAATGGGTGATATTTGGTGGGCAAGGTAGGGAGTTTCTAATTGCCCTATATATTAGTCTCTGACAAATCTAAAATTGTGATTCAACACATTCATCACTTTTCTTTTGATATCTTTGAAAAATAATTGCTCAATGTGAAAGTTGGTGCTGCTGAGTTGAGGTGTCACATACATGTCTGACACCTGATTATGCACCCATAAGTTTTTGTGGAAAAAATGGTTTGGTATTCCACTACCAATAGCTTGGTGTTTCACTATCAGATCAAGGCAGAAAAGTAATATTTATGATGAGCAGAAACTAGCAACTATAGACATAAATGCTAAGGAAGGGATTAAACTGATAAACTCTATTATTCAACCTATTACAACTTATGGTTGTAACATTTGTGATATTGCATCTTGTAAACTTCGCTAGCAAGACTGATCAATGCCTAGAAGATTTATATTATAAAAATGTATACGACAAACTATTCATCAGAAGTTTCAAATATTACTTGGGCAAATTTAGCAGCAACTTGGCCACAAGAGGCAAGTTAGGGGAATATCCGCTAGACATATACATCATTGCAAAAATAAAATACAGTGAAACCCCGCTATAACGCGATGTTTGGGGTCCATAAAATTCGATCGCGGAAAAAGCGGGGTCGTATTATTGCGGGGTTTTACTATATTTTACTTTATTCAGAGAACAACGTATACACGTCTAATGTATAGCATGAATAGGGTATCAACACCGTTTACTATCTAATATCGATCCGTCCTTGTTTTCCCACATGACAACCCTTTGATTGAGCCACGAGTTTGATATTTGTTCAGTGCCAAGTAACAGAGAGTGGTTATTTGAACTCCTTGTGATCTTGCCACCCAAGCTCAGTCTCTACATAAGCACCCACATATGACAATCTTTGATCTTGCTGCCCAAGCTCAGTCTCTACATAAGCACCCACATATGAAAATCTTTGATCAACCACCGTATTGTCTGGTGCTTGGTTGTGTATGCAGTTAAAGAATAAACATAAGTCAGCTATTGTTTGCGCAATGATTGTATACAGGATGTATTGAAGTCCAGCGCACGTGTTGGCGGCTTACGTTTTTTATGTTTATTAAATCGTGAGAATCTTTTATCAACCACCACATTGTCTGACGCTCGGTTGTGTATGCAGTTAAAGAAGAAAAACATGTCGGCTATTGTTTGAGCAATGATTGTATACAGAATTAATTGAAGACAAACACAAAGAAAACTTACTGGCTTTACTCATGGATCAGTAATAAGTAACATTTCCGATAATGTTTATTTTGGCATAACACTTCAAGAAATTGGTGAAATGGTTAAATTTGAGAAGCCACGCCACAATTGAATTCATACGTGATCTCTTCCCCAAAATGATAATAAACTTTTTATACACTATTTCTCGTACTTAAAAAAATTTTTTTTCCCCGTGTACGAGAAAAATACATGTACTTGTATATAAAATTTCAGGAACCACACCACAAACGTATTATACTCGAATTCATACGCGATCTCTTCCCCAAAATGATACTGTAATATACATATTTTATACACTATTTCCCGTACTTTGAAAAAAAAAATTTCATGTGCGAATAAATATAGGAAATTTTGGCAGCCACGCCAGGATCACGTTATAGCAGGGCGCGTTATAGCGGGGTTTCACTGTACTGGTTACATCTATTAGAACCCCCCCCAGGAATCCCTTGCATACAGACATTTACAAGAAAACACAAACAGCGACAATCCCTTAAGGCTTAAGGCTCTCAAAAACATATTCAGACATTTAGGATTTACATGTTTTGGAAAACTCTAGTACATTCTCAACAGAAAAACTGACACATGCCTTTGAGCAATAACTTTTACAAAGATACGTCGTATGGTGGAAAAATAGTATAAATAATACAAGTCCTAAATTATCTGTTTATAGCAAAATTAAGAACAGTTTTGTATTTGAGAGATACCTATGATTATGCTCGGAAAAGAAACAGCTTCAAAAATGCACCCAGTTTAGAATCAGTGCTCATTCTCTGCAAATTGAAGCTGGCCATTACCAAACCTGTTGTCCCAAGGGATGCTAGATATTGTCCCTTTTGTATAAACAAAGTGGAGAATGAAAATCATTTTTTCTGCCTTCGCACAATGTATAAAGACAGGAGAAAAATCTTATTTCATGATTTAGAGCAAGATGGATATCTGAAAAAAAGGCAAAGTTAATAGGAGTGATGTAAAAATGTGTTGACAGCAGTGTTGCACCTAGGATCCCAAAGGCAAGGGACACTGTGTCCCCCACCCTCCAAATTTGGGGAATACAACAATTTTTAGGGAAAAAAGGAAAATTATAGACATAATGCACCAGTAGTTGTAGTAGTAGTACTAAAAAAATGAGACAATCTTATTTGCTTCAACAGTTTTGACACTTTAACTTTGATGTCTGCACTGTACTATTATATTTGGATACTTACATTTCTGCAATAAACATTTTATCATGTGCTCAAGTAACTCATGAAAACATTAACACGTTTGAATATCTGGTCAACCTGGAATGAGCTGATCATGGAATTTTCTGTTCTGGATCTTGCTCTCATTTAACTTTAGTGTTCGCTCGCTACTTCCAGTATTTATTATAATAAATACTCATGTTTTGTTAATTACTTTTCTTTTCAAATTAATAAATCAATATTTAAATGACAAATTGTGCATTTGCATAACGTTTGTCTCTTTTGTTATTAATTCAACCTCAAAATAAAGTAAATCTTCTTTGCTGTAGGTGTGACTTTAACCTCAAAAATACATTACACCAACAGCTGTCAAAGACTTTATATTGCAACTTGGCTGAATATTTTCATTGCTAGATACATGGTTTTAAAATGGATATTCATTGCCATCTAAGTTTTTATCACCTTTAGCCACTGCTAGCAACAACAAAGACATGGATGGACATGCACTAAAGAAAGCTGTAGGTGTATTTTTCTATTTTTTTCCTTATGACAAGCGTACCCAGGGTCAATATTTTGGTAGACGGAGGACACAGAAATGTATCCCATGCTCAAGGTGTAACACTGATTGACAATCAATTTAGCAGTAAAGTTGCTAGCAACTCTCCAGGTGATTTGCTTCTATTATAATACATTATTTTATCTACTTTAAATTGTTTTAATAATTTAAATTTAATTTAAGCATTTATATGCCTGTATTGTAAAGGATGGGTGTGTGGGAGGCAAGAGTGTGAGAGACATGAAAGTTTTGAACAATAACACTTTACATTAGATATTTAATAATAATACACATTGTGTTCTCATTGTCATATCCTTTTGTTGGCTAAAAAGACAATAAATTATCTGTATACAATTTCATACGTTTACCCCGTGGTTGTGTAATATATTTGTTTTTAATCCAATATTTAATTAAATATTTGGGGTATGATTATTTGGACACATACCCTTCAATCCTGTGAGTCAGTGTGTCAGTGTGCATGCGACAACGCAATAATATTTATCCCGTTGCTAGTATAGCTTCCCACGATCATTTCCAACAACATTATCATTTGATGTTCAGTTCTTGTCATTCAAACTCTCTAGTTCAATCAACCTCATTTTATACATATCTGTATATATTTCGTACATTTTCGATAAAAATATAATCGATTTCGTGATTTCAGGACAAAATGCCCAAGATCAGTATGAAAGTTTGCTAGGGCATAAAACATAGCCTAACAGTCTCAAGTACACCTTTGTTAACTTATAATGCAATTAAGATAAAGGTATCTTATCCCCAAAAGTGTATTATAAACTTACTGTTGCTTACTAGCTGGTGTCTTGGAGATAAGATGCAGACAAGCGTGGTTTTACCTGGGGCAATTTTAGACGGGTAAAGACAAGCCACGTCTATGACATACATCGGAGCGAAACGCCGGTACCGTCGTATCACGTGCCAGAGCCGCTCGTGTCAATTATAATTCCGCTGCAAGTGTCTTTGTGACTCTGATGTAAGCCAAGCGTCGGTATTAGACCGGTTCCATGTCGTTCTTTTAGCAACCCCCACCCCTTCCCAAATTATATACCCTCTCATTCTGTGCGTGGAAATAAAAAACAAAATATGAGTAATAATTAAACTTTCTTAACCAAATATGTCTGTACCTGGGTTGTATCTATATTAGAAAACCAAAAGGTATTAAAAGGAAAGAATGGATGAGCGAGACTGCAAGTAATTACTGAAGGTGCCTCACGTTTTGCATAAGCTGATTGAAGTGATCAAAGCATGTATGAACAGAAGGATAGAAAACTACTTTTAAAAATTGGGCATGATTTGATGGAATACATTTGACTTAGCTAAGTGAAAAACGTTAGCATTGAGGTTACTCTAGTGTGTGAATGGACGTATGGACACGCGTACAAACGTCAAAGTAATTATAGTGCTAGACTTAATCTAATTAGCTAATATCATTCAACTGTTTATGGCAGTAAAAGTAAACATACATTCCACATTGGATTAGAACTGATATACACCAACAGCTGGTTTATGTTATGCCTTCACTAGGGTTTAAGTTCTATGAGAAAAATACTTTCAGGGCAGTCTTGTCTCCTCTTCACAATAGTACTGGTGTCTTGTAATGGATCAATAGTATGGAGTTATTCTTAAATAACAATTAACATTACAGTAATCGCTATGTCCAACTTTTGCCAAGGCGGGCTCGATACAAATGTGTCGTTATTACTAATTTAATTTATATATGGGATTTTACAACATTTAACAAAAAATATTTATATGAAAAGATTTTTGACCGTCTATTGTATATTTAAAACCCCACGTGGCATCTAGGAAGGGACGTTATCAAAGTTATAGGTGCAAGAATGAAGGAATTTTATATTTAAAAAATGCAGATGAATATAAGAAATCAAACATATAATTACAGGTATAAGAATGGTGCCATATAATTTTAGATATAATAAAATATTGTGACTATGATATAAAATAATCAAAATTAAAATGTCACAAGTTCGAAATTATCATATCATATATTTGGGCTTATGATATCATAATTTAATTATTTAATAACATAAATTAAAAAGTTCGAAAATATTATTTCTAAAATGGCATGTTTGGTATCATATAGCAAAAAGATAACAAATGGATAGTAAAACGGCGCCAGGTATTATTTGTTGTCCGTGTAGGAAAATTCGGGGCATTGAACAGACTGACAGGGTTTATAGAGTTTTGCCGGAATGACAGGGTGTTCCTTAGTAAATTTATTGTAAAAATGGCAACATTGTATGGATGCTTTCGGTAATATGGATACTGCTAACTTTCTTAAGTATTCAAGCAAGTGTTATCTCTCTTTGCACGCATTTCAGGCAGTGTAATCTGCGCATAACATATTCTATCGTGTAGAATTAATTAATTTTTTTATAGTAAAATACATTGAAGTGAAAGTGAGTCGATACTCTCCTAAAATTATCACGCACATTCCTAGTTTGATGGTTTCTTGTTCGGCCCAGCACATCATTATTTGTACAAATTTATTAAAAAGTGCATATTAACTATTTCAATAACATGAAATATATGTTAAACTCAGCCTTCTTATTTTTTTCTTTGTTTATTTCGCTCTTTCCTTTTTTCTTCCAAGATCACGGAACCCCCCCCCCCCCCAGCAAACCCCTCCCCCCCCCCCCAGCACTTGATGAGTTAACCATTAGGTTCCAACGATGAATATTTAACAAAATCCGTTCAATAAAACTAATGTTTATTGAGTTTTCTTGGAAGTGAGTGATACAAGTTGGTGTTCCAAGTTTAATAGAGGAAAGAAACGCTTTGTTTAGAACTTAATAAATTATATGGGGGAAGTATTAGATAATATTTAATAATGAAACAAACAGAATCGACAAATGCTAACAAAAGATACCTCACAGAGTAGGCTATGCAAGATGTAGTGATTGATACAATATCTTTGCAATGACATGGTAAAAAAGGTGACTGTTTTCATACCATCATACTTATACAAGCGACAAAGTGCCTTTAATGTTCGTTTGTTTACCGCTTTCTTTAAACTTTATTCATTTTTGCGTCGTGTGTACAATATGTTCTCACAACATATATTAAGAATTCTCAACGGTTGAGCTTTTAGCGTAACATGTTTTTTTTTTTTTTTTTTTAAACTGGAAAAAAACAACAAAAAAAACAATCTTGGATGGCTACCACTTTGCCCCCGCACGTGAAAGAGCCGATAATGGAACCCGGAGCCGCAGAGGTGCGAGGCGAGTATGTTATCATTGGATATCCAGGTCTTAAATCCCCCCAACCTAAATTTGACACAGTAGTATCCCATATTGCAGTGAAATGGTTTATAGCAAATATAAAAAGTACATGGAGTGGTAAAGATTATAGGGAAAATTATTGGAACAAATATCCTAATGTAATAAAATAAGTATTTTCTTACACACCTTCAAAATTGTAAAAAAAAATCATTCTTACTTGAAACAATTAATTCAGTCGCCAGCAGTTTCCTGGTCATTTTAAAAGATTTTTGCCTTTTTTAACTCTTTTTTTCTTTCTTTAAAAAATGGAATATGATGGAAGAAGTCTACTGTAAGGACATACTGCAAAGGTCTAGTTTCAGCCATACAGTTCACATAGGTCGTGCGTGAGAGGGTGAGTGAGAGTATGGTGGGTGGGGTGAGTGGGTGTAAGCCCCGATCACTTTCGTGCGACATTGGCTCGTGCTATTTGCGGGGGTGAACATTTTAAATTTTGGTATTGTTTTGAGTGTTGAATAATGGCTATTTTTTTTATGCAAAAACAATTTTGGTCATTTTTTTATTTTTTGATTAGCTTTGCAGTTAGTTCAGTTCGTTATTTGTTGGGGTCACCATGCAATATGTATGCCACGTGATATCAGTTTCAGAATACAACAATACAATTAGCATGCAAAAACAAAAATATGGTATCTAGTACTAATAAAACGTCATGGGGGGGGGGGGGGGGGGCGACAACGGACCGACAACGACACTTGTAGAGACTTTATTAGTTATATCATGCCGAGGAAATGGCACACCGGCACGAGCTGGCCTGGGGAGGTGTCGAACCCACGATTACGAGTCTGACGCTCTACCAGGCTCCCCTCTGAGCGATGAAAATATCAAAATGTGTATAGCCTGTTGACGATGCATTTGATGGAAGCAGATACAGTTCTAATTACATCAGTGTATCACGAGCAAGGCTGGGGTTCATCATGACGTCTAGACACTTCCTTTTCGTATGATTATAAAATTCATACCAAACATTCTTGTCTGGTATTTTGGGAGGTGAAACCTTTTCTTGGTATTCTGTTAGGGTCCCAATTTTTGTTGATATTGATTGCTCCTCTGTGTGTGTGTGTGTGTGTGTGTGTGTGTGTGATAAAATGTGGCCTCTCAAGGGCACCAACATATTATGAGTCCCATCCCCCAAGGGAGGAGAGACAGAGAGGACATAGTGTGTACACTTGTGTGTTGTATGAATGTGTTTGATAAAAATTAACTAAAAATTAAAGGCTGTATTAAATTTCACATATAATGGATGTACTATAGTTTAGAAGGAGTTCTAGAAATGTCTATTGTGTTTGGAGAAAAATGTCACATAGGTTTGTGAAGCAACCTATTTTTGATTAATGTGCATCAGTCCACATGCTCACAGTAGGAGCGTGTAGACGGCATGTGAATTTTGTATTTTTCCCCCAACTGCCTAAGGGAAATAACTCTAACAAGCAAAGATATTAAGCTAAGATATTTGTCCCCCTTTGGCCGTGCTGCTTGGTTTCTCTGATTTATTAGAGTAGTTTCCCCTATTCGCCAGGATGCAGCATGTCAACGAACAAGTTTATGTCGTTAAATCGGGTAAAAGTATAATATAGACCAAGCATTCCTCAAGTTTAGAATCCATCTCTTTATTGGGGCAAATTCATCAGCAGACAATTATATCCTCTAAGTTGATCATAAAATATACCCTGCCACAATTTAATCATCATCATTGAAATTGACTCGGAGGACTCTGTATGCTACAGATCAATCAAAACCGAGCAGGTTAATAAGATATTACAAAATGACATTAATAAACTAGGACATTGGGCATAAAAATGGGGCGTGTGATTCCAACCTAAAAAATGCAACATAATGCAAATGACAAGAAAGAAATGCCATAAAACCCGTAATATTCATTGGAAGGTACTAGTTCGAAAACCTCAATCAAATAAAATATTTAGGGTGACACAATCACTGGTGATCTGAAATGGAACCTTCAAATCCAAGAAGTATGCACCAAAAATAAATCGTACTTTATCCTTATTAAGACATAACTTGGCATCTTGTCCACAAAATGCGAAGGAATTAGCTTTCAAGGGTTTAGTTGGACCTATTTTACAATATGCTTGTACAGTTTGGGATCCCTATTCGCAGGTTTTAGAAGATGAAATTGAAAAATCCAAAAGCGAGCAGCCAGGTTTGTTACATCCAATTATGACTATACCCCAGGAAGTAAGATCTCAATTTTGAATAAGTTGTCTTGGAAACCATTTAAAAGTAGACTGGAAAATAGATTAATATTTTTTCTACAAAGGTCTGAGAAACAAAGCAAGAATACAATGCCACATTTTAATAAAACCCAAAAGAATCGGTAGAAATCAACATGAATATTGTGATATGATACCATACGCATGAACTGATAGTTACAAATTCAGCTTTTTCCCCAAAACAACCAAAGACTTGAATTTGTTGATACTGCTTGGTGCAAAAATTTCATTATGATGTAGCACCAAACTAATCAAGATCAAGATCAGATATAATTTATATCATTGTGGCAACAAGTCAATCAATGAAACTTTCCTTGCAAAAAGCACCTTTGTCAATAGCAGTTTATGCCTTTGTAACTGATAATCTCACTTAAAAAATATATGTTTTTCCCCTTCAAACCACCTGGATATTTTGAACAGATGGGTGATATACAGTTGTTAGAACACTAGGAGTTATTTGAGCTTGCAGATCTGGGTGTTGTCTGAGATTCCTATGTCCTGTCCCACCCTGTTTTCCTGGACTCCTCAGTTTTGATGCACTTAAGCACTTAATTTCAATTTTTCAGAAATATACTCCTCTCATAGTGATATCTCTCATTACTTTTGAAACATTAATTATTTTAGCAAAAACAAATGACAATGATATATTCCTTACTTCTTTTCTTGGCAACCTTTTGTCGGAAAGTTCATGTATTACATCACTTGTTTTGAGGCACTTCACAGAAGTCTACTTCTGCCTATGACACTGTTGCACATATGTTAACAAAAAATATATGGCAGAGCAACATCAGTAACACAGAAAACACAAGTTTATAAGAAAAATGACATAAAAAAACTGAATTTAGCATTCCTGAAGCTTTTCTTATATTTATCATAAGTTTGGTTTTGGGAGACATTTTGTTCAAAAGATAAAAGAATCAAATTGCCAAAAAACATGTTGGTATTGTAATAAAATTCTTTACTTGTAAATAAAAAATATTATATTTAGTTTATTACCTGTTTTAAAAAAAATAATTGTCAATGTGGATATGCAGAACATTAATCCTTGAATGGACTGTTTTGGTACTTCACAACTGTCTTGCATTCTTCATAACTCATTTCTCTAGAAGTGCAGATAATCAGGGACAAAATACATAAAGTTACAGGAGAAGGTTTTAATTTAAATTTATTATCATTCTTACAATTATCTACAATATATGAAAATTAAAAAGGTTACAATAAGTTAAATATCAAGATTCTCTTAAAGGATGATTGAATATTTACTGTGAAAGTAAAATTGCTTGTCATCAGATAGAAAATCTTAATACTTTGATATAAATAAGAAAAAAATGTAGAGGATGCTGATTTAATTATGAAATATATGTGTTTCTTGTAAATATGCACAAATTATAATAACAAAGAACCATCTCAAAATCAGTTACAGCTCCACATGAAACTTTATTACACAGCACAGTATTCTAAACAGTTACAAATGCAGCTATCCACTGTGAGTCACATTGCCATCACATGTTCAGTAGCTGACCAGCTGTCTATTGTGGTAGGAAGTTGATTTGCCCTGTCAGAATAGCTAGTAATGTTTTTATGAGGACTTACTGATTGGAAAAAAAGAGAATTAGTGAAATGGAGTTTTTTTCATGGTATATATCTTTGATTCAATTCATAATGGATAATGATAGGAATTTTGAAAAAAAAATTCTGTCTATATGACTGTTTTGATCAGTATAAGCAAATGTTGCTCCTGACATCATTGGGTGATGTGTTCTCTCGATAACAGCGAGTTTATGACACTGCATCAAAATAGGGTAGCATCAAAATGGGGGGCGGGACAATACATGTTTGGACAGTTAAGTCCAGTTATCTAACAGAAAAGCCCAGAGGAAACTCAGACTAACCTGAGTTTCAATGCTTTGATGAGTGTTTGGGCAAACTTTTGCATAAGAATACTGTATATGATAATTATGATTATTGTCTTGTCACAATCGGTCTCGATCATGTTCTTGACATGAAAGTCATTGTTGTTTTGTCCCTTTGTTTGTTTTCGCAATTGATTCTTGGTGTACTCTTTCTAGGCTTGGCACATATAGTATATTTATTGATAATATGTGACCTGATCTTGTTTTGTATTAATTTTTAGAACTGCATAATTTTGTTTGCTGTTCACTTGACACAACCTGAAGCCAGCATAAATAGAAAAAAAAAACAACTTTGTTTGCTTTTTACAGGACAATAAAATTCATTGAAACTGGCTGAAAAAGAAAACAAAGCAAAACATAACATGTAAGCATCAGCAACTAACATGAATATGTAATAGTTTTGAAGAAAAATGTTTTTTTTTTAAAATTTAAATTACTTACACATATTAATGATTGTTAGAAATGTAAAATAATTTTTAAAATTTCTTTCAGTTTATCCTGCGAAGCCAAGTCCTTAAGCTTTATCGTGAAATGATGAGACTAGTGAAGAAGATCCCAGATGAATCACACAAGAAAGAATTAACAAAATGGATTCAATATGACTTTAAGAGGAACAAATATCTGACAGATGAAGTGAGTTAGTCTCCTTGGCAGCCATTAAATATCAGAAATGAAAATGATTGCTCTTTTTTTACAAAATCTTATGGTACATGCATCCATTGACCTTTGCAAAATTGACTCATGCTGACTGCACTATTTTTGCAAGAAAGTACATTTTAAATGTATAAATTTTTCAGAAATGTTACGGATTAATCATCTCAGCTCAAAATATGAAAATTTAAAATTTGAGAAAATGAAAGCAGTTATTTTCTGGATTATTTCAGATAACTGTTAATATATTTCCCATATTTTAGTTTAGCTTGTGGGATCAGTTCCTGTAGTCTAGCTCGTGTGACCAGTTTCTATAGTCTAGCTTGTGGGACCAGTTCCTGTAGTCTAGCTTGTGGGACCAGTTCCTGTAGTCTAGCTTGTGGGACCAGTTCCTGTAATTTAGCTTGTGTGACCAGTTCCTGTAGTCTAGCTTGTGGGACCAGTTCCTGTAGTCTAGCTTGTGGGACCAGTTCCTGTAGTCTAGCTTGTGGGACCAGTTCCTGTAGTCTAGCTTGCGGGACCTGTTCCTGTAGTCTAGCTTGTGGGACCAGTTTCCATAGTCTAGCTTGTGGGACCAGTACCTTTAGTCTAGCTTGTGGGACCAGTTTCCATAGTCTAACTAATGGGACCAGTGTCCATAGTCTAGCTAGTGGGACCAATACCTTAAGTGAAGCAAGTGGGATCAGTTCTCATAGCAGTGTTGCACCTTGAGCACGAGATCAGATGCTTCCTGTAATTATTTGTCTTATGCCTCCAAAATCTTGACCCCTTTGCACCCCCTGGGCACACTTTTTCGTCAGAAAAAAAAATATGCCTGTTACTTTTTCTTAGTGCATGTACATCATGTCTGTGTTGGCACTAGTAATTGACAAAGTTGCTAAAGTCAATAAAAACTGTAATATGTCAATTATTATCCATTTTAAACAACATATTTAGCAATCAAAACATTCAAGGTTTGTGGTAGTCAGCTGAGTTGCAATATAAATTCTTTGATGGCAACTAGTGTAGTGTATTTTTCGAGGTTGAAGGCACACCTATAGCAATGAAGATTTCATTTATTTTGAGATTTAATTAATGAGGGACTACATTTATGCAAATGCTCAATTTGGGATTTAATCAATGAATTATAAATTTGAAAAGAAAAGTAATTAAGAAAAAATTGAAATTATTATTCTAATAAATGCTGGTAGATCCTGAGTGAATACTCAAGTTCAGTGAGAGCAAGAAACCTAATGGAAAATTCTATAGTCCAGCTCTCTTCCAGTGAATCAGATATTCAGACATGTTAATGTTTTCATGAGTTACTTGAGTATTTGATAAAACGTTTATTACCATAATGTAATTGCCCAAAGATAAGATGATAGTACAGTAAAGACAACAGAGTTAGGGTGGCAAAACTGTCCAGGAAAATAAGACTAACACTGCATAGTCTTGCTTGTTGGACCAACTCCTATAGTCTGGTTTGTGGTACCAGTTATCCTTGTCTAGCTTGTGGACCAGTTCCCATAGTCTAGCTCCTTTGACCAGTTCGCATATTCTAGCTTGTGGAACCAGTTTCCATTGTCAAATTTGTGGGAACAGCTCCAATAGACCAGCTTGTGAGACCACTTCCCATAGTCAAGCTTGTGGGACCAACTCCCATAGTCTAGCTTGTGGAACCAGCTCCTATAGTCTAACTGTGGGACCAGTTCCCATAGCCTAGCTTGTGGGACCAGATCCTCTAGTCTAAATTATGGGACCAGCTCTCATAGTCTAGGTTGTGGGACCAGCTTCCATAGCCTAACTTGTGGGACCAGTTTTCATAGTCTAGATTGTGAGACTAGTTTCTCTAGTGGAATATTCTGTGGGACCAGTTCCCGTAGTGAAGCTTATGGGACCTGCTTCCATAGTTTAGCTTTTTCCACCTGCTCCAATAGTCTGGCTTGTGGGACCAGTTCCCATAGTCTAGCTTGTGTACAAGTTGTCATTGTTTAGCTCGTGGGACCAGTTTCCAGAGTCTAGCTTGTGAGACTCGGGGTTTATTCTTGGATGAGTGATTGTGGGATTCATGATAATTTCTTACACATCACACCAAAAAATGCATGAAACTCACACAGTATATTTTTAAGCCCTATCTTTATATTATAATTATATCTATGCTATATTCAGAATACTCCCCGTTTTTCAAATGGATGGGTGATTTACCCCCCTCCCCCCAATTATCAGTTCTAGAATAGACCCTGGAGACTAGTTACTATAGTCTAGCTTATGAGACCAGCATCCATAGTCTAGCTTGTGGGACCAGCTCCCATAGTCTAGCTTGTGAGACCAGTTCACATGGACAAGCTTGTGGGATCAGTTCCAATAGTCTAGCTTGTGGGACTAGCTCCTATAGTCTAGTATATTGGACCACATCCGATAGTCTATTTTGTGGTACCAGTTCCCATAGTATAGCTTGTGAGACCAGCTTCTATAGTCTATCTTATGGTACCACCTGCCATAGTCTAGTTTATGGGACCAGCTCACATACGTCTAGCGTTTGGGACCAGTTCTGCTAGTGTTATGTATGATGTTTATATAATATTATAAATATTTTAGGAAATTATAAATGTTTCTTCACTTTAATATTTGCTTAAATCTTAATGTTTATCAGGAAAAACATGTTTAACTAGTGTCCTTGAATTAGGTTGTTTTGATCAATATGTTTTCTCAATTTGAAGGTCAAGGTTGATTTTTGTTTACAAGTAAAAATTCCATTAAGATGACTCATATTCTAGAACATTCTGTCATGTGACCAATCTTTATATATGCCATGTTTGGTGGACATTTATTCAGTTTTGACATTACCATCAGTCTTGTAAAGAGCTATTACAGTTGTGAAAATTCATTCCAAATTCTAAGAGAGGAATTATTTTAAATATTCATTGGATTATAACAGTGCTCATAAACTTTTGGATTTTGGATTTTTAATTGATGATTTTGGAATTTATGTGAACTTATTCAGAGATATTTTGGAATACTTCATTTTGACATCAGCACATCAAGATTTCTAGTACATCAGGACTTTGGAGACCATTAGCACATCATAACATTCAAGGACACAGCCGTGAATTCGGAACATTCTATATTTAGGACTTGTGATTAGAACAATCATTCTTATTGGATTATTAGGATTTCAAAACACATTACTGTAAGTGACTTTTTGATTTTTCATTTTAATTATCTAGTATTAAATTGCTTGTTGATTTTTTACTTGATTTGTTGGTTTCACTTTCTTTCTGTTACATTTTTCTTAGACCATAGAGTCGTAACACTAGTCATGTTTGTGGGACCAGATTCCATAGTCTAGCTGGTGGAACTAGCTGCTATAGTTGAGCTTGTGGGACCAGTTCTCATGTATTGTGGGACCAATTCTCATTGTCTAGCTTGTGGGTCCATTTCCAAGAGTCTAGTTTGTGTGACCAGTTCCGATTGTCTAGCTAATGGTAGCAGTTCTGATAGTATAACTTGTGGGACCAGTTCCCATAGTCTAGCTTGTGGGACCAGTTCCCATAGTATAGTTTGTGGGACCATGTCCCATTGTCTAGCTTGTGAGACCACTTCTTCTCCTAGTCTAGCTTGTGGGACCAGTTCCTACAAGCTGACTTACATTATACAACATTATATAAATATTCAAATCAGGCCATAGCTGACATCCTTCCCAAATGGCTATGATTAGCTAGATAGGGAGATGCTGATTAAGTTTGATGTACATGTCAGAAAGGTTTGTTTGTAAGCCCCGGAACTTGTCAACCTTGACATGATATGTTGACAGTAATTTTAGCAATTTTTGTCAAAAACAACCAATAACATGTAAACTATAGAGGTTTACTAATGTTAACGAGATAAACAAATGAGAATATGCTTTACTTTGATAGTTGCACCAATGGTTGTGCAGACAGACAGGTCTTGAAAATAGTGTCTATGAGTGGCAGGTCCAGGACCTGTCACCTTCTGAGGGAGCCCAGTCTGACATACATATTAACAGGTCTGAGTTGGACTCAAGGATCATCAGATTCAATACAAAAGCATGAATTGGGTCAACCTTTAAGTTGTATATACTGCGGTAAAGGTTGCTTGATCTATCACCTGAATCAGAAAACTTTAAACAGGTCAAAGACAATAGTTTTCCTGTCTCCACATCATATTTGACCCACAGATTTTTTTCTTCTTTAAGTGTTCTTTAAATGTTGCATCCGTGTTTGGCTTATACTGTTTGGTTAGAAGACCATTTTCCTCATTTTTGCTTCCTTTGGCTTTTGGGATTTGCTACCAGATGAGTGGCCAAAGTTACAAAAACTCGTGACTCATCTTGATTGTCAGTCATGTCCATTGGAGTGGAACCATGTGTAAAGGTCAGTTTGCATTTCATTGTTTTAGTTAGTAGCTGATTCAAAGTCATGATTTGAGTACCAGTCACACAGTATGCACATATCTTTTGCATCATGTGTTTCAAGTCTCACTGATTAAGGCTTCAGGCGGAAGACTGGAAATGTTCTGTTTCTAAGCAACAACACAAAGTCTCTTTTGAATGAGATTAGACTTCAGGTCTTGTGGTTTTGATATGCTTGTGGACTGGTACTCAACTCCAGAGTCAAGAATAGCAGAGACTTGTACTCTATTCTATACATGATGTCCCAGTCTGACTGTCTTGTACAGAGCAAAACATAAGTACACTTTGAGTAACATTGATTGGAACGGACTTTTGCAGATATCTCTGTGGACATTTTACACTCATTGAAGTGACAACTTTGAGACTGCAGATGAATACCTTTAATTTCCATTTCTTGGAAAACTGGGAGGTCCGACAGACTTTTGATACATTTAGCTAATTAGGTCCAATGTTGAAAATTGAAGGTCCCGGACCTCAGACCGCCGCTATTTTCAGGCCCTGACAGATGCATAACTAAGATGTGTAGATCTACATAAACAATTTTATTTACTTCCTGTCATGTCTGTGATCAATTGATTTACTGTCTATACTTGTGTATAAACCTATACCAACTACAAACTGCATAGACGAAGATCTGCCATCGCATAATGCGCTGGCAGATCTGGGTCTATGCAGTTTGTAAGGACTAATTAATAGAATAAACAACATAGACCCAGATCTGCTGGTGCATTATGTGATGGCAGATCAGGGTCTATGTCGTTTGCATTTGGATCCGGATTAGGATTATATGTGAGTATATACGGTATTGGAAAAGATTCAACACAATTAAGATCAATTATCAGTTATTATATCAGCTTATAATATCAACCTATGCTAGTCAGTATATTGATCCAGCCATAATAAATATGGTATGTTGGTTTATGTAAAGTGAAATCTGACTTAAAGGACACATCTATAAAATATACACCTACAACAGTATTATTTATCCTAATAAAAACCACTCCATAATTGCCCTTTATATGAAAAATACCTTTCTAATGTGGCAGAAGACATGAATTTTTGGGCAAAATGGGCAATATGTTTTTTATGTGGGACATTTTTTCTGTGTACCAAAATGCTAGATTTTTCTCATAGAGAATTTTAATTTAGTACTAATCGCTTCTTAACAGCAAACATGTATTGAACATAATTTTTTATGACAAGTCAAACGTTTGTTGGAATTTTAAACTTTCTTATTGAATCAGTATAGTTAACAGTGATTATCGGTTATCATGTCGGCATATATATTGATATATAGCAGTTTATCAGTATACCGATCTATGACATTTTCTCATGCATATACCACAAGATTTCAGTATGAAAGTCAACCAGTAATTTATAGAACAATTGTAGATACAATAAAAAGATTACAACTTTCAGAGAACCCATGCATATATATAGAACTGTCCCATGTTACACCATGTTTTTGTCTATCTGATGGAGACTGATAAAATCTTTGAGGAGGGCACCATTTTGTAATGACAACTTGTATTTTGCATCAGCACTATAGTAAGTTGTCTATTCCATTCTGAAAGGCTATTAAAGATAGGATTGGGGTTTTCTCTTGAACAGTGGAGGTGAACAGACCTCATTATAGTCATCTAATTGGCCAGTCATCGGTTGGTCAGTTTGGTGTTTTATGGCACAGAAACACAAATAGGTTATTTAGTGCCAAGGCAATTGAAGTAAAGTGCTTTGCCCAAGGACACACTGCAGCAGCTGACCCAAACTGGTCTGATGGTAGGATTCGAACCCGCACCCTTTTAGTTTTGAGTTTGGCACGCTACCCACTTAGTCACTGCTGCTTCCATTGGTCAGTCATATGTCATATTGTTTAGATAAGCAGATCTGGTATAACACCTGTACAGGTCCAACCAGGTGGTTTGAAAATCCTTCTTCATCACCATCCACAGTGTTGTACATAGGATCCCAAGGGCAGGAGACACTGTGTCCCCCACTCTTCAAATTTGGGTGACACACAACATTTTAGAGGAACAAAGGAAAATAATAGTACATAATGCATTAATAGTGCTATAAAAATGAGATAATCTTATTTGCTTTGACAGTTTTGCAACCTTAACTTTGTGATCTGTACTGTACTATCATATTTTCCTTGGACACTTACATTATTGCAATAAGTCTTATCATGTGCTCAAGTAACTCATGAAAACATTAACATGTCTGAATATCCAGTTAACCTGAAATGAGCTGCACCATGAAAATTTCCATTCCAGCTCTTGCTTTCATTTAATTTCAGTGTACACTCATTATCAGCCAGCATTTATTATAATAAATACCTATGTTTTCTGAATAACCTTTTCTTTCCAAGCTAACAAATCATTAATTAAATGACACATTGTGTATTTTTATAAATGTAGTCTCTTTTGTCATTATTTCAACCTCAAAATAAATTAATTATTCCTTGCTGTAGGGGTGACTTTAACCTTAAAAATAGGTTACACCAAAAAAACTTTACATTGCAACTTGGCCGACTGCCACAAGCCTTGAATGTTTTCATTGCTAGATACACAGTTTTAAAATAGATATTTACTGCCATCTTACAGTTCATATCACGTTTGTGACTTTGGCCATTGCTAGCACTAACAGAGACATGGATAAACATCCACTAATGAAAAGTTGTAGGCATATTTTTCAGTTTTTTTCTGACGAGAAAATGCACCCAGGGGGCGCAAAGGGTCAACATTTGGGGAATATATGACAAGAAATTGCGGGAAATCAGCAAGCCTGCACACAATGTGCAACACTGCGTCCAAAGATCATATCTAGGCAATAGATATGTGCATTGTCTAGAAATTAGAGGAGCATTGCACATCACAATACATAGTAAGTGAATCACAATACATAGTAAATGAATCACAATACATAGTAAATGAATCACAATATGTATTGGTTTGGAGGCTTCAACATGAGGCACATTGCTGTATTAAACTTGTGATGCAATACACATTGCAAATTTTAGAGTGTAAGAATGGCAGACCTCTTGGTAACAAAAATTAGTGGAAATTTCCGGTAGACTAGTACCATATATACTCACAAGTCAGATCTAACTTAAACTGCACAGACCCAGATCTGTCGTCGCATAATGTGCCGGCAGATCTGGGTCTGTGCAGTTTGTTAGGACTAATCAGTAGAACAAACAACATAGACCCTGATCTGCCAGTGCATTATGTGACAGCAGATCAGTGTCTTTGTTTTCAGTTGGATGTTATTTATAAGCGAGTACATACAGTACATAATCTTCAGTGTAGGCCATACTCAACATAGTATTGTAACCTCATTACACGCTTAACATTATTAAAGATATGTTTACAGTTTATTATTGCTCAGATTATATAAAATTCTCAGTTCATAGGAGTTGTATCAATACATCATCTCAGTTCATAGGAGCTGTATTGATACATCTCAGTTCAAAGGAGTTGTATGAATACATCTCAATTCAAAGGTGTTGTATTGATACATTATCTCAGTTCATAGGAGTTGCATTGTTACATCATCTCAGTTCATAGGAGTTGAACTGATACATTATCTCAGTTCCAATGTATTGCATCACAATGAATCAGAAATAACTGACTTAAGACAATACATTTATTGGCAGAAAGAAATACTTCAATCCTGATGTGCATAGATGAATTATTACACCCCTACCAGGCATACATGCATGAAATATTACACCCCTTCCAGGCATACATGCATGAATTATTACACCCCTACCATACATACATGCATGAATTATTACACCCCAACCAGGCATACATGCATGAATTATTACACCCCTACCAGGCATACATGCATGAATTATTACACCCCTACCAGGCATACATGCATGCACACTATAAGAGGTAGAGCAGAACTCAGAACATAAATTATTACTTGCATTGATAAATAGTGTTAATGACTAATATAGTCACAACATACCCTTCAACAATACAGTACTGGCATTGATAAATAGTGTTAATGACTAATATAGTCACAACAATACAGTACTGGCATTGATAAATAGTGTCAGTGACTAACAAAGTCTCAACATACCCATCAACAATACAGTACTGGCATTGATAAATAGTGTTAGTGACTAATATAGTCTCAACATATTCATCTACAGTACATTTAAAAAAAAGAAATTTAGGTTTGCATGTCCCGAAAGTTGGATTTTGTGTACTATAACTGTACAAAAACACACAAAAATAATTATAGGACCTAATCAGTTCATTCAGATTGATATCTAGAAGTCAATCCTAAACTTTCATTGAGTCGCAAATTCCAGTTCACAGTAATTTGATCTCAATTACTATGTCACATCTCATGAACTGAATCAGAGTCATGGATCATAAAATCTACCCTTTGTATCTTTGATTTTTTGCCTTTTTATAACTTTGTATAACTTTCATTTCTTTGTGTCTCATTTGACTTTGTCATCTGTTAACTTTCAGTTAAAAAAATTGCATTTGAATAGTTCAAGTTTTTGTCTGGACATGTCTGTGTTAATTAAAATTTTGTTGTCATGATTAAATAGAATTTGTGATAATGTTGTTTAATATACAGTACAGTTGAAACTGCAAAGTCTATTGTTATCAAACAATCAGACTTAATTTTTGTTGGTTTTAATGGCACTTTTAGTACATTATTAGCTATATCATGCTGTTGAAATGGGAGCTAAGTGCCTTTAACAATGATACAATGACACAGCTGACCCAGGCTCATGCCTGGGCAGGTATCGAACCCATGACTCTTGGATTACAAGTCTGGTGCTCTACCAAGAAAGCTACAATTTTCCTAATCAGACTTAAATTTAGCATAAATGATAGTATGTAGTATATAATTGTATCTTTATTTATAATTCATTATTCTTTTCTTATTTTACAGGATGCTATCAAGATGATGGTTATGAAGGGAAGGATGTCATTACGAGAAATAGAACAGGCCATTCACCTGGCCAGGTGACAAATTTACACACCTGTAATTACCTTGATTACCTTCCCCTGGGTATTGTGGACTTGTGTACATGAACCAAAGATGTGTGGAGTTATACTCAAGTGTAGAAAAGACTTCAAAATTTGGTTGTCCAGGAAAATCGTCTAAATGGCCAACTAGAAATTCCCTAATGCATTTCCAATGAAAATGGTTGCTGAACAGTAAATCAAATTTTGTTGTCAAATATCTATTCAAATTTAGTTACTTCATTTGTCAATAAAAGATGTAAAATATGTATGATTTAATAGAAATCAGGATTTTATTACAAGCTCAGAATTATTACTTGCTTTTTTTCGTGATATCAATATTAAGTTTATGCCAGATACATTTCCTTTGTTCTTTTTTTCTTCTGCTTTAATACTGTATATAAATGTATTGTGCAAGGTACCAGCTGTATTTTTTGTAGGTTAAATTATCTATCTATTATACTTTCAAAAAAAAGAAAAAGAAAAGATACTCATAATTAGCACAGAGTCAGTATTTCTCATTATGGGTCTGCACAGAATTTTGAATGAGTAATTGCCTTTGGAAGACATCTATGTCTCTGCACTAAGATGAAGGTGCTCTGCATGTTGTGGAGAGATTTGTAAACAAGTAAAACCTCAGCATGTGACAGTCTAAGAATGGAGGCTGAAGAGAATGTGATTATTTTGAGTAAAGATTTATTTCATGTGTCTCCCCGTTGTGTAATTGTTGTTTTTTGGTACCCTAATCAAGGCCATAAAGTTAATATGCCTGTTACAGTGAACTTATCACCTGACATTGGGTGGTTGAGTGACAGTAGGAAGTGCAATTATTAGGCATGACTGACTCTGCCAAGTAGGTATCAGATCTTTAAAAAACATTTAACACCTGACACAAAACAAGATTTCAAACAGAACCATAGGTTGCCCATACAGATTGAGTTATCTTCATAGTAGTCGAACTCGTTATAAACCTTAGCCATACAAATCAAGTTGCCTGATCGGGCTGTGGCAGTGTGATGCTTGGTTGCCCGAAGTTAAAATTTAGTTGTCTTGGGCTCTCAGAAAATGGTTTTTTCTACTCATGGGAGTTTTTTTATCCTTTGAAGCATTTCTAAAGTTTAGAGATAATTATGAATTGCAACATTTCAGCCTAAAAATATAACATCATATCACATCATGAATATCAGTAAAAGTAGCAAATGAGTCGGAGAACATTACAATGATCTCAACAAATTGAGAACAAGAAAAACAAATTGTGAAGAGATTGGACTTGGTACTAGATTGTGTAAACGTATATAAAAGTGCACAGCTGAAGAGGATCTTAATTTATAATAATGACACCAGGTACAACCTACTGAGTAACACAGTAGTATATGATGATTTGTAACAATGACACCAGGTATAACCTACTGAGTGACACAGTAGTATATGATGATTATAATAATGACACCAGGTATAACTTACTGAATGATGCAGTAATATATGATGATTTGTAATAATGACACCAGGTATAACTTACTGAGTAACAGTAATATATGATGATTATAATAATGACACCAGATACAACATACTGAGTGACACAGTAGTATATGATTTATAATAATGACACCAGGTACAACCTACTGAGTGACACAGTAGTATATGATGATTTATAATAATGACACCAGGTATAAAATACTGAGTGACACAGTAGTATATGATGATTTATAATAATGACACCAGGTATAACCTACTGAGTGACACAGTAGTATATGATGATTTATAATAATGACACCAGGTATAACTTACTGAGTAACAGTAATATATGATGATTATAATAATGACACCAGATACAACCTACTGAGTGACACAGTAGTATATGATTTATAATAATGACACCAGGTACAACCTACTGAGTGACACAGTAGTATATGATGATTTATAATAATGACACCAGGTATAACCTACTGAGTGACACAGTAATATATGATGATTTGTAATAATGACACCAGGTATAACTTACTGAGTAACAGTAATATATGATGATTATAATAATGACACCAGATACAACCTACTGAGTGACACAGTAGTATATGATTTATAATAATGACACCAGGTATAACCTACTGAGTGACACAGTAGTATATGATGATTATAATAATGACACCAGGTATAACTTACTGAATGATGCAGTAATATATGATGATTTGTAATAATGACACCAGGTATAACTTACTGAGTAACAGTAATATATGATGATTATAATAATGACACCAGATACAACATACTGAGTGACACAGTAGTATATGATTTATAATAATGACACCAGGTACAACCTACTGAGTGACACAGTAGTATATGATGATTTATAATAATGACACCAGGTATAAAATACTGAGTGACACAGTAGTATATGATGATTTATAATAATGACACCAGGTATAACCTACTGAGTGACACAGTAGTATATGATGATTTATAATAATGACACCAGGTATAACTTACTGAGTAACAGTAATATATGATGATTATAATAATGACACCAGATACAACCTACTGAGTGACACAGTAGTATATGATTTATAATAATGACACCAGGTACAACCTACTGAGTGACACAGTAGTATATGATTTATAATAATGACACCAGGTACAACCTACTGAGTGACACAGTAGTATATGATGATTTATAATAATGACACCAGGTATAACCTACTGAGTGACACAGTAGTATATGATGATTTATAATAATGACACCAGGTATAACCTACTGAGTAACAGTAGTATATGATGATTTATAATAATGACACCAGGTATAACCTACTGAGTAACATAGTAGTATATGATGATCTATAACAATGACACCAGGTACAACCTACTGAATAACACAGTAGTATATGATGATTTATAATAATGACACCAGGTATAACCTACTGAGTAACACGGTAGTATATGATGATCTATAACAATGACACCAGGTATAACCTACTGAGTGACACAGTAGTATATGATGATTATAATAGTGGTACCAGGGATAACTTACTGAGTGACACAGTAGTATATGATAATTTATAATAATGACACCAGGTACAACCTTCTGAGTAACACAGTAGTATATGATGATTTATAATAATGACACCAGGTATAACCTACTGAGTGACACAGTAGTATATGATGATTTGTGATAATGACACTAGGTATAACCTACTGAGTGACACAGTAGTATATGATGATTATAATAGTGGTACCAGGTATAACTTACTGAATGACACAGTAGTATATGATGATTTATAATAATGACACCAGGTATAACCTACTGAGTGACACAGTAGTATATGATGATTTGTAATAATGATTCCAGGTATAACTTACTGAGTGACACAGTAGTATATGATGATTTATACAGAATTTGGTGTGCTTATCTCTGGGCTTGGATTATTTTAATAATATTATGCGAATATGAAAAACAGTATTAGAGTTCTTGCATGTGCATATTATTTACTCACTGTATTTTGTATCTTGAAAATGCAAATATGGAGATTTATTCAGAAGCATTGAATAAATGCTGTTGTGAATAAAGTTTTATTTCTGAATACATTTAAACAGAGGTCACAACTGTTTCCTGTACTTTATGCTAGCAGCATATCTGTCCACTCTTGTTACACTTTTTCTATACTTGACCTTTCTACTAGTGTACCTGTGTGTATACATACATACATAGGGTTCAAAATACAAAGTAGCAAGTAGAAAATTTGCTACATGTTTTATGAACTAGATACCTGGTGAAAAATCCAACAGAAAGTTTTGTACTACCAGGAATTTTGAAAAGAAGAAGCTTGCAGTGACACAAGGTTTGAATTTTACTGATCCAAAAGCTTTTCCATCACCTTTTTCCTTACAAGGATAAATGTCAAAATGTTATATATTTACATCAAAATTAAAGTTGATCAATGTTCTTGGTAAATATTATGGAATTTTATAGCAAGCCTTATTAATATGGTGATCAACATGAGCATGTACTAATGAAAACATGATTTTTTAAAATGCACCCATGATATAGAGATGAGCAGAATGCATAAACAATTCAGTGTAATTTCCATAGAAAGGTAATAGCAGACAACTTGCCCCACATAAGTGAGTGACAATAATATAAAAGAACTTTTGTAAAATAAAAACATTTGCTATTTGGTAAACCATTTTGTGCTACTGGATTAAAAAGTAGGTAGCAAAATTTTGCTACCTGTTTGGTGTTTAGTTTTGAACCTGATATATACATACATACATACATACATACATACATACATACATTCATTAGGAGCCATTTTAGCATTAATTCCTACTTTAGCATATGCTTTACATTATGTGAAAATGAAATTTACAAATGTGAATTAAAGGCTTATCTGAAATTCTTTTTTTTCTCAGATGTGAAATTTTTATTATGTAAAATAAATAATTTCACATGTATAATTTAAAGGATTTTCAAATACATACCAAAAGATTTTAATTTTATGAAGTAGTCTTTTTATACTTCTAAGAAATTCTTTCCCACAGAAGTAAAATTCTTTTTTGCACATGTGAAATTCCATTTTACATAAGTAAAATAAATCATTTACTTCACATATGTGAAAAAATATTTTACTTGTAAAAAAAATTCTTTAATACATAATTTGTGAAATAAAGTCAAATCATTTAACATATGTAAAAAAGTAATTTCACATATTGGAAAAAGTAATTTGACATCTTGGAAAAATTGCATTTCACATATCTGAAATACTATTTCACATATGTGATAAAAGATTTTTTGCATATGTGAAATATTGTTTTCATATGTTCAATTCTTTTTTATATATTTAATTTTGTTTCTACATTTGTAAAATAAAATCATATATTTCAAGGATGTAAAAATGAATTTCACATGTGAACTAAATTCTCTTTCTTAAATATGTAAAATATTCCTTTTCACATATGTGAACTAAATTCTCTTTCTTACATATGTAAAATATTCCTTTTCACATATGTGAAATGAATTGATTTCACATATGTGAAAAACTAATTTACGTATGAAAAATTCTTGTTCACATATGCGAAATAAAGTTAAACTGTTTCATAAATGAAAAACATACAAAATAAATGCTCAAATGGCTTGCAACTTGAATGTTTGGAACGTTTTTCACTTGTGCAGAAGCTAATTAAACCCAAGATCGTCGATGTTTGCCTTTCCCTTTTCATATGTAATGTCAAACTTAATTTGATTTTTTGTTATTAATTTGCCATTCCATCCATACATCCATCCTCACTGCTAGCCGATAAAATTCCCATCCTTCATTCCATCCATTCTCACTGCTAGTCGTATAAAACTTCGTTCCTTCATTCCATCCATCCTCACTGCTAACCATATAAAACTTCCCATCATTCATTCCATCCATCCTCACTGCTAGCTGTTTAAAACTTCCATTCCTTCATTCCATCCATCTTCACTGCTAGCCACATAAAACTTCCCATCCTTCATTCGATCTATCCTCACTGCTAGCCATATAAAACCTCCCCTCCTTCATTCCATCCATCCTCACTGCTAGCTGTATAAAACTTCACATCCATCCGTCATTCCATCTATCCTCATTTCGAGCCATATAAAACTTCCCATCCTTCATTCCATTCATCCTCACTGCTAGCTGTATAAGACTTCCCTTCCTTCATTCCATCCATCCTCACTGCTAGCTGTATAAAACTTCCCATCCTAGTGAAACAAGTCAAAATTTGTCATTCCATCCATCATCACTGCTAGCTATATAAAACTTCCCTTCCTTCCTTCCATCCATCATCACTGCTAGCTGTATAAAACTTCCCATCCTTGTGAAACAAGTCAAAATTTATGATTACTTGGAATTTCCCTTACTTGGAGCATAAATGTGTTCGAGTTCGAAATTTTCGTCAATATCACACTGCCTTCATCAGCGACTACTGTTGATCACGTGACTTGTAATGGTCATGTGATACGAGAAGTCGGGAGTAGATAGGTGATAGTTCAAGCCCCTCGTCCCTGTTTAGTGTTGGCCTCCGCTTTCATATTTCAATTGCCTCCTTCACCTTCCTTTTCCATGGGTTGTCTTCAGATGTGATGACCTTGGTCTGATTGGGAATAATGGAATGTCCCATATTGCTGCAGTGTTCACGTATTACAGATGACTCTCTACTGATGTGTTCTTTAATCCTTGTTTCTAACACTCTGCTGTTTCACCAATATAGTCATTCTCATAATCACTACATTTGATATGATAAACCACACCACATTTCTTCAAATTTTCTGTTTTGTCCTTCACGTGTGTAAGTTGTTGTCTTAAAGAATTGTATGGTTTGTGGTATATATTAACCCCATTTTGTTTGAATACTCTAGCTAGGGCTTCTGACGTGCCATGGATGTAAGACATACCTATGTTGGTTCTATTTGGACCACTATTGTTTTTATCAGGTGTTCTCTTCTTCTTATTTGGAAGTTTGAAAATCCACTCTGGGTAGCCATTTGCTCTTAGTGCAGTTTTTACGTGCGCTACTTCTTTAGTCCGATCTGTCTCATCAGTGACTAGGGAGTTAGCTTGGTGAAGTAAAGATCTCACTACTGACCTCTTGTGTTCCAGATGATGATTGGAAGAAAAGTTTCGGTACTAGTCAGTGGGGGTTGGCTTTCTATACACGTGACTTTGGTTGATCCGTCATCATTTAAGTGTACACATGTGTTTAAGAATGGTAATTTGCCATCTTCTTCTTGTTCTGAGGTGAACTAAATATGTGGGTCAATGGAGTTGAGATGATCGGAGAACTCCTGCACATGGTACTCATGTAGTTCAGTCAAGGTATCGTCCACATATCTGAACCACATAGATGGTGGCTTCATGGCTGATTCCAAGGCCTTCTTCTAAAAAAAACTCCATATATAAATTGGCAACTATTGGTGAGACTGGGGACCCCATTGCTGCTCCCTGTTTCTGTTTGTAAAACTGCTCATTAGAGATAAAATATGTGTTGTAAAAACACAGTCTCAATAAGGTGCAGATATGTTCAATAGGGAGGTCACATCTGGATTTCAGAGTAATGTCCGCCTCTAATCTCTCTCTGACTACGCTCATTGCTTTGTCCACTGGGATACTGGTGAAGAATGCTGATACGTCATAAGAGACCAGTTTTCTACCTGGCAGTACCTCTAGATCACTGATCTTTTGGACAAAGTGTACACTGTTAATGATATGGTGTTCCGTTTTGCCCACTAGAGGTCCTATGAACGAAGTAAAAATGTTATTCAATCCATTCTCACTTCTAGATGTATAAAACTTCCCATCCTATTGAAACAAGTCAAAATTTGTTACAGTTGCATCTATACATCTATACATTCGGACATTTTATTTCCTACAAATTGCACATCTGTAAGATATATCCATATCTGTGTTATCATTTACATCTGTACAATATATCCATGTCTTGTGTTATCATTTACACATGTAAGTATATCTATGCCTGTGTTATCATTCATATCTGTACAATATATCTATATCTGTGTTATCATTTACATCTATAAGATATATCCATGTCTGTGTAAGATGTATCCACATCTGTTATCATTTACATCTGTAAGATATATCCATGTCTGTGTTATAATTAACATCTAAAGGATATATCCATGTCTGTGTTATTTTTTTACATCTGCAAGATATATCCATGTCTGTGTTATTATTTACATCTGTATGATATATCTATGTCTGTGTTATCATTTACATCTGTAAGATATATCAATGTCTGTTATCATTTACATCTGTAAGATATATCCATGTCTTTGTTATTATTTACATCTGTAAGATATATCAATGTCTGTGTTATTATTTACATCTGTAAGATATATCTGTCTGTATTATCATTTTCATCTGTAAGATATATCAATGTCTGTTACCATTTACATCTGTAAGATATATCCATGTCTGTGTTATTATTTACATCTGTAAGATATAATCATGTCTGTGTAAGATATATCCATGTCTGTTTTATCATTTACATCTGTAAGATATATCTATGTCTGTGTAATTATTTACATCTGTATGATATATCTATGTCTGTGTTATAATTTACATCTGTAAGATATATCAATGTCTGTTATCATTTACATCTGTAAGATATATCCATGTCTGTGTTATTATTTACATCTGTACGATATATCAATGTCTGTTACCATTTACATCTGTAAGATATATCCATGTCTGTGTTATTATTTACATCTGTAAGATATAACCATGTCTGTGTAAGATATATCCATGTCTGTGTAATTATTTACATCTGTATGATATATCTATGTATGTTATCATTTACATCTGTAAGATATATCCATGTCTGTCTTATCATTTACATCTGTAAGATATAACCATGTCTGTGTAAGATATATCCATGTCCGTGTTATCATTTACATCTGTATGATATATCTATGTCTGTGTTATCATTTTTTATTTAAGCAGCAACTGTTCACCTAAAACTCATGTTATATGGTGTATGAATAACCCTAATAGACAGGCAAACTAATATTGTTTGATTCATATAAAACAAAGTTATTGAAAGAGATAAATTTCTTATCTATATATTGTTCTCTCTTTCACTTATATTTTTAGACAATGGTTTTTATTAACTCCAAGAAAAGTTCCATAATATTTCACAACCATTTCCAATATTATCACATACATCATCATTATGTCACAAGGATGACAAGTTAACACTTGTAATGGCAGAATATGCCTCGATTCGAAATGGATTTTTGCCTGAAGAAAAATAAAGAGAAGGCCTTGGTGGAAATAAGTTATGTGCACTGTACTATCAAAATTGCAAGGTATTAAAAATCAATAATTAATACATGACTCAAGGTTTTACCGCGAATTCAGAAATTCTCTCTCTCTCTCTCTCTCTCTCTCTCTCTCTCTCTCTCTCTCTCTCTCTCTCTCTCTCTCTCTCTTACACATCACTGAAGTGAACAGGCTTAGAAAAAAATATAAAATGCTTCCATATAGTTTTACTTACAATGTACCAAATTATTACACTTAGAGAAAAAAGATTCAAAAAAGATTCAAATAGAAAAAAAAGTGTTAACTTATCATACTTTAATTGTTAATGGTATCATTTTGATTCTAAGGCTAAAAGTTTATTTTATGCTAGCCCGTGAATTAGTGGATATTCCAAGAGAAATAATTTTGATAATTCACTGGAGTGAGTTATGAAGAATATTTCTTCACTGCACTTAATACAGACAGCGATAACATTATGAGCAAGAAATCTGATCTGCCATATTGTCACTTTCTTGGTTTAGCGGTAAATATGGTCACTTGTAATGCAGGAATACCAGGTTAAAATCCCACCATATGCCTTTTTTTGTTTTGTTCAATTTTTGATGTTAATATTGCTTTTTTGCCTTGAATTAGGAAATAGAATGATTTTACTACTAATATTTTCGGTGCGAATATACACATAACTCAGCAGAACATAAACGGTAAACAGCTGACATTATGGCACAGGATACCGTAAGAAATCTGCTACTTCAATCTGTTATACATATTGCTATCCAATAAGTTTGAGCATAAACTAAAAAGAAAATTCGCTTATTTCAATTGAATAACGGATATATTTCATTGAGTGGGTGAAAATCTCGAGTATTATCACACATTCAATGAAATATATAATTTTAGTCACTTGATGGAAGCAAATATCCTCTATTTATTTCTGTTGTAAGAAAGGACGCTCTTCGTTAATTTTAAAATGAACCATCGTTAGCTTTCAAGAGATAAACTGCTTTGAACGATAGCAAGATGAGACTGGACAGAAAATGTGATTAAAACTGTGTTCAGTGTTTTAAGTGTTATTGCATGTTTCCTTGAAATGAAACATTGTTGAAGTGTTCTCCAAAAACGGATGCAAATTATATATTTAATAATTTGTGGTTTAATAGCTTGGGTACGGTGCATCCTTTCCACTGAGGCATTCTCTTTATTTTTCTAAAATCTGTTGATTATACAAATTTGGTTATAATTTTCACGAATTTTGATAATTTTTTTAGTGTAGAAACAATTCCCGTTAAAAGCAGTTCTTTCAATTTAAAATCTGGTTTAATATAAAAATAAGGTTTTAAAAGTTGAGCTCTTTCACTTGAAAATAATTGACGGATGAACAAATAGTGGTGTTCATTAGTTCTATCACTTTTAGCTATACTGGTCATAGACCAGAAGAGCTTATGGGATGGACCTTCATCCGTCCTTCCGTTAGCACAAGTTTGTTATCTCTACTCTTGCTAAACTACTTGGAGTATTGGCATGAAACTTTACACACACATTCATCCCATGGATTAGTTTGTCCTAAATGAAAATGGTGCTGCTCGGAAATGAAAATCTTGTGATTGCTGCTCCTCTGGAAATGGTGCTTATATAAACATGGGGTTTTCCCTAAAAAACTTCTTATGGTGTCTAGTTGGTCCTTTATTAAAATGGCGCCGATCTGACGTCCAATATGGCCGTCACGTCAGTCATCTTGAAAATCTAGTTATCGCAACTCATCTGGAACAGAAAGCCATATTGACATGGGTTTTTCACCAAAAGACTTATTATGATGTCTAGTTGGTCCTCAATGAAAATGATGCCGATCTCATGTCGAACATATCTGCAACATTGGCCAGCTTGAAAATCTTGTTATCGCTACTCCTCAAGGAATGGTCATATCAGCATGGGGTTTTCACTAAAAGACTTCTTATAATGTTTTGTTGATCCTAAATTAAAATGGTGCTGATCTGACGTCCATTATGTGGCCATCTTGAAAATCTTCTTTTTGCTGACTGCTCTTAAATGGAAAGTCATTTTGACATGGGGTTTTCATCAGAAGAATTCTTATAGTGTCTAGTTGGTCCTAAATGAAAATAACTAACCATCAATATGGCCACTATGGTGGTTATTTTGAAAATATTGTTATCTCTACTCCTCCCAAATGGATGGCTATAACAACATGGGGTTTTCACCAATATACTTCTTATGATACCTAGTTAGTCCTAACTGAAAATGGTGCCAGTCGTACATCCAATATGGCTGCCACGATGGCGGTGTTTTGAAAATCTTGTTGTCACTGCTTCCCCTGAAAGGATGCTCATTATGACATGGGGTTTTCACCAAATGACTTCTAATGATGTCTACTTTGTCCTAAATGACATCAATATGTCCACCACAGCAACTTACTTGAAAATCTTGTTATCGCTGAAGAATATCAGAGATGGTTTCAACACTCAGCAGTTAAAAGGAAGAAATGGTCTTATCTTGAATTCCAGGAAATTCTTTCGACAAGTAGAGCGTTAGTCCCCTCAAGGGACTCTTGTTATTACAAAGATTACATTTTCTTTAATGATGTGGTATATTTCCCAAAGCCCTACCTCTTCTGGGAGACTGTGATTACTTGTTCTAAATTTAAGCACAGGCAAATATGTGTTTTGATGTAGAGATCATACGTAATTTTCAAAATTCAGGTCCTGCTCAATAAGGAAATAATTCTTACATTTGAATGAAGTAGCGACTTTTGCATTCCATTCGTGAAGATACAAGTCGTTTAGGATTTGCACAATTCTAGCTTCTGTAGCTTGGGGGTTATTTATACTGTCCTGACAAATAAAATCAATTCTTCCAACAGAAATCAAAATATTTTGGACACATTCAATTCATTTGTAATTCCGATTCCTTTTCGGTTCGTTATACAGTATATGATATTTATTTATTTTTTTTTATTTTAGTTTGTTTCCAATTATAATTAAGACCCTAAATCCAATCATGCGAGATTTAATGCAAACATTGATTGGCTGTCTACCCAGTTTTAAATGCGGTATATAAATAAGTGTACTTTTCCTTATGTTCATGAGGAATTAATTTTGAACGTTTTCAGTTCATTTTTGAGTATTTTCAAACCCCCAGACTTCTCAGCCATAAAGCAAAATGGGTAAAACTGTATGATCAAGAGCTGTAATTGCAAACCAGGAGGGATGTGCAAGTTACGTATTCTTTCATCTATATACCCGGCTGTCAAGCAATCAAAAGCTTTGCTAAGAGCAATAAAATAAAATAATAGTTTTTGTTCTCTGAATTTCATGTAATTCTCTTAAGGCATATAGTACAAATATATAATCCATTGTTGAATATCCAGTTCGGATTCCGGCCATGTTTTACTGCAGTATATTGGAAAACTAAAAAAGTTATTGATTCTAACATTTAGAATAGCAGCGAACAATTAACCGAGACAGATTAAAATTGTTATTGGACGATAGCTCTCAGAGTGAGTCGGATCCGCGGTACGCTTATAATTTTATAAATACGTCTTACTTCAAGCCAAGACTCTGGGATCATACCTGTCTCAGATATCAGGTTAAGAAATGAAATATAAGTAAACATCATTATATCTGATGTATACTTTATATATTCATTAATAGTTTTATTATTTAATGGTGACCTATTATTTTTTTTACTGATTTAATACATTCTAGAAGCTCTTCCTCGGTAATTGGGAGCTGCAATATAGCACCATTATCACTCATATCTATATCAAATTCCTCAATGTTGTCATCGTATAGTGTATCTATTGTAATGTTTGATTCATAGCCTTTGTTTTCCAAACTGTTGATAATCTTCCAAAAATCTTTTGGAAGTTTCATTTTCAGTTTTCCCATTTTAACTTGTGTAGCTTGATTAAATTTATTTATGTAAAAATTCATTGTTTGTTTGTAGTTGTTGCACTTTGGATATTAGTTTTTGTTGACTGACATGGATTTATGTTGTGTATCATCGTAGCTACATGGATTTATGATGTGTATCATCCTAGCTACATGGATTTATGTTGTGTATCATCCTAGCTACATGGATTTATGTTGTGTATCATCCTAGCTACATGGTATTTTCTTTGTACACTTTGACACTGACGTTCGAACCAATATTTATCCAAATTTTTATTAAACATGCCATCATTTATACCTGTATTAATTTAAGCTGATTTAATAAACTGAAATGCATATATCATTAATAGTTTCTTTATTTGCTACATTATAATATATCCAAAGCTAGACAGTTGAGAGAGAGAGACAAATAGACAGAAAGAGACAGAGACAGAGAACAATAAAGTATGTCAGTGGTCCCCAACCCGGTGCCCGTGGGCGCCTTGGCGCCCGCCAAGGTTTTTTGTGTGCCCG